>OV725077.1:70448494-71069189 GCA_928085145.1 Nezara viridula | reverse complement strand
GATACATACATGAATTTAAACTAAAAATCCAATAATGAAGAGAAGAATAGTTGGGGTGTTCAGTCAAAAAGGAAGGCAAAAATAAATTATAATATTTATTTTTTATTTTTTACATATGCCGACGTTTCGACCTGAAGTTCAGGCCTTCATCAGGGCTGTCTCCTTAAGCGTCGTAGGGAGATTTTTAGATATTTTAGATATTTTAAAAATCCAATAGGTCATGAGATGTTTTTTGTAAACACAGTCGCGTTTGTTTAATCATTATTTTTAGAGATATTTTATTTTTTTATTAACTAACTAAAATTTATTTATTTACAATTAAATTTAGGTAATAACAAAATGGAAGTTGAAAAAATAATTTATATTAATATAAATTGCTTACTGATTATGGGCAAGTCTTATTAAACTGCAATCATTTTCATAACCACCACATTCATTCTGCATACCAGTATGAATAATACTACCATCAACAACATCAACATCGTTACTACAAAGGTACTGCAGTGTTTTCACAACTTCATCGCCTTTTGACTAAACAAAAAAAGTGTTAATGATTTGGGTATACCGTGAAATATTTGATAAATGTAAATAAAAATCAGAAAGATAAACTATACCCAAAGTTCCAATTTAGTGAAAGAAGAATAGTCACTCAATCCAATCGTTTCTCTACATGCCGCATATTCAGCAGCTACATAATTGAACCATGGAGGTTTTGAGAAAGTATTAGTAGAAGCAACTCTGTAAGGAGTTCCACCATCATAGATATCTGTAAACATTTAATAAATAAATTTAAGAAACCCCAATAAAAATCATAATTAAGTCTTACAAATAATATAAAAAAATAGCTTACAAACTTATAGTTAAAATAAACAATGTATAGTAGAAACAACTCTTTTATCACTATTATTATAATGATTATTAAAGCTCAACATAAATATATAATATATTTATGTTTTGACGTTATTACAGAATTAGAATCATTCAATACTAGACAACTTTTGACATCCAACTTTTTTTTTTTTTGTATTTAAAAAAATTTATATATAATTGTTTGTAGCAAGGGTGAAATTAAGTATAAACAGAACTTGTCAACTTCCTGATTTATTTTTTCAAATAATTACATTCAACCTCAAGTCAGCTGTGGTTATTCAAAACTGGCCAGTGAAGGTTGACTTTAAATTGAATACAAATGTCAATCTTTCTTCTCTGACTAGCATTGTTTTTATAACTGGTAGAGCCAATCAATAATTAGTTGAAGTACATAAAAATGTTAAAATAAAAACACACATACTTTGATAAAAGTCACATATATAAAGAAATTACGTCAATTATGAGATTATTACTGAAAAACAAAATCTAATACTGTTTAAACAAAAGAACTCCACAATATTGGGAAATATTTCAATAGAATTTTAAACCTAAAACGCGTTTTTATAAGTATCAAACGAATTTTTGAAAGACATTGACTGAAAAAAAATTTAGAAAAAATATTAAAGGGAAAAAGTCATTTTCCTATATAACATGATAAGAACAGAAACCTAAAATACAATTTTGAACCAATCGTTAATAAAAAAAAGAAAAAAACCACTGCTAAGCATTTTAAAATTATGATTGAAGGCAGGACATCTAAAATACTAAAATTAGTAAAGTATAAAAGAAAAATTGATTATTTTTCACCCAAAGTTAATGAAAAGAAATTTAATAAGCAAGGTTTTTTGTTTTGATTTTCAAGAAGAAATACATAACACAAAAAAGAATAATATTTATACTAAAGATAATATAAGGCCATGCAAATAAACATAGATTATGGCTAATAGAGGGCAAAATTTAAAATGAAACATAAATATAAGATCTGTTTGAAATTGAACACCTCCACCAGATATGTTAGAAGACATTAAGTACTATGTAATTAAAAACTAATATAAAAAAAATTATAAAAAAGTACTGAATTTTTTTTAAAACATTTTTTAAGCTGTTAGTGAAGTTCGTGCTACGAATGACACAATATACCTTGTTTGAGATTCCCTCGTTCCCCTTTTTTCAATGAATTTTTGGTAGGGGTATCTGGTTCTGATGAGGATAATGGTCCTACCAACATAACTTTACATGTTAGCAATTGCCCAAATAAAAGGTTAGTACAATAATTTAATAATATTTGAATTATATTAGGAATTAAAAAGATTTTTCAGGTTTAATTGAGAATTGGAAATAAAATTATAGTAAAGCTTTGAAAAAATTAATTTATTGTAAAATTATCCAAATTTTCATCACTTCTGGCATCATCAGGGATACAATCAGATATTAATACATTATGCCAATTTTCATCTAAAACATTACATTAAAAAATCTATCAGAGGACTTGCTGATAGACACTAGTATATTTTTTAAATCATTAAAAATAATAATAACCAGTCACAAGATAAGCATAATTAGACAAAACCTACTTGCATGTAACGGTGGCTCACGAAATAAAATAAAATAACTGCATTCGATTTTTAGATATCTTAATTACTGATTGTAAGGATCAACTAAAATTAAAGTGGACAGAAAAAGATGATTGTATTGATAGGATTTTAAATTATTTATCATGTCACCTTTTTAATAAAAATTAAATGTAATCAGTAAGTACAATAGACAAAATTAAAATATAAAATGCCAATATCTGACTCTAATGAAATAGATAAAATAATTGAATTCTGATTCCTCCATCCCAATTTCTATATAAAAATAGTAAAGAAACATCACACTTAATGTCTTCTATAAACTAGGTACATATTTCAAGATCAAATTACTACATTTCTTTTCTTAGAAATAAAATTTAATTAATTATATATAACTTTTAGGAATCACGACATTGTATGGTACAAAATGTTAGATAAAATCAATAACCTAAGAATACTTAATAATCAAACATTGTTAGTCCATCTTTTCTGAGATACAACCCTTTAACATATATAAATCATCTTTCCGAACCGCCGAAAAAAAACATTCATTGAAGATAATGTAAATGATATAAAAGATAGCATACAAAATCTCTAATAAGATGCACCAAAATTTGACACCACCATAAGATAAAATAGTTACAAACCAGAATTACAATTTTTTTTTTTGGTCTATTAAATATGTATTTAATAAACAATAAGTTGACAATCAGCAAATGTGATGGCGATAATGATATAATGACATGACAGGCATGGGGAAGGAAAGTACTCAGCAGTACCTCTTAACTAACCTGTTCCAATTACTTAGGTTGTCTAGGAGATCCCTCATCCAACGCCTTTTTAGTCTCCTCCTCATGTTCTGAGCTATGTCAGCTGTGGCCATGTCTCTTATAAGTCTGTTATTATGTCCATTTAAATGTGTGTAAAATCGTTGATATAGGGTCGTTATATGTTGGTCAAAGTGGAGGTCAGTATGTAGAGTTTTGTTAGTCATGTACCGAGGTGCTTTTGTTATGAGTCGCAATTTTTAGCGATGCCATATATTTGTGATGAGTATGTCCATATGGGCTTAAGTAATTATGTATATGTATTCAGTTTCTGTTTTAGTTTTGAAGATTTGGCAAAAAGAGAGAAAAGTAGTTTGAGTCGTTTGTTAAGTGTCACGTTTCATTTTAACATGTGGGCCCCATGTCATCCTTCTGTCAAAGGTGAGTCCAAGGTAAAGTACTGTGTCCGTTTAAGGAATTCGATTGTTGTCAATATAAACTGGAGGGCAGGTGTTTTTTCGAAGAGTAAATGTTATATGTTTGGATTTGTCATGATTAAGTCGAATTTTTCATAGTGTGAACCAATCTTGTAGTTTAAGCAAGTGATGTTGTAGAGTTAGTGAGGCCTGTGTAGTGAATTACAATTACAATTTAATTTACAAAATAAATTGGCTACATTGTCTTAATTCCTACAATGGCATGACAACCCAAAACTTTAGTAACAGGGTTTACCAACATAAAAATTCTTGTGCTGAGTACAAAAATAAAAATAAAGGAAAAAAAGATCCAAAAACCACACTAGCTAATGAAGCATTGGAATCAAAACATATATTCGATTTTGAGAACCAGTTGATCCTCCAAAGCAATAATAAAAAACTAAAATTAAAATATTTAGAAGCACTCTATATATCTGAGAACCTCGATTGTGTTATAAATTTAAAGAAGGATGCTGGAAATTTAAATAATTTCTTTTTAGAAACAATAAGAATCGTAAATAAACAATAATACTATTATGGCATCTCTGGGTTGATTCCTAATAAATGCATGAACCTGTAAAATAAATTTTATGGTAACATAATTTTAAATTTAATAACAAAATATATTAAAATTAATTACTGATAATTAGTATAGTGCAATAATTTATAAAATAATTATAATATTAAATTATATTTTTATCTTAGATGTTTTATATTTTATCTTTATGATTTAATATTTTAATGTTGGCAACTCCTCTTATTCTGTGTGTACTGGACTAGATATGCAATACTGGGCACCGCTATGCACAAGTGAGTTTTGTCTAATTTATGTATATGTTGTGGCTGGTTATAATTATTTTTAATGCTTTTAAAAAAATGGACTCTGGTCTGGTTTTCAGGTGAAAATTCACATCATGTTTTAAAATCTATTTGTATCCCTGATGATGCCAAAGAGTTGAAAATTTGGATAATTCTACAATAAATTATTTTATTCAAAGGCCTAATTCCTACATATACTTATAAAAAGTTTCTTTCCCATTATCATCATTTATTAATAGCTATATAATAACCTTCTGTCCAGTCTTTATGAGTTCCCTTCACAAGCTGCGGGGCTTTCTAAAGCTAGGTAAGGTAGTAACAGTTTCAGTTTTAGGAGGGATCTCTAGGTGTAAATAGACACCACAGGATGTTTTAAATGTTCATGGGCTGAACATCTTTAGCTATTAGCCTACTCATGCATTTTTTATCAAGCATACTTCTTTGCTAAGTAATTCAATATAGTTAGTCAGTTATTTTTAAGAATAGTCTCTCTAATAAGATTATTGAAATTTTGTATTAAATCCCATTCAAACTTTGCATATCAAAACCATGTTTTTGAAGTTTATGAGACAATTTTCAAATAAAAATTCTGTAAGCATTACTTATCATATTTTATACTATGCTTCTTTCAACTAGGTTTTTTTTTTTTTTCAGCTACTATTTGTTCAAAATATTCCTGCATAAAATTGTTTTATATATCATATCATTGTTAAATTTTAAAGTCATTTTGTAATACACCTGTTACATTTTGGTTCTATCTGTTCGCTGCTTGTTTGTTGTTTAAAATTTCCAGGAGCAATATTATGAAAAAAAAAGTAGCGCTTTTTAATATGTTTTAATATTCTGACAAAGGTACTAATTAAAACGAAAAAAAATTACAAAATGAATAAAAGATTTATAACTTGAAAATGGATGGATAGCCATCCAAATTATTATTCTTAATAAAAGATTAAAGTAGACAAAATTATTAATGGATTTATTAATAATCATAATAAAATTATTTAACAGTTAATTTTTGTGTTACATATATTGTCATAACTTCAGCTCATGATGTTAATCTTATAGGGTAAATAACTGTTAGAAGAAAAATTTAATTTTGACATTTTAAAAAATATTAAATTAATAGGATAAATAAAGACAGGACATAACAATATCATCAATTCCAAAAATTACAAGTCCCATATATTAGAATTGGAAAAGAAGGATAAAAGTAAAAAATGCCTGTCCCACAAACAGCATGCTTAATTTTAAATCAAATAGTGAATTAAGTTTATATATACACACGATATCTCAATTCTAATTGGCCAAACTCTGGAAGGTATTCTAGACGAAATTTCAAACAAAGAAGTTTATTTGAGGCATGGGTCGATTCCAAACGGAAAAGTTGTTAAGACCAATTTCTTGTTTTCTTAAGGTGGTCACTTTTACTAAGAAGGAATTGCTCAAAAACTGTTCAAGATCATTAAATTTTAAGTACACCATCGTAAAGTATATAAAATTTTCTTTGAGAAAATAATGATTAAATTTATTAAGGCCAATGATAAAAGGGATTCTCAGAAGCTCTAGTAACACAAAGTCTACCAATGAGCCGATTTATTTCAGGAATAGGAATTACAGAGATATGCTGCTCGTGTATGGATACTGTAACTGCAGCAGTACAGCGGCCGTATTAGACCTCCCTAAAGTCCCTTTTATCATTGACCTAAGTAAATTTAATAAGTGTTTTCTCAAAGAAAATGTTGTCTACTTTACAATGGTGTATTTAGAATTTAATTATCTTGAACAATTTCTTCTTATTTGATAAAAGACGTGACCACCTTAAGAAAAACACAAAATTGGTCATACTTCCTTCCTTTTTCATTCGGAATCATGCATCTAATGAAGTTTTTTGTTCAAAATTTTATCTGAAATCACTTCCCGAAAATTGGCCATTAAAAACTGAGACACCCTGTTTATATAGGTGTATATATATATATATATATATATATATTATAAAACGTTTTAAATAACATTAGTGTCATTATATAAAGGAAAAGAATACTCAAAATTCTCACCAGTGTGTTCAAACCAAGATGGCCTTTCATATCCCATGACCTGACCAAAAACAGCACCTGCATCCTTTAAAGATGTGAAAATTGGAGACATTCGCAATTTTCTTCCAGTTTGAAACTCATGGAACGGATAAACCAAACTGTAATGAAGACCTAGAACAATAAAAGAAATATTTTGAAGAAAAAAAACAACTAATAAATATAAATAATGGTGTGAAAAAGTCTTTAAACGAACCAAATTTTTATAAAAATGATAATTTTTTTAATTTAAACGTTTATTTATCTTCTTAATTGTAAACTGATTTAACAATGCAGGCATTTCAGAGGTAATATTTATTTAAATTAGCATTAGTTTTAATTATCAACAAGCCAAGTTGGCCTATCCGTTGTGTTGATGTTTTTTTGTCATCTGAATAATGCTACATTTTTGTATATATTTCACTATTATGTTGTTCACTTCAGTCTTTAAACTTTATTGTTATAACCAGAGCCATTGTATAAACCCTTTAAAGCTGACCGTATCTATGAAAATTGTTCTAATGTAGGAATTCTTCACTTTTTTTTGGTAATTTAATTTAACATTCCATACTTCATGAGTATGATCACCTCACTGTATATATATACATATTTTTATGATTTTTATTTATCAAAGATTTAAATTAAAAAATAATATGTCGGAGTCAGAAATACTGTGGAGGAAAAGACCCAATTCCCACTCTTGTCAGCCCAGTCTTCTTTCGGTTGTTGGCCGGTATGCATTGTCTGTTTGATCCGGAATGATTTTCATTAACCCATAAATCCTATATTTTAGCCTATATTTATTGAAAAATTAACTTTTTTCAGGGTTCCAATCAATACTTTCAGCGGTAGCTTCATATGTACAGTAACTCTACACATAAGCTTCATATGTACAGTAGCTCTACACACAAGCTTCATATGTACAGTAGCTCTTTCATTTAATATTTTTGGTTAAAAAAATAAATATAATGTGGCAAGTTCATAATGAAATTGAATACGTTAAACAGTTATTTTTTACATGAAATCTTTTCTTGCTCTTATTTAATTCAAATGTTTATATTAATATTATCTCTAGAATTCATATAATTATTATCTATAAATACAAAAGTGTATCCGAACAGATGTAAAATGATAATTCATAATCATTAATGCATTATTTACTAGTATAAATATATTTCTTTAAAGTAAATCTTTTGGGATCATGATTAGTAATTATTCCAACATGATTAGCATTGTCTTAGTTTACAATTTGAATTGTAATAAGAAAGTTACCTGGCACTTCACTGACTCTTTCCCTTAGAAATTTTGTGTTATTATGTAGTCCTAGAAATCTACTGATGTCTATTTCGTACATATCATAAGAAGTTTTATTATTGGTTATAAGTTCTGCAATAGCTTTTCCGACTCCACCAGCGGCTGAAATACCAACTGTTTTCATTCCAGAAGCAATGTAGTACCTTTCTACCTGAAAAATATAATGTCATACATAAAAATGTAATATAATTTTCAGGATTAAATATCATAGTAAAAATTTTCTAATCTTAGTTACCTCTGGAGCTTCACCAACCACCCACTTACAATCAGGTGAAAATGCTTCAGGTAGGTTACTCAGTTTTTGAGGCCGAATATCACCCACAGAAGGAATTCGAATTAATAGCTGCTCTAAAAGCACGCTAAAGTGATCCCAGTCTTCAGGAAGACTACGATCAGCCTGAGTATCTAATAAAAACAACAAAATTAACACAAATTAAGGAAGCAAAAAAAGTGACATATGGAAATTTTGTCATAAGCTGTCCTTAGATGACATTAGCAACTATAACAGACATTTCATTGTGAAATTTATTAATTCATGATACCAGAAAAAACAAAGGCTATTTTAACTCAAGACAAATTTTCTTTGAGAAACCTGAACAATTCTGAACACACAGAAAACTCCACACAAATGATTTCAAACATTTGCAAATGCTTGTAAGTTTTGTTTTTTGCATGGTTTACATGCATTTTTGTATGAACTCACTAAATAAGAAGCTTTCAACCTTTTTAAAGATAAGAGATTCAATCAAAAATTAATATGTGTATGCTAGATAAATCAAATGATTATATATTGCCAATAACAATAACCAATTTTTAGGAAAAATAATAATTTATACTGATGAAAAAGAAACCTAAATTATGAACAATAAATAATCAAAATTTCAAATATGCAAAGATCACATGCGCTTAAAAAATAAAAATAAAATATAATAAAAAATTATTATATTTGCAATATTAGTCACTGGCTCATTAAGATTAGTTCAATTGTTTTATTATTACCCATTGTTCAATGGAATCCTTTACTAAATGAAGAGAGGTAAAAAAAAACACACAAGAGCTTAAAAGAATATTGGCCTTGAGAAAATAATGAAGTCTATGTTAGAGAATATTTTCTCACAATAAAGCAAATAAAAAATATCAGAAACGTGCACACTAAAACCTTTAAAAAACATTTAACTTACTGGGTATTTTTCCATTTTCATAAGCAGGCTTTGCAACTGGCTCAAAACCTCCTGCTACAATGCACCCTTCATATTCTCTAAAATATATGTATCCATCCAGATCACGGACAACTAAAAATATGAAATATCTTAAACATAATGCATAATTTTAACAATGGCCTAAAAAATATATGGTCATATATGAAAATAGCCTAAAATCAAATGATTATATTATATAAAAAAGAAAAAAATATACATTATGATTCCATATCTTAAAATTTCCAAAGAAATACAGGATAATAGAAAAGGAATGATTGGTGTTGGTTGGGAAGTTATTTGGGGATTGTAGCCACAGTAAGAAACAAAAATAAAAATTTGGTATTCAATGCCGAGGTTACGGCTTCAGTTTTAGGACTTCATAAGGGCTTAGGAATGACAAAATAAAACCACACAAAAATTATTATGATCCTATTATAAAAATATAAGGAAACAAAGTATATGTTATCTTCTAATAAATGAATTCTAGCAAATGAATAAAAAATCGTATTTAGTTGTTATATTGTCTTACCTCAGCCTTGATGAAGGCCTAAAATTTAGGCCAAAATGTCAGCCAAAAATAAAATAAAAATTGTTTCTTTTTATTTAAGTTCCTCACTGTTATTGGAATCCCCAAACTTCCATCAATTCTTTTTTTTTTTTTTGTTTTTTTATAAATTAGTATATATATTTTCAATATATATAAACCTATATAAATCAACTCTAAATAGGAAAAAAATAACTTTTATGATTACACAGCTTACAACTAAGAACTTTATAAGTTATTCGAGCATTTCACATACCAGGCATCATTGGATCTATGTTCATAGGAACAGTAAGAAGATGGTAGTGCTCCACTGGGTGGATAGGAATTTTGACAGGAGGCCGAGATCTCGCTCCTAGCTCTCTTGCCCAGAAACCTGCAGTATTCACAAATGCTGAGCAGTTTATTTCCCCATAAGGAGTAACCACTTTGTCCACACGACCATTTTTTGCTTGCACAGTTGATACAGAACAGTTTTCATATACTCGAAGTCCTGCCGACAGAAAAAAAAAAAATTAATTTTATAGGATTCGAGCTGGAGCACAATTAAACTAATATATCCATATTCTTCTTCTTTGGATATGCTTAAAAAACAAATATGGAGATATTAGCTTGATAAATAACATAGAAATTCACAAAAAAACATCCCCAAAGGTTTGGCTTCACCAAAAAACCAACAGTAAAGAAATGAATAAAATATTATTTTTAGTCCTTTACTTAAAAGATACTTACCAAAATTATTATTTTTTTTTTTTAGGACCATATACAAGTATTATATGCAATTCATATTTTAGTGTAACCTGTCGTAATTGAAAATAAATCACAAGAGAAAATTTATAAAAAGTGATAATAATAATGACGGGAATAGATATACTCGGAAAGCAAACATTCAATTGCTAAAAACTTGAACAACTATTTCATTAAATAAAATTTATCTAATTGTTTTTTTGACAAATTCAACATCCCGTGAAAATAGAAAAAAATAATATTTGCAAATGCAAATAGAGATAGTTAGGAGAGTTAGTTAGTTTACACACAATTTGAGCCTTCTAGCTAATAATGAAGTACATACAATTTGTTTTTTTCTATACTACTTTCCTAATTAATTATGATTTCTCTGATTATATTAACTGTCAATGAAAATATTCTATAATAATATAAATCAAACTCAAAAGAATGAAAAAAGATTTGCTTTTATGTTTTGATAATATTAATATTGTTTAATTGCTGTTGAGTAATTATGTTTCACCAGTAAAGAACTAATTTTGGCAATGATTTTTATTAATTCTTGTAAGTACCTACATACATTTTTTAACAAATTTATTTGATAATTATTTTATCTGTGTGTGTATATGAAGGACTGTATGTGTATATATATATATATATATATATATATATATATATATATATATATATACATACACACATACACACACATAAATATATTCACTATGTTATCCTAACTTTAATGTATAATACTTAAGTATGATCCAAAATAAAATTTCATATTAAAATGCAAAAAGTTTGTATAGTATTAGAAATACAATGAGGAAGGAGAAACATAAGTGATTTGGCTTCCAACTCTTCTATTTTAAGCTAGATAATGTAGTACTCCCATTAAAGAATACTACAAACAGCTCACAGCTGAGTACCATATCAGGAAAATTAGCTTAATGTTATTCATATTAACTAATTTTGCCAAATGATATGAAAAAATCAGAAAAAAAGAATATTTTTACAAAAAAAACTATTTTAGCGAAAATCCGTATGAAACCAGGCTTTAATAAATTTTAACTTTTGTATAAATATAGATGTGAAGATAAAGATTTTAAATAATAAACAATTAATTAAAATAATCGATAATTATTAAAGAATAAAACTTACAAATAAAAGACTAACCTACTTTAAGTCATTTTACTTTTTTAAATGTCTACTCTTCAATAGATGAAATAAACATGATAAAAGTAATATTTTATAAACAGATATGAAAAAAAAATAGGGTTCCCACATATTCCATAAATTAATTTCTTTGTTTATAGTTATTAATAAATAACCAACCTAATCATAAGTAATAGTGATATATCTCAAAGTCAGAAACTATACTCAATTAATTTTATTATAAAAACTGATTTCACCTTTGCTTACAGCTACTTTCAGTAATGAGTTTAAAAGAGTATATGGGTCACCAACACCATCACCAGGAATCCACAAGCCACCTTTTAGGTCATCAATGGCAATTAAGGGGCATTTCCTTTGAGCTTCGATCGGAGTGACTAGTTCGCAATCAATATTCCAAGATCTGAAAAAAAGATATAAAGGTGTTTCAGATAGTATTTTGAACAAAATATTTCTTTATTAACGAAAAAATGCTTATTTTTCAATGAAGTCAAAACACAATTCAATAAAATTAGCCTATCCAATAAATAAACTAACAAGGAATGAAATTATTTAAATGCCAAAATCATAAAATTAATTTATATTTAAAGAATTTCATTGCAGTGATTAATAAAAGAAACCCTAATTTGTAAAAATAAATAAGTTTAAATATTAATGATCATAACAAACTTTTTTAATATTGTATTTTATTTGACTGAATGATTAAAAGTTGGGATACTAATACACATGAATCATGAATTCAAATAAAGTTTTAATATAATATTAATGACATATACAAATTCCTCGATGTTGAAATAATATCAATCTTAAGACTTTTCTAAATTAAGATACAAAAATTAAAGTTACAATACATTATAGAATTGACCAACTAAATTAGCCACCTTATGAAAGAAAATGTTAAATTAAGTTTTGAATCAAAATAAATAGATTTTCAAAAGTAGATTTTATTAATATAAAAAAGAATAAAATTTAATGATAAAAGATGTGCTAACAAGTTAAATTAGGATAGTTAAGCTGTACAGTAAAAAAATAAATAAAATGAAGTAGTAGGTAGGTAGTGTCAGTTTTAACAAATTTGTTCTTACACAGAGAGAGATTTCATTCTTCTGAAAACTGTCATTCTATCATTAGTTCTTGCTAAGCATAAGCTTCCACATTGTTTCCAGCCAGTTGGAAGGCCTAGCTCTTTAAGATCACGAAACATGTCCATTGATGTCTGACAAAGTCTTACTTGAGCTAAGGTTGGTTTGAAGACACCGACAAGACCTATGGTGTTCCATGTCGGGGCACCGCCAAGACTGAAACCAGGAAAAATAATCTCAGAGTACTTATTTGGATAGAAACATAGATACAATGTATTTTAAAATCTAAAAAAAAAAACTACAAGTTCTGTAAAAATAAGGAAAATGATAGGATTATCACAGAAAAATTTAATTTTGATAAAACATGAAAGAGCATATCCATCATAAGAATTTGATAATTATTTGTTTGATAATAAGATCAGTACTGAAATAGTACCTCATTCATAGTCTATATGATATGTAGTTGACACTATAATAAACAAGAATGAGGAATAAATCACATGAGAACTGTACTTTCACTGCAATCAATCTTGCACATCCTGTTAGAAAAACTAATAATTGCTTGAAATACCTAAACTATAAACTTGAAAATCTTAACAATCATATCACTAAATAAATATAATAAATCAAAACAGATTTATGAATTTATTAGATATAATAACAGATTTCTTTTACAATTATTTTCAACAGAAATTTTTTACTAACTTGGTAAAATCAAGGAAAATTAATTATTTTTAGGTCTTATTTTTTACTATAATTATGATCATTTGTCTGATTTGTTTTTTTCTAAAATAATAGTTTGCATAATTGTACATGGTCTGATTCCAAAGATAATGTATCTCATATTCAAAAGCTTGAGTTAATGTTCAAACACATTTTTAAATTCCATCAATTATAATCAGATTTACCTTGCCTGTTCTAAGAGTATTGTCCTTGGCCCCCAACCCATTTGAGCTAAATGGTAGGCCACTGATGCACCTACAACTCCTCCCCCACAAATCACAACATCCACACTTGATGGCAGTCCTTCTGCAGGGGACAGAGTTCTCAGATCTGCAAAATCTGAACGAGTCCATGATGTCAAGGAAAAAAGTCTTATTGTTGAAGAAAATGCACATCTTTGCTTCGTAAGGGCACTAAATAACATTTCTAAAAAGTTTTAGAAGAGACTTTAAGGCATTTTAATTTTTTAATAATTAGATTCCGAATGGAAGGCACAAAGACGCAATATCACAATAGATGAGATCGACGGAGACAAAGGATAGGTCCCAGGTATGAATTCCGGCTACCTCTCTCTACGCTGTAATCCGTCAAGAATTCACAACTAAACCTACCCCACTGTTATACCACATGACCATTACCCCCACTCTACGACCTTCAGTACTGTAAGGCGTGATAACGGTTGGTCCATTGTTGAGATTTTGAAGATAATGAGAAATAACGAGTAATGATTTTTCGTAAAAAATAAAGTTAATATTACAAAATTTAATTTCACTCCTTCGTTACATAAAAATATTAATTCATTTTTCTATTTTCATTCAACTGTAGCGATACTAGACGTGATCTACGATATTTACTTCAATGCACGGGAGGATATACGGGGGGGGCTTTCGGGCTGAAGCCCCCCCAAAATGGTAAAGTATAACCATGTTTTATCGACAAAAATATTTTAAAAGTATCTCTTAAAGTATTATTGTTCGTGTAATTACATTTAAAATGGCTTTAGGAATCACTTAACACCATTTCATACAGGTAGTTATTTTTTTTTATTTTTTTCCAAGGTAATTATCGTTATTTTTATGAAAAAAAAACTTTCGGGTTGAAGCCCCCCCAAAAATAAATCCTGGATCCGCTAGGGCTTCAATGCCACCTTAAGCGGAAATTATTAAAACAAATTTAATGTAATCTTGAAAAAGTTGCCAAATCTTTGGGTTAGCATGTTTCTTCGACAGGAGTAATTGATGTTCAGCTTAACAGATGACACTAATATCAGTGAGAAAAATGTTGCGAGGACATCTCTGCATTGATTCTTCGACTGGTTGGCTAGGAAAAAGCCATTAATTTCATCTCAAAGATTTGAAGTATTGTAAAATAATATATAGTGACATATATAGAAGGATTATAGAGAAAACATAAAGCATGTCAAAAAAAACAAAAATATTTCACGAACGATGAAGCATAAAGATGGATTTGTGGCAGTTTTTGGGAGTGTGTATTTAACTGGGATGTGGAATTCATACCCGGGAATTGAAATGTTTACAGGTTTGTTTCTTTTTATGTTTGAAAAACTATTTAAAATGGTCTATTTTGAAATTTAGATTAAGGTCTGATAGAATTTTTCAATGACCTAAAGCTCACAGCACTAGTTCTATTGTTGAGGGCAATAAATAAATGATTGCCTTATAATGCATCCAAACTGCTTTTTGATTCTCAGATATCCTAGATCTTGATTTACTGGATAAACCTATTGTTAAATTATTTTTTATTACTGCCCGGCTTGAAGATCTATTTTGCAGTTGTTTGCCAGTTACTGGTACAGATAATGAAAAATCGAATAATGATTTTATCTCTGAAACCTGCGACACAATTCGACCACCGCAGCCTGGGTCTTCCAGCTCTGTGCCTCTCAAATAGCTGTTCTGTTGATATTTTCTTGGGGATTTGCTGCTCTGGCATCCGTGCGAGATGTCCCGCCCACCTTAATCTTCCTGCCTTGATAATCGAGACTATATCAGGCTCGTTATAGAGGGTATAAATTACTCTAATTCTAATCCTTCTTCATTGTCCATTTTCACAGGTCAGCCCATGAATTCGGCGATGGATTTTCGGTTGAGAAATTAGCGATTGGAATCCTGGTTTGCGGAGAGCAACCAGTGGAGGTGTGCTGTTCCATTGGTTGATTGTAAATAATTTATGTAAGTATGTACAAACACACTTATATGAATTACAGTTAGTTCTAAACATGTATAAGTTATTTTATTTTAATTATCTTTAAGTTTATTTTATTTTACTTTTTATTGTAATTAGATTTAGTTTTCTCTAATTTTATTATTTAGTTATTATTTTGCTTTGCTTTAATTTAATTGATTTATATTTTCTGTAAATGAACAGGATGGTGTGATTGACTCTTTTCACATCATAACTATTGTCCTTACTGTGACAGGATATTTTACTGCCCAATAGTTTCAGCTCAAACGGTATGGAAATTTGTCCACACTGCTTGACCGATAATGAATATTTACCACTCCGGAAAATGTTGACTTACATGAAGCCACAGGCGGATTTACGAGGAAAGGGACCTTCGGGCTGAAAACTCCTCTCTCCCTCCCCCCAAAATGGTAATATATAACGATGTCTTATGAAAAAAATATTAAAATATTTTCTCTAAAACTATTATTGTTCGGGTAATTACATTTTATAGAACTTCAAGAATCACTCAAACCTAATAATCATTATATATATATATATATATATATATATATATATATATATATATATATATATATATATATATATATATATATATATACATATGTTAACTTTCGGGCTGAAGCCTCTCCCTCCCTCCTAAAATTAAATCCTGGCCTACCATAAACGTTAAAATACTAATATTTCAAAGTAAAAATCATGTTTCCAATAATATAATCACATAATTTAATTAATTTTAATAAGATCAAAATTTTCCTCTGGTCTTGAAAATTGCTTGTGTTGAAAATGTTTTTATTGTACGTAAGTTTTATGGAAGCAATAACAATATATGTGATGGGCTTTATCTGTTATATTTTAAAAATATAATTATATTGCTTAATCTTTCAGCGGGTACACTGAAGTATGAAGTGAGCCACTTGATAATTTTTCATTATGTCTAGCTATTGGTAGATCATACCTCACTCATTTCTACCTATCAGACAAAAATTAGAAAACTAATCTTCTATATACTCAAATAATTATTTAGTTAGTTATTATGTATAAATCGACGAAAAACAAAAAAGCCACGTATAATACCTGATCATGAAATTGTTATTAACTGTTTAGTCTGTTTTATGTATAGAAATGTTTATTTATCCACTCCAAGAGGATTATATTATTTCAACTGTATATATTATTTAATAAAAATTATCAATACAAATATATTTTATTAAAATTAATTATTTACTTAGGAATACATCTTTGTACGATATTGTATAATTAATTTTCACGAATAGGAAATATATATGCTCTTTGTATTTATCTTCCAATAGGCACATTAAATATGGTATTAAAATTTTAAGTTATGAAAGATAGGAAAATAAAAATACCATATTTAACAAATAATCCAGGCGAAGATTGATTAAGCGAAAATCCTCACCGCTGTTTTTTTTTTAATTCTTATCCGGAACGCCCTAATGAAGAGGAAAATCCATGTTTCCTCTGTTTAACTGTTTAGTCTGTTTTATAAATAGAAATAGAAATAGAAAATAACTTTATTCTGGGACAAAGTCCCTTTAGAATAACAAAATAGAACATAATTAAAATACTTACATATACGTACAGAGATGTATCCACCAGACTCCAGCCTAAGCCTACCACATATTAAGGTGGTAACATGAAATTTCCTTGCCATTAGGGCATTCCGGATAAGAATTTGAAGAGAAATCGCTGTAAGGATTTTTGCATACTCAATAGCACTCACCGCCTAGACTAAAAAATATATTTTTAGGCTTAACAGATCTATTAGAAATAAAAGGTTTTAAAATATATCCTTTCAAATCTGTTTAAAAATATGGATTTAGTACATTAATATAATAATTTTCATTTTAAATTATTATTAGATAAAATTCAAAATACTGAGGAAAAAAAGAAAAACAAATGAAATCATATTTTTTTAAGCCTCAATTCAAAACTTTGAAATTACCCTAATAATGAATATATTCACTCGTACTGATCATTTTTATTGAATAATAGATACAGTTGAATTAATATAATCCTCTCGGAGTGGATAAATAAACATTTGCACACGTAAAACAGACTAAACAGTTAAACTGAGGCAACATGGAGTTTCCTCTTCATTAGGGCATTCCGGATAAGAATTTGAAGGAAAACTGCGGTGCGGTTTTTTGCTCACTCAATCTTCGCCTGGATTATTTGTTACATATGGTATTCGTATTTTCCTACCTTTTACAAATTAAAATTTTAAAAGCCTTTATTAATTAATACTATTTAATGTTCCTATTGGAAGATAAACACAAAAACCATATATATTTTCTATTCATGAAAATTAATTATACAATATCGTACAGAGATGTATCCCTAAATAAATATATGATTTTAATAAAATATATTTTTCATTCTATTATTTATATTTATTTCCTTACCCTCCGAGGCTAAAAGAAGAGGCTTCTAAAAAGAAGATTGCCTCCAGATCTCCTTTTGTAAGTACATTTTTAGAGTGCTACCAGTGGGTAGTTTCTCAACAACTGGTTCCATGTTATTATAATCTTCACATTTACTGAATGTATTTTTATTTGTAATACAGTTGTAAATATCATGAATAAAAAAAAAATATTTATTTTCTTAAAATACAGATAGAAGCATCCTATTTTTGTTATTATTTGATTTTGTTTGTTACACGTGACCTCTTTGAAATTTGTAAAATACTTATGTAAGTATCATAATTAATATTGTTTCCCATCTATCGAACAATTTTTGTGCAAGAAAAATTGTAATTCTTGGGTCAGTCAAAAATAAAATGTTTTAATTGAAGCATTTTAATTCCGATGTGAAATTCGCAGTTAAGAATCGGCTCGTAACCTTGGACTAGTGTGTTGTGTCCTCCAAATTTCGTGATAAGAGGAAGTCATTACGTCACTTAACTGTGCGAACACGTGCTGGATCAAAATAGCGAATTGGATTTGAGTGAACAACACAACACCGGGAGAATCTCGTTGGCGAAAGGGCAATGAGCAGGAACAGGCTAAAAATAGGCAACCTTCAGGAAATATTTAAATTTGCGATAAACCGGCAAGCAGATAAATAAAGGAAACAAAACGTGAAATGTGCAGATAAGGACTGTATTTTTGTTTACTGACTAGGTTGTTTGTTTAATCTCATTAAGACCTGTTAAGACATAATGGAAAATCATCTTGGTGGTACGTAATAACGATAATCTGGAATAATAAGTTAATAATAAAACATTATATTTATCAATTTATGTGTTACTATTTTCTTTTTTCTTTTTTTTTTTTTACTTTGTGATTTTAGGAAGTTATATACTGATTAAAATGCTTAAAAACAAATTGAGTCCATTTGATATTTCACCTAATAGTATTCAATTTGACTTTCCGACGTAATAATTTTGAATTAATTGTGGGTTGATAGTTGACTATAGTGAATAATGAAGAGAAGGATGGTTGGGGTGATCAGCCAAAATAAAAATAGCAAAAATAAATAACAATATTTATTTTAACATTTGCCGAGGTTTCGGCCCGGCCTTCATCAAGTTCAGGCCTTCATCAGGGCTAAGAATATAAAATAAGCTAAGAACATAAGTAATAATTTTGAGGTGATGGATTGTTGGCTGTATTAAATTTCAGTTTAAATGACTTCCAAAAAGAAAACTTATGTTTAGTTTCTAATTCAGACGACACGTCCAGACAAGTGAATCATCTTTAGGTCAATTATATATCAGAGAGATGTGTACTAAATAATTGAAACATAAAAATCTGGTAAGCGCATCACACGACTTTCACTTACCAACCTTTTCTCATCAGAAATAAGTATTTTCAGACAAAGGGGAAGTGAAAGTAAAAATTATTGACGCTATATTTCTTTACAATTGATTGTGGGTATTTTTGTTTGTTTAAATACGCTTATATTTAAATTTAAATTTTTATATCGCTGTATTATATACAATTAAATATTAAATAATACCATCGATAGCATTTATGAAAACCACATATGTATAAGAACATAATTTTGTCAGAGTCCGTATTATATGAAGCTCATGTTAGGTATGGAAGCCTGTCATAATCTTTCGAGCAAGCTCGTATTCCTATGATTACTTTAATATGACTATTGTCCGTTACGATCTCTTATTTCTTCCTTAGTTAATTATCAAATTCTTTCATATTTTATATTTAAATATTTTTTATATTAAAGATTAATGTGAAGTGGTTAATAATTTCAAATAAAGATACTTTAGGGGAAGCCAATATTGAAAATTAGCCATTTAAGCCCTGATAGAGAACATCAATGAGAATAAAACCTACATTATATTAAAACTGCTTAATAATAAACTGATATACTGAGTTTAAAAAATCATTAGAGCCGTTTTTGAGAAGATCTTAAAAATGTATTAAATCGATTATATAAAGTACCACTTTCGGTAGGCCGATTTTGACAAAAATGTTGCTGTAACATCGAAAGATTATAAAAACATTAAATATGCAATTTCACTTTCATACGACTATTCATTTTTGAGATAGACTGATAACACACACACACACAAACTATTTTGTGAGAAAATTCAAACTCGAAAATTTTCACTATCACAATATTTACTCTTACTACATATTGCATATATCGGTAAGGAAAAGTATAAATTCGAACAAAATAAATAAGAAAAAAACTGGTGCGATTCCCGCATAACGCAAGTTTCACTTTCATCATCTAACATACTTTGCAGCAGAAATAGGAAAATACAGAGAAGTAAAAGTAAAAACTGTAAATGTTAAAACATATTCATTTGAAATAATAAATTACCATATGCTTTTTCTCACCTGCCTAATATGCTAAATATAAACGTTTTTTTCACTTTCCATAATCTTTTACGACTGTACATTATAAATTTTAATTTTCTATCTATGGAAAGTCTTTAGCTTTCCAACGCCATAATCTACATTGCTGGTGCTTACTATTTGTTTTCAACCTGAGAAAATATTTCTCCTTTTTCCGTTTCAAACGATGAGAGGGACTAATTATTTGAAACAAACACAATTGAATATAAAAACGCAAGTATATTTAGCTACTATAGTAGTACTTTTCAAGGGCACTCAATGTTTTTACTTTCACTTACGTATATATGTAATATATAGTAAGTGTAAGTATTGCGATCGAGAAAATTTTTGAATCTGAGTTTTCGACGGATTTATACGTTTTGAGGTATCCTGAGTCGAAATGACCAAGTCCCGAAAAATTGTCTATGTGTCTGTGTGTTTGTATGTTAGCAGTCTAGCTCAAGAACGAAAAGTCCTATGAAACTGATATAACGTATTTAAGATAGGTGTGACGGCAACGTTTTCATTAAAATCGGCTAACCGGAAGTGCCACTTTATATCAACGCTGAAACACATTTTCACAGTTTTCTCAAAAACGGCTCTAAGGATTTTGATTAAACTCGGTGTATCATTGTATAATTAAGTGGTCTTTAATATAAATTAGGTCTTATCCCCATTGATGTCACTTTACAGGGCTTAAATGCCCAATGTTCATATACGTCTTCCTCTAAAATACCTTTAATATGGTTTATTTTAAAAAGATAATTATTTCGCATTATTCAGAGTTACGAAAAAATGCTAAATATAACTTTTGAAAGAATTTGATAAGTTAATAAAGGAGAAAAAAAAATAAAAATGCAGAAAAACGTAGCTATAGACTGTAGCGCCTAAACGAATGTACCGATTTCATTGAAACTTCGCTAAAGTCATTTTCTCGGCACCCTTCAAATTGATCTATAGAACATTCATCAGCGAAAAGAAGTTGTTGTGATAAGATGTTTCAAAGGTATTTAAATTGCCTAAAAAACAAAAGAAGTTTCATCGAAATCGAAGCACTATTAGTAGAGATATCGCGATTATTAAATATTTTTACTTTCACTTACGTATGTATGTAATATATAGTAAGTGTAATTATTGCGATCGAGACAATTTTTGAATCTTGAGTTTTCGACGGATTTATACGTTTTAAGGTACCCTGAGTCGAAATGACCAAGTCCCGAAAAATAGTCTGTGTGTCTGTGTGTTTGTATGTTAGCAGTCTAGTTTAAAAACGAAAAGTCCTATGAAACTGATATCACGTATTTAAGATCGGTATATGCTTTAGTTGTGACGGTAACTTTTTCCTTAAAATCGGCTAACCGGAAGTGCCACTTTATTATATATGGTGTGTTCAATGAATATATAAACCCTTATACGTTTTTCTTGCACTCCAAACGACGTTTCGAGCTGATTTGATCATTCTCAAGTCATCTACAAATAACAATTAAAAAACATAATTTAAAACAATGACCGCGCATTATCTAGTCATATAAAAAGTGAGAACTTACCAAACATTTTTATCTATGAAAATACATTTATATATTATAATTTCATTAAACATTCAACTGTGGTACACCAAATTAAAAAAAAAAAAAAAGAAAGAAAAATACTCCTCGTCTTATTTTTTGTCCATTTACTAATGCTTGTCATTCCACAATAAGAAAACATGTGTATGCGATTATTTCAGAACATATAGGATTTCTATTATTGATTTCTATTGTTTTATTTAAAATGTATACTCACCACAAAAACTTGGTACAACTACTCCCTCTGTTACCATTGACTGCACATGTGCGCTCTTTAGGGCACATGTGATGTATGCTCCGTAGGAATTGACTAATTAAATAAATGGGATATAGCTCTGTTAATGTGTATTATTTTCCAATGACCTATCTAAAAACTAATCTCATTTAATGTATGGACATAATGTTGGCCTGCATTTTCAATATCAGATTTAAAATTAACTGCATTATTTATATTTTTATGAATATAAATTGATTCTTGAGTTTTTCTAATTTTAATATGTTGCGCAGTGTTAATCATAATTTTAACCCTACCATAAAAATACTTTTATTTTTTATGTTCGTCTGATTTTTTATTGTGTTCCAATTTTCCTCTATGATTTATAAACATTCATATGTTGTTAGGTTAGTGAATAATTTCATCAAGTCAAACTCTCTATATCATATTTTATAGGAAAATTGGACCACAATAAAAAAACAAACGAAAAAAATATATATTTAAAACGTATTTTTATGGTAGGATTAAAATTATGATTTTTTAAAACATATTTATTGAGAGATATTACAATCTGTCGCAATTAAGGACATTTATTAAGGTATCGGAATCAGCAGGGATGTCAGCATTAAAGAGGATGTAAAGCACGGGATCCACGACGCTGCCTTGAGGAACACCGGTTTGGTAGGATAAATATCGGAAGAAGTTGTTCCAGAGCGTACTCGAAAAGAGCGGTCGGAGAGATAGGGTCGGAGGATTAGGTTTAAGGACTGAGGGAGATGGATTTTAAGAGCAGCCCGGGGTTCCATGATTGTGGTATGTCCAGAAATGCACCAGAATAATATTGCTTGTTTTCTAGAACTGCTGAAATCTGATCATCGACTCAGAGTCTTATTGAACAGTGGAGTGTTGTGAGCGAAAACAAAACTGATGGGAAGGCAGATTTTGGGATTCTATGAATGGTAGGATTCCTTTCAAAAGGATCTTTACAAGGATTTTTGAAAGGATTGAGAGTAGACTGGAATAGTGGAGTGTTTCCATAATAGAGGAAAGCGGGTAGTTTGTAGGATGTAATTGTAGATATATGTAAGGAATAAGACTGCTTTGGATTGAAGTTGTCGAAGGATCTGAGAGGTAAGAAGATCATATTCGGGAGATTTACGGGGGATTAGTTTTTGTAGTTGAAATTTCACTTCGGAAGGATGAACCGCTTTAGGAGATAAGGGAAGTGGGATAGGTGATGTAAGGAATTCTTCTACTGTTACGGTGTGGTCAGGATGGGATTCCGGATGTGAAATAAATGTATTGGATAAGTGTCTGGCGAACTCCTGGGCTTTATCTTCATCAGATGCTGCCCAGGAGGCGCCATCTCGTCGGAGGGGATGGGAAATTTAGTGAAGGTTTATAATTTTTGTTTTGGTTTTTCAAAGAGAATTGTCACGAACAGAGAGGTAGGATAGGTAGGAGTTAAAGGACTGTGATCTGATGGTGACTAATTCCAGTTTTAATTTTTTACAATAATAATTATAGGAGCTGCGGTCGGTGGGATGTCTAGTGCATTGCCATAATAATCTAGTACTGCGTTTGATTTGGATTATCTCAAGGAAGTGTTGAGGTAGAATGGTCATTTTAGGAATTTTTGGGGAGTCTTTTGGAGAGAAGGCAGTCCAGATAGTTTGTTGGATTGTGGGAGTAAAGAAATTGACAGCAATGTCTAGGTCATTGGGAGTTTTTCGGGATATATTGAGATCAATTTTATCAGAGATGATTTGGCGGAAAAGATCCCAGCTAACTTGGCCCCGATAAATGACGTTGGAGAAGGTTTGGGAACGGGTTCAAGTGCAACATTAAGGATTAGAAGACTATGGTCAGAGAAAAGTTCATTTAGATGTGTAATGGAACAATTGAGGAGACTTAAGCCGCTGTGGATAAAGAAATCAAGAATATCAGGATTACGGTTAGGATCTGTGGGCCAGTAGGTAGGAAAGTTAGGGAAAAGGAGGTGAAAACGTTGGGAATTGAGTGCAGACAGCAGGGTTCGGCCACGAGAATTTGTGGTTCTGGAACCCCATTGTTGGTGCTTGGCATTTAAATCTGCACCCATGATGAAGTGATATCTTAAGGAATTTAGGAGACAACTGAATTGGGCATTGTATATGAATCGGTTAGGAGGGCAATACACTGATGCAAGGGTAACAAGAAAGGAGAAGGTTTTTATTACGATATGGATTGTAAGAAATCATGTATAGATAATGGGAGTAGATGGGAGAGGGACTGGTGTAAAATGACAGGACTACCGGCATGTGGTTTTCCATCAGGATGGTCAGTACGATATTATCAGGTATTGTTGTATTCAGACAGGAAAGATGTAAGTAAACTGGTGAGATCTGTTGTATTTTATGGAGAAGGAATGTAAGGAATTTGATGTTGATAAAATTGTTGAGGATTAGTTGAAGTTTGAATAGGATGTTGAGGGTGGGATTGAGAATTTTGAGGTATATATTGTTTTTGCGGCAGGGTCTCACAATAAATAATATCGTCCTTACCTCCCTTTCTTATATCGTTCTTAATAGGTGTGCAAAAGACACCGTCGGGTCTATGGTTTTGGAAGATTCTTTTCTTGATCCAGATATTTAATTTCTTCTAGGTATCGAGATTTCTGGTATCTGAATTTAATACTCTTGTATATCTGGTAGCCTTTGTAGTTCACCGGATGTCTTTTATGGCACAAAGCACAAACTGCAGGTTCTAAAATTATAATTAAGGAATAATTTTTTTTTAATTTAAAGACAATTATTTCAAACACGCAAATGGTCTAATAATGGTAAGTAGGTTGTCAGTATTTCTAAGTGGTTACTTTTTAAATAAAATATTAATGGAGCAAATTAATAAAATGGAAGGTAAACCAATTATGGTGTTGAAATATATTTATGGGTTCCTTTTTACCACAAAAATGACAGCTACAATAACTTATTGAATTATTTAATAATGCCAATAAAAAAAATCAAATTTACAATGAAAAAATCTATAAACAATACTATAAGATATTTGGATATTAATTTCGTAATGAATAATAATTAAATAGAAACATATTGGACCAGGAAAGAAAAATGAAGTGATTTCACAATTAAATTATCACTCGAACTACCCTAAACATTAGATTATAAACACTAACGTTAATTTAATTAATAAAGCGATAAAATTTACGGGCAAAAAATATTTGGAGAAGGTTAAAAACAATATATACAATAATTTGGTCAGTAATTTTTATCCATATAAATTTGTCAATAAACTGTGGCATAAATATATAAATAATAAAAATAATGATAATACGATAGATAGTAGCCGACATAAAATACATTTTATTTATTTATTTATTTTTGTTATTTTAAATTTGCCACTGCGTTGGAACGCATCAAGCAAATGTGTTGGTAATTATATCTTCTTGAATTCCTGATATTTTCTTAACTTTTCAGCAGATCTCTAGGCCACTGCCTTTTTAGTCGTCTTTGAGGCTCACCAGGTAACAGGGAGGAAGATAGAGATAGAACGAGTGGATTTGGATGATTGAGAGTAGAAGAGTGAAATGTTGTGTACTTGTTGTGTATGTAGGATTTTACTTTTGGTATGTTCATGTCTGTGTGTATGGTGTGATTTGAAATAAACCAAGGAGCATTGACGATTTTACGGAGTATTTTGGATTGTGTGGTTTGAATTTTGTTTATGTGTGTGTGTTTTGCGGACCCAAAGTTCTGCTCCGTATGTCAATAGGTCTTAGTATAGTGGTGTAGATTAGTCGCTTGTTTAGTAAGTTGAGTGGAGATCTGTAGTCTAAAAGATGTGACAGTTGTTTGTATCGTCCTGGTCAGTTCTTGTTTTTTTTAATTTAGTGTGAATGTTCCAGGTGAGTTTTTTGTCCAAGTATAGTCCGAGATACCGTACATGTGTTTTTGAGGGAACTGGTTTATTGTCTATTGTCACAGCAGGACACGAGATCTTCCTCAGGGAGAAGCTAACATGAGTTGACTTGCTGGGATTAATGTTAATTCTCCATTTGTGAAACCATTTTTCAAGGTAGTACAGATGATTTTGAAGGTATAAAATAATTGTATAAAATACATAAAAATAATTTTATAGTAAAAAAAAAAAATTATGATATAAATCAGAGAAGTAAAAATCTTACAATGGATTATTTTAAAATGTTGGATGGCGAGGAAAAAGCAAAGGGTGAAAATCTAAATGACACAGAAAAACATATCAGAGAATATAATAAATACCCCAAATTAAACTACATTCCGAAATTGACTTCGTAATTAGCTTAAATATGTAATTTCAGTTTCGTATGACTATTCATTTATAAGCAAGGCTGTTCACACACACTGAGTGAATAGACTCAGAGTATAGATTCTAAACTTAAACTATAGCAATATTAATAACTTAAAACCAATTTAAATGCAGCCTTTTCAATTTGATATATTATGTGGTTCAGCACTTTTAGTTCACTCCACTGCCAGATAATGTCGCAAACAAAATTCTCCCACAGTTCTTTCTCAGTTGAAATCATTTCACAGATAAACTGGACTTAAACCAGAAAAACTTTTTTTAAAAAGTTCGAAACACGGTATTTCTTTAATTTATGAAAGTATGTGATTTCTTTCAGTGTTCTAAATTTGAGTATCAATATCATTCTTAATTTTTTTTTTTAACCTATACTACATCTGACGAAGAAGTAATGTAGTATTTAGTTAAAATGTGAGTATCACAATCATTATAACTTTAAGAAGAAAAAAGTTAACAAAAAGTCACCAATAATTATTGTATGAGTAGGAGTTGGTCGGGGAGTGTGGTCAAATAATTTATTTAACTGCACCCTCCGAAGAACTCCTTCCCATATTATATCACGGTCAACCATATTCGAGATATATAATTGGCCTAAGAAAATTCTTTCCCACCATTAAATCGCGCTTAGAAAAGAAATGGGTCCTCCCGGACTACTGGGTCTCACAGATCCTCACGGGGCATGGGGGTTTCAGAGCAAAACTTTTTAAACACGGTAAAAATATCGACCCCTTATGCCCCACTTGTGGAGTACCTGAAACCGCTGAGCACATCCTTGTAGCCTGCACCAGCTATGAGGCACTGAGGGCCAAATTAATGAGGGATACAGGGCTTTTCGTTCTTACAGAAGGACAATTACCCCAACTAATGTCTGAACAAAACTACCCGCACTTTAAAAGTTTCGTATGCGGCTGGAAAAAAACTGTGGGCCCAACCCACTTCTCCCTGGGAAGGCGTGAAGAAGCAGTACCTGGAAGGCCGCTAATTAGGACAGGAGAAGAAGATGGAGAACAATAACTAAGTGACAAAATTATCAAGCAGGCTGTGTGCACAGCATTTTAAAAATGTAAATAGATAAACATGCAACAGTGATTTGTTATACAATGTGTATCAAGTCACTGCTGCAAACTCCCGTATTGTCTTAAAGGCAGGGTAGGGAGGAAAATAAAATAAAATAAAATAATATAATTGGCCTAAAATAAAAATGTCAGTACTCAATGGACGCAAAATTTGATGCTCTACGACTTTGATTCTACGGTTTTTTTCCTCTTAGGGAACTCATTTCCAAGTTACAGGGCCATTTATAATAATTTGTCTCAGTTTTTGACAAATTTGGTAAAGTTCACCGTTGGTTGACCGTGGTTTTATACCATACGGCGTAACCAAATTTTAATGTTTCTGTTATTGTTTGACGCAAAATTTAACTTTCTTTAATTTGTTAAAGAAAACATTTTTCGTTTTGATGCATTTTTTAGGAGTTATAGGTGAAAAACCCAAAAAATATCGAAAAAATCTGACTTTTTTGGATGTGAAACGTTTTACCTTGGTGTCCCGCGTTAGCAATTTTGTTTTTTTACATGCCTAAACCCATATATACAAGTTAAAAGGATAAAAACTTTTCTCACATTTTTTGCAATAGATTTCCCGTTTCGATCCTCAAATTATTGGCCTAATATATTTTAAATCAGCCGCCATTTTTGAAAGCAGCGGCTCTGGAGCGGCAGACAAGGTTTTTTTTACTCAGAATAACATACACTTTCATAATTTACAATCAAACCTTCGCCTGCGATCAGGTCGATTTTTGGCCCCTGGCTCCAGGGCTAATCGGTTCTTGCGGGAAAGAAGCGCTCTAAAAAGGTTGATGCGTGGTCTGACGAGAGAAAACGTAAGCACGCGGAGCTCATGAGGGGTATATGGAAGAAGAGGAGGCAGATGAAGAGAAAGCATTAAATTCATGGTATTCGCGTGGTCTTTAAGGCCTGTTCGTGAAAAAAAAAATAATAAAATAAAATAAATACTTATTTTTTAAATTCAAGTTATATAGCATTCTATAGTCTCTTTTTTAATATATTTTATTTACATTTTAAATTTTGAGGTGCTTTAGGTGTTTAGAGCACCATATTCATCTCTATAAAATTTAAATACTATATTTAATTATAAAATTAATAATTAATCGTATAAAATAATTTTGAAATTGTCATATACTAAATATTATCACCTTTACTTTTTTGTTTTTATGATTTAAACAAAGTTCATCGTTTTGTTTCAGGTGTAAAATTGATTTTTTTTTTCGTTTCATAGTAATTATTTTTAAAAATTCCTAAATCGCTAATATTTTTTAGAAATTGATTTAGTTATTCAATAAGTACTTCTACCGACTTTTTGTATGATGGTAATCGACAATTTTTCGATGTGTTGATGAGATGTACCGTACAGCTACCGATTACTTGATGCCGAAAAATTCAATAATTAATTAACAAAAAAAGAAATGGCAGTATAGTTTTTTTTTTTCACACACGTTCTTCATATAATATTTCTATCAAACTGGTTTCTTCAGAATCTTATTGTTGCAGAATATGACCCACTGCCAATGATATATTTTTCTAGATAAAGAGTCTGACTGCAAAATACTAATCTTGATTGTTCAACATTTAGCAATATGATAACATCATGATAAGGATTATTTAATTGCTGATAAATGGAATTGTGCAATGTGATGTGTAAACAAATTGCTTTATTTAGAAAATTGTAACTCAACTTGTCAAATTACCTTTATAAGCTTAATTCTACAAATGTAGTAAATTATTACTAATATAATATAAGGTATATATTGATACAATAATGTAAGGAAGATACATTGTAGTTTTTTTTTTGGCAATAATCATTATTTTGTTTTGAAATTTATGAGATTGTGGCTGAATATGTTTATGTTTTATCGCAACTGTTGTTAACCAGTCCAAAAACTTAACAAACCATATAAAATCAACCAATAATATATTTTAACCTAAAAATAAAGTAAAAAATAACTGTTTCTATACAGTGGATGCGCAACAGAGATCCTACTTACAAAAAGACATGGAACCACCTCAAACACGTAATTAAAAAAGAACTGGATGAATGGGTGTATTCTAAATAACAAAATTACGTGAAAGATTTAGACCCAAAGGACCAATCTCTGTGGAAGGCTACTCGGCGTGTACTAAGCAAATTTGAGAAAATTCCTAGTCTGGAAGAGAATGAAGGATACATCATCAGTGACGCAGAAAAAGCTGAAGCATTTGCAGATTACTTTGAGAAAACGTTCTGAAACCCAGAATGCGAAAGAAGTCCGCATTCACCAAATGTTGATGTTGAAGATTATTTAAAATTGCCCCTAACAACTGTACAGCTTCCGATTAAATTCACAACCCCTAAAGAAATTCAAGAACTAATTAGGAGTCTCAAAGTAAAAAAAAGTCCAGGACATGACCTTATACCAGTTATTGCTTTAAAAAATTTTCCTAGAAAAGCTCTCGTTTACATTACGTCTATTTTTAATAGCTGTCTACGCACTGGATATTTTCCCGAAACGTGGAAGAAAGCTGAACTCGTAGTAATTCATAAGCATGGTAAAAACGCTAAACAAGTCAGTACCTATAGACCGATAAGTTTATTACCCATAGTTGGAAAATTACTAGAGTCAGTCATAAAAAGACATCTTGCATCCTTTTTACAATGTAATAGCATTATTCCTGATTTTCAATTTAGTTTTCAGTATAGTCATTCCACTTCACACCAACTGGCAAGATTATCAGAATTCATAGTAATTGGATTTGAAATGAAAAAACATACTCTTGTCACGTTTTTAGACTTTCAACAAGCGTTTGATAAGGTTTGGCATTGTGGTCTATTGTACAAGCTAAAGAAAGTGGACACGCCCAAATATTTATATGACGTTCTGAGCTCATTCCTCAACGGCAGAACATTTACAGTTAGAATAAATAATATAAATTCAACCTTAAGACAAATCCATGCCGGCACCCCACAAGGTTCTGTTCTTTCTCCCATACTTTTTAACTTTTATGTTCACGACATTATCCAATCCACAAACACCTCCATAGCTATGTTTGCCGACGATACAGTTGTCTTTTCCCAACACAATGATATATTAATAGCCAGAAATACACTGCAGTCTTACCTAGTAAATCTAGAACAATATTTAAAAAAAAAATGGATGATTTGTCTCAACACCGAAAAATGTACAGCAAAGATTTTTACTCTTAGACGTCCCTCAGACCCACCTGAACTGATTCTCAAAAATAAAGAACTAAAATGGAACCCAGCTAGTGAAGCAGTAAAATACCTCGGAGTTTATCTGGACCGCCGCCTTACGTGGAATTACCATATAAATAATAAACTGACCCAAACATACGCAAGGTTAGCAATGTTATATCCCATAGTAAATAGAAAATCTAGTTTAAAACCAGAGACAACTGTTCTTATTCATAAAACCATACTAAGACCCTTGCTAATGTACGGATGTGAAGTCTGGGGAGCCGCTTCAGCTACGAAAAGAAAAAAACTACAATCCTTTCAAAACAAGGTATTAAGAATTGCAGTAGATGCCCCCTGGTTCATAAGAAACGCTCAACTACATCGAGAACTAAAATTGGAAACAATAGATGAATTCATCAAAAAAAAAAATTTTAAAAATTCCATACGCAGCTACCAGCAGTTAAAGGTGCAGTGGCCTACAACTTAGGAAACCCAACCTCATCTCGAAGACTGAAGCCCAGACTGATCCAAGACATCATGTTATGAACAATTAATAATTTTTTCTTTATTAATTGTAATTATTCAATAATTATAATGTATAAATAGTTAGGGGTGTCTTTTGCAAAGACTATACCCCACCAGAACAATGGTTAAAAATCATCAAATTGTTACAACAACCATGTAAGGCCCACCAGGCCGATCTGGTAATAAATAAATTAAAAAAAAAAACTGTTTCTATCTTCAGAGATTGTATTTACATTTTCTATTTTAGATTATAGACCAAAGACATTGGTCCAGTCTTTTAGTCTTCCATTTCCTAACTAAATTCAAGACGTTTGGATGCTGATAGGCAGCAATAGAATGGGGCTAAATGTGTAATGAAAGAGGCCTAAATATTATATCATTTTTAAATATACGTAGACTTCAATTTATATGTTTTCTCACTGGGTAATTTGAACTATAAATTTTAATATTTGTTCGAACCGTTCGTTAAAAAAATTGTTGACTACTTTTTTTTTAAAGATAATTATATTTTATAAAATACTAGCTAACACGGCCACGCGTTGCTGTGGCTCACTCTGGCTAAATAAAAAAAGAAGTAGAAAAGAAATTAGATGTGTCTAATATATTTTATGTAACAATACTTGTGAATATACAATATTCTTTGTTATCCTATTCTTTATATAGATATAGTGATTGTCTGGTTTTCCAACTCTAGAATTGGAATATATAATTGGAACATATAATTGTCTATATATTGCTATGTATTGTAAAGACCGACGGTGGAATAATTATTTTAAAGTTATAAATAAATAAACATCATAAGTGCTCACATCTGGCGATACCTGAGCGAGGGTAACGACCCACGAGGACAACCTTTTGTAAGTGGTAATAAAAACCCTTAAGAACCACCGACCAAGACCGACAACGGTCTCACGCCTGAGTGTTTAAACAGGATCCGAATTGCCATTAACACCTTCCAGAAATACGTAAAATATACCTGGTTAGTGGAATACCGAAAGGCCTGGGGGAGAAGGCGTGGTCATCCCTTAGGCTAGGAATATTCAGCCAATCAGGAAAAAGACTACCAAAAGAGAGGGGGATGAAGAAAGGTGGGGAATAGAGAATTGGGACGGAAGACTGAGAGCTGGGACACAGGCTAGGACTTGATCAGGAGAAGCGGAGAGAGCAAGATATGGACTGATAGCTGGGACTCTGCTGGGGGTCAAGCGAGGCTGATGGAAGAACACTGGGAGAACACCAGCTAGGTAATAACCCTCATTTAGTAATACAGATGTAAACTTGTGTTGGCAACCATAAATCGTTAATTAATAAAATCAATTGAACACATGTAACTCTAATCAAGCATCAAGCATTCTCCTCTTGTATGATTCTCCTAATATCATTGTATATATGTTTTTGGTTATTTGAATTTGTAAATATATTAGTTAGTAAACCATCTTAGTACTTTTACCATCTACCCTGCATGCCGCCAATTAGTAATAGAAACAAGTGGTAAATTTAAAAACACGATACCTCTAGAAAAGAAATCCAATAAAAATTATATGGTTCAATCTAGGCCACTAAAGTGGGGGGTCTGTGGTATCTTACCCTTCAATACATACTTAATATATTTTTAAGTTGATCGGTTCTCTTCTGGGACCGATATAAATACAAATATAAGTATTAAATATATTTTAATACAAATAAATGCGATTCCTGGAACCCCTTACTCGCCGTAGAAACGCGAGGCCAGGAACATAGCAATATGAAGCAATCGGTCGCTAAATCTCCCACAAAAAATTACTAAATGTTTAAAGCATCATATCTCTGCACCAAATCGTCCGATTTTAGTTTTTTTTTTTTTTAATTTGCAGGGAATCAGGAAAGCTTTCAAATAATGATGGGTAAAGTCCAACAAAAATTATTTACTTTTTGAGTTAGTCGAAAATATAGTTTTGAACCCATCGTAACTTTTTTTTCCATACTCTGTTTGGGAAAGGATGTCATATAAATAAATTAAAAGAGCTTCAAGAAGAAGAATTTAGCCAAGTTTTGTTAACATCGTTACAGCCGTTTAGGCACTACAGTCTATAGCGACACAGGTTTTTGGCCGCCATTCCAAAATGAAAGACCGGAGAGTGATCAAATGTATTTAAAAACATTTCTGAATACGATAGAAACATTATTTCAAAGCGATCGGTGAAGCATTTTCGGAGATTAGCGGTTTTGAACAAACGAACATTTACGTTGTTATTAATATAGATACTATCAGTTTTTGAGCCCACATTTTTTCCAAACATCCAAGAAATTTTATTGAATTCTTGGAACCATAAAAAATGAAAATATTTCCTTTCATTGGCTCAAAAAAATCATTACATACCTACAAGCGGTCAACCTGGACACATAACCCAGTTTGAGACGGCCGTAATCGAGTAATAAATACAGATTACAGCTGTGGGTTATCCTTTGAAAGATAACCTCGAAAATTATTCGATCCAACTGAACCCAACTAAAGTCTGTGAGGCGTTTCAAATCACCATTTTACTTTAAAAGGAAATAGCATTCTTTACGTCACCGGTTGCACTTGTTTGTTCCCATAACAGTAACATTTATGTCAGCAAGTAAATTTGTTGCTTCAATTATTCGGCCTCGTGTTTTTTTTTTCAATGTGAAGGTCATGTATTTTTAAGTCTCAGAAAAGAGTATTATACATTTCGATAAGTAGGATTGTTTCTACAGTAATTTTAACCTTTTTTAACAATGAATTTTCTGAATTGGAATTACTTTTTTCGTTTATCATACTCAACCTGTTCATTTACCTCATCATTTCTGGCATACGGAGTGGTGGAAGAATGAATATTCAAGAGGTGCAACCAAACCTATTCTAACCAAAGTTGGAATTTTCAATAACGAACGTTTGTCGAACAAGGAAAAAAATGTTAACCCCCTTTAAATTTAAATGGTTGAATCTTCTTTGAGATTAATTTTTTGCAAGGAAAAATTACCGGAAGTTGGGCTTGTTAAATATGATAACGAAATGATTTTACTAAGAAACACACCACGGCTGTGGAAAGACCTAAGGCCACCGAGATAATTTTTCTGGGGCCTTAAAATAATTTTTCCAGACTCCTCAAGTATCAGATTTACCGATAAAGTCAACCGAAGCTTTTTATAAAATATGCAACAAAAATATTTTGTAAGGAGTTTAAATATTATATAATACATGTTATATAAACAAAATTAAACTCTGCTTCACGATAACCAAAATGAATGACTTACAGGCAGAAATAGAGCAGCGGATAACTAGCGGAAATAGAACTTTCTTCTCTCTCTCAAATGTATTGAAATTCCGAAAAATCTCAATAAATATCGAATTAAGGGTGTACAATAATATGCTAAAGCTTCCTCTAATATATGGCTGTAAAATCTGGACACTAACCAGCACCCAAAAAAAGTTGTTGAAGGATTTGAGAGAAAAATCCTCTGCACGATCTGGGATCAGATCATTAACACATGAAGAAGAAAGAACTGCGTACAGAAACTGGTCAATCAATATTCCATGATATAAAGGCACGGAGGTTAAGATGGGCGGGGCAGAGCTCGTAGCAATTCATCTGGAAGCCTCTACGTAACAATGAATGCCTCAATAGAAGGCAAACGACCACTTGGAAGGCTAAAAAAACAGATGGATAGATAGAATCAACAAAGATGCAATAGAGCTGAGTGCAGGTAAATGGAACGAAATATTCCAAGACAGAGATGGAGCAGGCTTGTTCAGGCGGCAAAATATCTACATGGGTTGTAAAGCCAACAGAAAAAAAAAGAAGTATATATATATATATATATATATATATATATATATATATATATATATATATATATCAGTCTGGCCAGAGACAGCAACCAGTCAACATATCTCTGTGTTATTAAGTATTCTATTTTGTTAAAATTGCTTTGATTTCTGCCGTTTTTTTTTTCTTGTTAATATTTTTTATTAAAAGAAATTATAGACATTTCATATTTCCTCTCTACTCATCGAAAAGTAAAAGTATCGAAGTTTTTATACTATTGCGAGCTACGGGACAGTGGTAAACAACTGAGCTCTAGAGGATTAAGCGCAGCTGTTGCTATTACGCATCATAACATTCAGCCAATCAGGAAAAAGACTACCAAAAGAGAGGGGGATGAAGAAAGGTGGGGAATAGAGAATTGGGACGGAAGACTGAGAGCTGGGACACAGGCTAGGACTTGATCAGGAGAAGCGGAGAGAGCAAGATATGGACTGATAGCTGGGACTCTGCTGGGGGTCAAGCGAGGCTGATGGAAGAACACTGGGAGAACACCAGCTAGGTAATAACCCTCATTTAGTAATACAGATGTAAACTTGTGTTGGCAACCATAAATCGTTAATTAATAAAATCAATTGAACACATGTAACTCTAATCAAGCATCAAGCATTCTCCTCTTGTATGATTCTCCTAATATCATTGTATATATGTTTTTGGTTATTTGAATTTGTAAATATATTAGTTAGTAAACCATCTTAGTACTTTTACCATCTACCCTGCATGCCGCCAATTAGTAATAGAAACAAGTGGTAAATTTAAAAACACGATACCTCTAGAAAAGAAATCCAATAAAAATTATATGGTTCAATCTAGGCCACTAAAGTGGGGGGTCTGTGGTATCTTACCCTTCAATACATACTTAATATATTTTTAAGTTGATCGGTTCTCTTCTGGGACCGATATAAATACAAATATAAGTATTAAATATATTTTAATACAAATAAATGCGATTCCTGGAACCCCTTACTCGCCGTAGAAACGCGAGGCCAGGAACATAGCAATATGAAGCAATCGGTCGCTAAATCTCCCACAAAAAATTACTAAATGTTTAAAGCATCATATCTCTGCACCAAATCGTCCGATTTTAGTTTTTTTTTTTTTTAATTTGCAGGGAATCAGGAAAGCTTTCAAATAATGATGGGTAAAGTCCAACAAAAATTATTTACTTTTTGAGTTAGTCGAAAATATAGTTTTGAACCCATCGTAACTTTTTTTTCCATACTCTGTTTGGGAAAGGATGTCATATAAATAAATTAAAAGAGCTTCAAGAAGAAGAATTTAGCCAAGTTTTGTTAACATCGTTACAGCCGTTTAGGCACTACAGTCTATAGCGACACAGGTTTTTGGCCGCCATTCCAAAATGAAAGACCGGAGAGTGATCAAATGTATTTAAAAACATTTCTGAATACGATAGAAACATTATTTCAAAGCGATCGGTGAAGCATTTTCGGAGATTAGCGGTTTTGAACAAACGAACATTTACGTTGTTATTAATATAGATACTATCAGTTTTTGAGCCCACATTTTTTCCAAACATCCAAGAAATTTTATTGAATTCTTGGAACCATAAAAAATGAAAATATTTCCTTTCATTGGCTCAAAAAAATCATTACATACCTACAAGCGGTCAACCTGGACACATAACCCAGTTTGAGACGGCCGTAATCGAGTAATAAATACAGATTACAGCTGTGGGTTATCCTTTGAAAGATAACCTCGAAAATTATTCGATCCAACTGAACCCAACTAAAGTCTGTGAGGCGTTTCAAATCACCATTTTACTTTAAAAGGAAATAGCATTCTTTACGTCACCGGTTGCACTTGTTTGTTCCCATAACAGTAACATTTATGTCAGCAAGTAAATTTGTTGCTTCAATTATTCGGCCTCGTGTTTTTTTTTTCAATGTGAAGGTCATGTATTTTTAAGTCTCAGAAAAGAGTATTATACATTTCGATAAGTAGGATTGTTTCTACAGTAATTTTAACCTTTTTTAACAATGAATTTTCTGAATTGGAATTACTTTTTTCGTTTATCATACTCAACCTGTTCATTTACCTCATCATTTCTGGCATACGGAGTGGTGGAAGAATGAATATTCAAGAGGTGCAACCAAACCTATTCTAACCAAAGTTGGAATTTTCAATAACGAACGTTTGTCGAACAAGGAAAAAAATGTTAACCCCCTTTAAATTTAAATGGTTGAATCTTCTTTGAGATTAATTTTTTGCAAGGAAAAATTACCGGAAGTTGGGCTTGTTAAATATGATAACGAAATGATTTTACTAAGAAACACACCACGGCTGTGGAAAGACCTAAGGCCACCGAGATAATTTTTCTGGGGCCTTAAAATAATTTTTCCAGACTCCTCAAGTATCAGATTTACCGATAAAGTCAACCGAAGCTTTTTATAAAATATGCAACAAAAATATTTTGTAAGGAGTTTAAATATTATATAATACATGTTATATAAACAAAATTAAACTCTGCTTCACGATAACCAAAATGAATGACTTACAGGCAGAAATAGAGCAGCGGATAACTAGCGGAAATAGAACTTTCTTCTCTCTCTCAAATGTATTGAAATTCCGAAAAATCTCAATAAATATCGAATTAAGGGTGTACAATAATATGCTAAAGCTTCCTCTAATATATGGCTGTAAAATCTGGACACTAACCAGCACCCAAAAAAAGTTGTTGAAGGATTTGAGAGAAAAATCCTCTGCACGATCTGGGATCAGATCATTAACACATGAAGAAGAAAGAACTGCGTACAGAAACTGGTCAATCAATATTCCATGATATAAAGGCACGGAGGTTAAGATGGGCGGGGCAGAGCTCGTAGCAATTCATCTGGAAGCCTCTACGTAACAATGAATGCCTCAATAGAAGGCAAACGACCACTTGGAAGGCTAAAAAAACAGATGGATAGATAGAATCAACAAAGATGCAATAGAGCTGAGTGCAGGTAAATGGAACGAAATATTCCAAGACAGAGATGGAGCAGGCTTGTTCAGGCGGCAAAATATCTACATGGGTTGTAAAGCCAACAGAAAAAAAAAGAAGTATATATATATATATATATATATATATATATCAGTCTGGCCAGAGACAGCAACCAGTCAACATATCTCTGTGTTATTAAGTATTCTATTTTGTTAAAATTGCTTTGATTTCTGCCGTTTTTTTTTTCTTTTTAATATTTTTTATTAAAAGAAATTATAGACATTTCATATTTCCTCTCTACTCATCGAAAAGTAAAAGTATCGAAGTTTTTATACTATTGCGAGCTACGGGACAGTGGTAAACAACTGAGCTCTAGAGGATTAAGCGCAGCTGTTGCTATTACGCATCATAACAACCCGGCTTGTTATTGTAAGTACGATCTATTTACTAAATAACAATATGGCACAATGCCCGCTATGCAGCAGCACCATCAGCCGAGAAGAGAAAAATATTTTATGTTGTGTTAAATGCAAACTTTTATTTCACAGCAGGTGCGGTAAACTCAGTGATAAAGAGTTTGAAGCTCAAAAATCCTCAAAAAAAGGATGGATATGCGCTAGTTGCGATCAGCCTAAAAAGATTCCACCAGGTGGTGAAAACCCAGATCAAAGTCACAATACTGAGCCTACACCATCAGAAATTCTGGCAGCAGTAAAGCGGCTAGATATTTTTTTCAACCAGGAATTAAAAAATATTAAAGTAGCGCTAGACAAGTACGGAGATCTGAGCTTCGAAGTAAACACTAGGCTATCTAAAATTGAAAACCACTTAGAGGGACAATCTAAGAAGCTTGAAGAAATAATTTCAGAAAATAAAGCCCTCAAATCTAAAGTCGGTGAACTGGAGGTCAGGCTGAATAAAGCCGAACAGGGCTTGCTTAGTAGATCGCTCGAGATACGGGGCATCCCGGTTCGAGCAGGTGAGACCCCCGCAGCCCTGGTTACAAGTATTGGGGCCGGTCTGGGAATTAAAATCAATGTCGAAGATATAGATACTGTGCTGCGCCGAAGAGCAAGAAAAGATGACCCTCGACCACCGCCTATAATCGCGAAATTCGTCAGGCAGTCAGTGAGAGACGACCTGGTGCAGAAGCGAAAAGTAAAAAGGGACTTCTCGACGCGGGAAATCGGTTGGCAGGAAAATGACTGCCACCGTATTTATCTCAGCGAGGAAATGACCCCGACGAACAGGTACCTCTACTGGCTCGCTCGGCAGAAGAAATCAGCAGGGAAAATAAAATATATATGGTTCTCCGGCGGCAGACTGCGGTGTCGAAAGGATGACGGTCATCAGGTTGTCTTTATCGACCAGAGTCAAGACCTAGACGTCTTCGGCTGACTCTTCGATCCCTGTTTACTCCTCAACATCGATAAACAATTTGGCTTAGTTCACAGGACTTACACTGAAAATCTGAAATGTATGTTATGTTACTACCGGAAATTTTTGATTAATTTATTTCTATTGATTATTGCATTCAAAATTTTTTTTCTTTTTAATGGTTTTTTTTCTTATATTTTTATTTTTACATTATTTCATCTAATGTATCATATCCGATCCAGCGTCTGCTCACCAAATTCTGACTTTATTTTCCTCAAGCCTAATCATGTCTAGCATCCTTAATACCTGTCACGTCAACTCCCAATCCCTCCCAGCCCACTATGATGAATTCCTTGAATACTTTACCCATAATTGTTACCATATCATTGCAATTTCCGAAACCTGGCTCAAGCCTTACATCCCTTCCTCATCTGTTTCCCTTCCTAACTACACACTAATCCGCCACGACCGGACGAGCCGGACTGGCGGAGGTGTAGCGTTGTATGTTCACGAATGCATGAAGACCCGAATACTCCACTGCTCTCCTCCATCCGATCACCCACATGTAGAGTTCCTAATCGCTGAAATTTCCTTTGATACATCTCCTATCCTTTATGTCGTAGTGTATAGACCTCCTCTTGTTCCCTTTGATCCATCATTTGAATCATCCCTCTTCAACTTTGTTCCTCTTTATACCAAAATAATCATCTCCGGAGACCTAAACACTAATTTCCTTTCCGATTCCAGCGATAAATCATACCTCGAAAACCTTTTTTTCTCTCTTCATCTTTTCATTGTTCCTTTTTCGCCCACTCATCACACCCCCAGGTCCGATACCTGGTTGGACCATTACATTATCGACTCCGCTCAGAACCTCCTTTCCTCCTCACAAGTACCGGTCTCCTTTTTATCCTCTCATGACCTAATTCAAATTTCATATAATATCCATACTCCTCCGATCCTACCTAGAACCATAACTTTCCGTAATATTGATGTCCTCACTCGTGAAAAAATCTTACCCTACCTGGAAACCCTTGATTGGAATGGAATATATTCCTGTTCATGTATTGACGCTATGGTTGATATTTTAACTTCCAACCTCCGTAATATCCTTGATTCCCATGCTCCCATCAAAACCTCTACCTTTCGTCGCCCCCCTGCTCCCTGGATGTGTCAGCAAATTAAAGATCTTCAGAAGAGACGCGATGCAGCCCGCAGACGCTTTAGACGCACTAGACTCGCTGACGACTACCAAGCGTTTAGGGTGCTCCGTAACCTGACACAAACCAATATCCGAAGAGCCAAATCCTCCTATTTCCACGAAGCCCTTTCAGCAGCTCCTGATTCCAAAACCAAATGGCAACTCCTTCGTAAACTCTCCCTCTGTGACTCTTCCAGATCACCTTCCTCAGCAGCCTTTCCAGTCAAACCTGATGATTTAAATTCATATTTTATATCAGCTTCCTCCTGCATTCCTCCATCAACCTTTTCCTTCTTTACTCCTGGAATATCATTTAACGACGACAACTTTTATTTTTCAGATATTTCTCCTACAGACCTCATATCCGCCGTCATGAAATCTCATTCCAATTCCATTGGTCCAGATGGTATTCCCGTCAAATTAATCAAATTATGCCTACCTGAAATCCTTCCCGCTCTACTTTTCATCTACAATTTCTCCCTTCAGAACGCAATATTCCCTTCCTCATGGAAAAAAGCCATTGTCCGTCCTTTACTTAAAAATCCTAACCCTTCTTCCCCTGAAGATTACCGTCCAATTTCAATTCTGTCTAACCTTGCAAAACCTCTAGAACGAATAGTCCAATCCCAAATTTCCAACTTCCTAGAACAGTCCAATCAACTTGACCCTTACCAGTCTGGTTTTCGACCAGGCTACTCCACACAATCCGCCCTAATCAAAATCGTTAGTGATGTTCAGTCAGCCATAGATGATAAAAAACTAACGGTCCTTATCCTCCTGGACTTTTCCAAAGCCTTTGATACCATTAACCATTCCATCCTTTTCTCCAAATTGAAATCGTTATCCTTTTCCAACAGCTCTATCCTTTGGTTTCAATCATTCCTCTCTCAACGTACCCAAGCAGTCTCTATCCCGAACCAACCTTTATCATCCTATCTAACTCTGTCCTCAGGAGTGGCACAGGGCTCCAGCATATCTCCTCTCCTTTTTAGTTCATATATTAACGACCTTCATAAATCAATCCTTCACTGTTCACATCACCTTTATGCCGATGATTCCCAAATTTACCTCTCCTTCGCTCCCTCTGAATGGCATGATGCGTTTGCCAAAATACAAGAAGACCTAAATCGGATTTGTGCCTGGGCAAGTGAAAATGGATTAAGGTTAAACGTTGCTAAAACCCAAGCCATTGTCCTCGGTTCCAAACCCCTTCTCAGATCAAATACCAACATTCCTCTCCTGTACCTGAATGACCAACCCATCACCTTCAACACTTCAGTTAAAAACTTAGGTGTTATCATAGATCAAACCCTCTCCTGGAATCACCATATTTCCCTCATATCCCGACGTTCAATTTCCATCCTGAAACTCTTCCATCGCTTCCGCCATCTCCTACCCATATCCACACGTAGACTCCTAGTATCCGCCCTCATCTTCCCCCACATTGACTACGGCTGTGTAGTGTACGGTGGCCTCTCATCGGAACTTGGAGTCAGACTGAAAAGAATAATGAATGGCTTAGTACGATTTGTCAATGGGACCCCAAGACGTTCTCATGTTTCCCACTACTACGCCGAGTCAGGGTGGCTCTTCCCCTCCTTCAGAAGACAGTACTTCCTAGGTACATTCCTTTACCAAATAATCTATAATCATCGTCCGTCCTACGCATTCAATCTCCTTCAATTCAAGTCATCTATCCACTCCCTCTCCACAAGATCTCGTCCTTCCGACCTTTATACCCCTTTCCACAAATCGGCCTCATTTCAACACTCCTTTATTGTCCGATCCACCACATTTTGGAATTCCATCCCACTTAAAATCCGCCATGCACCATCCTTATCCACATTTAAAACCCTCCTTTTCCAATTCCTCCTTACAATTCAATCAGACGCTGGGTAGCCTATATTGTATTATTATACTATTGTTGCATTGTATGTATGTATATGTGTATGTATGTATATGTATATATATATATTAATATATGTATATTGTATATATACTATTGTACTATTATTGTATTCTCACTATTATTGTATTATTGGGTGTATATATTGTGAATGTACGATTACACTATTATTGTATTTCGATTATACTATTATGTTCTACGAACATACTACTATTACTATAACATCTTTATTATTATTTGTCGCTCATTTATAATCTCATAGCGCATTGTGTATAGCAACTATTTTGCAGTATTAGGACATTATTTCTCATATTATGGCTTCCGATATCTGTACAGTTATGTAAACACTTCTTTTATCCCTTATTTTTTAGTTGTTTTTTTTGTTTGTTTGTTTGTTTTTGTTTATTGTAATATACATTTTGGCCAGATGTAATGTTTAATTTTATGTACAATATTGTTATTCTCAAGGGACGTAGTCCCAGAATAAAGTTGATTCTTCTATCTATATATATATATATTACCTGTAATGTTATCTATACTATATTTTAATTTGAATTTCGGACCCTGGAGCTACGAACCGGGCTTACCCCTCCTCCCGTCTCTCCTGAAAGACCCTGATGACTTTTGATATTGAGCTGGGCTCTTGCATGGTATGACATTTAACAATGTTAGTGATGTATGATAGACATGTAAGTACATAATTACATGAAATATAATCTGTGATAGACCGAGGTAAGAAAAATAGGCTTGTCTGGGGAAAGTAAGAAGCTTAAGGAGTGTAATTAGCTAAATAATTATAACTGAAACATTCATGAGGTATATTAAGTGCCTATTGAGAAGGATTCTAAAAGCCTGTTTTATTCATTTTAAAAATTCTACAAAATTATGACACAATAGTTTATTATTTTCAAATAAGTATGTGTGTATTTAAGAAGTTATTTTAATTAGTTTAGTTTCTTTTTGTTTATATACATCTACTTTTAGTATTATTATTTTACTGTTTACTTCTTTATATTTATTGTACGTAGTGTGAATGAGCTGTTTCTATCACTATTATTATTGTTCTATGATATGACAGATTGTAATACATCTCGAGAAAGAATACTCGCTTAAAAAATAAAAAAATCAAATTGTTATATATCAAAGTTCACACTACTTTTCTTACTACTTACGATTAGAGGAACATAAATAACAGATGTTTGTTAATATCGGCCAGAATAAGATTTTTTTTTCAGTATTTGATACGAAATATAGATAACAATCTTAATTGATTCAATTGATGTTAAATAAAAAATCAAATCGACTTTGGAAAATAAGGATTCTAATGATTCTTCTTTTGTTTTTGTTTTTATGAAATCTGCCACGGTACTTTTTCTTGCCGAACAGCCTTTTTAACATTTTTTTAATTGATTACCTTCTTTTGCTGCGGGGACATTTTTACTACATAGTTGTCTTTTTTATACATCACTTCTTCTTGGATTTTTTTTTTGTTGTAAACATTAGAGGTTTTGGAAGTTATTTTTCCGTCGTAATGAATTGATGCTAATTACATCACAAGTGAAGAGACCATGCGTCACAAGGACTGTTTTAATCACCGTGGAAAACTACAAAGCACAATATTATTTATTTATTCCGTTTCGTTTCATTAACAAACACAGCATAAAGGGCCTAACGATAGCTTCTCAAATATAATTAAATTAAATCAAAGAATAATCTTTAAAACAATAACCTCAAAAATGTCGTCTAGTCTCGTTTTTAGTGACAGAACCAAAACGAAGAATTTATCAACCATAAACTTCCAAAACTTGCACATAAGCTTATCGTATTTGCATATTTTTTTCCCTTAATGTACATTTTATTTGGGAAATAATAATTTAACAATTTAGAAAATGATTGTTAATAAACATACTTCTACATGTAAGAAGTTGTCCATAAATCCAATACATATAAATCCAAAATATGTATTTTTTTTCTTTCGTTCTAAAACTTTTTAGTAAGTCAAATCAAAAAACCTGATTTCATTACAATTGAATCGGTAAGTGCAGAAACCACTTCAGTCAAAAAAATGCGAAAAATAGTTTTCGATGAAAAGCAGCTTAGAAAGACAAGATGCGTGTTGAGTGTAAGAACCACGTTAACCTGTTGAATAGTTCCGTAAATACATGACGTCTTCTTCAATCATTGAGCGTAGAAATAACATGAATCAGTGACTGGCGTGGTTTTTGTACCCACCGCTAGATCGCATAACCAGCAGAGATATTTATATTGAATATATTTACATTCAAAATCTGAATACTAATTCCATTTATATTTATGTTACTTATGAATATAAATATAAATAATTATATTTATAAAAAATAATATGAATACAGATGATAAGTATTCACGGCTGTAAATACGGCCATATCCACGATTGTAAAAGTGAATACGCTTAAATTTACAGAAGCGAATGCAAATATATTCGCACAACGTTATTAATGAATACTCTTATTTATTAGAAAAATATATATTTAAAAAAATATACATATTTAATATATTTAACATTTTATTTTTATACATAGTATGTTATTCTCAGTTTTACAATATGTTATGTTCATTATCACTCGTAATATTTGTGCGTAATATAAATTCCCAAGTCTTTTTTTTTTATTGGATCCATCGCCCCACTAAATTGTAAAATAAATTAAAGTTAATATAAATTATGTAAAATAAATTGTTAATTAAAAATATAAATTTTTTCTCTCTCCTGAAAAAATTGAAATGTTTGACTGAAGTGGTTTCTGCACTCACCGATTCAATTGGCTCATCAATGATTTTTCATAGAGCGTTATACTTCAGCTTTCCTAAGTTTGATTACAATAGAAATGTAGACACATTCTCTCTTCATAAAATTTACTCTTTAAAATAGAAACTCCTAGACCTACTATTTCCGGATATCAAGAAACTCGAAAACTCTCCATGTTTCAGTGTAAAACTTGTTTCATCGAAAAACTATCGTTCCGCGGATATGTCGTTTCTCTAATTCTCTAATTATTCGTTTGAATCCCTATAGTTGATGAGATGACACTCTACTCCTTTTCAAGGTAAAATATCTATTTTCATAATATATTTACACATATACGTGTGAAAGAGCTTGGTCTTTTATGTAGTTCTCAGACTCGACGTAAAGATGTGGGAGTTATTCCGCATCATATATATAAGTATATTCAAAGGGTTACGGCCATACCTGAAGTTGAATACAAAATCCAACCATGAAAATATGTATTTATTTTCCAAAACCTTAGGTTACAAATAATCATAATTTTATCAGTGATTTCCCGGTCCATCTTCACAGAAGGTATCCAGAACGCTATATGTGTTTTATTCACAAAAAATTTTCTACTCTTTGAAGAAAAAAAAAAGAAAAGAAAGAAAGCATAAGAAAATATCTTGATCTTCTTCTAAGGAAGACAGCAACTAAACATAGAAGCCGATGGATGATTGGCACCCATGAAAGTTGTACGGTAATTGTGAGCATATAATCTTCTAGTAGTCCGGGGCTATCATTATTGATAAATAAGGTTATGGTAAAGGTTTGTGGTAGGCAGGCATTCGGCAGCTCCAATACCCTGATTATACACAAGAATCATTTATAGTTGGCACAGAGATACCGACGGAGCCTGATTAGTGGGATATAGAACGGGTGTCTGTGTTATTACCAAGTTGGCCCGGGGGCTCGCCTTCAGGGCACCCATATCTGCCTCTGTGTGTTCTCTCCTTCCCCCATTTATTGACGCCTAGGACTCTCCTATAGTTTATAATATTTTAGTTCAGCTTCTGAGCAATATCAATGTTACGATAAGGTTTAACTTATCAGGAACAAATCAATAAATAAAGTATGTCTCCAAACTCAGTAGATTCTGACATTTTTCCCCTATACCAAATATTGTTGAAAAATATTAAATCATTTAATTCAAAATCTACTACTACAAGTACTACTAGTACTACTACTATCCAAAGCCTTAATGTAGTGAGGCCAAAAAGGAAACCATGATCCAGTGAAGACAGGTTTCCGAAAACTCTAGTGTATGGTCTAGGATTGAAGAACCCCGTTTAAATGCAATAACTTCCATAAACTATTTCGATAATTAATCTAAGATGAATTCCTATAAATCTCAAAAAAAAAAAACTTTTGTTTCTATCTAAACAATTTTGAAGCGTCTGATTTGCAGTGTTGCCCAAAATCGGTCTTGGTCTTACACTTTGCAAGACCAAGACCTAGCTGCCTAACTGTTGCAAGACCAAGACCAGAACTGGTAAAAAAAAATCGATTTTTTAAATAAAAATTAATGCAAAATAGTTACTAATACTCGACAATCTTAGTTACTATATGTTAATAATTGGTATAACCAATATACTTTTGCATTTAACTCCTCTAATTTTTCATTCGGGCTTAGTTAGGTTTCTCCTATCTAAAAAATTACAGTAATATCTCTATAGTAATAAGCTAATAAGTAACTGCAAGACTGTTGCGAGACTCTTGCGCAAGACGAAGACCATGACCAAGACTGAGATTGCAAGACCAAGACTCGTTTCGGTCTCGCATTTGGGCAACACTACTGGCTTGTACTAATTCTCATTTATATAGAGCAATCTCATATCACTCCGTATCAGAAAGTTATTAATTTGCAGATAAAGATATATGTCATACTGTTTATTATTATATAAATTCGTAACCACCTGTTTTCTACTAATTATTTTCTCGACTGTTTAAGGAAAATTAAGTGCATTAATAAGTACCTAGAAAAAATCATTTAAAGTTCTTACTTGATACCACAGTGTTATAAAGGCATAATGCGTGTTTTCCTTGCAACGTTTTAGAATCGCCGAATGGAACATAAACCACTGTGCTCCTCTATCTATTTCCTTCATCGCCATCATATTAAGGACTGTGAGGAAGAACTACCTTTGCGCACCCCCTTTACGAATAGTCCACCTTCGTCCACTTCAGCCTTTCAGATTCATATCCTGTAAATCAAAACGGGATATACCAATTTTAATTAAAAGATTTTCCGGAATTCCTGGTGAACCTTCCCATTTATACTTAAATTTTAACCGAACTTCTAAAAGGAGATGGTTAACAGGCCACTCAAATTTAAATCCATCATTTTAATCCCTTCAACTTTATAAACATTCAACGCAACAGTAATTTTTTCAGATTAAAAAAGTTGTTATTAATAGAAACATGTAGTATTCTAAATTAAAATATATATGTATTTTTTTTAAGGAAACAAGCTATTTAAGATGATACATCTATGGAGTGAAGACATTTAATCATATATTGATTGAAATATTTAACTGATTTTGTCAACTCTATTCGCAACTTGGAGGAAAAAATGTATAAATTATTTTTGTATTTTATTAGAAATATTATGTTTCTGTAAATAATGTAAAGAATTCCAAAAGTCACTTTTTTTTTTCCTCTTTAACTGTTTATCCGCACCTGACATGGTATTGACAATCAGCAGATGTGTTTTGACGATGAGGCTAACATTATAGGCACAAGGAAAGATAGTGCCCAGTAGCACCTCTTTCTGGTCATTTTATACTTCTTTGATTTAGGTGAGGAGCTCCTTTTTAGTCTCCTGATGGGCATGTCAGTCATAGCCATGTCGTTTATAAGTCTGTTTGTGTGCCTGTGTAATTTGAGATGAAAACGAGAGTAAAGAGTACGTATCTGTTGGTCGATAGTTGGTTGTCGGAAGTCGTTATGTAAAGTTTTGTTGTTGACGTACCTGGGAGCTCCTGTTATAAGTCGTAAAATTGTGGATTGAAATGACTGTAGTTTTTGTAAGTGCGTCTTTTTTGCCGAACCGTAAATCTGAGAGATAAACCGTAAATATGTCCAGATGAGTTTGAGTAGGTAAGTGTATGTATTTAGTTTTTGTCGAACTTTCAATTTCGATTACCTATTACCTTATTACTAGAGAGATATTACTGTAATTTTGTAGATAGGAGAAATCTAACTAAGACTAAATGAAAAATTGGCAGAGTTAAATGCAAAAGTATATTGATTACACCAATTCTTTACATATATTAACTAAAATTGTCAAGTATTAGTAACTATTTTGCCTCAATTTTGTGTTAAAAAAATGTATTTTTTTACCAGTCTTGGTCTTGCAACAGATAGGCGGTGTTATTCTCGGTCTTGTAAAGTGTAAGACCATGACCGATTTTGGGCAACACTAGTTGCATATATTATAACTTAGCTGGATTTTCTCTCAATTCGACGTAGAGCTACTGTTCCATCCTTAGCAATAACGTTTAAGAAATTTAAATAATTACTAAATTATCATAGCATTCTATATAATTTTTAATAGAGTTAATATAAGTTTTCTTAGGGATCTGATTGTATTTTTAGCTTTATTGTACCCATCGTATATGTTAAATACACCGGAATCACACCTTGATTTCTAGGCAAAATATTGAGCAAAGAATATTTATTTTTCGATTGTTATCAATATGAAAGCCTGAACTTCGGGCTGAAACGTCGGCAAATTTAAAAATAAATATTATTATTTATTTTCGTAATTTTTATTTTGATTGATCACCCCAACTATCCTTCTCTTCAGTTATTAAAATTCGTTGGAATTTTCGCGGTTGGAAAAACGAATATCTAATTTCCTTTCAAAAATACTTATTTAAATCAATTTGGATTTATTGTGTACAATATAATAGATAGTATAATATATTTGTTTTCGGACCGAATCGAGAAAGCTTTCCTGACATTGTGCATATAAAGCTACCAAACTATAATCTGATTGGCTTTAGAAAAAAATATTTATTTGACATAGTGTGAATACAACATTAAAATAATTTTTATCGAGCATAATACGGTAGAATATTTTCTAAAGAAATAATGCAGTTTTTTTAATTTGGCACCTCAGAAAATCCTTAAATACGAATTAGTAGCAATCGGAAAATACAAAAAATTGCCTCTCTCGACCCTTCGATTTTTTTTTTTAAATCTTTAAAAATTGTGATAACTAAACACGACTCTTCCTATCCGATACAAAACTTATCAGGGCTCTGTAAACCACTCCAAATGGTATAAGCACTCATGCTACGACCTCCGATAACTCATTAGAACTGCAGATATAAAATGAATACATATAACAGCCTTCCATTATTTACTCTTTTGAAAAGGCATACAGCGTGTAATTTGAAGAACAGTTATTCGTCTTTCCAACGGTAGTAGTAACTTTGAAAGTTCGAAAAAAAAATTCTAAAGAGTTATGAATACTTTAGTGAACAACAGGAAAAAAATCTCCCATAAACTACATTTGAATTTATTTAATATTATCGGATATATTTATTTCTTATTCGGTCCAAAAAATAAAAAGATTGGCGTATAATATATAAGGTATATTTACGTATAGGAGAGGAATACAACGTTAATATTTAAAAATATTAAAATTAAATGAAATATATTTTTTTCTCACTTTCTAGGCAACATTAGGAAGAACACTTAGACACGTATTGAATAGTGAAGAAACTGTGACTGAAAGATCAATTTTTTTTTTACCAATCAATTTTTGAGATTAAATTTTTTTTCTCCGAAAAACATTTTTAATGAAATAATGATCTATTTAAAAAATAATTTTACTTGTCCCGTTATAGATAATTTATATATTTTGTCAGAAAAGCTGTTATTAACAAAAGGAGAAAAAAAATCAAAGAAATTCGATATGAACAGAAAATACGAAAACAACTTTTGTATTTTTTTTTTAATTTTTAGTATTAATACAGTCTGCCCCACTGAAAGGCATTGGTAATGAATATAAATAACTAAAGTAAGAAAAAGAAATATATATACATAAATAAAAAGATGAAGTAATATAAGATAAGTAAAATAACAGATTAAAGCCGAATGATAATAAAATACATTCACACATGTACTATGTACTATGTTAAATATTTATATTGGCCCAGGGGACTCTAAATCAAGCTTTGTCCCCCAAATGTTGAAGCCAAAGCAGGACTCCGTGAGATCCCAGTGCTTATCTCCCAGCAGCGTCACTGATATTGTAAGCCCATGGAAACAACTAAATTTATATTTGTGATGCTATAAAGTATTATACTGAAATCAAAATTTAATGATTTATGACTGATGTTTTTTTTTTTTAGAATATTTTAAGTTGATAATAAATGTAAAAACGTTATATGATATATAGAGAAAATAAAACTTGTAACCACTTGTAAAATACAACTTGGTTTCTTTTACATATTCACCACTTTCTTCGTACCTTTATTTTTTGCTATTATATTTTTCATGTTGCTTTATAAACTAGCTATTTTATATTTGGTTTATTATTTTTACGTTGTTTTTGAGGTTTTACGTTTCCAGATACGTACAATTCGAAAAACGAATAAAAATTTTTTGTCCGTCCTCCGTCCACCGTCCGGCATCCGCTCATTTCTCCGAAACTACTGGTCCGATAATTTTCAAATTTGGATTTAAATCAGAGGTCACCCAAGGATGATCCTCCTTCATCGGCATAACTGTCCGCCTTTTACTTTCAAAATGGCGACCGAAAAACCTATGTTGCTAGAGACTGTACCGATGTACCTGTGTTGCCTAAACAAATGTACCGATTTCAATGAAAATTTTGATGCCATTTAAGAAACTGGAAAAAAAGTTACGACGGATGGTAATGATTACGAATAATTCAAAAAGTATACACTTTTTTGTTGATATTGTTTGATATGATTTTTTAAAAGTTTACGAAATTTCCTAAAAACAAAAAATCGTTAAAATCGGACAATTAGGAGCCGAGATATGGTCTCTAGATCTTTTTTATATGTTTTACTGCAAATGCTATGTTTTGGATTTTGTTTTTGAATTTGTTACTGAAGTAATGCTATTTTTTTCAGCAAATTACTAATGATGAAAAAAAAAATGTTAAGGCGAATAATAAACCATTGTGAAATAAATGCTTCATTTTTTAATTAAAAGCAAATTTATATTCCAGTACGTCATACATTTAAAAACAATTATTACAGTTTTGAGGCAATTTACTTATGTCTAAAAATAATTTATTATTTTTAAATAATAGCTGTAATAATTAAATATCTGTAATTTAGTTGTTTATAAAAACAAAAATTTTATAATTAACTTTAGTCCGCTAATCCATTTCCTTCTCGATCGTATCTACTCTATCGCTGAGGCGAATTAAAAATTAGATAAATCTCTTCTTCATTAATTTGTTCCCACGGAGTTTCTTCTACATCTGTTTCGTTGGCTAGTTGATCAGTTAATTGACTTAGAACGGAATCCTATCTCGGTAACGATTGAGACTCGATGGGAAAAGACTTTGATTAATGTATACCCCGAATGTTAATAACAATGTATATTGATTAAGAAATGAAAAAAAAAAGAAGGAGAGCAAAGCAACATTTTGGCCGCTACAAATCAAGAGGAAATTCCAAATAAGCCCCCCTCCCCAAGCTAACAATTAGAAAGGTCAGGTTTAATTCATGATTCAGCGGGCGAGGGTGACAGCCTGTGATTAGGACTGCTACACTGCTACCGACTGCTGCCTTGCTGCTGGGCCGCTGGTCCTCCGGTCCTCACCTGGGAACCGCTCGCCTCGGGGCCCGATCCTTTCTCCTGTCTTTGCTCTCGGGCTAAATGCTTCTCTTGATTAGTCGAGGAATTAGTGACCAGAAGAAATGCAGCAGTGGTCAGAGCTCCTACGAAACCTTACTTCTCAATTAATAATCCAATGATGAAGAAGAAGAAAAAGTCTTTTTATTTATCAAAATTACATAATATAAATTACAAAATAATATTTTTGGATTTAAAACTGAAAATCAGACGTGCTACATGGTCTGTTGACCGTCAGAGGAGTCTGTGTTTTATAACAAAATTTATTTATTTGATATTTTGTTGCCTCTACCCTGTAGGGTCATTGGCAATGCGTTTAAATTACACTCTGTTGTAGAGTTTTATCTCTTTTAAAAACCTTAAAATTTTTTTTGACTGTACTTTCACTGTCTTGTAGGTTTTGTTTTAGACTCTGTGCCATGTCTAACTTTTTCCTTGTACGTTCAAATGAAGGGCAGTCTTGAATAATGTGCTTTACTGTCCTTTGGACATTGCAGCTCTCGCAGGTCGGAGGATCAAGTCCTCTTAGTAGGTAGGAGTGCGAGAACTCACAATGTCCAATTCGCAGTCTGCAAAGGGCTGTCTCCTCTTTTCGAGATGATCGGTGAGAGGTTTCCCATTTTAAACAGTGGGGTTTAATTTCTTTTAGTTTTGATACTCCTTGTTCCCATTTGTTTTGCCACATGTTCCACACATTTTCCTTAATTTTTTTAACGTAATCCTCTAGAGGGATTTCATTAATTGATTTCACGGATATTGTATCTGGCTTTCTTGCCATGTTGGCTGCTTGATCGGCTTGTTCATTACCGATGATCCCGCAATGCGAAGGAACCCAAATGAACACTACTTCTTTGCCCTTCTCCCTTAATAGCCCCCACACGTTTCTTACATCTATATAACAAAATTATATAAATATATAATTATATATAAATATAACAAAATTATATTTCAATCACTTTATATACAACTATTTAATAAGAACAATTATATTTACAATTTAAAGGTTATATAAATATTTTAATTACAAAAAAAGTTGTACCAAAATTCTGCATAATCCAATGATGACAACAATATAATAACATGAAAGATGAGATGCTGTGGATTTACTAATGAGATACATAATAAATGGATTTGAGTACGAATTTACAAATGGTACTAATTTACGGTTAAACAGTTAATCCTGTTTAAAATACTTATCAGGTGAAAATAAATTTAATTTTTTTAGGGGGATGACGTCATTACTCGAGGGCCCCAAATGGCGCCGTCACCAAAACGAATCAATAACACATAAGTTTAAATGCGAGAATAAAAATAATTCATTTAATAGCTTAGAGAGAACTATATCGCAACTAGTGTTGCCCAAAATCGATCTTGGTCTTACACTTTACACTTTGCAAGACCAAGACCAAGGCTGGTAAAAAAAATCGATTTTTTGGATAAAAATTAAGGCAAAATAGTTACTAATACTTGGCAATTTTAGTTAATATATGTGAACAGTTTGTATGACCAATACACTTTTGAATTTATCTCTTCTAATTTTTCATTCTGGTTTATTTAGGTTTCTTCTATCTAAAAAATACAGTAATAAGCTAATAGGTAACTGCAAGATTCTTGCTCAAGACCAAGACCAAGAACTCAAGACTGAGTTAGCAAGACTCGTCTTGGCAACACAGATCGTAACTGAATGTCGTATTATGATAAATGAGACCGTTGAGTTCAGTTAATATTTCTGTCGTACCATTTCCTGAAAAATGAATTTTAACCTTCTGTTTAGATCTTTATAAAATAATGATTACCACTTTATATTAATAATTTTCCATAGGAGAATGGAAAAAGTAAAAAAAAAAAGTTTCTTTTATTCAAAAATCATAACCTAATTATTGTGAGAGGCAATCAACAACTGGAAATATCTTTCAAAAACAAAATCTGGTGTGCCCACTCACACGACTTTCCTAACTATTTCAGAAAAGTTTTTATATCTTTACATATGTTCATGAAGAAACAAAAAAGAATTGAACTACATTTATTTTCCTGAAAATTGATCAAACAAAAGATTTGAATACAATTCATTAGATAAACTACAGCAATGAAACCGACTTAAGGTAGATCAGTGTAACAATTTCAATACTCACTAATATTTCTGATCGAAAACGTTTTGCTATAGCTTAGTATTGTCAAATAATAATTTCTGTTAAAAGTAGAGAAAATATTGAAGATTGTGTGATGCGGGCAACAGTAAACTCGTAATCTTTCATTAGAAATTAAATAGCTGTAACTTCGTTAATAGTTGTCCAAAATGAACGATTTTTATATGGCTTTGTAGGGAATTTCATTACCTTTCGGACTCAGAGGGCTGTGAAACGTACAGATCCGTCGAAAAACCGCATGTCGGAAATTTGACCCGATTTCAATACTTTCCTTACCTAGTATAGGTAGGAAAGTAAAAATGTGTAAACAATAGAATAAGCTTTATCATCGCTAATACTGGTTCGAATCCGATGATTTTTTTGTTTGTTTTGTTAGTAATTTAATTACCTTTTAAAAATTGTATTATAAATTTTACCGTATATCATTTTTCTTTTCTTTATAACTTTTTTTCTTGAATTTTTTCGGGAATTTAGTCTATATACAAAAATTGAAAGGACAATGATTAGAACATCATAGAAAAGTTTCATCAAAATCGTTAGAGCCGTTTTCGCGCTACAGTCTATAGAAAAAACATGTTTTTTGTTTATTGCGCGCAAGCTATTGCGCATGGAGAAACGAATTTCTGTCACAGTCATGAGTAGTCCAAACCCTTCAAAATAAATAATGAAGCAACAAAATCGGATCAGTAGTTCCCGAGAAAATCTTGGCACAGACAGACAGACAGACCAATGGTTAAAAATCTGTTTTTCGGACTCAGGGGGCTGTGAAACGCATAGATCGTCGAAAACCGCATATCGGAAATTTGACCCGATTGCAATACTTTCCTTACCTAATATAGGTAGGAAAGTAATAACCTCGTAAGGTTTTTAATTCTACTTATATTAATTCTAAAATATTCTATATTTTTATTTTTCGTTTTTCTTTTCTTATTTATCAATTTTTTATAAAGTAATTTAGTAAGATATAAGTATTTTTGAATTAAATTATTTTTATGCTCATTTTAATATTTTTTATACCATTCTTCACTACTTTAATTATGTAATTCGAAAAACACATTTCAGAGTATTTTTTTGGATTTCAAAGCAACTAAAATTTTATAGGACTTCAAATGTTTAAAAATAGCCACTTATTGTATTAGTTTAAATTCTCCTCAGTCGTTCTAAATTCCTCATTGTAAGTTTTATTATGTTGTAGTTAATGATTAAAATAAATAAATACAAAAGGAAAACATATGAAGAGCAGCATAATTTAATGACTCCTAGACTTCACAACCATACCTCAAATATCGATCGAAACATGGCTGCTTTACATCTTGTAAAACAGCTTCAAAGGAAGCCAAATTCGTTGAAGTCCACCTTCAGGAAGCAGTAGTTGAGGCAAAGCCTCTTTTCATCTTTTTTATTTCATTTGCATGATACTGGTAAGAGTTCACTTTATTTTCAAAGTTATGCTAATCAGGGGCTCCCTCATGGGAAAAGTTGTACACGGCCTTTTGTGTAGCCTAATGGAATCGGGAACGAACTGAAAGAAATGCATGAATAGCTAGAGGAAGGGCAAGAAAATATGCTAACAATTAGTAAAGCAAGGCCTAAAAAATATAAATTAACTTATAAATTAGTCTTTCTAATTTTTGTTGTCTCTATATCCAAAATAAAATAATTTTGTTCTAAAGAATAGAAAACGCGATAATTAAAAGAATTACTTATATTCTAGAACCAATTTCATTGACCCAATATGCGAAAGCTGCAATGTCCAGCGAACTGTTAAACACTTGCTTCAAAACATCTTCTTCTTCTTTATCTTCCTCCTTTCTGCCTTTCAGCGTCAAGGTGCGTGCCTCAGTCCATGTTAGCCAGGCATCGCGAACCCTAACCAGCACCTTTATGGAATTTAAACCTTTCCCTCTTTCTTGTCCCATCCTGCCGATATGGTATATCCATGTCATTCCTATAGTACCTCTTACGACTGGCCTGACTTCGAAGAACTTTCTTGGCTCTCGACACAAATACCCGAACTACTTTAGGTGTCTCTTTTCAATTTTATATTTCACAGCTGAAACTCCAAGATTGCGTCAAATGTTTTCATTTTGAACCAGATCTCATTCTTCGGAGGTGCTACATCTCTGCAGCTTGAAATCCAGTGCCTGTTCAGTGGAACCCAGCTTTCAATACCATAGAGAAGGGGAGGGAGATAAACTGCCTTAAAAATATGTAATTTTACGTTATTCTCCACCTCCCTTTTCCCAACTACAGTATTGCATATGTGGTAATAGATATTACTTACTTTCTTAGTTCGATTAAAGAGTTTTTGATCCATCTTTGCATTCCTGCTGATCCTCGTCCCAAAGTATTCCTCCACCATTTCTAGTGTTCCCACTTAGTGACCACTTTCTGCAAATGCTCATTTTTGCCAGCAATGAGGACAATATCGTCTGCAAATATCAGAATTAGAGCAAGAATTGCTCTCATATTCCACATACCAACTACAGTCCGTGGTGTCCTCCGTTGACATATACTAAGGATTTCGTCCATAAATATGACAAAAAGGAGAGGGCTAGGACTGTCCCCTTGTTTAACTCCTTTGCTCATATTAAATGGTCTAAATTCCGTCATTTTAATCTTAATAATGCCCTTTGAGTTTTTATAAGTGGATTTGATGTCGTCAATCAACTTAGAGTGAATAATATTTGCATCAAGAGCAGCCCATATATTTTCCTTTTGGGCGGTATTAAAAGGAGCCGTTATATCTAAAATTGCAAGGTTCGTGCTTTTCCCTTGCTCTCATGCCTTTTCCGCAGTTGTTGTGAGAGAGTAGATATGGTCTTGAGTCTTTCGCTGAGGTCTAAAAGCCTTCTCTTTTAAATCATCCTCTACAAACGTCCACAATATCCCTTCTAGAATGGAGGTGTACAGTTTATAGATCACTTGAAAGAGACATATTGGTCTACAATTACTGCATTCGCTAGAGTTTCTTTTCTTGTTTATAGGTATGATTATGTTAATCGCCCATTCTTTAGGGATAACATCATCCAAGAAAACTCTCTGAAAAAACCCTGTAGAGCTCTCTGCAGTTGCATCCCTCAAAACTAGACTAGTTCGGGGGCTATGCCATCTCTGCCTGCTACTTTACCACTCCTCATCTTTCCCACTGCCCGAGCGACCTCTTCCTCCCATATCACAACATCATGTTCAACTACTCTATTTCTTAATCTGTCGACCTTATCCTCGGAACCTCCTGAGAACTTTTCGGTATAATGCTGTCGCCATCTTTCCAAGATTTCTTCATCCTTGGTAATAATTTTCTCCCGTCATCTTTCACATTTGTAATGGGATTTTTCTTATTCCCCTTCATCACTTTTCCCGAAGGTTTTTAATGTTCGTGATAGTCCATTTCCAGGCTTCGACCAAACTCCCCCAGCTCTTCCTCTTCGTTACTCTGGCAACCAGTTTCGCCTTGTTTCTTATTCTGTTCGGGTAACATACCGCTCTCCAAATTTAAAAAAAAATAAGAAAAATTAGACATCATTGAATACGACGAACAAATTGTCAAAAAATCTGTTAATTTCCTAAAAACAGTAAAATTCTATCTTATGATTAGGCTCGGTTAGAAAAAAACCCGGAGAATAGCTGGTCATGTTTAGTTTCAACGAGAAGGTAATTCATGCGGCTCTGACGCGTTGCGGGCATGTGTGTTCCAATCTGTAGTTGGATAAAATAAAATCTTTTGCAGTGTGGGCATCACACAACTTATCACCCTCTACAATTAATTAAATTTCTGCCCAAATCGGGCCCTCTAGTTTAGTCCCGGCATTAAATATTTGGTCAGATCATGAGCGCCTCCTTCTACGCTTCTACGCCTAAAAAAAAATCGGTTTGAAACAAACTTCTTGTACTATTGTAAATAAGTTATATATTAACTGCATTTCATTCAATTATTTTCTAATTAGGTTGCTTTAACGATTGATTTGAATCAATTTATCTCATACGGTTTTATAGATTTTCTATAAAATCATAGATATATGGTCCTTCAATTCTGCGCATCTGATACTGATGTAGTTAATACTGAATTATGAACGACCACAATACTTTCACTAATTATTTTTTCATACAGTCCAAAGTAAAAATAATAAACTGCCAGAATCGGTCTTATTCATTATTTTTTACCTATAGGGTGATGACAGATATTCGTTTAATTAAAAAGATAAGAAGTCATATTTATTTTATTTATGAGCTAGACAGACACCCACGCGTCTTGTTGCCCTTGGCATTTGAATCTGTGAAAAGGTGCCAATTGGGACATTCTTTGGTACAAGGTACAAACAAATTTTTAGTAATCTCAATATTTTTAGTGACCCATTTTTATCACTACTGAAAGGGCCCTACAAAATCTTCAATTGAATATAATATCTTTCTTATATGACCACCCACCCAATGCTTCGCTATCAACCAATAAAACTTGTAATTCTTTTATTTGATGTATTAAAACAAATCTTTTAATATATTTTTTCGATATTCCACTGTGGAGCACTCAATTTTTTTCATGGATAAGAGATATCCAAGCTTTCAAATTGTTGGCGAAAGTGTGTAGATCACACTGGAGAATAAATTTAGAAATACTTAAAGTATTATTAGTTTATAACATTAAACAATGAAATTTATTTTTTATCTTTTTATACAATCAGAATTTTACATACATGTGATGTATAAAAATAATGATTACTTATATTTGAAACACTCTCGTACCATTCATATTATACCTACCACTATCCTGAAATCACAGGAGAATCTACGAAGGGGGGAGCCTTTCGGGCTGAAGCCCTCCCTCCAAATGGTAACATGTAACCCCGTTTTATGGAAAAATATATTAAAAAATTATCTCTTAAAATATTATTGTTCTTGTAATTACATTTAACAAGGCTTCAAGAATCACTTAAACGCCATATTAATTTAGTAAGTATCTTTATTTTTTCTTCAAAGTAATTATCGTTTTATATATATATTTATATATATATATATATATATATATATATATATATATATATATATATATATATATATATATATATATATATATATATATATATGAAAAAAAAAGCTTTCGGGCTGAAGCCCTTCTCCCAAAAAAAAATAATAAATTCTGGATCCACAATGTTCCACTTTTTAACAAAGCTCACTTTGTCGCGTGGTTCTCAGCTTTCAGATTGTGGTGCGGTGTTGGCACTTGGTGCAAACTTTCAGCTTTCTAATTGAGAACTAGACTTTAGATAGCGGTCATACTATTATAGCATATATTTTCACCAATGTTGGCTCACTATTGCTTATAAACTACGTTATAATTGCGCTCTCACTTAAAAAAAAAAAAAAATTAAAATCATATGGAAATACTCATCCAAAATATACGGTATCGTAAAAGACCTACCTACGAAAAATTCAAACCTTCCAATTTAAATTTTTGATACTCATAACAAAAGCACCTCGGTATATGATTAACAAAACTCTACATAATGACCTCCTTCCAACAGCTGATAAATATATAACGATCCATTTTAACGATTTTATACTAATTTAAAAGGACAAAACAACAGATTATTAAGAAGAATGGCAATAGCTGACATAACCTTGAATATAAAGAGAAAACTTAAAAGGCATTGGATGAGAGATCTCCTTTCTTAAACAATCTAAGTAATTGAAACAAGTCAGGGAAAAGATGCTGTTAATTATTGTCCTTTCCCATGCTTGACATGTCATTATTTCTCGTAGTTCAGCACATTTTCTGATTTGGACACAACTTGACGTGTGTAAATAAATATTTAATGCCAAAATATATATATATATACATATACAAATTATATATTTTTTTCTTTTTCCCATTATTGGTTTATCAATGATGGAAATTTATTAAAATAATGCTAAATTTGATGATAATACTATTTCCCTGTGGGCAAAGCAGGGTCTCGACATTCCGAAAATGCTTTTATGGGTATCTTATAGGAATTATATTCCTATATAATTAGATATATATATATTATATCTGTATGGCAAACATGAATAAATAATTAAGAATTTGAGCTCACACCTGATTATTTTACCAGAAATTCAGGGTTTTATGTAAAAATTTGAATAAAAAATGTAACAATAGTTGCCTGAGTTCTAGCAGGCATGCCGGCAGAAAGTTATTATTGGCGTTAAAAGCCAAATAATCGGGTATTACCAGAATTTACAATAATAGATTAATTTTGAAATAAATTCGCCTCTGACCCCTTAATTCCACAACAGAAAGAATTTTTAAAGAACAAATTTTTGTACGAATTATAAATTTTTGAGAATAAAACAAAAACGCTTCAAATTATTTCACAATGGTTTCTTATTTCCAAACAATTATACATCTAAAGTAACATTACCTTCCGAGTTACAAAGAAAAAAAACAAAAGATGGTTCCAATTATTGGAATAAACTGTTTTTATTTAATCATTAGTAATATGTTAAAAAAAAATAGGCAAGTTCCTAAAGTTCCTCAAAGTCATCAATGCGGAACTGCCAGGTCCCCAACACCCATCCGTAAAATTTTATAGGATGAGGAAAAAAAATAAAATGAAAATGGCTGACAAGGGTGCTGGACAAGTCTCAAATCCGCAGAGGGCAAACAAAGTAGACAGGAGTCGTCGGCAAGAGCAGTATCAGTGCGAGGTTGCCCAATATAATTATTATAATAAAAGAAAAAAGGTTGTGCAAACTGTAATGAATGCCGACGCTCCTAAACGGTGTCCTCTAAAAATGGCCGAAATCGAGAGGCATTATAAAGACCTCTTTGAGAGCGAAAATCTCTGCGGGCGTGCGGATTACGAACAGTGTGCCCCGATGCCGGATTTGCTGTCCATTGAGATAGAAGCTATCAGGAAAGCCATTAAATCAACATCAATGGACACATCGCCGGGGCCTGATGGAGTTCTGATCCGCACAATAAAATATTTTGACGTATCAAGCATTATTAAAACGATTGCAGAGATAATGCTGAAGGTGGCCTATGTTCCGGAACCACTTCGACAAGGGCGCACAATATTGATATATAAGGGCAAAGGTGATATAAACAATATCTCTACCTGGAGACCGATCACCATATACTCGATTGTGCGCCGAATCATAGAGAAGGTTCTGGACTACGAATTAAGAAAGCAGGTCACCTTCCACAAGAGTCAGAGAGGCTTTATAAAAGGCCTCCCGGGAACGCACGTCAACGCGAGGATCATCGACGCGGTATTAAAAGATGCACAAAAAATGAAAAATGACTGTGCGATAGTTTTCCTCGACGTTGTCGGTGCTTTTGACAATGTTGGGCACAAACACATCGTAAGCTCCTTAGAAGCGAGAGGTGTGTCACCGAATCTTACAAATGTCATATCAGCTCTCCTTAGCACGAACACCATAAAGATTGGCAACGGTGTCCATGCAACTAGCCAGATCAAAGTGCTGCGCGGTGTACCCCAAGGCGGCCCCCTGTCGTCTTCACTCTTCAACCTGGCCATCGATCATCTCTACCGCGACCTGTGTGACGAGGACTTTTCCAAGAAATTTGGATACAAATTAAGGAATGAGCAGGATTGTGTGGTCCTCACAGGTTTCGCGGATGACCAGGCAGTGTCGGCGCGTGACAAGGGGGCTGCAGAAAGAGTGATTGACAGCATACAAAGAACATTTAAAGAAATTGGTCTGACTATAAATCCTCAAAAAAGTATGGGCATCGTTATAAATAAGGGAGAGCTGGAAACGACGGTGCTCTCCCTTGAGAATGGTGAGTACATCCAAACATTGAAGAATGGAGATACGATTAAGTATTTAGGATGTACATTCTCGGGAGAGCTGCAATTCAACGAAGATTCGGTGACTAAATTGAATGATAATCTAAACAAGCTGGTAACCTCTTGCTTACTTAAACCTGAGCAGAAACTCAACATTGTCAATCAATATCTGTTCCCGGGTCTTACTTACCCTCTCCAAACTGCGCCCCTAACAAAGCTACGTCCTGCTATACTGGAGGGCATCGACACTATGATTCGCAGGAGCGTAAAGGCCATTATTGGACTCCCTGCGAATACTTCCACAGCGATGTTATATGCCCCCAGGAGATACCGAGGATTGGGATTAATCCGCTGCCAATGGGAGGCTCCTCTTCAACATTGGTCCATTGCTCAGCGACTGTCCAATGTACCAGATGCCCTTTTTCAGTCTACCTTCGATTATTCGGCTGAAATTGCTGAATGTGCCGAGAGATTGGGGGTTGATCAGGGTCATCGAAATGTGAAAGCTCTACGGCAGTCGCTACGAGAAAATGCATTTGAGGAATGGGCCAACTGCAGGTGGCAGGGTATTGGTGTTCGCCATTTTAAAGAGACCCCGAAAGCGAATAGATACATCTACGAAAAGCAAGTACTTTCTGGGTCTGAATGGTCGAATGCCCTAAAACTAAACATTAATTATGCACCCCTGCGTGGAGTCCCAGGAGTCAGCGGACAGGTCAGAGAAGTTGGGTCCCTCTGCCGTAAATGCGGCAGAGAGTCTGAAACACCAGCACATGTGCTGGGAAAATGCCCCAACAACTCCCTCCTCATAACACGTCGTCACCACCGGGTCAAGTTCGAGTTGATGAGGCTCCTTAGGGAAAAAAAATTCACCTGCTTTGACGAGGTATATTGCATCGATAGTGAAGGCTCTACGAGATACGCTGATATCGTCGCATTTCCCAAGACAGGAAGGACAGCGCTGATCTTGGATCCAACTGTCCGCTTTGAGAGCAATGACCTCGATCAGGCGGGTGAAGTGGAAAGGGAAAAGAAGAACACGTACGATAAATGTATCCCTTTCCTAAAAGAGAAATTCCGTGAGACCTTCGGAGAGAGAGAGTTCACCGTGAGAGGCCTCTGGTTTGGGTCTCGCGGAACTATCCCAAAAAGAACAAGGAGCTTCCTCGAGGAACTAGGTGTCGACATTAAGGACGTAGCGAGGTTGGCTGAAAATATAGTCCTCGACTCCCTGGGAATCATTCACCACCACGTGCATGGCTAGCCCGAGAGTTTTAATTTATGTATTTGTTTATTTATTTATTTAGTGAATAATTGAAAACAATAGCGATAAAGAGAGAGAAGTGAGAGAAAGGGAAACTTAATGTTAAATAAAAAAAAAAAAAAAAAGCATGAACAATGAGAAGAAGAAAAAGGAAAAAAAAAATTATAAAAATAAATAAAATAATAAAAATGTATATATATATTTCTATTTTACTAATATTAACTAATACTTCTGTATATTTATATATAAGTTCATATATTGTCTTAAGGATAGAAGAGTATGCTGTGTATATAGCAACCCAATATAATTGGGCAGCAATCCTTTATATTTTATGAAAATAAAGTGTTTCTCTCTCCTTAGTTCAGTAACATTCAAAATTTAAAAACGAAACCAAGGATATATATATATATAACATTTGGAGAAGAACTGATACAAAAAAAACCGGAGACCATATCTTTGCTCCTAATTGTTCGATTTTAACGATTTTTTTTTGTAGGAAATTCCGTAAACTTTTAAAAAACCATATCATACAACATCGACAAAAATGTGTATACTTTTCGAGTTATTCGGAATTTAATTTTACCATCCCTCTTAACTTTTTTTCCAGCTTCTTTTCGTTGAAGTATGTTATATAGATAAATTTAAAGGGCGTCGAGAAAATGACTTTAGCGAAGTTTCTTTGGAGTCTGTGCATTCGTTTAGGAGCTACAGTCTACAGCAATGCATGTTTTTCGGCCGCCATTTTGAAAGTTAAAGGTGGAGAGTAATGTCGATGAAGGAGGATCATCCTCGGGTGACCTCTGATTTTATATCAAAATTTGAAAAAATTCGGTCTAGCAGTTTCGGAGAAAATGCGCGGACAGCGGACGTCGGATCGACAAAAAAAATTTTATTCGTTTTTCGAATTCTACGCGTCCTGAAACGTGAAACATCAAATTTTGAGAGGGGTTAAGTTTTTGAATTTTTTGGTCGATCACAATGGTTGATTATTGAATATAATAAACCAAAATGTAAATGATTATTTAAACCGAAAGATCATCCAAACTTATGTGCTTTTAAGTGACTGCAACTGGACTTGCCTGACGATGATAGAATGGAATATGGTTATACTTCTGATAATTTAGTTTTAATTTCATCTGTTGTACGTACAACAATATTAAGAAGATGAGTGGAAAATGCAACAAAAATAGTGGAAACGAAAATAATCAAAATTGAAAGAAATAAAACAGCACTGTTAGAAATGGAAAACCTCCCACCGATTCTCTTGGAAAGAAGAGACAGCCCTCTGCAGATTGAGAATTGAACATTGTGAGTCCTCGCACGAGTACCCACTAAGAGGACTTGATCCGCCGACCTGCAAGAGCTGCAATTTCCAAACAACAGTAAAACTTTTACATTTTAAAAGACTGCTCAACACTGAAAAGTATCAGGAAGAATGTGGATATGGAACCAACTCTAAAAGAGAATTTACACGACAGTGAAAGAGCAGTTTAAAAAAACCATTATCATTCATGAAAACGGACAAATTCTTTTGTAGAGTTTAATTTGAAGATGCTGCCAATGACCCTACAGAGTAGAAGCAATAATAATAAATAACTATATGCATGCAAAAGGAAAACATTAAAAATCTAAACACACACTATATGCAACTTCGGTTTCTAGTTATTGTACAGAAATTAAAAAAAAAAAAAAAATACAGTTAAAAACTCTCATGTATTAAAAATTTCGATATTATTTTCAATTTTTCAATCAGTGACCTGTCAATATTGTTTGAGTAGTTATTAAATAAAATTTAAGCTTTTACTAATATAGGCTTAGAACCTTCGGATTCGCTGAACGTTTTATTATTATTATTATTATTTCTTAAATCAACAATCAAAATTTTTAATTTATGGCTACATAGGCAGCATTTAATATCTTGTATAATTTTAACAGTTTAAATTTTTACTGCGTTTAATGGTCAAAAACACAGCAGACCACAACAACGTCTAAAATTACAGCCAGCAAAAATAGACCCAGACAAACTGAGCTAGGTTAGAACATGGAGGTAATAAGATTTGCGTGGCTCATATAAGCTCATTCTGATATGGACCGTTTACTTTATCTTTTTACATTGACTCTTTAAGTAGTTAAATTATTATAAGTAACTGTATTCCTATATGTTTTATTTTTTAAAGATGATAAATTACTCGGTATAAGTGATTCTATTTGGGCTTAATGAACAAACGGGTAAAGTTAGTATTTCCCTGCATTTAAAATGTTTCCGGTACTGTAAATGTTTAATAACAATGAAGGATAATTTAATTTGCACTATTATTATCAGCCGGAGTTGCCTACAACTCAGTCTGTTGAGGAAATCGTCAATTGAAACTTACTGGTTTAAACACGGAGTGCGCTAGCCGCGCTCTGTGTAAAAAGGTCATGTATGGCTGGCAATACGCCACTTGTTTATCTATAGTTGTATTGTGAACACTGGAGAATGTAGGAGGGGGGGGGTATTTCGAGCTGAAGTCCCCTCCCCAAAAATGGAAACACATTTTGCTTACAACTGTTATTGGAAGTGATCTAAGATAAATACAAAAACAATCACAGTACATTATCTTATCAATATTCAAAAAAGAGATGAAAAAAAAGTGATGATGAGGATGGAATTACTTTACACAAATTTATATTTGAAAAAGTTAAATTTTCTCCCTGAAGTATTTTATTTTCGGTTAAAATCACTCAGTATCCACCTATTGTGGAAACTTTTAAAAAATGTCAAACTTGACTTTAAATAAAGTTTGTCAATAAAAATCCATTTATTGAATCTAACAACTCGTCAAATCTTGGCTAGTAACTAATTAGCTTAGTAATCAGTTTTTATCTAAGATATGACATGATTATAACCTATGCAGTTTATTGAGCTTTTAATGTTTTTTTTTGGGCTAGTGTAGCGGTGCGGGCTGAGGCTCTTGCAATAAGTTATCAAAGTTAAGCAACGCCGAGTGGTGGTTAACACTTGTATGGGTGACCGCTCGATTAAGGTACTATTTCGCTGGCGCGGTCCACGACCGCGACTGCTCGCGGTTGACCACTGCTTTAGTGGAATAGAAAGGAACCTATTTCGCTGGCGCTGCTCGGCAGTTTAGGTATGACGTCATATCTAAGCTGCCGTATCTGACTCCTCTTGAAGCAGTGGAGCTTATTATTTATTTTTTATTTTTTTTATTTTATTTTATTTTATTTTCAACCCTCCCCTGCCTGAAGGCAATACGGGTATTTGCAGCAGTGGGATGTTACTGTTACATAACAACCCACTGCTGCATGTTTTGGCTATTACATTATTTTTCTGAGCTGTGCACACAGCTTGCTCTTCTCTTCACTTGCATCTGGTTTACTTTTCTTATTATTCTGGTGGCCTCCCCGGTGCAGCTTCTCTTCTTCTTCCCAAAGAGAAGTGGGTTGGTAGAACAACTTCTTTCCATCCGTATATAAAACTTTTGAAGTGATCGTATCTTTCTTTGTCCATAAGTTGAGGAAGATCTCTCTCTGTTAGGACAAAGAGACCTGTTTCTCTCAACAGTTTCGCCCTCAGTGACTCATAGACCGTACAGGTAAGTACAACATGTTCAGCGGTCTCCGGTACCCCACAACTTGGGCATAGGGGATCGATATTTATACCATACTGATCGAGCTTTGCTCGGAAACCCCCATGCCCCGTGAGAATCTGTGAAATCCAGTAGTCCGGGAGGACCCAAGTCGCTTCTAGTCGCGAACTGACGGTGGGGAAGTACTTCCTTAGAGTAGCTCCTTTGGGAGTCGTCAACCACCGTCGGTTCCAGTCCTCTACTGTATCCTCCCGGAGAATCTTCTTCCAGTTTCTTGGATCATCTCTTATTCTCACTCGGAGGTAATCCGGTAGAGCCGCTAAGCATTCTCTCCTAATCTGATACCGGTAGTAGTCTTCTCTCAGCAGGAGGTCGAGAGGTATTCCTCCTGCCAAGACCTGCACAGCCTCATGAGACACCGTCCTAAATGATCTGGATACTCGAAGCAGAGCCATCCGCTGAATCGTGGCCAACCTACATTTCTGTCTGTGCGAGAGATTTTGGCTCCAGGCAGGGGACGCATACCTCAGGATACTCACAATAACACCTTTATAAATGGTCATAGTTGCTGGGTACCTGAGGCCCCAAAATGCGCCCCCAATACGACTGAGTCCGTTAAGGGTTAGGGCTACCCTACTTCTCAAGTAGTCCAAGTGAGGTGTCACGTTGAACTTTCTTCCAATCCTAATCCCAAGATAGGTGACAACCTCACTTGGACGTATTCTTGATGCTTGTATAACCATTGTTATAGGGTGAGCCCTATCAGTCGTGCATTTCAAGAGGATGGCCTGGGTCTTGGCGGCGGCCATCCTGAATTTCTTCTTCTCGCACCACTCTTCTACTAAGTTGGCGCACCTTTCAGCTTCTTCTTTCAGTCGAGTTCTGCTGTTCGAGGCTACCACAACGGCCAGATCATCTACATAAGCCGTAGCGGGGAACCGCTCCTCTTCCAGTACTCCCAACAACTCATTGAAGACTAAATTCCATAGGGCAGGACCTAGAACTGAACCCTGGGGACAACCTCTTTCCATGGAGTCTTCAACTTCGAAGAAGTTACCCCGTATTCTTAAAGTTCGGTCCTGAAGATAGCTTCGTAATAGCTCGTACAAGTTGCTGGGAGCTTCATACTTCTGCAACTGCTGGAGTACGCAAGGCCACCAAACACTATCGAAGGCGGAGGTGATATCAAACAGGAGGAGCATAACATACTTCTCCGCCTTCTCTTCGACGTCATGGCGCACTCTCAGCAGGGCATCCACGGTTCCCCTACCCTTAGTGGATCCGTACTGCCGTGGATGGCTCGCTCTTGAGAAGACTGGTCGTAGGCTCACCAGGAGTAGGTTCTCTAACACTTTGCTCATAACAGGGAGGAGACATATAGGCCTATAAGACTTGGCTAATTGCTTGTCCTTGTCTCCTCCCTTGTAAAGAAGCCTTATGTCGGCAATTTTCCAATTTCGTGGAAAGTATCCCCTATCAAGGCAATCATTGAATAACTCCAACAATGTATCTTCGATATAGGGGATACTATTCTTTAGCATAGCCGCATCGATTGCGTCTAAACCGGGAGCACGACCAGTCCTTTGCCTGTCCACAGCAGCACGCAGATCCCATATGTCCCATGGTGGGCACAAGTCCGTACCAGGTGGACATACCGTAGTGCGCCTTATGAATTCCTCTTCTTCATTATCTTGGGACGGATCATCTCTGGGGTAGATTTCCGCTATAAACATCTTCGATGTCTCTTCCAGAGTGGTTGCATGGGTAGCTCCGCACTTGAGCGCAGCAATCACTTGTTGTGGTGTTAGCTTACCCAGAGCCACTCTGTAAGGAATACCCCAAGGATTCTTTGATGACTCCTCAACAATGAACTCGTCCCAAGACTTCCGCTTTTGTAAGCGCACCTCATTTCGATATGCCCTGGCTTTAGACTTGTACTCGTCACGAAGTGTAATGCGCCTCTCGTCACAAATACACCTCTGGTACGACCGCCGGGCCTTGTAGAGCTCTCTCTTCATCATAGTTAATGCCGGCGTCCACCATGGAACAGGTCGAACTCTCGCCTTCCGATGCTGGAGGGATTCTTCAGCAGCATCACGGATGACAGTTGTGATCCTGGATACCCTGTAATCCAGATCATGAGTCTGATCCATGTCAGCCTCATCCCATTCCTCATCAACCAATTTTCCATCCAGAGTCGACCGGAAGGCGCTCCAATCTTTTCTTCGGGTTATGTAACCCTTGTCTGTGCCGTGGGAACTAAATGAACTTTCCACCAGCCTAAAAGATATCGCCTGATGGTCGGAACTCGTCTCAGATCGAAGGGTCCAATCGATGATGCGGTTTGCCAGCACCGGTGATGCCAAAGTCACATCGATCCAGCTGTGGCCTCTTGCACTGGAGAACGTTGGGATAGCGGAGGAATCGTTGATGACTAGTAGCTGGCTCCTTGCTATAAATTCACCAAGCTGGACGCCTCTTCTATTGGTTCGATTGGACCCCCAGACCGTGTTCCAAGAGTTGGTATCTGAGCAGATAATCACGTTCCGAGTGCAAGCCGTGATCATCTCCACGGCGGTTATGTCCCTTTCTATGTCATTTCCATCAGGCATGTATGATGAAACTAGCGTAAAGGAAACATTACGCCACTTGATATGACATGCGACACAATCCGCCGTGGTATACTGCCTCAGATCCATCACATCGAGGTTAGGATTATTAATCACAATAGCAGCCCTGGGCCTCCTCTCTCTACTGCCCAAAGCTATAACTCTCGATGTGAGGCCAAACCCCGTTACTAAGTTCCCACGGCAGGTCGGTTCTTGAACCGCCATAACATCGTAGCGCGGATAAAGAGCCCGGAGTTCGTCTGCCACTATATGCCGGCGCCCCATGTTGAGCTGGAGGATGGTAAGCTCACTCATAAAAGGTCCTCTTCGCTACCTCTTTAGCCCACTTCAGGTGCACAGGGCACTCCCGACTTCCCGCCTTGTGCTTCCTTTGACTAGCAGGCGCATTTACCCGCTCGCAGTTGATGCACGATGGGCTAGCCAGTTCTTTTTTCTTAGGGCAATCTTTTATAACATGGCCAGTGGAAGCGCACCAAATGCAAACTACGGCATTTGATATGCAAGTGGCCTTAGTGTGACCATATCCCTGGCATTTACTGCATCGAGGAGCGTCGAGGTAGTCTTTGATTTTAATACTCCACCATCCTCCATCTAAGCTTCCTATTTCCAACAGCAGGAATCGAACTGTAGGGTGCACTTCTATCACCCAATTCTTTGTAAAGCCATTTCTTGCCATTGAGGAAAAAAGTGGCCGGATATCATCAAGGACCAGCGGAGTGGGGACCGACTTCTCGGGTATTCTTTCCCATAAAAATCTCACCAACTCCGCTGAATCCCATGAGAGGGGGACGCCCTGAACCTCCAATCTAGGTTTCTTCCTCAAGGCAAGTTTGGCTTGAAGGCCACTGTCTCTTAGCCCTTGCCATCCAATCACCTTCGTGGCATCACTACTATTATCCATGCGGACCAACACGGAGCCAGTCTTGGTCGTACGGACAATGGAGGCCTTTACTCCAATTTCGCTTGGTGAAGGCAACCCATTGATTATATCGGCTGGTCTCTTGCCCGTTCCGCTTATAGTGATATAAGTTGATCTCTCAGTTTGAGTTGGCTTTGTAGGCAAAGATTTCACAATATCCGCAATGGTTATTGGTTTCTCTTGTCGTTGTTCTTGAGCTTTCGGTTCTATTGAGATCACTCTGTTTGACGAAGTAAGTGCTTTATTAGTAGTTTTAGTTTTTTTCCTCCTTCTCTTACTCTTGACGGTTTCAAATCTCTCTGTTACCTCCGGAGAATGATCCATATCTTGACTAGCAAGTTGGTGCTGTTCTCCAGAGGGTCCTGCCTTATCCTGTAAATGTTGAGGTGCTGAACTTGAAAGAGCCTCCAAAACCTTTGGCATAGAAGTCTCAACGATAACTTTGGTTAACATTTCATGCACCTTTTCCGATGACAATGTTTCATTTATTGCTCTTTGGACAAGGGTAAGTACACTGTCATAACTATCTTGACTATCTTCGCCTTCTGAGGTCTCAATCATCTTAACAAGACATTGAATCTTGGTGCTAATATGGTCCCTAACACTACTTACGGGCTTGTTTTCATGTTTGACCATGTATAAACGAAGATTCTCCTGTATTCTCTTGGCTTCAAGAAATAGATTAGAGCCCTCTTCCAATTTCTTTTTAGCAACAGGGGAACCCTTCCTGGCCCTCTTTATCGTACGTTTTCGTTCTTTACGAGGTTCCACTCCTTCAACTATATTATCATTCAACATAGTAAATTAAAAGTGGTGTAACCTTTAAATAAAAGAAAACTTACTTGTCTTTCCTAAAGAGTCTTTGGGCTTCCTAGGGAAGCTTAAGGTAGTTTTAGCTACCAAGGGGTCGAATATTTTTCCTTAACGCACTTTAAAACTATTTTCTGGAAAAATGTTAACTAGTAGATACAAAAGGTTATAGTGAAATAAACTTGATGAGTCTTACACTGACACTTACCTTAAGGTACGACAATGTCTAACCCAATATTTCACTACTGAAGAACTTTACAAAACGTACTACAGAAATAACACTTAAAAAGAAACACTTAACCTAACAGTCCAAAACTATATACACCAATAAAACGAAATTAACAGGAACAGTAACGACAAAATAACATAATTAATGAACAAACTAACAGAAACTTATTATGAAACAGAACAATTAACACAAAAAACACTATAAATAATTAGAAAATATTCAATCAAAAGCTATAGGCAATTTCACTATAGACCTCGCATAACCTTCACCTACATTGAAGCAGTGGAGCTGTTGGCGGTTCGGCGGTTGTAGGTTATGTTATCAGATCGGAGCATTGTTTTGATGATAACAGTCCCGTTGATAAGTTTTATTTCCTATGTTTCTTTTAAGTCTGGCAAAATTATAACAAATATTGTTTAAAACTGAAACAATGCAATAGTAAATTATTTTTTTGAGGTTGAAGTAACAAGATTATTTATTTATTTATTCCACCAGCAATATTTTACAGCGAAATACAAATATACCTAAATCCAAACGATATTAAATAAATTAAAGAATCCAACAAATTTTATCGTCAGGTAAATACTAAAATCCACCCATTAAAAAACGATTTGTATTTTTTAATTAAAGTGGTGATTTACTGATTACTATTGATAAAACTATAAAACATCGCTTGCTGAGATTTAATTACAAATATATGATATTTATTACTAACCAATTATGTATTAATTACTATTATTTTTCAAACTAATAATATGTAATATCAGAGGAACTTTGATGATGAGCATCACATCGAAATACTGATATTCCTTCTCTTTATGAACAACATTTTCTCTTCTTTTTCCAACTCAAATAAAAAAGCGGTAGTCAGAGATGTTCATTATTATAGGAAGTTCATTTTTATTCTTATATTATGTCCATCTTTTTATCTTCGAAGATACAGCGAAATGTTCGAAGGTTTTAGGCAGGTTATAACAACCCCAGTGAGCAGTTTCAGCGAAATAGGTACGCCAACAGCGGTTGGTATGGGGGAATAGCGGTCGCTGTCGTCGACCGCGCCAGCCAAATAGTACCTTTAGGGTGACCGTCCACCGGGGAAAGCCACGAGATACCTCCCTCCCCCACGGGTATGTGGGATCCGTCAGCCTACTGCCGGCAAGTCACACCGACCAGGCGTAGGACTGATGACCCTACCCCGTCTACCTAAATCGGGAATCGGGATGTGGTCATTTCGCGGACAAAGATCTCAATGGTCTGTAACGCCGACGGAAAAAAAAAATCTGGTGCGCGCAACACACAGCTTTCACTTACCGATCTACTATGAACTAATTTACTGGCAATGCTGGGCTATTATGCTGCTTTTATAAACCACACAACTTTCTTTGCCTTTATAAACTCCGAATGACTAACTCCAACATCAACATTTTTGAGTGATGTCATTATAGTGATATTTTTAGTTGAAAAAGTTATCTATACAGAATATGAGTAAGTTGATTCCGGAGGTGGTGATTGCAGTGTTGAAATATAGAACTGAGAATAAAGGTATAAATTTAGGTACTTATTTCTTATGAAAGATGTTCTTAGGAAAGATACTTTATTAAATATCTTTAGAAAAAGGTTTTTTTAGTCTCAACAATTAAAAAAGTATACTTTAAATTTATCTAACTTTTCGCCTCTTCAAACTAGAGACCATATCTTTCCTCCTAATTGTCCGATCTTAACGATTTTTTTTTTGTTTTTTTAGGAAATTCTATAAACTTTTAAAACACCATATACAATATCACCAAAAAAGTGTATACTTTTTGAGTGTTTCGGAATTTAATTTTACCATCCCTCTTAACTTTTTTTCTAGCTTCTTTTCGTTGAAGTGTGTTATATAGATAAATTTAAAGGGTATCGAGAAAATGACTTTAGCGAAGTTTCATTGAAATCGGTACATTTGTTTAGGAGCTACAGTCTATAGCAACGCAGGTTTTTCTGCATTTTATTTTTGTTCTCCTTTATTAACTTATCAAATTCTTTCAAAAGTTATATTTAGCATTTTTTCGTAACTTTGAATAATGTGAAATGATTAACTTTTTAAAATAAACCATACTAAAGGTACTTTAGAGGAAGACGTATATGAACATTGGGCATTTAAGCCCTGTAAAGTGACATCAATGGGGATAAGACCTAATTGATATTAAAGACCACTTAATTATACAATGATACACCGAGTTTAATCAAAATCGTTAGAGCCGTTTTTGAGAAAATTGTGAAAATGTGTTTCAGCGTTGATATGAAGTGGCACTTCCGGTTAGCCGATTTTAAGGAAAAAGTTGCGGTCACATCTAAGGCATATACCTATCTTAAATACGTAATATCAGTTTCGTAGGACTTTTCGTTTTTGAGCTAGACTGCTAACATACAAACACACAGACACACAGACCATTTTTCGGGACTTGGTCATTTCGACTCAGGGTACCTCAAAACGTGTATTTCCGTTGAAAACTCAGATTCAAAAATTTTCTCGATCGCAATACTTACCCTTACTATATATTACATATATACGTATGTGAAAGTAAAAAATGTTATTTTTTTTTTTGAAGTTTAATTAGTTTTTTTAACATTTTGAATCGTTCAAATTAATATTCAAAGTTTCTTTCTTTTAATGATTCTTAAAAGTCATTAACAACAGAATTATATTCGATATCAATCAATAGGCAATTTCGTGAGAATGATATGAAGTTTACATTGAAATTAATTTCATGTAATTAATAATATGTTATAGAAGACATTTAAACTTATAAAAAGTTACTCTAAGCCATGGTCCGATTCAGTGGTGTCCATCCTTCCTAAGGTCGATGACGCAAGAATCTACCATCCTCCCCCCCCCCACCTCCCAAGATATTTTATTGCTCACCTTTTCTTAATAAGAGAATTACAAGCTAAGGTAAAATTAGAAAAATCGCAGACCAAAAACAATTAAACTTCCATAGCAGTCCATTCCATAGTTCCCCATGTCTTTTAGTCCAAAAATTCATAACCCCTTAGAAATTCACCCCTCTCGAAAATTCAAAACCTGTCAAAATATGCTCCCTCAAAAATTTTGAGGGCGCAACTTGTGCCATGAAACCTCCTTCTGGGCACCTCTGGTCTGATTACATACTGAGAACCAGGAAACTTAAATTTTGTAATTTTTAAGTCAACCACGTTTTATGTTGAATAAAAAATAATTATTGAAAAAAATGTGTCATCTAGGTTGCAACCAATTACTAACATAGTAAAATATATTAAATTTACATTAAATACAAGTAAACCTTGTCTTTTTTAAAACAATTTAAAGGAGTCTTTTAAGCAGTTATACTACTAAGTAAGTTCAAGTTTTTAAATTTAAATTTTATTTTTTTTTTTTTAATTAATTTTAAATAACGATACAATTTATTCTTCACTTTTTCAACTTTTTTTGTCGTGAATAATTTTGTCATATTTTCATTGACAGGCAATGTATCGGTTGGGGTATCTTCTTCACAGTTCAAATCTAAAGTAATCCGCAACTAAGATGTTTGAGTGTGGATAGTAATTAATAATCGTTAAATGGATCTTTTGAAATTTAAAGTTAATAACTTCCCTCATGCTCTTGAAATAACACAAATATATATAGTTTACCAGTTGTAAACTACACTACATTATACACACAAATATATGTAGCTTACTACTTAAAGTTGGGCCATGTGAATAATTATCATAAATATTGGTCAGTGATATACAAATATGTGTGAAGAGTGGAGAGAAAGACCAGGTGAAATAGGATTCGCAATCTAACCATTCGAACCAATCTCGACTTCAAAGCTGTCAAAACCATTATAAAAAAACATAAGCGAAGATGATTTGGACATCTCCTACGGATGGATCGTAGCAGAGTCACAAGGAAGGCTCATGAGACTCGCTTACAAGGAAGATAACGGAGAGGAAGACCCCGAATCTCGAGCAACGACCCAGAAACGAGGGATGGAATGGAACAGGAGACGGGACTGGGAACAAATTTCATTATCATACGGTAATAAGTAAATTCAATTCATTATAGGAGAGAGAAGCGTATTATTTTATCACTGGTTTTTTATCCAACGGGTCGTTCAAAATAATAAATTAAAACATGTGTACAATGGGCCGTATCTGATTTTGGTAAGGAAATTTGGGAATCTTTCAAACTCTGATATAGCACCATTAATCAATAACGGTTCCAGGATTTAATTTTGGGAGAGATTCAGACCGAAAGATTTTTTTTTTTTGTATGTATATATTAGGATAATTACTTCGGAATAAAAGAAAGAAACTAACTAACTATATGAAATGTTGTTTAAATTATTCTTTAAGTCCTATTAAATGTAATTAGACGAACAATAATAGTTTTAGCTATAATTTTTTTCTTTAAACATGGTTATATTTTACCATTTTGGAAGGGGGGCTTCAGCCTGAAAGCATCTCTCCTCTCCCCTCACCTCCGTAGATCTCCGCTTGTGCCAATAATTGTGTGCTGTTTGAGTTATACACACAAACAAAATATTTTCATAAATTTTATTCCTCCTTATTTGTTTGATGGAGAAGAAAATGTTCAAAATGATAGCTCAATCATTAGATTAGATGAAGAATTAACGAAGATATGGCGTACTGATTAAAGAAACACATTTGAGTAATAATATATTACTAGTTGACCCGAGCGAATAATTCGCAAGTATATTGGTCAGTGAATAAATGAAAAAATAATAACGAAATAAATAATTCAACGTATTAAATGATGAAGGGCATTGTGAAAGATTTTTTAATAGTTATCTTTCAAACAATCATGGGCATAGGTGCAGTCTTTCCATTTTCATTTCTACAGGGAGAGAGGGAGCGATGAATCAAATATATATATTTATATCAAATATAAATATATATATATATATATATATATATTGGATAGTTGCACGATTTACTTTTTATGTAGATATGAATTTAATTGTATATATCTGAACAAAACAATTGGATATATTACAATTTATATATATTAAACATGGGCAGTGGTGGACCCAGGAATTTTCTCAGGAGGGTATGTAATTTTCTCACCTCTATATCAGGTGCTTCCTCCTTCCCTACCCATTTTCCCACCACTATCCATCTTCCCTAATCCTTAGCTGAGTTTAGCCGCTGAAAAGTCCTCTTTAAATGGTTTTAACAATAGCAACTCCATTTTTATTTAAAGTAAATTTTATCTGTTATACAGCGAAGCAATCGTTATTTACTTAAATTAAATAGTTTTTTCGTTAGCACTTCATTTAAACAAAAAAAGTGACTTACTTAAAAAACCATAAAACTTTAATTTTCTACTTTCTTGCTTAAAATCGAACCATTGTTTAAACTAAAGTAAACTAAAGTTTTTTTTAGCTCTTGACTTATTCTATCACTCCCTTTACTTACAAGACACCCCGTATATGGGTTTAGACATGTAAAAAATAAAATTGCTAACATGGGTCACCAAGAACAATTACAGCCAAAAAAGTCACATTTATTTGATGTTTTTTTCCATTAATTAGTACTAAACAGTTCATCACAGCGGAAAACGTATTCTTTAAGAAATTAAAGAACGTTAAATTTTGCATCAAACGAGTACTTAAACTTCATTATTTCATTTAGTGATATGGTCGATAACCATTGTCAACGGACGCTTATTTTTACCAAATTCCTAAAATCTGACACAGATTACTATAAATGGCCCTGTAAGTGAGAAGTGTGTACTCTAAGAGAAAAAACTCATATATTAAATTCCGATTTCGATCATATCGGAGACCAAATAATTAGTACCTTCCTTCATGAATAGTTCCCTACAGCAGCTATATTAAGAAAAGAACAACACTTTCTAATGAGAAATATACAAAGTATTATCATGAATTGCATGGATTCTTCAAGGAGACTGTAGTTCCTGGAGGCTGCAATGCGTCCAGGTATATTGGAAATGAATAAAAACTGGATTCGGAAGAAAAATATATTTTATTGTGCTCGAATAAAATGTTGTTCGTAAGAATAAATAACATTAAATTTTTATAAATTACTTTTTCTACATCATGTATTTCACATCCGAGACTCGGTTCGGATTAAGTAGGAACAAACCCAACAGGAGCTCAAGCCTTCCCAGCCCCCAAAACTACGTCACTTCACCCTAGGAGCCAACTTTTCTCAAGATTCTATTCTAAAGGCCGGGCGCAAGTTGATCGACAGCCTGGTGAGCTGACATAATATGACAAACCGTAAGATTAATAAAAATGGTCATGATAATAATTTTTTTAAATATCACATTAGAATTCTTCATTGAAGATGAATTCTCTCTGTATTTCTCTATTTTTTTAAAATAATTGCTTAATGGAACTTTTTTTGGCCATCATCCAAGGGACAGAGGGGTGTGCCTTCGTTATGATATGATTTTTGAATTTTTTTTTCCCGCCATCTAGAGGAGAAGGGGGCTTACCTACGGGCAGAAATCACTAGTTTTTGTATTAATTTTTTTTTTATATTTTTATTTTAGAAAACTCGTCTATGAGGATGAATTTTTCCTATATTTCTCTTTTTTTTAATACCTGTTTTTGGAACTTTTTTTCGGAATTATTTTCCCATCATCCAAAAGAGGGCGCGCCCCTCGGCTGGATTCGCTAATGAACACGGAGAAAGAGGGTATTTTCATACCAAAGGTATATTTCTAGAACTTTTCAGCTAAAAATAAATAGTGTCAAAAACATAAAAATACTTTTGATTTATAAGTTTATACAACTTCCAAATAAAAATAAAACGTTTTCCCAGTCTGACTAGTTGTGTTAAAAATTTTCTAAAAACTTTTATAACTAACTAAAAATTTCTAAAAAACTTTATCGCAGAAAATTTGTAGGAAAATCATGTGAAATTGGAGGTGTCCACGCGAGAAACGAATTATTATCCCTGAATATAAATGAAAATTTAAATTTAAATTATAAAAGATAAAATATACCTACTTATTGGCCTTAGCCTAGTCGTCTTTTCTTAATCGATGTATTTCTTAATTACGTATTCCTTTATGTATTGTAACTCATTTATTATCAATTTTAATTTTTTTTTCAAATTATTGGGCGCGAGCAGAACGATGTCCTCGCACCCTCAACATTTTATTCAGGGGCGATCGCCCCCTCGTCTCTTTCTCTCTTCCGAAGCTGCGCCTATGATCATAGGTACAATCAGCGAAAAAAATGTATACTTTTTGAGTTATCCGCAAATAAAGTTTCTTTTCCTTTCTTTTCCTTCATAACTTTGTTCCTGATATTTCGGATGCATTTGACTATTTTTCCGTCGTGATGATGAAGAAATGGCTAAGATAGAGCGTGCCGACAAGAAAAAACCTTTGAAAAATTATATATTATATTATTATACAGAAGATAAACTGATTACTGAGATACTTCATTATGAATGGTGTTCCATTCCATACCGCCCTCTTTCCATGTATTGAACACTGTTAGGTTAACTACTCTGTCCAATCCACCTCTCCATTTTTTTAAGTGCCAGCGCCTATGGTTCGAATTGATGATTTGAACAATTAAACCAAGAATAAAACTCATGTTGTTCAGATTTGTTTCCGTATTGATTAGTGAATTGAGAAATTAAAGAATTGTTTTTCTATTTAAATCCGGTGCGTCTAGTTTTGCCACTGGTTTTGCTTCATGACCGAAGCATCAAATATAAAAACTTCCACTGTTCCGTCAACTGTCTGTCTTACGACACCTTCCGTGACAACAGCCCCGATGAAGGCCTGAAACTTGGAGTGAAACGTCGGCCAATAAAATAAATAAATTATTATTACTTGTCTTGTTATGAACACCCCAACCAAATTCTCTTCAAACTACAAAAATACGTTCATTTCTTACTACGAAAACTGCCTTAAACAACAGTGAACTAAACACAGAATATTCACAGACTTTCATCATATTTTCAGACAGGAGTTCCCAGAAGGGCGTTTCCATGTTCAAGTTGGGCCATGAAAATTTTTGAGGGTGCCATATTTTGACGGCTTTTGAATTTTTTAAGGGCAAATTTCGACGGGGTTATGAATTTTCGGATTAGTGGACAAGGGGAAAACATGTAAAATACCAAGTGTTACCCAAATGCGAGACCATCTTGCTCTTGCGCGCTCAGTCTTAATCTTGGTCTTGTGCAAGAGTTTCACAACAGTCTTGCAGATACTCATTAGCTTATTACTATAAAGATATTACTGTAATTTTTCTCCACAAAAATTTACAATATTTTACTCCACAATACTACTGTAATTTTTATTCACAAAAATGACTTTTTTTTTTTACAAGTCTTGGTCTTGGTCTTGCACTTTGCAAGACCAAAACCGATTTTGGGCAACACGGCTACAGGTGTAATTCAACATGATCTACGATTTTTCTAATTCTATCTTAGCTTGCTCTATTTGAAGAAAAGTTGAGCAATAAAATATCTTGGGAGGAGAGAGGAATGGCCACCACAATTTTTAGATTTAGACATATTAAACGAATAATCCAGTGAGATTTATTTTATGATATTAAAAAAACGGAAGAATAACTCCTTTTATCAAGCAATAAATATTACTCAATTTTCGTAGAAATTGGTACTATCTTATGAACACTCTTGTGTATTCTCTTAGTTTATTTTAAATTGGATGAAGGAGCTATATAATTTTTTTTTTCCAAAATCATTCTGATACAAGTTTGATATTGAGGGTGATATCTGGCCAGCAATCTTGGAGTGGTGGATATAGGGGTGGGCGGGGAGCGTGAACGTGATCCACCATTTTTGTGATGACTCCCACCCCTCACCCTCCCCCCACTTTAAAGTTAAAATATAGGTTAGCCCAAGGTGGTGGGGGTAGAGCCAGTCTCGCCCGAGCTTTTGTCTGAGGAGGTTATAGGTCGTGCCTCCGCTAGGGGCACGCGTCTTCATCATCATTTTCCCATACGACCTGATCAGGGTCGCCCCGGCCCACGAGGTACCCCAAGCTCACAAGAGGTACGTAATATATTATCTAATTTGACTAATTATTTAATTGCAATTAAATATTACAATGATGTATACCGTGGCTCATCTCAACATACGAAACGTATCGAAACAGTATATAATATTGTATTTAGCTTCTGGCAGTTTAATTTGAAACATTTTTTTTTTTTATTATTTCTAACATTTTTCTAAAACAAGTCTCAAACTATAAGTTCTCGCGGTGTTGTCAAATTTGTGTAAATTAAGCAAACAAAACATTGCAGAACATCACTTCTACTATAAAATGTTGTTTAATAATTAATCCTTTGATATAAGTTAAATGAATTTTGTGATAGATTTCTAAATCATGAATAGAAATGTGGATTACTTTGACGTACATTTTTTACAAAAAAAAGTGACAACTGACAATTAATCAATAAAAGGATAACCAATACAATGATGCATTTTTTTGTAATATTTTAAAAAATAATAAAACTAAAATTGATTTTTATTATTAAAAAAAAATCTACTTGGGCAACTAACAAACGATTTCCTGTTCGAAAAATTCTTTGCTATAACCAATGTATATGATATTTTTTTTTTTGAAAAAAAAATATTAGATTTTGTGTTCATTAATTTCATTTTTTCACCTGAATCCGATATTCCTTAGATGTGGTTATTTTTAAGATATTCTTAAAAAATGATCAATTTTGAATGTTGGATAGTTTATGTTCGTAGGAAGAGATAAAAAAAAAACATTAAAAATTATCTGCAAATGATTTAAGAGAATTTTTGTAAAATCATTGAATAACAAATTTTCTAGAATTTTTATTTTAGTTGTTGGTTTCTATCATTAACATGTAATATTTTAATTATTATCATTTAAGGTTGGGAAGTTACATGGGATTAGCAGTTAGAAAAACACAATCAAAACTTTTTTAAAAAACATTTTGTTTTGTGCCGACGTTTCGGCCTAAGTTTCAGGTCTTCATCAAGACTAAGGAAAGACAAGATACCCAACAAAAATTATTAAACAGCTTTTGTAAAGAGATATGAGACCAAATATATGTTATAATTCTTTACTGAGATAATCATTCAAGTTTGTGGTATAGCAACCCAATTACTTTGGATATAAATTAACGTTGTCACTCTAAAATCCAATATGTGATTCATATATTTTACTTTAAATGACATATATTTTTTTAAATATGAATAATCCTGTTATTAATTGAACGGTTCAAATTGAATAATGGACACTATTTTATTATCATATTTGTTCTTTTTAAAAACTTATATAATAATAGTCTTTTTAATTTTTATGTTGGATTTTTGTTGTAGATAATAGCAGTAGTTATGTTTGTGAATAATTCTGATACAATTCTGAAATTAATATTATCTTATTTCTTATTCTGATGATTGATATAAATATATTCTTAAAATCAAAACCATAGACAAATATTTTTTTCTTCACTTATTTTAATTTCATCCTATTTTTTTTCCAACATTTTAGTGACTTGTGTTTTCTGAAAGCGTAGACACGAATGCACTTCCGGTAGTGATAAACAGGAAGTAGTCGAGTCTGTTCATAAGGCAGATTATCAATTATTTATATTCCATCAATTTACTTTTCGATTATTGTTTGTCTAGTAATTTATTGGACAATTGTATGTCGGAATGTTAATTTTTTTAAATTGATCACATTACAGTCTTTCTTTTGATTGATCAAAGTTCTTATTAAAATAATTTTATTTCATATTTTATATAAGAATTTGTTATTTTTTCCAACCTGGGTAGAAATAAAAAATCTAAGACCGATTCTGATGTCTTAATAATTTATTGCAAAGCTAAAACTTTATGTGGTTTTTTTAAACCTATGAAATAATAGTAAACATGAAATAAAATGTAAAACATAAAAAAGAAATATGAAGTTATATAAGAAATGAAAATAAATAGTAAAATTAAGATTTGTCTGTACATTTTGATAGACTTTACAATATATCAATTTTCTATCTAACTACTCCATTCTCAATGTCTTAATTTTACTATTTATTTTCATTTCTTATATAACTTCATATTTCTTTTTTATGTTTTACATTTTATTCTAAGATTCCCATTGTAATAAATATGAAATAGTTTGTTTCGAATGTAAATAGGACTTTTTTTTTTTAATACTTCTTTATTTTCTAGTTATAAATATTAATAATTTTATTATATGGCAAACATATATAATTTCTTAAAATATTCAGTTTGTTAAAATTATATAGTATTCAGAAGTCATAGACTTTGATGATCGATAGGATAATATCGAATATAAATGTAAAATAAAAGCTTACATATTTTATTTTTGCCTTACTACCAATTGTAGAGATTAATTTTATTCATGCAAGAAATTAAAAAATATTTTGTCCCTAAATAAATTAATTAAAAACAAATCTATTAAAATTATCATGCTTAATCATAAAAATTAACATAAAATGTTGTATTAAAGCTTGAATTTTCAAAATAGATTGATCATCAGGATTTATAAATCCATTTTTTCTACTAAAAATGTGGAACTCATTTTTGATTTTTTTTTTTAACTTCCACGGATCTATTATTAACACTTCTAATAACAAGTGTAATTATTATAATAATTTTTATAAAAATTTAATTGTTATATTAATATATGTTGATAAATAATTGGACCTTATCTTACTGTCTATTAGTTTATTTTAAAAAATATGAATATAATTTATAAACTTTAAATCAAATCTTTTATATATTTTTTAAATTATAAATAACCATATTACTAATTGAACCTAAAACAACATAATAACATAATTATTAAACCTAAAACATTTAATATGAATGTTAACGTTTAATTATTAAAGTAGTTGGAACAAATAAATAAGTTTTATTTACTTAATATAACGTAAATAATTCATAACAACGAACATCAATAGGTGTGAATATCTCCTAAACAAGCATTTGCGGACATACCTTCAAAGAATATTTTTTTCTTTTTTTGAGGTCCTTAGTTCATATTTTAAGTTTATCCAATTAAACCTGAAAAACCCTGTAGATACAATTTTTATCACTACCCATCGCCCAAAATCATATTATTAATTTTTTCACTTGACATTTTTATGATGAATAAAATCATTTTAACAAAAATTCAATTTTTTAAACATTTTTTTATCAGTTAAAATTTACACATCTTCATGATATTTTAATGTCTTTGGTCTCAACTCTGTTATTCGGAACTAGAAATTCTTCAATTTATATTACACATTAACATAGTAATCAACTAACCAAAAAAAATCTAACCGAATAAGATAAATAAAGTTTGAAATCCCTAAAACTTCAAAAGTTTACTGTTCTCATCAAGTAGATCATCTTTGTTCTTGTTACTTTAATAAGTAATTCAAAACAATTAAGGGATACTTTTCATTAGCCCTTCCTTCCTTTATCTTCTCTGATATTTCAGTAATAGTATTTTCACTTAGCCCTTTTAATCTGTTGCTTATTGAAAACTACTTATTATATTTCTCCACATATTTTTAAATAGTACTGATCCTAATTTTTTTTTCTTAATTTCTATTGCTTTTAATTTTTGTTATTTCTAAAAAGTAATCATAGTATTTATTATTCTTGTAAGGAAACGATTTATTTTCATTCTCTTTGTAAGATCAGTGTAATATTTATTTCAGATTTTAGGGTCAGTTTAGTTAAAATTAATCTGTTTAATATAATACATTTTGATATGTTTTAAGCATTTTGTTGAGATTATTCTATATTATTATTGATTAATATTTTGATTTGCATACATATTGGTGTTATTTTTTTCCAGTTTTTTTACTTATGAAATAATATGAATTTTTATTTTAAAGGCATCAGCATTGTATTGCCGGACATCTTTTTGAATAAATCTATATTCAATACTAATCTGAAACCATTTTCGATGACACTAAAGTCAAATTTTCAGGTAACACGAATTAATTCTAGATACCAGTATTTATTAAAAAACACTAGTAATCTTACTCATTCAGCCTTAACATGAACCATCCGTTTCCTGAATTCCTGAAGAAAAAAATAATAGTTCTATGTAAAAATTTTTTGTAATCAGCTAAAGCTTAAGTTTAAATATGATTATGTTGGCTATTCCGCTGTTGAATAATTACGATATAAGTATTATACAATTATCCATATATATATATATATATATATATATATATATATATATATATATATATATATATATATATATATTATAAGACATTATAAGAAATTTTTAAAAAGTAGATAGTTGCGAGATTTCAATTACAAAAATAATTAAATTAAATATTATCTTTCAATATGAGAAGAAAGTTCACTGTTTAATCTGTATCTGCTAAACCGTCAAAGAACCTCCGTACAGTATGTCATGAAGTTGTTAATATATAAAGAAAAAAATCGACGGTTATAACAAAATGTTTTTGTTTTTCTATCGTTGAATTTATCATAATATAAAGGAACTAAACAATAAAATAACCTTATAAAGAATCTCCCAGTAAACTAGTGTTTCCCAAAATCGGTCTTGGGCTTGCACTGTGCAAGAACAAAACCAAGATCGCCGAACTGTTGTAAAACAGAGACAAAATTTTTTTAATAAAAATTAAGACAAAATAGTTACTGATACTTGAAAATTTTAGTTACTGTAAGTAAAGAATTGGTATAACCAATATAATTTTGCATTTAATTCTTATAATTTTTTCATCCGTCCCTCGTTAGGTTTCTCCTATCTATAAAAATACAGTAATATCTCTATAGTAATAAGCTAGGACTGTTGTGAGATTCATGCGCTGACTAAGACCAAGACTGAGTGCCCAAGATAAAAACTCGTGTTGGTCTCGCATTTAGCCAAAACTACAGTACACCCGATTAAAATTAACTTATTCTTAAACTTCCGTTTTATACGGAATATTTTTAACTGAGAATTTAGTTGTTACCCACGGATTTCTTTTCAAGAGGGACTAATGTATCTTTTATTCTTAAATTAATTTTTATTTTAATTAAATGAAATTTAATTTTAATATTTTAAAATGTATTTTAATTCTAATCGAAGTTATATGTCCATGATTCCCTATAAACCGCACTTATGACCCATATCTGGGAATTTTACTTTAATGGTGGAAAAAGAAATATTTGGGAGCGAAGCTGCATGTGACACCTAGTTGTTTTACAAATGAAATTTATAATAATTTTGGCTACAGTAAATAACTTCTCATTGATAATAATCTAATTTTACAGTTTGTTTTGTTTAACACGAATTCTGTATTCTGATGCAACAGGAAGCATGTGAAAACTCAAGGAAAAAATACTACTTCCGTGCTAGACTATTTTTTTCTGAAAAAAATAACATTAAACTTGAGGTATGGAAATGAGGTGTTAAATTTAAAATAATCATAGTCGGATCAATGTATATCTATTTGCTATAAGCAAAAGAGATTGCGAATAATCGGAAAGTGTTTTCAAATACTCTAAGCTCATTCTTTTCAATGAATGCGCATTATTTCCAACCACTTAAACATTACGGATTAGGAGAATTCGCGGCTTATTTATATAAGATGCTTTAATTTTCTGCTCGATATTTGTATATACAGGTCTTGATGCCAAAAATATGTTGATATCAACACATTCTAGTTGTTAGGCTCCTGATCCTATAAAATTTGATTGTGGCATTTTGATTTGTTATGTAAATATAATGTTTATTACATGCTTTATTTTATTTTATAATTTTGGCTTTATATTTTTATTATAATATCTAGTAGCAATGATACATATCACCTATAAGTATAGGTAATATTTATCATACCTCGGCACATGCTGATTTTATTTATTAATTTTTACAGGCGAACATTTTTCATCTTTTTTTAAAAATATTTTTACTTAAGAGTTAATTTATGTTGGAACTTTGTGGTACAGAATGTAGCTAATAAATAGATAATTTAAAAAATAGCGAATAATTTCTTTTATGAACAACAGAGCCTAGCGTAGTTCAGCTGCATAAAATCTCCCTCAGAATTCTTTTCACTAACATAAGATTAGAAAAAGAAAAACTTTTGTCAACCTTTGAATTATTATTTGTGTAATTGGTTATCATTTAAATCATTGCGTTTTGTAAATATTGCTTTCTATAAATAATAAAAAACTTTATATTAAAAAAACAAAACATATATTTTTTGGATACAGCCGGATGATGGCTAACCTGAACTTCTTAGATTACAAATGAGGTGAGAAACCACCTTCTGATCTAATGTGTTCAGGTGTACCCTTTTTTTTAATATAATATTTACAATCCATGGCATTAGATCCAGTTTTAGTTTTCGGGGTGGGAGGCTTCAGCCCTAAAGCTTTTTTTTCTACATATAAAAATAATTACTTCGGATGAAAAAGAAAAAAAAAAACTAACCTATATCCAATGATTGTCGGAGTCCTATTAAAAAAAGAAAAAAATGTAATTACACGAACATTAATGCTTTTAGGAATAACTTTTAAATATTTTTGTTTTCATAAAATATGTTTATATTTGGTAGACGTATATGATAGTTAAATTAAAATATTGAACATGATAATTATTATTAAAAAATATAACATACATTGATTGTTTTAAGTATTTAGCTTATATCACAGCAAGCGATACAGATCAAGTGAAAAAAAATCATTTTTTCATTTTAGAGGGAGCTTCAGCCCGAAGCTCTTCCTATCCTCTCCGTAGATCCATTTGTGATCCACGGGGGAGGAGCGAGGAGAGGACTTTTGGACTGTAGTCCCCCAAAAGTAGAAAAAAAAAAAATATTTTATAGATCCATATTTTTTCTGTGAGTGAACAAGTTCTGTATTACGTATATGAGTCACTGAGGGCGAAACTGTTGAGAGAAACAGGTCTCTTTGTCCTAACAGAGAGAGATCTTCCTCAACTTATGGCCAAAGACAAATACGATCACTTTAAACGTTTTATATACGGAGTTCTGTATTACTAACTAAGTACTTAAACAGCCACTATATGTTCTTTGTTTCAATTATAACCGAGATACTTTAAGCTACTAAATATAAGCAAGTGTGGAAAATAAATTAACATTTGTCACTAAAAGCAACATTGTTATTATTGTCCCTGTGATTAATTTTTGTTTTATTTATGTTTTTTTTTCTTTTGTTTTTTTTATCGAACCTTCATGGACTATTTACCAAAGCAATTACCTTTAAATAAAAAAGAAACCTCTCTAAATTAAATCTTGAACCCACTAATATATATATATATATATATATATATATATGTTATGTTATATATATATATATATATATATATATATATATATATATATATATATATATATATATTATTTGTTGAAGGGGTTGTTATTATGTTATCAAGTGTTATTTTACTACTTCTTTTTTTTTTTTATTACGATTCTTTTTTTTCTTTGCTATAATTTATTCTCCTTAATATCATATTTGCTGAATACCGAGGTAGATAGCAAATTTATTGTATGCCAGGAATATGTAGAACTAATAAATAAATTTGTTGAAGGAAGCCAATCCCATAACTTTGAACTATTAAAATTTGTTTCACTTTTACTTAATTATTTAATTAAAAAAATGGACATGGTTTCCTTTACCTACGGGGCACAGATATATGCCATACGCCTGCTATATGTCATATGCCGCTGCCAACCGCTCATTCATATCTTAATTCATCTGCAAGATATAATGAAACAAATTCCAAGAAAATCACATTTTTCCCTAGGACCACTGCAATTTTACTTATCTATGTATAGAGATGTTTGAAATTTTGTATCCCATAGACCCTTTAGCACTGTATTTTATTTCGTACCGCAACTGAAATCCACAATAGCAGACATCAATTCTACAATAACTCATAAAACATTTTTTTATAAAATACCCCGATTATAATGGCTGATCTGGTGTATTTGGAGCTATATATCCGAATGATTTATATACAAAGAGAGCCGTTGGGAGGCAGAACCCGATAGTACAGGGCGGCGGTATAGATATAGGTTAGCGGGTGCGTATCCAATTTGCAGATAGGATCGGAGTACTGCCCCCGAGCGGAGGTCGCTATTACTTAGGGGTGGACTCCCACTATCTGGCTCCTCCGCCCTCACCGCTTCCTATTTTTTGTTTTATAATTTAGCCAATAAATAAGAAAAAAAAACCATAAAGAATGATTATCATATGATTATCACTCAACTGGCATGCTATTGAAATACTTCTTCAAAACTGGAATGGAATAATAAATAAATAATAAAACGTCAAACGAATGGGAAGTGTTCTGAAACATTAAGGATGGTACAATAAGTAAAAATCATTCACGACCAATTCAGATCGGTGCGTTTTCAAAACTGCACGATAAATGGAATTATAAAACACATAAAGTTTTCTATTCCGTTCGATGGAACAGTAAACAGCTGAATTTCTTCTAAAACTTTCAAAATGATAAATAAGTAAAAATCAATCATGTGATGAAAACAGACGACCCAGCGTTTTCGTAACTGATGCGTTAATTGTAATAACAATGGGATTACATTGTGAGTTATATAAGTATCTATTATATAAGTATGTATATATATATATATATATATATATCTATATATATATATACATCATTAGCTGAAAAAAAGGCGTATTAGACATTTTATTCATTTATGCGTTGAATTCTTGAAAAGAAACAAGATTTTCATCTTCTCAATCCGATAAATCATAAAACTCATTTTCATTATATGGCTACTCCTTCAAAGAAGACTATAGATTTTTTAAATAAATTCCATTTCTTTGGTTGTACCTTTAGTCCCATACTTTGTATTTATTATAATGTTTTTTATTTAAAAATATATTAAATCAGTTTTTTTTTTTAAATCTTACAAATCTTTTAAATTTTCATCCATTAATATTTACTTAATTTATAAGATTGATTTGTATTCAGGCGTTGTAAATTTTAGAACATAATATTTCTTTAATAACAAAAACACGCTATCTCTTTAGACTCTTTCATCATATTACAATAAGAAAACACGTAAATAATGAACACTATTTCAGTTTTGAAGTTTTATTTCTGAGCTAGTAGAAGTTTTTTTTTCCGAAAATAATGTGTTTTGCGCCACTTTGCAGTAGTAGTACGTGGGGTGTATGGAAAACATGAAAATATCTTCGTGGTAAACTTTTTCCGTGTAAATGAATAAAATCTCATAATGCTTTTTACTTTTTACTTTATTAATTTTAGTTTCAACCAATGAAGAAGATTTGTTTTTCGCATCAGTTTTGGAAACCCATCGGTCTGAGTCGTCTGTCGCGATATATTCTTTATATATTTGGAGCCGATTACCGCTCCAATGAATGGAACTCAATCATTTTACGTGTTTTGTTATTCTATTTATTGCGTCAATTTTGAAAACGCAAACGCGTTGAATGTCAGGTTTTTTTGTCTTAATTTTATAAAAATAAAAATCTTTCAAATAATCCTATTTATAAGTGATTGCTATTCGACTGAATCTATTTAACGGATAATTTTTAATTCTATCCATATTTTTTTTAAATTCATTTTTAGTTTTTTTTTTTAAATTGAAATCTTTCTTAAATTAATTAAATAAATTCCGGAACTACCAAAACCATCCACCTACCATTCAATCAAAAACTTTTAGGACTATAACTAATGATCCTTGGCACGTCACAAACATTACTTTACATAAAAGATCTAAACATGCTAACAGCTAACGACCACATACGGACACACTATAAATATTTCGCAATAACTTACATGAACATACTAACACACTGATACAAGACATGCCCTCGATTAACATGCCCGAAAACGCGTTTCGGAGACTCAAAAGAAACTGAATGAGGGATTTCCTCATCTAAAAATATACTGAATACAAGTCAAGAAGGGATGCCGCTGGGCACACCTTACCCTCACATCGATCAAGCCACTATTACTATTTTACCGACTTACTAATTGTCAGGATTTCTGACAGATGTGAGTAAAAAAATAGAGTAAAAAAATTCTAAGAATTGTATCTGAAATAAAGTATAACTTTGTATTCAAGGTAAAAATAAAAATTTATATTTGTATGTTTGAGCTTGATAATTCAATTAACCAATAAAATTTCTGTTATGTGCAATATAATTTCAAAATATTAGTCAGGCTAAAAATAGTTCACGATGAAATATTTTTCAATTCAAGTATTGGTATGTCATAGCAGGTGATCTGTAGCTAGAAAAGCCCGCGGGTTCGGTTAGGTAGGCCAAAAAAAAAAAAAAAATGGAAAAAAAAAAACCTGAAACCGCCTAAGGACTGGAAATGACAGTTATTGACCTGACAATGAGGCCTTGGGACCGCACAAATGGATTTAATTATATATCTCTCTCCTAATTTTTTACTCCTTCTCATTTTTTTTATTTTTTTTGTTTGTACCCAGAAGAAAAGAAGCTATGTTTTGGCCATAGGCATAATTTTTGGTACAGCTCTTTGTCATTGTAACGGAATTAAATCGTCATCTAGGAACAACCAGTCTATCATTAGAGGACAGTTGATTCTTTGGAATTGATAGTAATCAATATGATGCTTTCATATTATGCGTTGTAAACATGCCTTGGAAACAATTGCTCTATCATTTGCCCATTTGTTTTGTGGGTGAGTATGTGGGTTTCTAGATCGTTTGGATTTCAGGACGTATCAATGTTTCCTGTCATGTATTAAAAAACGATGTTTAAAAAACAACTTTCTCTATTGATTAATCAAAAGAAAAATGTATAACTTTTTTTATTTTAAAATACTTAATATATCTAACTATGGATTTTTTTTCATAACCCCTTATTTGGTTTCGTGACTTGTTAGCAGTGCGTCTCGGAATTCATCCTTCTACTGCAAATTTGTATTTTAAGGAAATATCTTCATTATTATTTTTATACCATGTCCTCAAATCTCATATAATAATTATGCGATGAGGATCACCCTTTTTGTCGTTTATATTTAAAAACTAACACTAATACGGAAAAAAAAACTACGGTGTGTACATAAGACTACACGATAGAAGTGATAATATATGAAATATAAATATATATTTTAGTTCGATATTCACAAATTAATAAAATTTGCAAAATATACAATTTCTATTGGGTATAAATTACTCTGATAAACTCTGATCGTCGTAGGTACTATTCTCAAATAAAACAATATTTTTGTGATAAATAATATATGCGATGAACATTTAATTTCTTGTTTTTACGTCTAATTAAAAAAATGTCTATATTTGCTTCTGCAAATTGGTTTCTTAACTCTGAATTTTGAGTTATTTCAGTTAAAATATTCAAAACAGTCATTATTATTTGTTTTTGTGGCTATATTTTTGCCTTTCCGACTCTCTAACTCGGCGTCACGTCAAAATACCATTTTGAATTATAGCTTATTACAAAAAAGATGAAATGCTGCTAATCTTCCTTGCTTACAGTGTGCAAGTCTGCATTTTAGTTTATGAGATATTTTAATCCACATATTCAACTTCTCAGCCTTATTCAAGTCAAAACTGCTAAGGGCGCTAGAAGCACCTATTTAAAAAAAAGAGAAATAGAAAAATTATATTGTGCAATTTACTTGGAAGAAGGTTTGACAACGATTTAAACGAAAACTTGAACTTATAAATCCAATCTCCAATAATTACCTTCCTCAAATAACCATTATGAAAAATAAGTCATCATTATTTGATTTTTTGGCGCTATATTTTCTCCTTTCCGGCTCCCTAACTTGGTGTTACTTCAAAATACAATTTTGAATTATAGCTTACTAAAACAGGATAAAACGCTGCTAATCTTTCTTGCTTACAGTATGTAGGTCCGCTTTTAGGTTTTTGAGATATTTTAATCCAAATATTTAAGAAAACTGGTTATCATTTTGTTTTTGATACTATCTTTTTCCTCTCTTACACTGCGTCAAGTCAGGATAAAATTTTTAATAATAGCTCATTACAAAGAGAATGGAATTCTGAACATTTGCTTTGCTTATAGTATGCAGGTGCGATTTTTAGGATTGTCGGTTAATCTAAATGCAAATGTTTGTCAACTCGAGCCTACTTTTCCTGAATGAGCTTTACATAGCCCAGCGTGACGGCTCAGTTCTGTTCAACACCCACAAAATAAACTGCTAAACGCACTAAAAGTTTCAGGTCAAGAAAAAAAATATTGCAAATTTAACTTGGAAGAAGGTTTGACAAGGATTTAATCAAAAACTTAAAATTACAAATCCAATCACAAATGTTCACCCTCCTCGAATAATGTAATCCTTCTAGCTATCAGGGTGTTCATGAAGTTAATCCTTAAGTTATAAAATCAGTAACATATTTTTGAAGTCTTATAAATATTGTAACTTAAGAAAAAATTAAATACCCAAGGGTCCAGTTATTCGTGTTCAATAGGAAAGTGGTTCAACAGAAGTGGCCCGTTTCATTAAATCGAGATTGTTTGGAAGGAAGTTAAGATAAGAGACACGAAGAAGCATCGCCAATGCCAGTAACATTATTCTACGACTTCGACCAGATACACTCCCATCCTCCTCCTGGTCGAACTGAGCTCTTTAACCTCTGAGGATGGGTGCGATCTCCCATCAAGCTACAACTAGTAGTCAATCTTAACCAGCTAGTTAGTGCTAGTTCCAGTTGTTCTGGCTTCCACCTCGCCCTGTCCTCTCTTCTTCATCCGGACTGCTAATGAAAGAAATGGTACAAGGCCTGTAATTATACCTCTCACGGGCTTCATAAATCATTTATGTTCTTCAGCGAATTTCTCGGTCCACATCAAGGAGCATTATTTATTCTTCCCTAGGGCCAACTGCCCTGAGACAACAAAATCCTGCAATGATGATGCATATTTTGGTGATGGGACTGGTTTCTTCTCTAATTCCCTCAAGGAAAAACAGGAAATTATACAATTCAATGAATTGTATTCTCGTGCACATATTCTACATTTACAAAAATATTCTGACTTTTTCTATATTTAGTTCATCAAAGACGCCAAGCCTATCGAAGCAGAACTCAAGCAATTATAAATCAAGAAGCTTCGAATTCGACTTCCTTGTTTGAGTAAACAATTACGTCAAATTTTGTAAATTGATAGCAAAAACCATCATGATATTCTAAAAAATAACGGATAAATAATTTAGGTGTATTAATTTGATGGTCTGAAATTTTAAGCCAGAAATTATGTAATATACTAATGTTTACACTGATTCAAAGATAATATTATTTGAAAGAATTAAATATGTATAAGCTCATTTTACGGAGTATAATAATGTACAACAGAAACAAGGATACCAATCAACTACCAAATTTTTAAATTTAGTCGACAAATCTAATAATTTGAAATTTCCTGAATTTCAAGTATGCAACGAGATCCTTCTGCAGCAAATAGAAAAAAATAGACATTCAAGTATTAAAAAATATTCCATTAAAATATTTATATTATATGGCTCCAGTTCATTATTGCAACTCTTAAGGATGTTCTTTGAGGTACAAGCAGAGACGGGATTACTTGCTATTAAATTATATTTCTATTTGAGATAGGGCCCTTCGCATGCTTAAAAAACAAAAAAAAGTTATTAATAAGAAAAAAAGAGAAATATTGTATATAACTATTTCTTAAATCTCATCTAATTACGATACTTCTTACCCAGTATCAGCAGTAGAAAAACAAAAATCATAGCTCATTATTTTGGAATATATATTAGTTTGTTTTTTGGTTTGTTTACCCCTTCCTCATCTTTTAGGCTACATGAGGTTTCGCGGGTCAGAGGGTGAGAGTGTGGGATTAATGTCAGAGTTAAAAGTCCTCCCGGGCACCAGGACCCGAACTCGTAATTCTTATTATCAAATTATCTCTGATCTTGGTTGCCGGGCAATGCGCAGTGCTGTGCACACGCATTAGACCGCTCGGCCAACCCACCCTAAAAGAGATGTTAAGCCATTGCTTTTATGTCCAGAAATAAAGTTTACTTAGATACCAAAGAGTTGTCAAGATACGTCTAATCTTAAGATCCTTTATTGGTTGCTTATTATTCATGGTATTCATTATCACAAATTATTATGTTACTTATAATATACATACTTTATTTTGAATACAAATTAAGAAATGTTACGACACTTTTTTGATGAAATGGTTAATAATCTATATTTTGGTCATTTCCGAATTGCCACAGTACGGCCGTCAGTTTCCTGGGGCTCCCATTAAGGGCCTCGGCATTCCTTTATAAAAAGAGAACCAGCTTGTCATAATTTTTCCTCCTTCCTCTTTTTTTCCCTCTTTAATAAGTAGAATTATTTTTATAATTAAAAGAAAAGACAATTTCATTCATTCATTCAATGTAAATGAAAAACCTCTCTTAAAATGCCAACCTCTCTTAAAATTAGTGTATTATTCCGAATTGTATGAGCATTCTATATTTTTTAAGATTTTCAAAATATTTATCAATTATTCAAGAATGCTCTGGAGGTGAAGATGGATATTATAATTGCAGGATCTCTCCGTGAGATATACGAGTCACAGAAGTTAAAGACAATCTTATTAACCAAGTTAGGACCTTAAAATACCTGTATTTAATAAAACTTTCGGAATAAAAGATAAGCCTTCAGGAGGATGTATTATATGTAAAGTATCCACCACTTTCAATTTTGACTTGGACGATACAATTTCCTCCACCAAACAGTAAAATAAATAATATACAAGCACGCGCGCGCGCATACACACATATGCACACACACAAACACACACACACATATATATGTAATTTGAGTAAACATAATCTATAAAAATTATTAAGCAGAATCACGAAAACCTATAGGAAATTCAAATATTAGAAACCTGCTGATAGGAGGATAGAAAAAGCCATATCCTGATCATGGGTTATTCGAATATTTTTAAAAAGTGTATGATTGTAATTTCCTTTTACATGAACTACTGGGAAGATGCATTACTGATGAAATGGTGACAAAGTATGGCAATACGAATTAATTACATTAATATACAGTTTTGGTTTATTATTTTCAATAATGAACCATTGTTATCGACCGAAAAATTCAAAAACTTAACCCCCTCTCAAAATGTGAGATTTTACGTTTCAGGATAAGTACAATTCGAAAAACGAATAAAAATTTTGTTGTCCGTCCGCCGTCCGCGCATTTTCTCCGAAACTACTGGACCTATTTTTTTTTTCAAATTTTGATATAAAATCAGAGATCACCCAAAGATGATCCGCCTTCAAGAACATTACTATCCGCCTTTTACTTTCAAGATGGCGGCCAAAAAACATGCGTTGCTATAGACTGTAGTGCCTAAACGAATGTACTGATTCAATGAAACTAAAGTCATTTTCTCGACACCCTTTAAATTTATTTATATAACATATTTCAACGAAAAGAAGCTGGAAAAATGTTACGAGGGATGGTAAAATTAAATTCCGAATAACTCAAAAAGTATACACTTTTTGCCGATATTGTATGGTTTTTTAAATGTTTACGGAATTTCCTAAAAAATAAAAAAAAAGCGTTAAAATCGGACAATTAGGAGCAAAGACATGGTCTCTATTTTTTTTTTTTTTTTTATATGTTCTACAGCAAAAGTTATATCCTTTGTTTTGATTTTTGAATTTTGAATGTGTTACTGAAGTAATGCTAATTCTTTTAGCATATTACTAATGATTAAAAAAAACGTTTTGTCCAATAATTGGAATCACCTTTTATTTATTTTTCTTTGTAAATAGGAAGGTAATGTTACTTTGGCTGTATAATTGTTTCGAAATAATATTAACCATTGTGAAATAATTTGAAGCGTTTTTTATTTACTATCTCTTAATCGGAATTCAACGTTATTGGGACATTGTTTCAGATAAGCGAGCTTTTACTGTTTTGTACTGTATGAATAATAATTTTAACACGTAATTATTTTCTTTAGAATTTCGAATGCAACTTTTAATTTTAAAACTAAAAAGAAAAGTGGCAACCCCTTTTAATTTAAACAGATACTCAAAGAATTGAGTTTAATCGATTATTTTTCAATCAAAATAGTCGTTTTTACTACAAAGAGTCTATTATCCATACTGAAGTTTCAATATTCTTAATGTTTAACATTTAATGATATTGATATTGGTATTAAATGATTTTAACAATGGCACGATCAACAAATGACGCAGTCGTTCATGAAACAGCACTTATGTCATTTGACTAAATTGTGAATGATGTTACAAATCTGCGCATATGTTCTAATGCAAATTGGGATTAGAACGTGAGCAATAATATAGCATGATAGAAAAAATATATAAAAGAGAAAAAAAAATATCGACATATGACTCCATTCCTCGCCTCGTAGAGATTATTGATGCAGATAATATGGTAATTTAGAAGGTCGACTTGGCGCAAAAACGCGGATCATTCTTAACTGTTACTTAAACACGTTCTATTTTCATGCATAATAGCCGTCGGATGGGAACCTTGGGTGTAGGCTAGGGACTAAGGGAGAAGATAAATCTATAATTTATACTATAAGCTGTTACTTACATTCAATAATCGGCCAAACTGTTGATTTACAGTGAAATAGTAAATTATTATCTCGCCTTTAAGGAAATCGTTCTCCCATTCTTCATAAATTGACTTGGATTGGAGACTTTCTGAGGTAATCTAACTGCTTGAGGATTTATATTTTATTTTATCTACACTATAACTCCAGAAATAATAATGGTTTTATTGAGTATTAATACAGTCTGGCACACTGAAGTGCATTGGTACTAGGGCTATAGTATTCATTCACACGATATGTACATATGAAAGGAAAATAAATATAACTAACCAAATATATATATATATATATATATATATATATATATAAATCTGATATAAATATATATATATATATATCTGATTTATATAATCTGAAAATTTTAAAATACAATCAGAGATATAATACTATACGACCGATAGTAAAATAATTTCAAGTCCTGATGATGACCCACATGTTTGGGTTGAAAGGTCGGCAAAAATAAAATAGTTTTATAACGACTGCGTCCTGAATATTTATCACCCATGATATTTAGAACAGTCGACTAATTTCCTTCAAACGATAAAGTAATAAACAAGATAAATAAAATAACATATTAAAGCCGAACAATAACACTACAACTAAAGTTCTTTTTATTCTTTCAATTGTGATTCCAGAATAATTATAATTGTTGTTTTGGGTTTAATGTCTCAATCAATATACTCCGTGGCAGGAAGAGAGGGTTAGATATGCATCTGCTAAGTGTAAATGTAGATTTACTATTTGGGACCGCAAGAAAGTAAGTTTTAATCATTAAGGCAATACAATAATTAAATAATATATAGCCCTGCGAGAAATCTCACATTATCCTTCTCCCAAAATATTATACAAAAAAGCCATATAAGCGTAACATGTTTATTCTTATATCTTGTGACATGGTTTAGGATTAGGTCCAGGTAGTTCAATTTTTTTTCTCAAAGGTACCAACAGCAACAATTATATTTTCTTCTTATAAGAGAACTACTGTAAATATCAACACTGGGAACAACAAAAAAAAAAAAAAAAAAAAAAAAAAGTGAACTTCTCTTCCAACTAAAATTAATACATTTATAAGAGAAGGTAAGGTACAGAGTGCTTCATTTGTGGTTTACAGAAATACACTCTTATCGTAAGCTTCTGTATCAAGCCTATAATTTCCCTATTGTGTGCAGCAACGGACGGACTGACTCCTAGCGGAAAAAGTCGTTAGAATCGAATAAAATAATATTATGATAGTCCATTCATCACTCACGATTCGTAAAGCCTCATACTTTTCCACGACTGTAAAAGTAATTATTTATTTTAATAAGAGATTAGTTTGTCCCTCAGTAAAATATTCCTCCAGTACAATAGTCAAGCAATAAGAGAATACTATTTCTGAACTTATAACCGTAATTAATTAGAATATCAATTATTAAAAAGTAATTATTGCAAAGAATAATCGTGTAAACCAGTTACATAGGACAGTTGCACTTTGCGTGAGCGCTATTTTATTTGCGAAAACTCTTGGAATTGGGGCGTTTTCAATCTTGAAGGGGGCAAACTTTGTCTAGTTAATTAGGTAATAAAAACTCGTAAATAAACATTTGATTTATACTTGGAATGTACGATAATTTAATTACAAAATAGATAAAAAAAAGGTGACCTATAAAAATATTGGGCTGTTTGGCGTGACCTACACCCCCAAGTTTTCAAAATAACGAGATTATGTAGGACAAACGGCCCAATATTTTTATAGGTCGCCTTTTTTTATATATTTTGTAATCAAATTATCTTACGATCCTAGTAGAAATCAAATGTTTATTTACGAGTTTTTAGTACCTGATTAAATAGACAAAGTTTGCCCTCCTCCAGATTGAAAACGCCCCAATTCCAAGAGTTTTCGTAAATAAAATAGTTGTTGGTTACGATGAGATGGAACTATTTAAGAAGTTACAGGGGGATGTTAATAATTCGATAAAAAGGGTTCTGTACCACTGACTAATAACTTTTGTTAAAGTAATTATGAGAATTTAAGGATCGAAATTGAGATTTGTCACTTCTCTATGATATTCCATTTCGTTTGAAATCTCATTCATCAATATCGATCACTACTGACGAGTGTTTAAGTTTCGAAGAAATAACTCTTAATAATAATAAGTGTTAATTGTATACCCCTGCAACAACTCTCACATAAACACATAATCCTTCTCCGAAAGGGAAATAACCAGTAACGGTTTCTGACGTAAAATTGGAACGACATGCCAGATACGACATAACTTAGTACTTTATTTATGTTAAATAAATCACATCTTAATTTCTAATTTGCAGTTTAATTCTGCCCTCTTCTAAGATAAATTAACAAAAATTGGAATTTCTTCCGTTAAGTAATATTTTAATTTTTTTTGTATTTTATATTGTATATAGGTGCATCTGTGTTTTTATATTTTTAATTTACTTATTTTTAGGTTATTTTATTTTTTATTGTATATACTTTTTGATTATTATTTTTATGTTCTCTGTATATTTGGAGTGAATGTTTTCATATCTCACTATAATTATTGTCCAGGTAACAGATTATTATTTCTAAATAAATAAAAAATAAACAAATATTTTAGACACAAGATAAAAGAGTCTTTGTTCATTCAAAACGTTCATTCGAAGTCATATCAAGCGATCTGGGCACAAGAAGAAGAGTGTTTTAAAAAAGTTACTTGACAGAGCTAAATGTAGAAGTGATACATCTGCTTATAATAAGATTGGGTCAAACCAAGTGAGAAAACACTAAGAATAAAAGACATATAAAGAGGATGGGGAATATCTGGCAAGTCGATTGAAATTTAATTCACTACCTAAATTCTAAGTAAGTTACAACATAAATTCATTTTACGGGTTTCATAGATAATCAATTCATTTCTTATTAATCCTCTCTTTAACTTCCTCTTAGTGTCTTTCAGCGTTGAGTTAATTCAACCCAGGATCTACATCTATCTCTGTCTCTCGAATGAGTCGTCATCTCCTGAAACGTCTTTCATCTCGCTTCAGCCAAAGAAGAAATAAATCTATTATAGCTAATTCGTTTTCAAGAAAAAACTCCCCTCTAACAAAAATAAGTATTCAACATTAAATTTATCATCTAATTACATCAACACCATGACCTATTAGTGATTGTCGCATATATTATAATTAAGAGGTGATTTGAATTAGATTCCGAGACAGTTGAAGATTTTCCTCCTAAAGGCAAAGTTCATAGATGGGGAACCTCTTTATCCCCACAGTAAGAGTGTACAGTAAGATTAGACATTGAATATCAAGGAGATAATATTTTTTAAGGGAAAACTTCTCTAGGCGCCTTTTGCTCTTTTTTATGTAGAATGAATTAGATTGTGCCATCAGATCTCCAATGTGTAATGCTTGAGTAAAGTCGGCTTGAGTTGACTAATTGAAGTGTTCTTGTATGTAGATTAAAATATGTCTTTTTTTAAATTATTATTTATGAAATTTACAACTGTACATTTAATATACATTCAGCAAATGTGATACAGATGAATACATGACATGACAAGGCCTGTAGAGAATCTACCCATTGGTAGCACTCTAATAAAATTTCTAAATTAGGAGATCACGAGGTCATCTTCTTTTCAGACGCTTTGGAGAGTTATCAGGGATCGAGTAGGAAGCAAGGTTAGAAACGAGAGGATTAGGGTGGTTCTGAATTATGGAAGGATTAGTATCTAGATTGGGCCAAATCGAAAACATATGGAATATTCAGGTCATTATGGATTATTTTATTTATTGAGCATTAAGGATTTTACAAAGGATTTTGGATTGTAAAGATTGGATAAGAGAGGAATTTGATGGTTTAGTGTAGCCCCAAAGCTCAACTCCGTAAGTCCAAATAGGTCTTATTATGGTCATGTATATGAGTAATTTGTAATTAATTGAAAGGTTAGAGCGTTTGTCTAGTAAGTGCTGAAGTAGTCGGAAACGTCGAGCGGTTTCTTGTCGTTTCAGTCTGGTATGAGGATTCCAAGTTAGACGTTTGTCCAGGTGGTGTCCTAAGTATCGGATTTGTTCAACGGGGAAAAATATCTCTAAAACTAAAATCTTTAAATCGGACCTGCATATTGTTAACGTAGGAAATGTTCAAAATATCATCTTCTTTGTAATGAGCTATTATCAAAATAGTATCTTAACGCCTCGTAGTGTTAGAGAGGCTAAATGGGAAAGCATAGCGTGGAAAACCAAATGATAACGAGTTATGTGGAAGATATGGATTAAAAATATCTCAGGAACTTAATATTGGACCTGCATACTGTGAGCGATAGAAATGTCCAGCATTCCAGCCTCCTTACAATGAGCTATTATTTATAATTTCTATTTCATATTATCAATCTCGCCTTGTTGATGTTTTCACTTCGATCTTCTGATGCTCACAACTTAGTTTTTTTTTTAATTTTTTACAGTTGTTATTTGTATTCATAATTCATTTTAAATTACAAACACATCTTCAAATTAATTCTATTAATTTTCATGTTTTCGTTACCTAAATAATAAAATGTCAATTAATTAAACGGTAGATTAATAAATTTTACGGAATAAATATCATGTGGCCGCATGCGTCCTCCGAGACCGCATCCTAGCCTCTTGGAGGCTACACGGTCGGTCGGTCCCACCTTTAGTGTAGTTACTGAGCCGAACTACTAGCGGATTAAAACCATCAGATAACAATTAAAATTTCGAGACATGATAGTGTGCTGTCTTTCAATAGATTGTATCTCTTTCATTGAAAATTTATTGTAAAATATTTTAATTTAATCCATATATTTTTTAGGTTAATTTAGAATATAACGAGCGGTTCAATCGAAATTTTATAATAATCTTCATTATTATTATTTTTAAGTATATAAAATAATAGCCGACATAAACTAACAGTACCAGTACGGAGAAGACGCAGGTCCAAAAGAGGGAGACAGAGAAAGAGCGTTGACAAGAGACACACTAGGCCGGAGGGTGATGTAAAATATCGACTGGCGGGGAGGGGGGTAGGGCAATTTCCCGACGGTGGGGGCCCGGCGGGGCCGCCCCGGGGCCAGGGAGTTAATTAAGCCCCGGCCGGGCCCCACGTAAATTGCGGGCCCCGGGGCAGGGCCCCCGGCCGACCGCCGCCACCCCAGCTCTCTCTCTATCTCCTTCGAACCCTTTTAAATTAGCCCGCCTTCGATCCGTCTCTTTCTTCATAGCTCTTTTAGATTTACTCTGTCCGTACCCGTTTCTACTCTCTTTTCATTATTTTTAGTTTTTTGGATGATATTGCTTATTGGAATTGTGTGGATATACAATTAATAAAAGAAAGAATAATATTTCGAGAATGTAGAATATGATATGAATAGCTTATAGCACATAACACGAACCCTAATGATCCATAACTCATTTCATAATTTCAGAATCGACACTTCCTTATGATCTCTTTTTTAGTGTCAGCACAATATTAACATTTCTTTTTTTATTCTCTCATTTATTCAGAATAATTGGAATGAATTGAGAAATATCATCAGTGTAGTTAGATTTAAATTTTGTAGATATCTTATGTTTTTAATTTTATAACAAATGCACTGTATAATAAATTACAGTCTGTTTTATACACTGTAAAGCAATTCATCCAGAGGTTATTAAATTATTTTGGATAGAAATTCTTTTAATTCAAGATAAGTTATTACCGAAACAGTTATTTAAAAAAAGTTGTAAAATGCACTTTGCTGGTTTAGTAACTCTACGATCCAACTATAACTACTCAAGTGTTCTGTAAAAAGAGCACAAATGAACCCGTTTGTTTGGAATAATGTAGCTGTACTAGATAACCCAATGTAACGTATATGATATGATGTACTCTATTCAAGCAATCTCCTCGATCAGTCCTGATGAAGTCCTGAACTTCGAGTCGAAACGTCGGCAAATCTTGAAATAAATATTATTTTTTTTTTTTTGCCATTTTTATTTCAAACTGATCACCCTAGCTAGCCATCCTTCTCTTCATGATATGATGTAATCAGAAAATAATAAAAAGTCCAAATATTAATGATATATATTTTTTAAAACAATGAACAACAATATTTATATATATATTGAATTACTCGCTTTCTTTTTCCAAAAATACAGTGACGTTACATTTCCTGTTTCACGTTTTATTTTATAAAACAAACTGATGAATTTCTAAGAAATTATGAATTTATATCATAAAAATAATATTTTTTCTTTATTATATTATATCTAAAAGGTGATTTCAATTTTTTTTTTTTTTTGTTTTTCATATAAATGATAATAGACATACTACTAACATTAAAAACAAAATTAAACCAATATTTCTCAGATATTATGTGATACATAAAATTGCCCCCTTTTTATGTAATAACCGGTGAGGCACCTTTCCTTATATATTTTTTCAACTTTTTTGGGGATATTTTTTGTGCATAAAATTATCAGTTACGGTAGTGAAATTTGATAATATTTGATAATAATATCTATATTTTTTATATTGATGTATCAATATAAAAAATATGTATGTATCGATATCATTTCAACCGTCCCTCATTTTCACTGTCTGATTCAGTTTCGCCGCCTGATCACCATTGTCTGAATTCCTAATGTTATTACATATCAATATCCACCCCGACAACAAAAGTCGGTCACATGAAAGTATTCACACGATTGAATAATGTTGTTTACTTAAAAGTCGAATCTTGAGATATATACGAAAGCAGAGCGAAAGGCTTAGTTCAGCCATGACTTACTTCTCGGAAGGAAAAATACACATGTTGTATATGGATCGAGAAAATCTGAGACACCCATTATGCTTGAAGCCAAGAAGTGGTGGATTTCTACGCCGTGGGGAAGGACATAACCGAAGTTGTTCCAACACCCCGGCTGTTGATTCAAGGGGTATCAACTGGGCATTTCGTACCAAGGGAATTATATTAAAATTCATCCATAGAAATATTGAAACGTTTTTATAAGAGTTGTGAAATCTCTTTTGTTATAAAATAAAATTAATATTAATAAATTATTGAAAAAACATTTTTTACATTAAGCGATTACCTCTATTTGTCTTCATATACAATTTCCAATTTCTTAAAACATATACTGCAACGTTTCTGAGATCCAATTCTCAAGGGATTCAAGAAACGGCTTTTTCATGTATTCACTGCATTTAATATATATTTCTATTTTTTTCGGTTCTTAACGGGAATATTTCTATTTAAAAATATGCTAATTATATATATTTAATATGAATAAGTAAGATGAAGGCTAGGTACTACAGACGTGACATACTCGATTGTTTATAGTTACTATCAGATGTTCTTTCCAAAGGTATCGTGTTGCCAATTTACTTATTACTATTTATATATCTAAATGGTGAAGTGCTGGAAAAAAAGGTTAAAAATCAATTCCTAATAAAAAAAAAGGTCTATTTGTGAATCAAACAATATAAATACATTGAGAATATTGCATTGAGGATGGTGATGTGGGCATGACTAATCACTCTATTATTTTGCCAACATAGATTTACATGAGTAGGTTTTATAATGAATATTATCACCTTGCTATATGGCTACAGAATATGTTTGAGTTTCTAGCCATGTCTTCTTCGTGTCCCGCTACGGTGCCGCTTAACGTACCTTCTCTACTATTTCCTGTCTTCCAGCGATACAGATCTTTCTTCTCTAAACCTCCTTATTCGAGAAACTCTCCCGGGCCCCTCCGTTCTAACCAAAAATATTTCCATCTAATTTTTTCCTCACTTCATTTCTAGGCTTTCCTGTTAGTTGAATAATTATTGCAGGACGAGACTCCACCCTAGTGTTGTAAAATTTTGAATTCTTTTGATCTTCTGAAATAGGCAACTTTTATCTTGAAAGCGATCCAAGCAGATTGTCGGCCCAAAAACTATATTGGAGAGTCAGTAGTAAGCAGATACTAACAAAACAGGTACTCACTCCCTGCTCTAAGTTAGCCTAAAATATTCTGTGTTGGCAATATTTAAATATTTTTGCACTAGCTGATTCTATTTATTTTTGATTTATGAAATATATTTCAGCTCACACGTCGATACACAGAAATAATCTTTTTACAAGTGTGTAATTTTTTTTATAAATTAAAATTATATTATTTAAATTATCAATTAACAGCCTTTTTTGATGATAATTAGTTTTATTTTAGTTTTTGTTTTTTAGAATTAAGGTTCCGTTCTACCACTCATTAAATTTATTTAAATTTAAATAACTATTAGTTAGAGTGCTACCATTGGGTAGTTACTCAGCAAGTATTTTCATGTCATTATATCAATTATGTCCAAATTTACTTGATGTATTTATGTAATACAGTTGTAAATGTCATAAAGAAATAAAAAAAAAATAACTATTAGGACAACCTAACTTCCAATCGCTTTGAAAGTATCAAATCATTGATTTGATATTTTTAGGTACCGTAAGGTCAAAAAATAGTTCCGAATTTTTATGTTACATACTGACCGCAACATTTCTTTAATCATAGCAAATACCACAAATCGTTTCAATAATTTTTATGAGAAACTGACTCTAAATTAAACCCACTGGCTCTTGCTATATTACTACTGAGGCACTGGTCAAGAGACTTGCTGCATAAATTGTCCGTGGTATACATCCCTTTTTATCGCATTATTAACAACCGCATAAATCTTTGTGAATTGCTCGATCTCATCGTAATCTACTTTTCTATTTAATTGGCTATTAACAACTCACTCCTATTTGCTTTTCGATTAAGTCGACTTGCGCCTAGGTCCGTGCTACAAAACTCTTTTCATTAAATGATTAATATCCGCCTAAAACTTCATGAATGGTTTCTCTTTATCGTAATCCACAGATTGTTTATCTACGAAAATTCTCAGAAGTGGGGCACTTTCTCATTAAATTAATTACTTTAACGAGGTACTAAAACCTCATGAATACTTATTTTCTTTCTACTTAAATCGCAAGATAATATGATCACAAAATCGAGAAAAAATGTGCCCTACAAAAATATTGGAATGTTTAGAGTGACCTACATCTAAAACATGTCGATGTCAATGAGGTTATAAAAATAACAAACGGCCAATATTATTGTTGGTCACCTTTTTTATTCTTTTTTTTTTCGATTTTGTGATCATATTATCTAACGATTCATGTGGAAAGAAACTAAGTATTTATGAGGATTTAGTACCTCATTGAAGTAATTAATTTAATGAAAAAGTGCTCCACTTCTTTTTCGTAGATAAATAATCAGTAGATTACGATAAGAGGAAGCCATTCACGAAATTTTTGGTGGATGTTAATAATGTAATGAAAAGAGTTCTGTAGCACAGACCTATGAACTAGTTGTTATAGACTTTAATTTTTATATTTTTTTTTTTTCATTGATCAGCTAAATTTTTGTTTTCTCTCTCCATCGATAGCGTATTTGTTGTATTTCATAGCGCACTAGAACATTAGGAAGAAAATTTATCTTGTCAAAAATATGTACATCTAAATAGATTTTAAATATATACCTTGTATATACAATCGCGGTCATAGAAATTGGATCATCCATTTCTTTTGATTCTGATGTTTAAAACGTTGATTCCATTGAATGATTCAGTTTTATTTACTTATTGAAGTTTCAAGAAAACTAACAATCTTTCTCAGTTCGGTTTTAACTAATACCAGGATAAAAGCTGTAATTACGACCAATTTCAGAATACTGTTCCCCTTAGAAAATATTAAAATTGTGAATTGGAATGAAGTGAAGGAATTTTCACGGAAAATAGTAACGAGGATAGGGTATCACCAATCAACGGCAGCCATATTTTTTAATAAAAAAAAAAGGCAACATGGAGCGGAAGTAGTGTTATCCAAAATCATAAACTGTTGCAAGGCCAAGACAAGGACTGGTAACGAAAATCGATTTTTAAATAAAAATTAAGGCAAAGTAGTTACTAATATTTGACAATCTTAGTTACTATATATTAATAATTGGTATAACCAAAATACTTTTGCACTTAACTCCTGTAATTTTTCATTCGGGCTTAGTTAGGTTTCTCCTATCCAAAAAATTACAGTAATATCTCTATACTAATAAGCTAATAAATAACTGCAAGACAGTTGCGAGACTCTTGCGCAAGACCAAGACCATGATCAAGACTGAGTTTGCAAGATGAAGACTCATCTCGGTCTCGCATTTTGGCAACACTAAGCGAAAGAAAGGAACTGTAAGAAGAAAAAAAAAACGAACAATTTGACCGCTTAATGCTGTGATTGTTTTTAGAATATGGTTTCAAAAATGGCAAAGAAATATCCAGAGATCTTGGAGATAGCAATCTAATAAATAGAATAAAATTTCATAAATTGTTTACTGGGTAAGACAATGGCTCTTACTGCTACTGTATTTATTAAAAAATAAAATAATACTAAACTATTTATTGGTAAGGACAGATGCGGGAGAGGGGATGGTGAGGAAGGAGCCTGAGGACAGGTGACGCAAGGTCCAGTTACCTCAGAGGGTATTGGTGCCATCGGTAATTGGCACCGCCCCGGTGGCACTGCCCCAGGCCACAAATTCACCTCACTATGTTTAAAAGTTAGCTCTGTTTTAAATATTGCCCAAGGGCTACCGCTATCATAGCTCTTCTATAATAGCCAGGAGTGGACTCCTATAATATTTAGTTCTTCGGGCTTCCTTTATGACTTTTTTATTATCCTTTTTTATGGAGCGGGTAATGAGGTAGGAAACGTCATTCCTCCCTAACGATAGTGATCAATACCACAACACTCCAACAGCTATTGTATAAAAACACTGATCTTACAGCGTATAATCTCGCGACCGGCTACCAGTTTCGGCCCCAAGGTGATACAGGGGAGGTAGGTACGATAAAGTATGATATTCAAGATACTACGTTGACTTTATTAACTTTCGATAAGATTTTACAGTTTTATATGAACCATCTGCTGAATATGGCAGAAAGCATTATTTTATACTCACTTGGAATATTACACCATCATCTGTATTAATTATGGGAGCTTTGTTGTGGACTCAGCGGACAAACGCGAAAGGGAAGAAAATGAGAAAAAAAGTTGTAACAGTGAATGAATGAATTTTAACATTCGGTACATTGGATGATGGTCTCGTAATACTTTATCCTATATGTTCTCTTTTGTTAAATTGTGTCGATTTTGATTGTAGTATGCTGAGTCACTTAGCAACTCATCACAGTTAAGCAGCAGTACAATTTATAGTGCTTTTCTCTATTATATTACACTAGGTGGCCCGTGCGAATAATTCGCAGAAAATTTTGTTTAGTGAAGAAGTAGCGAAACAATATGGAAATAAGTAGATCCCATGTATTATGTAAGAAAGGAATTAATATTTTTTCCTTGGTCGATTACAATATTCCACACTATACATAATAGACTAAAATATGTATACAAAATGCTTAGCTAGAACCTATTTTTAAAGGCTGACTAGAAAGATAATTAATGTAATAAAGACAAAATAATGCCCCGGATCATCCGATTTTCTAAATTATTAAAACAAAAAACCCTCCGTCGTAAACCTATGACGTCTTGTCCTACAGTAACTTTCAATAATACTCCACTTATTCCTGTTGAGCAAATACGCTACTTAGGACTCCATTTGGATAAACGTCTTACTTGGAATCCTCATACTAGACTGAAACGACAAGAAACTGCTCGACGTTTCCGACTGCTCCAACACTTACTAGACAAACGCTCCAAACTTTCTATTAATTACAAAAGACTTATCTACATAACTATAATAAGATCTATATGGACATACGGAGTTGAGCTTTGAGGCTCCACCAAACCATCGAATTCCTATCGTACCAATCCTTACAATCCAAAATCCTCCGTAAAATCCTTAATGCTCCATACATTGTCACAAATAAAACCATTCATAAAGACCTTAATGTACCATATGTCGCTGATTTGGCTCGAGCCAGATATCTATCCTTTCATGATAAACTTCAGTCCCATCCAAATCCGCTTGTTTCCACTCTTGCTTCTTTCTCGATTCCTGATAATCCTCCTAGGCGTCTGAAAAGGAGATGGCCTTGTGATCTTCTTACATAAAATTATTTAGAGAGTGCTACCACTGGGTAGTAACTCTTCAAGCCTGTACATGCCATTATTTATATATGCGCATATTTACTTATTGTATTCGTATACAGTTGTAAATTCCATTAAATAACAAAAAAAATAAAAAAATTAAAACAAAAAAAATGTAAGAACAAAAAAATGTCTTAAAGAAATAATAAAGTTAATATATCAGCCAGGAAAAAAAGTTTAGTAGACTATTCCACTCCTACATGCAATATCTTTAAACAGGAAGACATAACAAGAATAATAGACTGTATCTTTGTTAATAATTGTCCGATTATTTGTAGGTAATTTAGTAATCAATCTAATTACCGTTGATACTACCAAGAAATTCATACTTTTTGAGTTATTCGCAAATAAAGTTTCTTTTCCTCCATAACTTTCCCCCCAGAAATTTCGGGGAGATAGGACTTTTTTTCGCATGTGAAGGAGAAGAATATCTTCAAAACGATTGGTCAATCATTGGATTTGATGAGGAATTTACGAAGTTATAATATATAAGCGACAAAAAAAAAAATAGAAATAATATATATGATTATTATACTATAGGTATATAATGCGGTAGTGTATGTAGATATCTTTTCCGCCATCAGAAGCGATAGATTATGATGAATGAGGTATCAAACGAAAGAGAAGTTCATGGAGAAGTGTTGAATCTCAATTTAGATCTCTAAATTCCTGCGACAGGTTTTATAAAAGTTATTCAAAGAAATGGCAGTTTTCAGATGGTTTCAAAATCGACTGATCGAAACATAATTCGTTTGAAAAATTTCGATACAGACATCAAGACCCAGAATAGTTTCTTTGAAAATGTATTGACCTGTGTTTTTTATTTACTAGGTAATTATTTCCGTGGCTCTACAGCCTTGTATGGGCAATACAACAACGGCTCTCTAATCTCCCGTATCAGCGGCTTCTTCATTGTCCAATTCCCATCCTCTGCAACTTGCCCTGCACATCATCAATACATTTCAGTCCACACCTTCCTCTCCTTCTTTTGCCTCCTGGTTTACCATATAATAGTCTTTTCGGGTATCTATTGACCCATCCTTTCTATGTGCCCAAGACTTCTTATACGGCTTGTGTTATGTTAAATAAGTGACTATGTCTGGTTCATTATGCAGTTCTTGGAGTTCTATATTATTTATTATTTTCCATTGGTCATTTATACATACTAGCCTCAAGATTTGTCGAAGGACCTTCCTTTCCTGTGTCAGAAATCTCGTTTCATTTTATAGTTTTATAAGGTGATAAAGCTTTGCCTTCCGTAAGAGGTATCGAAAACGCAATGTTTTCCAAAATATAAAAAGATATCTGTTGCCTGCTGTGATTCTTTCTTTCATTTCTATTGTGATGTAATTTTGTCCGTCACTAAAGCTCCAAGGTATTTGAAACTGTCAGATTTCTTAAAAGTATTAAGACCATGTGTTCCAGATTCCTAAAATGTGCCATTTTGGAAATAAATCATAATTATTGCCAAAAGCATCTTAGTAGTACGATGGTCATGTGACAATAAAATCATGTGTAGGTTTTAAATATTAAAATATTGCTAATTATATATAATGGAATAAAAATCTATTGAAAAAGTAGATCCAAGTGAATCATCCCGTGGTCCTTAAAGGAATCTAGGATGACGTTTTTGGATATATTTCATATTAAAAAAAAAAGATATGGCTTCTATAATCTCAGTAAGAGACCTCTAAACTTTTGAGACTTTAGAAGTTATTATACAATTGACATTGATTGTATAATAGGTGGACAGAAATAAACCCTCAACAGATTGAAATTGATAAGTGAATATTAAAATATAATGTATATAGAAAAACCTAATAAAATGTTTTGGAACCGTATGTTGTTTTCTAACGAAAATTGTATTGAAGTTGAAATATCAAATTAAGATGCGGAACAATTTCAAATTAAATTGACTTAACTATTAAAGGTGTTATTATTAGCGGCGTTATTAAAGGTAAGAAATCGGCCAGTTCCTCTGAATTATTCTTGAAAAAAAGTGGTGGTCCCATGTATGTGGTTCCTGTTAAAAAATTTGTAAAATTATTTATATTTTTTTATTTGAAATTGTTTCATTGAGTATTATTGTTTTCTTTCACAATGCAAGAACACAATAATTTCAAGATAATGCCAATAAATTATTTTTTTTTAAAAGCAATATGATTAATAAATATGAATTCATAATGATGTAGAGATGGTTGACCGTGATATAATATGAGGAGTTGGTCGGGGGTGCGGTCAAATAAATACTAAATTTAAAAAAAAAGTATTTTTAATTGTTTCGCCGACGTTTCGACACACCTTGCAGGTCTTCATCAGGGCGTTGCATCAGGCACTGCAGCAAGCAGTTGATACTCTATCAACAAGGTTTCTATTTACATAACAAGCAGTCTATCAATTGCTTGCTGCAGTGCCTGATGCAATGCCCTGATGAAGACCTGTAAGGTGGTCCGAAAAGTCTGCGAAACAATTAAAAATACTATTTTTTTTAAATTTAGTATTTATTTGACCGCATCCCCCGACAAACTCCTTCTCTTAATAAATACGAATATTGAAAACTAATATATCGTAATTTAATTTAGAAAAGTCATGAAGTATATTTTTGAAAGAGCTGAATGTTTTTGTGAATTTAGATCTTATTTTTAGATAAAAAGGCACAGTAAATGTACTAACATGGCACAAACACATAGCAAACATAGACAGAAGTGTTTTCTACCGACTTTCTGATATCACAAGGAGAAAATTCATTAAAATTCTTAGTGATTTCAGATTAGGAAATGTAAATTAAATATGTATAAAGTAACATATTAATTTAAAAATATATAGTTGTAATTACAAAAAAAAAAAAAGATATTTCCCAACTACAGTCAATAAATATTTTTTAATAATAAAATACCTATAATTCCAAAAGAAGTATGCATTAATTGGTCTGCCTTTTTTATCTAAGTATCGCCAGTTAATTTTTTTTACGGATTTAAAACTGTTACATACTTTTCAAATACACATTATTAAATAAATTATTGCTATTGTACTAATGAGGTTATGACCTGAATCATAGATATAATTTTAATCATAATTTTATTGAGAGTGTGAAAACTAAAAAAAAAATTCATATAATTAAATAACATCATTTCAACACAAATAAAGAGCATCAAAATGATGATAAAGATATGACTATAACACCGAAAAAGTTGTTTTATTTATTACAAAAAGGTATTATATTGTTACACATATTATTTCAAGCTCTGGAATAAATTATTTGGTTGTGTTGGTTTCAGAATTCTAGGCTTACTAAAGCTTTTATTATTAATTATCATGCACCTAGAGATTACTTCAAGTCCTAACCAGACTGGGAGTTCTATGATTTGAGTTGAGCGGATCGATGGATATGCAAATATTAGGTAACCTAAAAGAATCGAATAAATAACGTTTCAAACAGGGCGCTAAATTCCTCACTTGCTTGATCTCAACATAGTTGGAATGATCCATCGAAAACTGTTGAACAGTTCAGCAAAAATAGAGGTCTTTAGAAATAAAGAACAACTGCTGGAATTAAAAAAAAAAATTCTATCGTATTTCATTACTAATACAGCTATATATATTTAGGTTATTTTATTTTTTTATTGTATATAGTTTTTATTTATTATTATTTAGTTATTATTTTACTTTTGTTAATTTTGTTTCTTCTTTTTATATACGGTGTGAATGTGTTCATTTATCAATATAATTATTGTCCCTGTGACAGAATATTATATGTCTAAATAAATAAATAAAGAAACTAAAAAAAAAATACAGCTATTATTTATTCTAAAGATGTTATATTCTCGAGGATCCTACGCATTATAAAAAAATATTTATATATAATCATAAAAATATCATGAAGTAAATTATATATCTCCTAAATATATATTATAATAAATTAGAACAACAAAATGTTATCATTACTATAATTTTTAATGCATTATCGTTGAATCGCATCGCAAAGTGATGGCCATATTGATCATATCATAGCGCACTATGATTCCTGACGCTGTGCTATGATGTATGACGTAATCGGGATAGGTAAATGTTTGTGAAGCAAATGATCTGCTGACCAGGATCGGGAAATTGCCCATTAGTCGATTATTACCAAATAGCTAACTGAATTGCAGCCTCTATGTCTTCGGCATACTTGATGGGCTTTAAAGGTTATAAATCATTTTTTTAGTAAATAAATAAAATGCACGATTTGAAATTTATTGGCTTATATACGATCTTATACATATATAAATTGTTTTATTAATATTTATGCTTAAATAGAATTCTTGTGCTAAATTAGGTTTCTCACTGTACTCGACGTCAATCATATTGGCAGAGAAGAGAACGATAGTACCATCCTTAAGTAACTCCTCATTGAAATAAATAACATTAATACAGCCTAACGAAAATATAGTTTCACATATTCTAAAAGAATTGATTTCGACGTGACCTACCAACACAGCAGGAACATTTCGTGATTTTAGTCTGCCAGGCCAGAAGGAGACGTTTTAAATCTATCATAAAACTGTACTTGAGTCCAGCAATATGTCTGTGGTGACTGTAAAAATTGCGTTAATTGAATTTTCTTGAATTTTTATGGGTATCAACAAAAACCTAATTTTTCTTTCTTTCTTTGTATCTAACGGGCTTTAGAGTTATGCGACTATTACAAAGGTAAACAATTATTTGTGGATCATGGATTGAAACTCGAAAATTAAACTTGCATCTGTGGAAATTCCAAACTTAACATACAATACACAGGTGCCACAGTTATAAATATCAAATACAACTCTATTCTTTATATTTTCCATCGACTTCCACTTAAATTATGTCAGCCAGAGACCTATAAAGTAACTAAGTTTTGCTATTTAAGGAAAATTTCCTGAGGAAAGATTGCAAATAAATAAAAACGATTTTTCTAATTGTGAGGTATAAAGTAATTTCAGTAAATGATGTCCTTAAATTAAAATGTTTATTAAATTTAATCAATAAACGATTAAGCTTTTAAAGAAGACCACATTACTTCCAAATTTTTATTTCATTAATAAAAAAAATTGTTTAACATAATGTTTTTATTGCATCTATACTGTGAAGTTTTGGCTTTAATGGCATCTTCAAATATCCTAAAATTGAATAGTCATAAAAAATTAATCGAAAAAATTATACAATTAGATAATTATAAATATAAACTTATTTTTTCTGGGCAGTTGTATAATATTCTTAGTTATTTGGTAAATATAAGATTGTCAGTAATTGTTAATGCTTTCTCTTTATTTTTTTCCTTAATATATTTTTTTTATCTTTATATATATATATATATATATATATATATATATATATATATATATACATAATATATTACAATTACAATTACATATATATATATTGTAAATTTCGCTGAGGGAAACTTTATGTCTAAAACACCCTTAATAAAAATAAATTAATGAAAAAATATATTTTTTCTTTGTATACAATTTTCACATTCTCAAAATTAAATAATGAAATACGTTAATGAAATAAATATACCTGAAAATTAAAAACAAAACTGCAACGTTACAACGTTAAAGTAATTTCAGTAAGGGGTGTCTTTATATTAAAATAATAAATATTTAAATTTAATTAATAAAAGATTAAGCTTTTAAACAAAACCACGCTACTTCCACATTTTATTTCATTAATAAAAAAAATTGTTCAACATAATGTTGTAATTTCATCTATACTGTGTAGTTTTGGCTTTAATATCATTTACAAATATTCTCGCGCTACTATCTCAACCGCATTACTGGTACTAAAACCACTAAACATAAAAAAATTAATTAAAGTTTTTATCTTTACCTAAATTTTCACTCTGAATTTAGATTTATTGATTTTAGTTCTGTTTCTATTAATTTCGAAAATGCGATAGTATTTTCGTTTTGGTTAATTGAGCTAAATGTAAAAACTATATTTTTATAATAGATTTATAAACTATAGTTCTTGTTTATCATTATTATGTATATGTGGGGTATAAACAAGTATATTTTGCCCAATTTGATTGAAGTTAATTAGATAGTAATACTTCCCTATATGATATAAACGTTTTCATTGGTCGAATGTTTATCGAAAACAATTAAAAGCTTGTCAATTAAGTTAAACTGGGCATTTAATTAACTACTGAGTAGTGAGTTGGATGGATATCCTTCAGCCTGATGTTACCTTAACTGAGAGTCAATTGCATCCATTATTTTGAATCAATAGTGTACCAATTTATCAGTGCTTTTGTTGCTAATTAATGCTTTCACCTTACCCCGCCGGTGAACGTCCAATTTCAATTTCATCGATCGATCTACTCGATGTGTGTATTTGATAGTGAGTGTGTTGGCTCTCCGTTAATTAATTACAACGTTAATACATTTATTTAATTTTTTTTAAGCTTTATACAAAATATAAAATTCCCAACTAGTCAAGTAAATTTTCTACTTTCATTTTTATTTTCTTTGACGATTTATATTCTATATTATTGTGATGTAAAACGGTTTCTTCTAGAACCAGTTGATTCACTTGTGATTTCACATTTTTAGAAGAAATCCTTATATTAGATGTATATAAACTGATAATTAAAAACTATAAAAAAAATGGAAAATATACCACTGGTTTTGATATCATTTTATCAATCATGCCTGCCACAAGTAATAAAAAGTTAGTGACTTTACTGCTTAAAAATGTTGGTAATATGGACTGATTAACATGAGTAAGATCAATAATTTAAGTATAGTTTCACAAAACAAACAAGCACACACACATACCCATTGGTCTGCTCCGAATCTATTCTACAATCTTCGAAAAACTAATCTTAAGAAAATGACATTACACGAAAATTTATATATTTCTGGTAATTTATTTGATGAAATAAACAAAGATATATACATATAAGTATCAAACATTTATGGTTATTGTTAATAATTTCTTTCTGTTAATATTATATTGTGATCCTCTCTCTTTTTATGAAAATGTTTATTATTAATTGTTTATATCTGAAAAACAAATTATATTTTATTTATGAACATCATTTTTCCATTCTTCAATCATATTATTATTCATTAATTGGGTCATTAATTATTAATAAAATATAAGTATAATTTCACCAATAACTTTTTATTTAATTATTTCACTCATTTTATTTTTAACTTTTATTTAACAAATAAAAATCTACTGAAATATTACTGTCCTAAAATAATGCAGTATGAATTCGTGGTGTTAGAATAGCAGCGTTATCAAATAAATCAACTTTAATTCGAAAAATGTTGTAACATTTTTACCTGAATAATAAATTATAAAAAACTAGAAAATAAAAAAAATAATAATTCTTAAATCAGTACTAGAATAAAATCTTAGACCAAATAAAAATTATATGAATTCATTAAATAATATATTACACTTATGAAGTTAAACAATGTTGCCTCATCTAGGGTTGATAATATCGGCCTGAAATATTCTACCATGGCTAATGACCTTAAAATTTTGTTTGTATTTTTAATCGACACAATAGGATGTACTTATATCCAATTGTTGAAACATGAAACATTTTAGCAAATTTCTAAACCTTGGAATGTAATATAGGTTATTCTCCAACAAAATCCCTTTGAACATGGAAGTATCAGCTTTACCCGTTGACGGATCCAGAGATAGTCTATGTTGGGCGAGCTGGCGAAAGAGGTAATTTGAATGAATTAAAATTTATATTTATTTTATTTTATTTGTGTTACAATTATTTTCATTTATTTTTTTTTTGTGATATAAAAATAAAATTTGCTTTCATAATAATACAAAATTCATTGTAAATTGTTTACATTAAATTCATTATGCAAAAATAAATGTTAATAAAGAATAACCGAAAACTTATTATTCATTACTTATTTCAGAAAATGTTTGTTTTTTATTGTTAATAACGAAAACTAAAAATATTTAAAATCTTCTTACATTGATATAAGTGAAATTATTTTTCTTTATTTTTTCTACTTTGTTCTCATCTTGCTAATACTCTTTTTTATTTATTTTATTTGTTTCATTATTTTTTTAAAGATTTTTTTATTGAGAAATGATGTATTTTGTCACACTTAAGGGCACTGAGTACTAGAACTGGGTGAGGCACATTCATACCATATATGCAATACAATTAAAATATATATATATCTAAATAACAAAGGCAAAAACTATAACAAAACCAAAGAAATGTAACTTATAAGCAAATGAAATGAATAATTAAAAAAATAGATTAAAAAACAAAACAAAAACATTCATACTTAATTATAATATTTACAATTGCTAATATTATGACCTAAAAATAGTAAAGGTTGTATCACACAAATTATTTTACGTTTACATATTTTGTGACTTTACCATAAATAGATTAAAACGCGGTAGAACTGTCTGTTATTTACTTAATATATATGTAAAAATTTAAATATTTTTATGTTAATTTTTGCTAAACGGAATTAATAATTTGGTTATTAAGCTTAGTAATTTTCATTTCTATTTTTCTTAAATTAAAAAAATACATAGTAATTGTATATCTGGAGATTATTTATTGCTTATATTAACGACATCACTGGCATAATTAAAGAGTTTTTTTTCCTGTTTCCATTTGAAGGGATAACTGAGGCTTTAAAAAGCCGACATCTGTTGAGTAAGATGTGATAAAAAGACGCAAGTTTTCTTAATGGGCGAGCGAACAGGGTTGCGGCAGATGGCTTCACCACTCATGGACATCTGCTGTTTACATAGCCCCGGGGCTTTTTAGTCACCCGTTGAAGCGTTAAAGCTAACACACACAGCCCCCTAGTGAATATATAATAGTGTTTAGTCTGTAAAGAGTAAATTATTATAAGTTAACGGCTCATATATTTCACCAGCAAAACTTGCTAACTATACTCCAATTTGAAATAATCTTATGAAATATTATATTAGTCTTGTAAAGAATACTTCATCGATTGCTATAGTATAAACCTTAAAACTAATGAATTAATTTAACTATTAGTCTTCTGGTTTTTGCCTCTAGAAACATGATGGTAGTCGGTATAGTCCGTGGTACAGACCCCTTTTTATCGAATTATTAACATCTGCCTGAAAATTCGTAAATAGTTTCATGTCATCGTAACCTACAACTTGGAACCCTTGAAAATTGGGGCGTTTTCAATCTGGAGGGGGGCGAACTTTGTTTATCTGATTAGCTACTAAAAACTCGTAAATACCAATTTGCTTCCTACTTGGATCGTAAGGTAATTTGATCACAATATCGAGAAAAAAAGGTGGCCTACAAAAATATTGGGCCATTTGTCTCGTTATTTTTAAAATTTGGGGGTGTAAGTCACGCCAAATGGCTCAATATTTTTGAAGGCCACCTTTTTCTCGGTTTTGTGATCAAATTATCTTACGATCCAAGTATCAAACAAATGAGTAAATATGATAATTTAATCTTTTTTATGTTCACCTCTAACTTTTTTGCTGATAAATAAATATGAAATCATACTTCATGGGAAAGAGTTTAAGATTTTTTTAATTTAAAGGTAAAATTTAATGTTTCGCTTTATCACTACCGATGGTAATGAGAAAATTTCCACTTGCGTTTTGCTTTCAAGACAAAAAGAACTAAATTTGACCTAAATGTCGAGAAAAAATGGTCAATTTAAGTCGGAGGTGAGCTCCATCAGATCTACATCAGTTTTATCAAAGACTCAGGAAAATGGAATACATACATCTAAAATTCACTTCAAAATGCTTTTAGCAGTGAGAGGGATATAAAGTGAACACAAAATTTACCAGTACTCGAAAAAAGTATAAAAAAGAGAAAATAGAAAAAAAAAATCTTAATATGTGTGAATCCGAACCGAACAGAAGCAACCATTGTAGGTTTATTACTTTCACTTAACTTCAGACTCACAAAATGGTGTCTGTTTGTCTATTTGAACAGGCGAAAACTCGAAAGCGAAAAGTTATAAGAAACTGATTTTTAAGGAATATATGGCTTGCATTTTATAGGAATATTTTCTCTCAAACTTCCTTGAACGAATTCCCATCTCCGTCTTTACGCGGACAGATAAATGCAAATCCCCGAAGGATGGAGAGTGGTGGGGGAAGGATTGATGCAAGATTGATGATGTACCCTAACAGGCAGACAGTAGCCAGCTCTCATGCTAATACCTCGACTAATGGCCTACAAAACTGTCGTAAATCTTATTCTTCTCTCTATAATAACCAGCTCTTGGGGTAAGGCCAAGCCCCGGGGGGTAATTGAAAATCGGCAGCCTTCTCTCGTACAAATAAAATCTCTCCAATCCCATCCCCTCCTACTTTCTAGCTCTCAAGGGTACCGTACCTACCTCATCAAGGGAACCTTAGTAACAGCTGATTAGCTGAGAGATAATTTTTTCAGTCATAAAAAAAAGTGGTAATTCTGATAAAGGTTCTGATGAAACAACAATGAAGTTTTGCCAGTGAAAAAGAATTATAAGATATCAACTCCTCGGAAATTTAAAAAATAAATAACATAAAATACTTTATTTTTTAGATCATAGAAAATATAAATTTTCGCATTTTGTTTTTTCTTTTATCACTCAATACCTCGCCATTTGTAAACTTTAGAAGTCGCTAGAGACTGTAAACATTTTAAAATGCTCGGTCATCACGATCTATAAAACTTTTCAAGTTAAAAAAATATATTTTTATTATTATTAATTCACATTGGCTTCTACTCCGCTCACAATTTAAAAGTGTTTTATAAAAGCCTCTCATAAATGACATATAGTCAAAAAATATATTATTTTATAAATATTGGTTTAACAGACTATACTTCAACAAAGCTAACTTTGTAAGATTGTTCATTGTAAGTTAAATCCATGTGTTAAGGGCCTGAAACGCACTGTTTTCCGAGTTTCGAAATCAAGGACACCTTTATTTACTTTCACACATTTGTATTTTTTTCAATTACTTTAACCATGTATCAAAGTTTAAATTTCAAGCTTGAACTTTAAACCAGTTTTCTGGTTTATTTCCATTTCATTAATTGTCATTAGTGTTGCCCAAATGCGAGACCGAGACGAGTCTTGGTCTTGCAAACTCAGTCTTGGTCATGGTCATGGTGCAGTCTTGCAGTTACTTATTAGCTTATTACTATAGAGATATTACTGTATTTTTTTAGATAGGAGAAACCTAACTAAGCCTGAATGAAAAATTAAAAGAGTTGAGTGCAAAATTATATTAGTTATATCAATTATTAACATACAGTAACTAAGATTGTGAAGTATTAGTAACTTTTTTAGATTAATTTTTATTAATAAAATTGATTTTTTTTATCAGTCGTGGTCTTAGTCTTGCAACAATTAAGCGGCCTTGTTCTTGGTCTCGAAAAGTGCAAGACCAAGACCGATTTTGGACAACACTAATTGTCATCTATACCTGCAGGTTCTTTTTGGCATTTCAAAGTCGATTTCACGAGAAATTACATTAAAGAAACGCATTTCTTTATTATTATAATTTTTTTATTTTAGAGTATATCCACATTTATCGCTGTCATACAGGTATAATATGAGTAAGGGATGTGGGGAATGGGGGAAGGGTTCATAAGAAGTGACGTATGCAGGACCCCAGGGTACCTGCTATCGCATCGGGAACTTTTCACATTAATCCTGGCTCATATCGCCAGGGGAAAAAGAAACCCCAAGGCGTCTCCTTAGCCTTAACTGTCCTGCCTCCCGGGGATTGGCTAGTTGGCGGTGTACGTTTTATCTTTATGTTCCCGCTTATCAGATTAGCAGTATCTCAGGGCACTTCAACAAGTATGTTATTAAATAGTCATAATCTATGGCTATCGTGTTTGTTCTTAGGGGTCAGTATTGTATATATAATGGAAAAAGAGAATGGAAGATTTTTCTCCAAATCCGGATATACTATTTTTATTTTATTCATCTGCTTTTATCTACTAATGTAATGTATGCTAAGAAGAATATTTTTATCTGAATGGGTTTTTATTTTTATCTTTTAACTTATATGAAAGGGTTGAAATGATATAGTGAGTGTGCTATAAATACAAATGTTCTTAAATGATATGCACTGGCGAATCCACGGGGGGATTAAGAGGCTGTATAGATGAACCATCCTTCCCAATATGGAAAAATAACTTTTTTTTCATTGGTCCATATTTATGCTGTGAGTGATCTGAGTTAAATGCTTAAACAATCAAAATCTGTATTCTTTTTATATTATAATTTCTTATATCAAACGATCAACTCCCAGCACCCTTCCTATATCTAATGTCTCCTCAAGCCGAAACCTTTAGTCCATTCAATAAAAACGAGATCCCGTGATTCTGATCTCTATATTCCATCACACAAGACAAAAACCTATGAACGTTCCTTCTTAGCCCGCTCCGTCACCTATTGGAATTCTTTGCCACATAACATCCGTCATGCCTCTTCACTGTCAACCTTCAACTACCTCCTTTTCCAATATCTCCTCACATCCCAAACAGACGATTCGCAACCATAAATTTCATTTTATGAACTGAATTTGTGAGAAGTAAATGGTGGTGCCTACAGATTAAGTTTTAACATAAAACAGCAATGATTTTTTACTATTATTTTTACTATTTATTTGTATTTCTCTTCACCTCAGGTTGTGCTTTTTCTTTCATGTATATATAAGTTTATATTTTATACTTTTTGTCTCACTGTGTAGCAATATGAGTAAGTACGTATATAAAGTTCCTTTTTTACCTTTGTACCACAATTATTCCTGAGATTTTATTTTATCTTAGTGTTTGCTTATTATTTTATGAATCACTGTAAATATTATTACATTTTGTATTAAATTATGTTTCTATTAGATGGAATTTATTATTTATAAATTGTACAGTTATGTATATATAGATATGTATTTTCTTTTCTGTCTTTTTTTTTTTCTTTTTTTTTATCGTAATAATAAGTAAATTTGGAGAAGATTGTATGTTCATTTATGTATGATGTATGTGTATGTGTATGTATGTATATATATGTTTATGTGTGTGTATGTATATATATGTGCGTGTGTTTATATATGTGTATATATATTTTTTTTTTTGTTTATTTCTTAGTGGTTACATACTACTTTTTAAATAATGTATATTACGTTAGAATTTTTTTAAGTTAGTTTTTGGCCAGATTGGTATTTTATTTTGTATTAATTCATCTTTGTTATTCTAAGGGGACTTAGTCCCAGAATAAAGTTCTATTTTCTATTCTATTCTATTCTATAACGTTTGTATTTCAGCTACTAAATGTAAGCACGTGTCAAGAAAATAATATCAGAAATTTAATTCTTATAGCGTTTGTATTCCTGTAAACAGTTTTTTTTTTCTTGTTTGACAGACCTTCAACGAACTGCTTTCTTATTATTTTTCAGAGTAATTACATTGTTTTAAATAGAAAAAAAAGTCACCCAGAATAAAATGCACTGTTATCACTGCGATTCATGCACTGTTATCATCCATCATCAATCATTCAAATACATACTATGACCTCAAATCAATTTGGGAATTGGATATTGCTGTTATTCGTTTACTGGTCTGATAGCATTTTTGTATTCCTAGAAATTATTATCACAGTTGGTGTTGCCCAAATGCGAGACCGAGACGAGTCCTGGTCTTGTAAACTCAGTCTTGGTCTAGGCCTTGGTCTTGCGCAAGAGTCTCGCAACGGTCTTGCAGTTACCTATTAGCTTAGTACTATAGAGATATTACTGTATTTTTTTAGATAGGGGAAACTCTAACTTAGCTCGAATGCAAAATTAGAACAGTTGAATGCAAAAGTATATTGGTTATAGCAATTCTTTACATTTAGTACCTAAAATTGTCAAGCATTAGTTACTAAAAAGATCTATTAATAAATTATTAAAAAAAATACTGAACATAACATATTATTTTATAGATAGTAACTTCATATTGCATAAATAAAGTTTATTTCATTTCATTTAAGTTAACCAATGAAGATTCTAATCAATATAATAAAATGAATACTTTTAGGGAAATCATGGTAACAAAGCAATTCCGTAGCGAAAACTAATTCATCGATATCTGTCAGTAAACTTTATTCGCTACAGCGTAGAAGGCTTTTAGGTAAAACGTATTTTTGAATACCTTATCAATAGCTGCAATCTATTCATTTTAAAAAGGTTAATTCTTTAAAATTGCCCGAAAAGTTGCTCATATCCTATGAATTATTGAGGGCTTATAATCAATTATATGTAATTATAATCAATTATAATAATTCAGGATTTAACGCGCAGGAAATTTAAATTTGAGTTACTACGGTTATTTTTTAATAATTAAATATTAATAACAGTAATTAAATTTTAATTTTTTTTATTAGCGTTGCTCTGTTTTTATCACCATTTTTTAAAAAATGTAAAAACACATTACATTTTATCGAAAAAAATATAATTATATAATTAACAAATCGCGAGTTGAACAAATTTAATTTTTAATAATCAATAAAAGTATTGACTGCATATTTTTATTTCAATATAATATTACTAGTAACGTAGAATATTTATAGTTTGTGAATATTTATTTGATTATAATTCAGAACTCCGAAACATTAAATGTGATATATTTATTTTAATGCCATGTTTAAATTTGAGTTAATCGTTGAAAACATACAGAAATACCTTAGGAATAAGTAAAAAACAATATTTTAATAAAGAAAGAGTCTATTTTATATCAGTTATTTGGATTTTAAACCGATTTTTCTGTATTTATTTTACTAATCTACTTCGTGAGAAAAATTGTCTGAAGTATATAGCATTGAAATAAAAAATAGAAATAAATTGGCACATCCTTGTTCATCATTATTTTATTACTTTCTATCATTACATTCAGCTGACACCCTTAAACACATAAATTGAAAAAATTTAACTCTACTCTAGGTCCAAGATGAGTCTACAATTTCTTTGATATATATATATATATATATATACTTCTTACAGTTTCAGTGTAACACATTGAAAATTAAGTGATGATGATGTAGAAATTTAGACTGTATATAAAAGGAAAAAATATGAATGTTTTTTTAGTATTCTAAATTTATTATTATCATACCATTAATAGTAAATGATTGAGTTTAGATTAATTATAATTGTATATAACCATAGGCTCATTTTTTAAAATTATTACTAAGTAATTACAGACACATCAATTATATAATATATACATATATATAACTTTTTCTATCATTAGAAGCCGCAGTGACAATGGAGGCCGTAATATTTGTTTGTCTTTCACTGTTGCTATTTTTATTTATGAGTAAATGCACACCCATCTACATATATGCTACTGAATTAAATTAATATTCAAATTCGCTTAACCTAAATAATTAAATACTAATTATTTATGCATATTAATTTACTTATTTTATTTTTTTATATTTATTTTTCTTTATTATTGAAATATTAATTGTATGTACATATTGTGTGAATGGATCATGTAGCCTTAATATTAATTCTCTTTAATGTGGCAGAGTGTATTAATATTCAATAAAAAAATAGTATTATTATATAGTTATAATTTGAATATTATTTAATTAGTACTATATATAATGGATGTGCATTTACTTATATATAATAATATCAATATATATATATATAAATATTACGCTCATGTCATGCTTTATATATAACATTGTGAATATATATACAATATATATGTATATATATATATGAAAGTATATATATTATATATATATATATATATATATATATATATATAATATATGTATATATATATATATATATATATATATATATATATATATATATTTATAGCGATAGATTAATGATGAGACGTAAGGAGTTTAGGAAGGAGGCCTAATCTAGCTCACGGAGGTCGTATGCAGAATCGAACCCGCAGGTTCTCTGGCTGTGTTCTATTGCAATACTTAATATCAATGAAGTATTGGAACAGAGTAGTGACTGTCTTTACTGTCTCACAATATTTCTTTCAATGCCATTGGTAATTTTATCTTTTACATGATTTCACGAACTGACGGCACTCTATTATTAGGTGTTTTGCTGTCTGTGGTCTGTTGTTGTCACAATATCATATATATATATATATATGTATATATATTGAACAGTATAAATTCAATCTTTTGATAAAATGGCCGAAACTTGATGTATTTCCGAAAACCAATCTAAACTTACTCAACCTTTTCATGGTACTAAATGTAGTAATTTCATTTCAAAACCAAAAGCAGAAGTTCGGAAACAGTCGCTATCTAAATTTTATGGAATGAGCGAAGATAAGCATGATTGAGTTTTAATGTTACGACTTGAGAGATGGATATAATTTGAGCCAGAATCGGTACTCGATCCCTCTCCCCTCCTCAGTGACGGACATACGGGAAAAGTGTGAAGGGCAAAGCCTTCTCACACTCCAGGGGATGACTCTTACTGCAATCTGATGAAACTGCAGATTGTTCGCAGGCACTTTGTTTTGATATCAACTCACTGCAAGACCAAGCTTAACGCCATAATCCGACATAGCGAATTAAATATTCTTGAAAAAAATTAAACGCAACGTGTAAAAGGAAGAGCATAAGTCATTTTTTTACTAACCATTGTGATAAAGAGTAGTGCTTTACATTTAAAATTCATTATTTACTCATTTTTTTATCAAATACTTTGCTCCACCAAGAACTTGTAAATACCATCCCAACGACTTTTAAAGAAATGGCCAAGAGACTTTCTAACTTAACCTCTAACCCGGAAAAGAATACAGATTCGTTTATAGAAAAAAATACTTTGCGAATAGCTAATGCCAAGCCCGCCAAATTTATATAGTTGTTTTAATAACAATTGAATCAAAATGAGGTCAAATTGTTGGATTCGATGTATACTGTGTTGGACATAATGGTTTGGTATACATTTGTAACCGCCATTTGCTTCCATGGCCATATTTTATTAATTCATCAAGACAATTTTTTATTTCTATTCAATTTTATATTAATTTTACTATGTTCTTGTTTTGCGTAATCAGTTAATCAAGAAGATTTCCTCAAATATACGGAGAGACTAAACAGTGGTTTGAAATAGAGAGAAATGTTCTGTATCCATTTAAGTTTCATTCAATCACTGCTTCTTCTCTTTGTGTGTAGTTTGAAATTCATCTGGAAGTTTTTTATTACTGCCAAATGTTACTGTGTTTATATCCGGTCAAATATGTTTTTTTTTTCTTTTTTTTTTTTAGGGATCCATAGAAATATAGATGTTAATATAGGGAGAAAAAAATATATATATATGCAGCCTTATATAACCTTCCGCCTTTTTGAGAGCGTGAGACGGGGGTCTTAAATTCGTTTGCTGTCTTTTCTTTAATTTGAAGGACTCCTTATCTCAGATGATTTCTTAATGGACTGCTATAAAAAGACGATAATAGAGAGCACACAACAGCCTCTCTCTATTATGGCCTCTTTCTAACAGTCCATTAAGAAATCAATCTAAGGTAAGGAGTCCTTCAAATTAAAGAAAAGACAGCAAAAGTATATATATATATATATATATATATATATATATATAGTAAAATGATTGGTTCTTTTATAAGGAATTAGAAAGAGACAATGCAAATCTAAAGATCACAGTCAGATCAATTCTATCATGTTCACAGACTCATAATTCAGACCTTAAACACTCAGCCCTGAGATCGTCTAAGGCTCTTCAAACTACGGACCACCAAAGTTTCTCTGAAAAACTATTTAAAAATATGAAATTTATCAAATTACTCACATATGGGGTTATTAAAACATTTATTGTATGGGTTTTTTTCTCTTAGAAAGCTCATTTCACAGCTGAATTGACATTTATAAAACAAGATAATTTTTTCATCACTAGCCATGGCCCCGCGGGACTTCGGTGGAGGTCTCAATGTGACCTGTAGGCGTAGATGTTGATATAGTTCCTAAACCCATCGATAAAAACCTTGGATGGAATTCAGAGTGTATCTTCTGAGATTGAGTAACTGATGGTTCAGCGGTTTCATAGGGTTTTGGGATCGATGAATTCGACAGATGTAACCTCAGTGTTGTTATCACTTATTTTTTTCAGTTTAATTTTGATTTTAGTTTTAAAATTTATCAATTCAGTGGGTAATTATTTTTAATCTTTTTTTTCTCATTTTTCATGCATTTTGTAATCTAACTTTCCACTGGAATAAAACAGTGTCAGAAACTCAGCTTTAATTGCTGTCCATCGCAGTGGGATCGAAGTGATTAATGAAATCCATCGAAGGAGTGAACCTTGACCTTAGGAATTTGTCCCTTACATAAATAATTCACTTTATTTGGAGACTGATGTTTAATCCTTGCAGTACGCCTGAAGGCTTATTAAGAGCCTGTGGGATCTGGTAAAAGATAATCATTAGGACCGTTAGCTTCAAAGCCTACGGGCAGAACTGATTGACTAACGGGGCCCGGTAGTGACAGATTGTAAGGGAAACTTTGATTGGGCCTGTCGAAACAGTTCAACGGACATCTTCACTCCTCCAGCCTGCTTTTGCTCTATCGGCCTTCCCTCCTACGTCACTGTCAGCTCCCGAAATAGTTTTGTTTAATCTATAAATTTATTTATATTAGCGTTAATATATCGTTAGTCCATATTAAAAACCACCAATATAAGCCATGGTAGAATTCCTCTTACATAAAAAGTTTCATGCTAATTTTGTGACGAGTTTCCTGAGACAGAACCATGAATGTGGAAAAATAAGCAACTGCTGGTGATTTCAGAAACTAAAATACCAGTTTTGGAAGGCCAATCGAACTACGTTTTTTGTTTTTTCAAAATTTAGAATATACACATTCATGGTTTTCCTTTTGAACATATCCCTTTTCATCAAATTATTAACATCCGCCTAATACTTTGTAAATAGTTTTATCTTATCGTAAATTGCAAATATTTTATTTACGAACATTTTGGGAATTGAAGCGTTTTCAATATGAAGATTGGTAAACTTTATCTATTTAATTAGGTACAAAAAACTCATGAATACCCATTAGCTTTCCATTTTAATCGTAAGATAATATTATAAAAAAGTAAAAAAAAAATGCGTCCTTTAAAAGTATTAAACCGTTCGCACCTCCACCAAAATGTCAAAATAACAAGGTTATATAGTCCAAACAGCCCAATACTATTATAGGCCACCTTTATTTTCAATTCTGTGATCATATTATCTTACGATTCAAGCGGAAAGCTAATGGGTATTCATGAGTTTTTAGTACCTAATTAAATAGACAAAGTTTGCCAATCTCCAGACTGAAAACGCCCCAATTTCAAAAATTTTCGTAAATAAAATATTTGTAGGTTACGATGAGATGAAGCTATTTACGAAGTTTTAGGCGCATGATAATAATTTGATAAAAAAAAAAAGGTCTATACCACGGACTATAAGGAAATGTTTCCTTAATTCGTTTTTTAACTTTGTTTACTGACAGGTTTATTGAAATGAAAACTTCTTTAGGCACGTTTTGCACATTGTTTGTGGAGAGCGAATTAGATAGAGCCGTCAGATCTCCGGTTTGTAACGCTAGGGTAATGTGTAGAATTTAGTCGACATATTGAAGTGTTTTTGCATATGGATTAAAATATCTCAAAAACTCAAAATCGGACCTGCATATTGTTAGCAAGGAAAATGATGAGCATTTCATCCCCTCTGTAATGGGCTTTTACTCAAAACTGTATCTTAACGTGACGCCGTGTTAGAGTGGCATAAAGATAAAAAATAGTGTCGACAAACAAATAATAACGGGTTTTATTAAAAATACGGATTAAAATATCTCAGAAACTAAAACTCGTACCTGTAAGCGAGAATATTGTTCAGCATTTCATCCTCTCTGTAATTGGCTATTATTCAAAATTGTATTTTAACGCGATGCCGTGTCAGAGAGGCCAATAGGAAAAGATAGGTCGAAAACCAAATGATCAACCAAATGAGTTTTATGGATGATATGTATTAAAATATCTCAGAAACTGGAAATCGGACTTGAATTCAGTAAGCAAGAGAAATGTTGAGCATTTCAATTTTTTATAATTAGCTATTATACATAATTTATATTCCATATGATTAATCCCACCTTGTTGATGTTTTCACTTCTGTCCGTGTGGTCTAAATCACTCATCTTAGTTTTATCGTTTTATACCGTTTTATCTTGTCTTGTATAACTTCCTCATCAAGATCCATGAGATTGATAGGTTCTGGTGGAAAAGATTTTGTATTATATTTTTGGTGACTTCAGGTACAATAATACAAGGCTTTTGCCACGTAGATAATATGATATAATTTTAAAACCGATACATTCATTTATATTTAAAATAAAAAAATATATCACAGTAGTAATCAGAACCAAACGTCGAACTATACACACACATTTATATATATATATCGTCATCAATCTCTCAATTTGATGAAATGAATTTAACTTTTTTTAATTTATGAAAATATCTAAACAGAAGCGGTAAAAGATTCTCAAGTATGAGAAGTGAATAAATAGAGAAAATAACTTTTTTGTTTCCTGAATTCGACCGTCCCAGCTCTACCTGTTCTCCTTTATTTGAAAGACCATATTCCCGAGGGACACGTTTCGATTGCTCTCGAAAAAAAACTAGGTTATTATACATATTTTTTCCTGGTGCCTGTTAAAAAAAAATTCTTTTGACGGTCGGTTTGGTTTTGTGTCCCGATGTGGCTTTTTGTTCCGACGGCATTATTGAAATGAGACCTGCTTTATATTTGCCTGCTCTCTCGTTTGAACCCCCGAGGGCACCCATTCTCATTTTGAAATCCCTCCATTGAAGATGTCTAATATTTCGCCCTCGGAGAAGAGGCGGTATATTTAACCAAACGCGGTGGGCTGCGAGATGTCTTGGAGAACATCTTTCCCTCCTACATGATGTATATTGTACTTAAAACGACAGATAATTAAAATCTCAGGAGCATGGATCTTCCTAATAGCTACATAATGACAATACATAAAATGGGTAATTAGAAAAATGACAAAGGTGTTGCGGAATATTGTGAACTATCCTTCAGATGTATCAAGATGTAAGAACTTCCTGGGCTAAAATTAGTTTCAAGTTATTTATTTATATATTCACTACACTTTCACGTTGTTATGTAAATAATCGTTCACCAATAGTTTGGAAACTAAATTCAAATTGCTATATAATTTTTATAATCGTAAACTGAAGAATGTTGGTTATTTTTTTTTTTTTTATTGACAATGTTTAATATAGATTTATATCGATACTTGACAAAATTTCAAACAAAAAAGTTCATTAGATGCATTGAGACCAATTTTATGTTTTTCTTAAAGTAGTCACGTTTTTTATTGAATATGAAGGAATTGCTCAAAAACTGTCCAAGACATTAAGTTCTAAGTACACCATCGTAAATTAGACAAAATTTTATTTGAGAAAACAGTGAATAAATTTTCTAAGATCAATGATATAACTAAAACTAAAACAGAAACTGAATACATGTACATACTTACTTAAACCCATATGGACGTACTCATCACAAATATACGACGTACTCATGGCTAAAAAGACCCATCTACTAAAACTTCAAATGTTCCAATCAAAGCACTTTGGTACGTGACTAACAAAACTCTACATACTGACCTCCACCTTCCAACAGTTGACCAACATATAACGATCCTTTATCAACGATTTTACACTAATTTAAACGGACATAATAACAGACTAATAAGAGACATGACCACAGCTGACATATTTTAGAACATGAGGAGGAGACTAAAAAGGCGTTGGATGAGAGACCTCCTTCCTTAAACAACCTAAGTAATTGAAACAAGTTAGGGAAGAGGAACTGCTGAGTACTTTCCTTCCCCACTCCTGTCATGTCATTATTTCATGTATCGCTATCACATTTGCTATTGCCAACAATAAGTAGGCTGGCGCAAATACTTTTTTATAGACAAAAAACCGAAATGATAAAACGGACATCCAAAAGATCTAATAACGCAAATCTCACCATTATACAATATCATTTCACGAATTGGGATTACATAGATGTGCTGCAAGAATAAAAGTAAATGCATTATTACATCGGCCATATTAGACCTCATGAAAGTTACTTTTATTATTTGATCTTAGTAGATTCAGTAATTGTTAATCTAAAAAAAAAATGTCTACTTTACGATGGTGGACTTAGAATTAAATTATCTTGAACAGTTTTTGAGCAATTCTTTCAGATTCAATGGAAACTTTGACCTTTATAAACCAACACAAAATTGATCCGAACTCCTTTTCCATTTTGAGTTGACCCATGCATCAAATAAAATATTTTTTGAAAATTTTGTCAAGAATCACTCTCCATAGTTTGGCCATTAAGAACTGAAAACTCCCATATAGTAATCAAGTGTTTTTAAAAAATGGACACATTCAGTCCGTACGGAACCAAAAGCTATCCATAAATATTAAACAATAATATTTAAATAAATAAGTAATAGTTTTCAAGAAAATCGAAAAAAAAATTGATACGTATGTGTGCGAAATATGCTTTTGACTTTTAAGTGTATTAATTAAGAAACATCATAAGATATTTATACAAAACAATTTTTGGAAATCATATTGTTATATTATTTAATTCGTTGAAACGTACACCTAGCACAAGCGTCCCTATAAACAAAATGGAAAAAAAAATACTTGAAATAAAAATAACTAAGTCCTGAGAAGGTTTCTTATAATAAATAAATAAGATACAAATTAAAAATAAGTACAAAGTACGGTAGAAAAACTAATTAAAGTATAAAAAAATAAACAATATGTAATTCAAACTACAGGAAGCAATTGAAATAAAACATCATCTACTAGGCACATAAGCAACTATTCAATTATTTAATTGTATTTCTCTTAATTACGTTATTTATATTTCTTATTGGAAGAGATAAATCATTTTTTTTTAAATAAATAATAATAACTGTGATGTTATTTATTCGGAAAGAAGATATCGTGAGTGTTTTTATGAATGTTAATTACAATAAAAAACAAAACAATTAAACAAACATAAATTCACTAACAATAAGCTATAGTATAATAATGAGCTCTAAAAGCGATTGGAAATAATTTAATAAAAAAATAAATAATATATGAAAGTAAAAAAAATGAAGTATTTCGCTCTAACTATAATCAGAAATCATGAATGATTGTAATCCTATTACTTTGAGGAAGGTATATTTTAAAAATTTAGCACATTTTTTACAGATTAATTTTTTTATGATTATGTTAATTAATTAATCTTTATTGTTTAATAAAATCGAATATATTATTAAAGTTTATATTCAATGATGATACTTAAGTTCATCAAATAAACATTTGTTATTCAGTGTCTGTTATCATGTGCTATAAATATATTTTTATTTTCAGGTAAGTCCTAAACGATTTTCAACACGCTACTTGCTTCGCTTTGCTGCTTGCTGCTTGTTGCTATGTCAAAAACCTGGAGGTTTGTAGTTTATCAAGTCCCTGGGAATGTTATTTACAATAAAATATATTAAATGCTTTATAAAGTATTTAAGCCAAGTAGTATTTATCCAAATATATATTTAATTTTCTTCAATAGTATTTCATTTCTAGATTAAATTATACTATGTGAATTAAATTATTAGCGGATCAAAGCAACAAATGTTTGGATTCCTAAGTATGCAAAACATTAGGAAATTTCCTTAAACTAAACCTTTCGTTCAATAAATAAAGTGATAAATTTTATTTTTCATTGTTTTTTCAATAAATGTATTTTTTTATTGAATGGGAATTTAAAAAAAGATTTAATTAATCTTAACTCCGGAATAAGATATAATACCTTTTAAATTGTATTACAGTATTATATTACCTTTGCACCAATCATTATATTTTACCATTAAGTATTATAAAGTATTTTATTTTTCGAAAATGGTAAAACTATGTAACGGAGTCTAAAGCTAATGGTCTAAGTTACCAATGACCGTAGCTTAGAAGCAACAAAAAAAACAAAACAATAAATACGTATTGTTTATGTTATAAATTATTTATTTTTAATTACCTCCTTTTCATATTGAAAAATAAAAAACATGATATGCCATTTTAATTATATATAAATGGTATAAAGTTAGTTCACATTGTCATAAATATATCTTAACGATTTTTTAGTTTACTCGGTAGAACCTTTTGATGTTTTATTCAAAATATTGACTTCTCAATGCATGATTTTTCCTAGAAAAGCTAAAGATAACATACATAAAGAAAAATTTAAAAAGTTTCTTGATTATTACTCGAAAATATTTATTTATAAAATTTAGGAGGGTATGAGATAATTTAAGAGGGCCTGGAATGTATTATGGAAGTTTTTTTTTCTCTTCAAATTTTCATCTTCGCTTGTAATGAAAGTAACAACACGCAAATGTGCTGTTATTGTTTGTAAAATGGCATTTAAGGCATGAGAGATAATAGTAGCTAACAGCTCCTCTTCCCTAGTCTTTTTTTAATTCCTTAATTAAGAGATCTCTCATTTAGCTCCTTTTCAGTAAAAATAAATTAGAAATTCTAAAACTATGAATTTGTAATTTTTATTTTTTAACGAACACTCCTATATCATTACTTTTCCTTTCTCATTTTAGCTTATCTCTTCTCCTTGTATCTTCTCATCATTTCTGCGTGCCATTGTTTCTTCTCTTTCGACCACAAAGTACCCTCCCGTTTTCTTTATTTTCACATAAACCTTGATTTCTTTTATTTTTTTCCGTGTTGCTTCCTATCCAGGCAGTCTGTTATTTGTATAACAGCTCATATTAGAATTATATATAAATTTGCAATTTATGTTGATGGAATTTATAAATACTTAAGAACTTTTATTTATAATGAACACGTAATCCCTATACCAGCTAGTCCGTTGTTTGCATATGCATATTTAGGGAGCTACCGAACTGGATGATGAAATATACCACCCACCCATCGACCACCGTCCCATGAGAAAGACCCCGTGATCCTCCTTATCTTGGACATGACAACCGTGGCTAAAGAGGATAAAGAGGGAGACAGGATGAAGTGCTCAAAGAGGGCATGGGGACGTGAGAACAAGGAAGACGTGCCATCTCAGGCTCACGACCACACGTAGCCATCATATCCTCTTCACACCTCCTCCTACTATCTAAATCTCCGCCAATTCTCATGTATTTGTCTATTTGTGCCTAAATTAGTCATCCATTATGGTGCTTATCTTCTTTGGAAAATACAAATCATATAAATGCCACAGGTATAATATTTTAAATATTTGACGTGCACTTTTTATGTTCAGTTTAATCACTACAAATAAAAATAAAAACCTATTTTACTAGTTAAAGATGCCCGGCAATATATAAGTCGTTTTTGAATCAGAACCCGTATGAACTTTACGGAAAATAATTTTATTGAGGAAAAAAAAGTGGATCTTAATGGTAATCGATCAAAAGCCGCTAGATCACAGAAAAGATCTTATATACAGTTACGTTTTTAATTCAGAACTTTTTAGATCTATATCTTCTACTTGTGATCGCAAACTAGGCCACCAATCTTATTGCTCATAGGAAAAGCCATTGAAGCTTGTATCACAACACAGCAGCGGATTCAAATTTTAATTTTGGGATTTTTTTTTTTATTTTACAAAGATTTTTTATTACTCTTGATGAAAAAGAAAGAAAGAACATAAAATATTGTATAAGTTGTCCTCGGAGACCGGTAAAAAAAAAACAATATTTTTGTGTTTACAGGAACAATAATGCTTTTATTTAATTTTTTTTTTTGTGGACGTGGACAATAATTATATTGAGATATGGACAGATCCATACCATGTATGCAGCAAACATAAAATTAACAAAAGTAAAATAATAATCAATAACTATATATAATAAAAAATAAAATAACCTAAAGATAAGTAAATTAAAAACTCAGTCATTCCTATATACAATATATAAAAGCGGGCAGGGGACCACAAGCAAGGATTGCACCTCAAACTCTAGAGGGAAAAGCAGGACTCCAAGAGATCCCTGCGCTACTCTCTCAACCGCGTCACTGGTGCTAAAACCAGTGGAGATTGAGCGAGAGCCCATTAGCCACATACACTCATGTCAGTGAAGAATCTGGTATTTTTTTTATAGAAAGTTTTTTATAAATATATTAGTTGTATATGCATTGTAATTTAAAAAGGTTTTAATTTGGAAACCTTTCTATTTAGCATGGGTGTAATAGAACATAAATTGAATACTTTTCGAGTTAAGCACAAATAAAGTTTCTTTCTCTCCATAACTTTTTTCCTGATATTTCTGAGGATAGGGATCGTCGTGTTCCATGAATTTTATTCCATATTTCTAATATTTAATTTTAATTTGTAGTCATTAACTTTTCTTCTTGTAATTTTTAAATCGCATATGGTAACTATTATACTTGTAATCTCTATCTTATAATACTAATTACATCTGTACTTTTAAGTTTTATTTAATTGTGATTATATATTTATTAAGCTGTAACTATTTATTAACTTCTTATATTCACTGTAAACTATTTATAAATTGTATTTGTCATTTGTGATTTTGTTATTTGAATAATACTATTAGTTGATTAAACAATCGTAATATGGGATGAAAATTAGCCAGGCGGTTGTAAAGTCCGAGGCATTTTGTAAATAAATAAAAATATGTATTACATGAAGAATTAACGGGGATATGGCGCAATGACAAATATATATATAGATGAGAATAATATATGAAGATATTGAGATATATAATTGTATAAAATGAAATATATTAATCAACGAAATTAATCATGATCTATATTATAAAAATGAATCCTTTTATGTTTAAAAAATAATTAAGGCCTAGTGAGGGTATATACCAAATATATCCCCCTGACTACTCCATTCTTGTAGAGAGGAGTAGTCGATCCCTCTACTTTGATCTGTAACGAGAGCTGGACTCTTCCTGCCCTTTGCTTCATCAGAATAGGTTGTTTATTTCACCGCTAGCTTTGTCATCTGTGATGACTCCACTAAGTCCAGTTTGGAGCAGCTACCGAATTTTCAAGTGTTGAGTATTAACTAGGTTCCATTCTCAAACCTTCTTTACCTTTTTCACAACCGAGCAGAGAATCAATTACAGAAATAATTAAATACTGTGTTCAACGATTTCACCTTCGTATAATTTAAGTTTCAAATGTCTTTTTAATAGGATAATTTTTTTGTTTCTAATCCTCCTTTATTTAAACAAATAGAATATACAAGTGTATTTCTTATGATCAAATGCCTGCTCCTGTTCTTTATTTATAGTGACTGCAAACGATATTAGCGGGAATGTGTCACAAATGCTTACAGCTTTCCAGACTGATTAATTATTAATATGTGTATTAGCGTGATGTTACACATGCTATAGCCTTAATCGATAAACGGTAAAGCCAATACAAACAAAAATTCTAACAGAACTGCTCCTAACAATTCCTAAACAAATAGTGTTGCTCGAAATCGGTCTTTATATTGTAAAGTGTAAGAACAAAATCACTGGTTAAAAAAACAAGAACAAGATTGGTTAAAAAAAAATCGCTTTTGTGAATAAAAATTTAGGAAAAATATTCCCTAATACCTGACAATTTTAGATACTATATCTAAAGAATTGGTATAGCCAATATACTTCTACATTTAACTCTTCCAATGTTTTATTCGCGCTTAGTTAAGTTTTCCCAATTTGAAAAATTACTATAATATCTCTATGGTAATCAACTAATAGGTAACTGCAAGGCTGTTGCTAGATTCTTGCGCAAGACCTATACTAAGACCAAGACTGAGTGCTCAAGACCAAGACTCATCTTGGTCTTTCATTTGGGTAACACTATATATAAGCAAGCAATTCTTCCATTTGCTCTTTCATAGATGTTTTTTAAGGTCTTTGTATTTCATTTAAGCCGTTTACTTCAGTTTAATTGATAATTATATATATTTACATAATATTTTTTAAGGTTAGTTAGCTATTAATTATTTTCAAGAAATACTAATTTTTATTCAGAAATATTTATAAAACCACTTTTCTTTTCTTTATTAAACTATAGTTCTAAATTTTGAGATTTTCCATCATGCGTTTCATTGTCGGAGATGGAAATTAATAATTAATGCATATGCCAATTACTATTTTATGAGTTTTAAAAAACATATGCCATTTTGTGACAGATAAGGGCTATGTGTTATAAATAAATATTCATATTAATAGAATCTTTTATTATTGAATTCTAGCAATTTCTTGAATATAGTAGGTAATATGTACATTTTATGAAATTTTATTACTACAACTCTTATAGGTATACTTTAAATAACCACGTGGCTAAACTAGTCACAGAACAATGAAATTGTTGGATATTGATTTTGTTAAAAATTATTCTTAGAAGACTAAAACGATTGTTGGGCAAATAGATTAGTCTTGGTAGTTTTTTTTTTGTTCTTTATTTATTTTAACCACTACAAAAAAAATTCTTTGTCGTGGAAAAGATGCTACTGCACCTGTATCAGGCCTACTTAAATAAAACTCTGTTCCTACTCAATATGGCAAAAACAAAAAAATATTTTCATTTTTTATTATTTTAAATTATTATTCACTGCTATAAATAGTTTTATTTTAGTTTATTTAGTTATTCAGTTGGAATTACAAGTGTATTTTTTTCCTTATTTCCGTATTTTAAATCACTTCTATAAAGTAGTGTCTGTCCTTAAATGATGGCTTAAAGTACTATGAAAGACAAATCCTGGTGGCGGTCATAAATATAGTAAATAGTGGCAAAACTATTGTATTAAATGCCAACGTTTCAACCCAACCTTGCAGGTCTTCTTCAGGGAGTTTGTTCAGCAAGCAGTTTCACTTTGAACTGTCTTGTCAGCCTTAGTAATATAGAGGTCGTCGTTTGTTTTGAGGGAAGAGCGAGTTGCGGATAAATCTTAAAAAATCCGGAGGAAGAAAGGGGACGAACGGGATGGAGGGTGTTGAAGGTGGTTGGAAATTATGTTACTGACCCGAATGCGAGATAATTCTCTCTCCTCTTCCATAACTCCGAATCGGTTATCTCTGTATATACCTTCTAGATCTGCAATTAGACCAGGGATGAGATGTGCGCATTTAGAAGAGGGGGAAGACGAATTGGGAGGTCCCGTTAGAGTTTAGGTAAATTTAGATAAACTTAAAATATTTACTACCTGAGGGACTATATTGGTTAGAAAATATTGTTAATCCATTTTTCACTGCCTTGGGATAAATTTTATTTTTAAGAGCCTGTTGGTATATTTCATTAAATTTATATTGCAAAGACCGCTTTTTATGGTTTTAATAGAGGAACAAATTTTTGATATCTTGTACTTGAATTTTGTAATATTTTCTTCACCAATAACAGATGTAAGAAATGTTTTGAGAGAGGAAATTTTTGAATTAAGATAATCTAATTGATGATTATGTGTGATCTCTCTTATTTTTAAATTCAACAAAGTTTTTTTTGAAATTTGATAATGAATGCCGTAAATAGGATTTATTGAGGGGGCAACATGAAAATTATTAAACCGGCATTCGATTCATTTAGGGAAGACTTGGTTTGATCTGCATTATAAGAGGAAAATCGGTTGCTCAGTTTTTACAGTGAGCTGTTTGTGGAGGTTGCAGTTCTCCACTTCAGTTCTAAGTGAAACTGCTTGCTAAACACACCTCCCTCAAGAAGACCTGCAAAGTCGATTGGATTTTAATAAAATAGCCAACTCCTTCCTAAACTAAAATACTTATAATTAACAATTAATAACTTACCGAATGATCAAAAGATTACATATAAGGTTCCTGAATAATATGAACGATCATAATGGTCCTACAATACGTGACGAGCGAGAGCTTCGTCTCACCTCCCAAAATAGCAATATAGATCATCTAATCAAGAACACAGCCCTCCTATCTCACTCTCTCTCTGTCACTCTTGTGTCCATTACAATGGTATTGAAAATATTTATCTACAATTTCACGATATCTATATGACAGCGTGATGATAATGCTCCGATGACGATTCTAGTTATAATTTACAGGCTTAAATAGTCTACAGTTGCTAAATCTGTTCTTATAAGACCATGGAAAAACGTTCTAGGGCTTGCAGCATGGCAATATAAATAACACTTATAATTGTCCGTACCATCCCAGACAGTCATTTACCTGATATTTTAATTGCTCCTGATTGCTTTTCAGGGAAGTTGGGCAAAAACCATCTGGAACAATTAAAATAATAGGCGGGCTGGCTCCGAGGGTATCCCCATAGTATTCTCGAAATAATGACGCCCCTTGATCGTCGGAGGGTAGGATCCGGAAAGAAGTAGCTTCGGGTGTGTTATTATCAGTTAACAGAGCAGACAGACGTTTTATCCCGACTGTAATTACCGAGACCCTCGCACCAGTGTCGGAGATGGCCAATCTGGATTTACATCTCGTGATTGCTCCATCAGCGGACATCGTTTAGCCCATGATTTACGGGGGCAGTCATCTGTGCTGGTCATCAGCGCTGCTTCCGCCACGGTAGCCGCCTCCGCGGTCAGCTGCTAGCTCCGGGCGCTGCCGTGTGGGAGCCGCGGGGTATCGCCTCTCGAATAGTAACGCCGCACCATCATCTTCTACTGTGGCAAATCAATAATCCCCTCTAACGGGGAAGTCACTGTAAATGAAAAAGTTCTATCCTGATCTGTAATCTGATTTATTATCGAATAATTATTATTTAATTTCCATACTGGGATAGTTGTTATCAATGCAATCAATATTCAGGATCATACAAAGGAAATATGTAATAGTGATAGTATAAAAGTAATGCTACCAACAAAGTGGTACTAGATCTTTTTATTTTTCCTCCTCCATTTTCACAATAAAATAAATGAAAAGATGATCCAATATATCAAATGAATCGAGCAACTTCATAGTCAAATTAATTGTATAAATTACACATGAAGAAGAAGTAGAAATATCATTCATATTATCCTGCTATTTATTCAAGTTCAGTCCTCAAAACGTAAGAGACCATTATTTTCATTTTATATTAATTCTTAGGAACCCCCATACCAGACTGGAAACGACTAGAAACCGCCCGAAATTTTCGACTACTGCAGCACTTACCAGACAGACGCTCTAAAATTCCAACTATTGACAAAAGACTCATATATATTGCAATAATAAGGCCTATTTGGACTTAAGGGATCGAGCTTTGGGGCTTTACTTAACCATCAAATTCCTCTTGTATCTAATCCCTACAATCCAAAATCCTCAATGCTCCCTACTAGTCATAATAAAATACTACATAACGACCTTAATGTACCATATGTTTTCAATTTAGTTCAATCTCGATACCTATCATTCCATAATAAACTTCTGAACCATCCGAAACCTCTTGTTTCCTCTTCTATTCCTGATAACCCTCCGAGGCGTCTGAAAAGAAGATGGCCTCGGCCTTCTAATATAGAAATATAATTGGAGTGCTACCAATGGGTTGTTTCTCTTCAGGTTTTGCATGTTATGTTACTCGTTTCATATTTACTTGTTGTATTTATCATTTAATAAAGTTGTAAATTTCAATAACAAAAAATAAAAATATTAATACTTGAAAAAACAATCAAGATAATTAACTAATAAAAATCTAAAGTCTCGGTTTCACTTATAATTTCTAGTGAATCATGATAAATATAGCGTACGCGCTACAGGTTTAACAAGATCATTTTCAAGCTATTTTGTTAGATAGATTAAACGATTTTCTCCCATTGACACAGATTTGGGTTGATGGCTGAGGGAGGTGATCGCTCCCCAATAATAATAGAAAGGGGACTTAAATATCGTTTTGTCCTCCTTCCTCTTCTCCCCAATAAAAATATCGAAGAACAAAGAGATAATCAAATGCATAATTACAATATGTTAACTACAATCAATAAATATAAAATAGGAAAAGTCGGCTAGATAGCTGAGCTGAGACCTAGAAGTAAGTGCGTAAGTATATACCCACGCCCTATGTTTATAGTTTTGAAATTTAGTTTTAATTCAAAGATAATTTATGTAGCAACATATCCTAGGGGATTTTATGATTCATTCATGTGCACCCTTCCATTTTTGCATGAAGATAGTATCAAATTTCAGGCGGCAAATTTGAAGCATCGGAGAATTGAGAGTTCATCTCACAATTTCAAACCTCCAAATAAATAATAATAAGGCTTAGCGAACCCGAAGGTTCGATGCCGACACCACCAATCGCTTGTTACACACCTCCCTCCACCGTTCGCCGTCCAAACCCAGTCCCTTCAGATCGGCTTTAATGCAATCTTCCCATCTTCGCTTCGGTCTACCCCTCGGACGCTTACCATTCGGCACAGCAAACATTAACCTTTTAGGAATTCTCTCGTTACTAAGCCCAACAACTTTACAAGCCCATTTGATTCGCCGCGATGAAATTACCTCAATTATATTACCCGGATACATCTCACGCAATTCGGCGTTGTGTAACCGTCTGAACTCTCCGGTTAACTCATCCTTTTTCGGTCCGAATATTCTACGCAATACTTTATTTTCAAAAACCTTAAGACGCTGCTCATCCCTTAATGTAAGCGGCCAAGTTTCGCATCCATAAAGAACTGTAGGTAAGATAATTGTTTTATAGATTCTAATTTTTAAGTTTCGGGACAAGAGGCGCGAACTAAGTAGTTTTGTCACAGAAAAATAACAAGCATTCCCCGCCTTCAGTCTAACCTTAATCTCTTCTTCAATTTCGTTTTTTCTAGTAATCGTAGAACCTAGATACCTAAATTTATCTACCTGTTCAAACATATTACCATCTATATCGATATCACCAGTAGTATCGCCATTTTTGCAGCTAACCATATATTTTGTTTTATCCACGTTTATTTCGAGTCCTAGTTCTTTCCCGGCTTTCATTAACGTTGTCGTATTTAGTTTTATAGTTTCAACGTCTTCGCTTAACAGTACCAGATCATCAGCATAGCCCAGCACGGATGTTGTCCCGCCCAGATCCAACCCTTTCTCGGTTCGCATTACCTCCCTAATGGCATGTTCTAATGCCAAATTGAACAGGACAGGCGAAAGGGAATCCCCCTGTTTTAAGCCCGAACGAACCTCAAATTTTTCGGACAAATTATTACCGATTCTAACTTTATTGAGTGTCTCCGTCAAGCACATCCTGACTAGATTTACTAGTTTTTTTGGAATCCCCTGCTCGATTAGAATATTATACAGTTTCTGGCGGTCAATAGAATCGTAAGCCTTTTTAAAATCTATATACAGTTGGTGAACAATACCGTTATACTCCAATTTTTTCTCTAATATTTGCCGTAAAGAAAATATTTGATCAATAGTCGAACGATTCCGTCTAAATCCGCATTGGTAGTCTCCGATAATTTCCTCGGCGTATTCCGTGATTCGACTGGTTAAGATTAAAGTGAATATTTTATAACACACCGGAAGGAGTGAAATTCCTCGATAGTTATTACAATCCGTCCTCGGACCCTTTTTGTGAATCGGAATAAGAATAGATTCTTTCCATTCTTCAGGTAATTTCTCGTTCACCCAGATCTTTTTAACCAACCGATGTATTTTAGAAACTCCAGCTTCTCCGCATGCCTTAATTAGTTCAGTAGGAATATTATCGATTCCCGCTGCTTTATATGATTTTAATTTTCCGATAGCTACTTCAACTTCCTCTTTACTTGGTCCTTCTATTAACGGTTCAGCACTCTGGTACTCAGAAGGAGGACACAGATCATAATTTCCCGTATTTAAAATATTGTCAAAGTGGTCCTTAAACTTATTCAATATGTCAACCGGATCGGTCAGAATATTGTTATTATCATCCCTAATTCCAGACGTTACGGGCCCTACATATTTACGTGATCTGTTTATACCTTTGTACATGTCTCTTACGTTATTTTCGATTCTATTAGTTTCTATTTCAATTATTTTATTTTTAAGATACTCCCTTTTTTTATTTTTGAGCAATTTTGTCGTTTCTTTCTTTGAGATTCGGAAGTATTCCAGATTGTCTTCGCTAGGATTATTTAGAGCTTTTAATTTAGCGGCTTTTCTTTTTTCACACATGTTTAAGCAATCTTCATCAAACCACGGTTTGTTATTCTTATTTTCCTTTTTTCCTAGACACGAGTTACCGACCGCTTTAATATTATCTCTGATCTCTATCCATAACTTGTCAATATCCTCGTGGTCCTCGTCAGGAAGCTCTAAAGCTTCAAACCTATTCTTAACATCTAGCTCGAATTGGTTTCTAATTGATGGATTTTTTAATTTTTCCAAATAAAAATTCTCAAAATCGAAACGGTTTTCTTTTCTCTTTTTTATATTAAGTTTTTGTCGAAGTTTCGCGATTACTAATTCATGATCCGACCCACATTCTGCTCCGCGATAAGACCGTACATTAATTATACTGCTTTGCCAGCTGTGTTGTATCAAGACATGATCGATTTGATTTCGTGTTTGCGAATCCGGTGATGTCCAAGTATATTTATGAATATCCTTATGTTTAAACGTCGTACTTTTAATTATCAGGTTTTTCGAGATGGCAAAGTTTATCAGACGGATCCCATTATCATTACTATATTCGTGCAAACTTTCTTTACCAATCGTCGGAATATAAACTTCTTCCCTTCCTACCTTTGCGTTCGCGTCACCTACAATTATTTTCATGTGGTTTCGTGGTAGTTTATCATAAACCCATTCGAGTTTATCGTAAAATTCACTTTTGACTTCATCGTCACTGTCTTCGGTCGGACAATGTATGTTTATTAATGCGATTTTAAACCAACGTCCCTGAAATGTAGCTACCGAAATTCTATCACTAAAGAATTGTACGTCCCTCAAAGCGGATAGTAATCTACGCCTAATTAGAAACCCGGTACCTAAACAATGATTCTCGCTTCCTCCGTACCAAATAGTGTACTTCCCTTCCCTCATCGAGCCCTCCCCTGGCCAGCGAACCTCTTGCAGAGCCACGACATCCAAATTGTACCCATTTACCTCATTCGCGACCGATTTTAGCCCCCCTGCTGTGTTTAAACTCCTTACGTTCCACGTACCAATATTTAAATCCCTATATTTCAACTTGCGCCATGAATCCCCTAAAGCAGTCCCCACCCGGAGACCCGAACGGGGGACTAGTTTACTTCCGGATAATGAGCGTTTTACCTTAGGGAGATCCATGACTATTTGTGGTGTTTGGTGAACTAAAGATATGTGAGTAGGGCGTTCAATCCTACTTCACACCCTCCAGCAAGTCTGGTGGGCCCCTACCTCCAGCAAGTCTGGAGGTCCCCTCCCTCCAGCAAGTCTGGAGGGCCCCTCTCATTGTTGGTCAGCGAGTCCATCGGACTTAGCCGGGAGGAACTTCCAAGAAATTTCCACCGACCATCCCCACATCCGCCACCCGTGGGACGCTCCCCATACGCGGTAATGAGCCCGCGCGAGGTCAAACCTCCAAATACAAAATAAAAATAAGTAACATGCTCAATTGCTTTGTTAATATATTTTCGAATTTACCTATTCAAAAATACTAACACATAACTATATATACAGGGTGTCTGTCTCAGTTATTAATGGCCAAACACTAGTTTTTTTTTAGAGGGTTGGGGGGAGGAATTGACAAAATTTCATTTGATGTATGAGACCTTTTTTTTTTCATGGAATGGTCCATGACTCCCTACTCTTATCCAGAATATGAAGTGTGCTCCTATGTTTCTCCCTATCATGAATATCACTTCCTCCTCTTTTTTGGTAGGAGACGGAGTGCAACATATAGAAGGTGAGCCAGGGTTTAGGTGACTACAGGTATGCATCAGATTACTGGCCGCCCACTCTCCTCGGAGGGAGAGCCAGCCTCTATTTGCTTACATTAATAACTAAATATTACAGGATACATAATTCATGTCGTAGGCCATGCATGAGAAAGTCATTGTTCGTCAGGTCGCTTGGAGAGAACAATAGGCCCACTTAGAGGGTGAATGAAACTTGTGCGGCGTAGGAGTTTCACTTGGCCGCAACCGCGTTCATTACCGAGCTGGAGGATTCTGGATAACTTCATGAAGCTTGAAGTTCGGTCAGTGGTATTATGTGTCTTATTTGAAAAGGTTTTCGATTCATGGAAGAAGGGTTCTCTATAAAATTTCTATACGATACAGTCTGATTCATAGTTACACTGTAATATTTTCAATGCACCAACCAAACTATTTTATATATACAACTATATTTTATATATACAAACAAATACAGAGTCGGAGGGAGCGCGCCAAACTCCAGGATTATTGTATTAATAAAGTCTTACAAAATGCCAAACACCTATTCGTATAGATAATATAGAAACGTTTGACAACTTTTTGTAGGTTATTATTACAAAAATGACTTTATATTTCAGTGGTTTGTAGTCATAAAACAGCCACTCATTTATTTCGGCATTGTTAGCATGTGAGCAAACTCATGGAAAACTAATATAAAACTAACATTTTGTTTTTTACTAGTGTTACCCAAATGCAAGACATCGTCGCGCACTCATTCTTGGCGTTGTCTTGGACAAGAGTTTCACTAGAATCTTGCTGTTACCTATTAGCTTATTACTATTTATTAAATATGTTACTTAAGATTTTAGAAAAACACTTCAATTGGTACATTTACATGTTTTATTGACGTATAAACGTAGTAATATATAAATAATTAAAATTAATTTTACAATACTTTAAAGGCATTATCAAGAAAGATGATGACAGTTCCAACCTTCGAATGAAAGAGTTGTAGTAAAGACAATCTATACAATGTCACCAATTATTACACCCAATAATAATTGTTTATTATTTAAATTTAATGTTCATTATAATTGTCTATTTTAATTCAACCAATTCTTTACATAAGTAACAAAAATTGTCTAGTATTAGTAACTATTTTGCCTTAATGTTTATTCAAAAAAAACTTTTCTTTTTTTTAAATCTAATTTGCTCTTGTCCTGGTGAATATTTAAGTTTTGTTGTTATTTGGAGAGATATACCGATACACACAATTCAACAAGAAAAATAACGTTGTTTAGATTTAAGGAAAGGTTAAAATACTTAAGCACCAAATGGTATCTCAAAATAATCTCTGTTTGACTTAACCGCAAGAAGCAAGACTCTTGTTGCTGCTCAAATCTTGCAACGTCCAGTCTTAGTCTTAGTCTTGCAACAATTAGGCCGTCTTGGTCTTGGTTTTGCAAGACCAAGACCAATTTTAGAGCAAAATCATATTTTACTGCCTCGTTGATATTATTTACAAATATATTTGTAATACTATAAAATATTACAACCAGAGGAATGCTTCCCTTGGAGCTCCCATCGCATTGGCTAAGGAAGCTGAGGTTGGTCGGAGTATCTGTAAGTATCCGACAGTAAAGGTAGTAATAAACCCACTTTTTATTTTTGCTGGAAATATTTTACAACAGAGCTAAGTATGCCAATTATCTTATCGCATGAACCGACGTAAGTAATTAATCGTACTAATAAAATAAGTCCTATTCCTCCAAGAATACCTACATTAATTATTGTTTAATTTGTCGGATGGATTTCATTTTGACCAGACTTAAGGCTTATAACCCAGGAAAACTGATACATCCTGGTATGATTTCAGTTTATAAATAAGCCCCATGTACGGGGGCTTCTTGCCGGCTTTGAGGCGAAAATCAATTAAACTTGAGCTTTCATCTTCAAACTGGTTTAAACTGACTTTATTTCGTTTTAATAACAAAACTTCCTCATGTTATTTTAACTTTCGAATTTCTTGATATATAATAAACAAAATATATAACGGTTCCGTTGTTCATCACCGTTGGACCGAAGTATTGGTGTGTCATGAAAGAATTGAAAAAAATGCATGTAATAGATATCAAACTCAATGATAATTGAGAGTTACATAAATTTAATTAATCCGGTATTTAAAATTTGTAACTTAATCGTGAAATAAAAAAATAAATTTGTATCCTAATCATATCAATATTAATTTTTAAATTTTTTTTTAAAAATTTTAACTAAATCTATTTCGAAATAATGTACTTGAATAAATTTTAACGCTGTTAAACCTATTTAATTACTTTCTAAGCAAAGCAAAATATATTTTCTTATCCAGAGGCCATTCTTCTTCTGGATGGACATTCTATCATAGACTCTTCGTATCAATATTTCACGTTTTTCCATTATACGCCGACATTATCTTCTTCTTCGGCCAATTTTCCTAATTTAGAATAAATTATATTATTATTCTACCTCATTTATGTTTTCACTTCTGGTGGTCTTATGCACACACCATTGTTTTTTTTTTTTCATTTCTTATTCCAAATCGTTGACAGTAATCCATTTTTCGGCCGGGAATTTCATCTTAATTTCACTTCATATGGTCCAAATTTCTGTTTCATAAGTCATAATTTCCCATTCTATTTTTTTCTGTATAATCCTTTCGGTTTTATGAATGATATTTTTACCACAAGGTATTGAGTGGTGTATTGCTTTAATTATCCTTATTTTCGGCGATCCTTATTTTTATTTCGGTATCGCAATGACAACCTAGAGATTGTGGAGCCAAGATATTTGATGTGCTGAATCATTTTTATGAACTATTTTATTTCTCAAATTTCATCTACAGTGAACATCTTTTTTTCTGTTTCTCGCTTTTGCTTACTGTTTATTTGGTCACGGTTTATTTAATCACTAAAACGTTTTCGATGAGTCTTTAAGAGTGCGTATCGGTCATTTTTGTGTTGTTTAGTATACAAAGAGTTTCAAGGAAACATGCCAGGGCAACGGTGTGAGCAGTCAAATCATCTAATATTATAAATTGAACTTAAACCAAAAATTGTTAATTAAAAAAAAATGTCCACCACTCTTTTAATTAATTTGCGATGTTAATTGGTTTACTACTTACTAGATTAAAAAAGCAGAAGTTTTTTTATTCATTATTTTTCTTTGATGAATTTCTTTATTGAGAATAGGTTGTCTATATCTATACAAGCTTTTCTCCGAGACTACTAGACCGATTTTTTTCAGATATGGAATCAAAGTCAGAAGTCACTCGGTGATGATCCTCCTACGTCGACATTACTATCGGCCGTTTCATTTCAAAATGGCGCCCGAAAAGCCTGTGTTGGTATAGACTGTAGCGCCTAAACGAATGCACCGATTTCAATGAAACTTGGCTCAAGTCTTCTCCCCGATGTCCTTTATATTTATTCATATAACATACTTCACCAAAAATGAACTTCCCTTTCAAGATGGCTGCCAAAACACCCGTGACGTATAGACTGTAGCGCCTAAACGCATATACCGATTTCAATGAAGCTGGGCTAAATTCTTCTCTTTCGAAACCCTTAAAATTTATTTATATAACATATATCATTATACTTCAACGAAAAGAAGCTGGAAAAAAGTTACGAGGGATGCTAAAATTGCATTTCCGAGTAACTCTAAAAGTATACACTTTTTTTGTGACCCTAATAACTTATATTATATTTAATAAAATATTTAAACGCTGTCATAATTTTCGTTTTTATACATTTCACTAAAAATAATAGTTTTTACTGCTTGGTTTACTCTGAAGCGGGAGTTCGGGCGTGAGGTGAAATTAATGCAACGATGTGATGCTTCGCTGACTGGGAATAGCAATCATTGAGGCCGCTACATTTAAAATGAACATGGCTACTCGACTTGACAAAGAATAATTCAATTATTCAAATGGACGTTGCACCGCCACGACCCACAGTTACTACTTTTACTCCCAATTTTACCAATTTAATGGTTAATTAAACATTTTACAAGCGGGCGCACACAACAATCTGCCTGTCAGCTCTCGGCCACTGAACTTGACACGAACAGGTTTTAAACTGCTTTGAATATTCTATAATTAAAATAAATTATTGTACTATAAGCTGCCATTTTACATAAAGAGCCATTTTGTTTTTGTTGTATTGGCTCAACGTCCAAATATGAACTATTTATATATTCTATTCTATGAGAGATTGATTTTTTTTTTTTAAATTAATTGTTACGATGTATTTAATTTAGTGAATAAATAACTTAAAAACTGACCATAGTTAAAAACAATTAAACATCCCAAAATTTCTAATCTAGGTGATTCTGAAACATAATTGCTTGTAAAATTTTAACACATATTTCTACAAGGCCAAAAATACTGGGCAACCCGAAAATGAAATTTTAAAAAAATTATTAAAATCTCTACTTTACTGCGTTAACTATTTCGGATTAATAGATAAAGCACTAGTAATATTTGTTCTCTGTGATCATTTAAATATTTCATCATACTTTTCTTGTATAATAACATATTATATTTAAAAAATAACACTTCTATTGTGGAAGTTTCTATGATCCATTCTTTATATGAATTTTAGCTATTGTTTTTTCTGTTTGATGTGTTTAAGTTGTTACCTCCATTTTAATATATATTGAACTGTATTTAAAACTATTTTTGCTAATAAACGAAAGTTCAACTTGAACAAATTTTATTGAACTTTAAGGAACCTCAATAACAATGTAAAGTTTCTTCTAAACATTTAAATCTGTGGCCAATAGCGGATGTAGGATTTAATTTTGGGGTTTTCAGCCTAAAAGTATTATATATATATATATATATATATATATATATATATATATATATATATATATATATATATATATATATATAAACATATAAATATATATATATATATATATATATATATATATATTTATATATACATATATATATAAATTGATTATACGAATTCTTTACACACAGTAACTAAAATTGGGAAGTGTTAGTAATGATTTTGCCTTAATTTGTATTCACAAAAACGATTTATTATTATTTTGTTTTTGACCAGTATTTGTCTTGCAACATTCCGGTGGTGCAAAGTGCAAGAACAAGACCGATTTTCGGCAAAACTCCCTTCCGAAGATCCGCCTGTCTGTAGCAGCACTCCAAGAATCTAAAACAAAACTCAGGATATGTCAATATGGATTAGGTAAACATAATCTATAATTTTGGTTTATCTACCTCAACACCCTTTACAGGTTTAGTTGTATATCTCTTAATGTTCATACAATTTTTTGACAGTTCATGAAGTCCATTGGTTAGTGTAAGGTCGAGAAATTTCCCTGACATACAGTTTCTGTATTAAAAAAATCTGGTGCGCGCAACACACTATTTCCACTTGCCGTTCTACTTTGAATAGAAATTATTTTCTGGTAATGTTGGGCTATTGTAAAATATTCGAAGTGCATTTTAAATGGAGCTAATGTTTATAGCTTACAGATAACAAATCATTAAGACCATTAAAATTAAGACTATTTATTATATCGACGCTAGGCAATAAAAATCTAATTACTCCAACTGCTTTTATAAACCACACAACTTCAATCTTTCCCCAGTTAAATAACAGTCAACAGTTAAATAATTGATATTTAACTACTAAAGTTTTACTTATACCGATTAAAAACAATCATCGCTATATCTGTACATGTATAATAACAATTAAACAAAGAAACCTAATAAAAATAGTTACTTTTGTTCGTTAAAAAATAATAAAGCCCTCTACTTGCGATAATGGCTGATGCTATGCTGTGAAATATGTTCAGACAGGCTTAATGTCTCTTTCTTCCTACTAAACGTTTTGGCAATTCCTTATAGTTTCGCTAATATGATGACTTTCGCAACCGTACCCTGGCACAATCGACCCCAGTCTCTTCTACTTGTGTAAGTTGGCAGCCCTTTTTCTTTTTAGAGCACTTTAGTCAAACGTAACAAAATATAAAGCAATAGAAAACATTGATTGCTTAAACACACACAAAAAGAAACGAAATTCTTTTTACTTTGAGAGAATTTTTCTTATTTATTGACTTAGTTTTCTTTTATATTTTAAAAAGACTTATTACCGAGAGCTAGAAATAAATGAATAAAATTTCTCAACATAAAATGATAAATATAATCATAATTGAAGCATCAATGACTAATCTATAAAAATAATTAAATTTCCATTATATACCAACAGAAAACTTATTGCTAATGTAAAAAAAAATTGATAATAGTAACTAAGCCAATATTTCTGAGACATTTTGTTAAAAGATAACAAGAATCAGAAGAGAAAATCATGTTCTATAATTTCCGCATACCTAACCACATCCACACCCTGGTGTGATACCTGTATGGTAGGTATTAAAGAAATTCAAAGAACTACATACAGATTTGATTATTAAAAAAAAAATATTGTCTACACTAAAACATGCCAATAAATCAAACATGACGGTAACATTCAAGTACTTTACATTTCTGATCTGACTTATTACTTGTGCGAATCTCGTATTGATCCTGAGGTAGAAAACAAGTCTTCAAAGCCAGAACTTAATTTAGGTTGGACTTCATAATGCCTTTTTTGTTCTTCCTGAGTCCATTCAAAGTAAGATCGATAAGGGTGTTAAATAATTCTGTTTAGCATTAGCCCGTTAATGAAGGCGAAAGAATCACAAAGAAACTCAGCCTAAGAAATTCGTCATTCTAAAAAAGAGATGGGAATGAAGAATTTTCTTTAATGAGAAGCATGCCTACAGTTATTGTTAATGATGATTTTATTGGCTCTAAAAATGTATATATTTTTATAAAATATGAACGACAAGTTTTATATCATACTACTTCAATCAAATCTAAATTATCCTTATGATTAAGCAATTTTAATTTTGTAATTTTTCAATATACCAATCGTAACCTACAATATTTCTACATTCTAATACAGCAAACTCATGAAGAAAGTTCCAGTATGGTTTTGGAGAATCAATAACTGTTACTTTGATGTGTTTCTTTTTCAGTTAACAGAATGGCTATCTCCAATTTTAACATATTTGATTATTAATTTTAGTGATATTTCTAGTGAGCAAATTTATACCTTTATTCACAGTTATATATTTCAACACCGAAGAGACTTACTGTGGGATCAACTTACTCACTGTCTGTATAGATATTATAAATTTTCCAACTATGAATATCACTAAAATGATTTTACTAAAAAATATTGAAATTGGAGTTAATCATTCTATCAACTGAAAGGCTCATATAACAATTGTCAACAGCAGCGAATCTAGGTATAATCTTTTAGGGGAGCTTTTATATTTTTTAATAACGGTAAATACTCCAGAAGAAAATGAAATAAACTATATGAAATCATGTCTTAGAGATCCTTGAATGCCAGTTCAAAAAATAATGTTTTTAGAGAAACATTTTATTATGATATATTTATTTTATATTTTTGTGAAACGTGCTCACATTAAGTACCACTTATTATGACTAGTGTAAGTATTTAGTTCAGATGACTTACATAAATAAATATAAACCAATGAAAAATATTTTTTGGGGGGAGAGAAAGGGAAGGAAGGATATAAAAATAAACAAAATTATCAAAACTAAGATAATTTTATTGTAAATACTCTTGAGAGTACCAGGTAAATTTTAGTATACCTATTTTTGGTATCTGTGTGGTATCTGCCAGAACGCTTCAAATATTTATAATTAACATTTCCTGTGTTCACTGAGAAATAGTTGACGTTCACTGGACTTAAATGGAACTATGAAAATGATTATTACATTCTCCAAATAGTGTTAAACCTTTTTTTGTTTCTAACTACACTGAAACATCGAAATCATTTGTGAAACATGCTTATATAGCGAATTCGAATCATATTATATAAATTATAAATCCTGTAATAAAATAAATCCTGTAATATTTTAATTTAAATAATATTTCTAAAATTAAATGATGATCTTATATTGTTGAAATATTAAAAAAAATATATTTTAGCTCTTCCAGAATAAACCCCCTCAGGTGCCTGGAGGCTCCAGAGCAAGCCGCACCCCCTCGGGCATGGATTACGCTCTACAAAGTATTGTTTCCTTGCCCGGGGCTCTTTGGTCTTCACTCTATAGGCTATGCAGAGCAGCGTATATATAACCCGTCTACTATAGGTACAAGTCATAGAATACTTCAATAGGTACAATACCAAGATTTAATTTCAATTTCGTGAAAATAATAATAATATACTATGAAATGAAGTAATACTTTATTAATGTTATATAGTAAATATACCATGAACAATTTTCAATAATTAATTTTTAAACTGAACCTAATACACAAAATTCTTCGGTTAGCTCCTATGAATCAAAAAGAAGACTTCAACACTTGTAAATAAAACAGTTTGAACGTATGAAAAAAGAAAATTAGATCATAATATCTAAAAAAAAAAAATTCTATCAAATAAGCCGACAGCTAATTAACATATATTGTGCAATTTCAGTAATCCGAACTAATTTTTGGGGGAGACGATCAGATTACCGAAAAGTTCAGTTTACAGAGAGTGTGCGGAAAAAATATTTAAAACAAAACATTGAACAATAAGGAGATTCAACTTTATTAATTGATTGACTATATTTATTTCTCAGATTATTATTGTTCTATTATATACGTATAATAATTCAAAATCATAAATTTTATGTGGGTACAAGGTATGCTAGAGTATAGAGGACAATGCTTCGGAAGAGGCATTGCTATCTGTTTCCAGTACCTCAACTTTCCTCCTTTGGCTACACTTCAAGTCATTTGAAAAAAAAACAGAAATAATAAAAAATAATCGGTTATTAAATAGTCCGTGGTACAGACCCTTTTTTATCGAATTATTTATTATCACGCGCCTGAAACTTCGTAAATAGTTTTATCTCATCATAACCTACAACTATTTTATTTACGAAAACTCTTGGAATTGAGGCGTTTTCAATCAGAAGAGGAGAGAGCAAAATTTGTCTATTTTATTAGGTACTAAAAATTCGTAAATACACATTTGCTTTCTACTTAGATCGTAAGATAATTTGATCACAAAGTCGAGAAAAAAGGTTGCCTTCAAAAATATTGAGCCGTTTGGCGTGACCCACACCCCCAATTTTTCCAAATAACGAGGTTATATAGGACAAACGGTCCAATATTTTTGTAGGCTACCTTTTTTATCGATTTTATGATCAATTTATCTTACGATCCAAGTAGAGAGCAAATGTGTATTTACGGGTTTTTAGTAAATAATTAAATTAAAAAAGTTTGCCCGTCCAGATTAAAAACTCCCCAATTCCAAGACTTTTCGTAAATAAAATAGTTGTAGGTTGCGACGAGATGAAACTATTTAAGAAGATTAAGGCGGATGTTAATAATTCGATAAAAGGGGTCTTTACCACTGACCCTAACTAAAATCGATAAGCGAGATAGCAAATCCATGGAATATTGTACCTAGTAATAAAAAATCAGAAGTCATAATTACAAAGCTAAGGATCGGGCACACTAAGCTAACTCACACCTAAGCTGCCTGCTAAGAAGGTAAACTCCCGCCAATGTGTTCTAGTTGTCGGCAACAACTAACTTTCAAGCATATATTGTTAGATTGTAAATTTCACGAGAAACAAGAAAAAAACTAGAGATCAATAGAGAGGATAAAAAAACATTGACATGAAATGACAATATATTTCATGCTATATTTAAAAGAAATACATTTATTTAAGGAATTGTAATAGTAACAAAGAAATAGTGCCTATAGCCTAATGCAGCGGTACATATCTCCATAATGTTAAATAAATAAGATGTAATATAAGTACTATATTCATTTATTTTAAATTTTAGGAATTCTTTCATATTGCATATGCTCATTTTTTCGCAGTTTCTCCATTGAAAAACTAGGTACTTGCCTTACAATCCTTATGTTATAGAATCCTTCATTTTTCGCTGAATAACCGCGAGTTGGATGCGTGTGTTAGGAGTTTTCACACAGCTGAAGTTCGAATCACATTTTTAATATTTAACAATTAAAGTTCACAAAATTAAATCTGTTTTATGAAGTTTAATTAATCTAACCAGTATAAGTTTATGATGGATACTGTCAAAATCTTGTCAAATACGTATGTTAAAACTTTTTGTTGCTTGGAACGTTGAATAAAGAAAGAACGTTAAATGAGCTGAAGGTACAGAATCCCTGATAGGCCACCAACCGTGACATCCCTCTGAGGCAGAGGCCGTGGGTGTGAAGCAGACCATATCCTCTCTGTGCATTACCATCGCCATAAGAATGCCGTACATCAATGCTGTCAATATGCGCATTAGTTTTTAGCCATCTTGCTATTAATCAAACCTCTACCCTCTAATCTCGGCAAATAACACTACCCTTCAGCGAACCTCTTGAAAGTCAAATATTACTGTGATCCCGAATAGGCAGCAATGTTTGGGCGTAGCTCGATTCGAAACTAATACCACTATGCTCTTCGATTATTGTTGTGTTTGCTTATTGGATTTAACGCCCTTATGTACTTTAACTGGAGTATGGGATACCTATCTGGCTCATGACGTTCCAGTTAATGGATTTGTGCAGACATAAATAATTATTTTCTCATTCATATTATGGTTTTCTATGTTTTAAATATTTTGGATACAACACTGGATATTTTATTATATATATATTAAAAATATTTCATTAACCAATGTTTATTTTATACGTTTAATTACAAACTCATAGTCTCCTGTCATTCCTTCCTTTAGATTCACGACTCCCTGATAGTGTTAGCCAACGATATTATAATTTAAACTTCGTGTGCCGAATAATGAATACCTCTTGTAGCATTTTTGTACAAAATATAGGAATATTTCAGCATCATATCAAATAAATAATAATCAAGATTGAATCTAAGGATATGCACAAAAATTGCTTATAAAAATAAATAATAAATAATGGGAATATGGGCTCATTTTGTCAGTTGTTTATTTTCTTTTAATATGTCTTGTGTGGACAAGTTCTCTGTGTTGGATTTGTCTAATGGCTGTCCTTGTGTATTAATGTTTTATACAGTTTGAATAAAAGAGGCATTGATTAACTAAAGCCCAATGAGGTAATGATTAATCATTACCACTTCCTTTTTTTTGCTTCCAGGGTTTCTATGTATAAGAAATAGTCTATTTATTGAGAGAACAAAAAATTTAACATTTACTTTCTATTTATTTTTAATCTAACGGATAGTGTATACAAACACACAGTTATAACTAAATTATATGCAAAAAAAATATCATACCTACTTATATTATTATTTCCGTTTTTCTTTCCTTATTAAATGCAACTTCTTTAGCCGCATCAGTAATGTGGTAGCAAAGTGTTTACGTTTAATAATCGTATGTGTATATATAGAAATAGAAATAGAAATAGAAAAATCATCTTTATTCTGGGACTAGGTCCCTTTAGAATAACAGTATTGTTCATATATATTAACTATAAATCTGGTCTAAAGACTTATTACAATGAATAATAACAAAATACATGTAATACATTAAGTATTAATTAAGCTCTTAGGATAAATTAACGAGGACAGTTGGGTAATAGGGGTTCAGTACTACAATATTGGAACTAAAATAATTGCATAATAATCACTGAATGAAATTAGAAAGGAAAGTAAAATCTATTTTATAGGTAAAGCATTGTAGTGATGGAATATAAAAATTAAAAAAATAATAATAACTGTTAATATGTAGGGAAAGAAATTTTAAAAACTAAAACAAAAAAAATATAAAAAAACAAATAATGATATACATATGTTCCCTAAGATATTTAAGTGATTATGCGTAAAGATTAGGAGAAGAGAAAATAAAATAAAGTATACATATACACATAGCGAGAAGTATGTTGAAGATAATTAGAAATAAAATACCTTTCACTGAAATACATTTCATGAATAACAAATTAGAACTTAAGAAAAACAAATTTTATCTACTCACAATGCTTAGTGAGTGGTGATGAAAATTCACGTTCAACATAGAATAAAACAATAAAAAATAAGAGAAAAAAAATAATGTCTAAAGAAAATTAAATCCTTATAACATAGTATGTATTTAACCAGCGTCTGATTGGATTGTGAAGAGGAATTGGAATAAGAGGGTTTTAAAGGTGGATAAGGATGATGCATGGCGGATTTTTAGTGGGATGGAATTCCAGAATGCAGTGGAACGGACAACGAAGGAATGTTTAAATGATGCAGATCTGTGGAAAGGAGTGTAAAGGTCAGAAGGACGAGATCTTGTGGAGAGGGTGTGGATAGATGATTTGAATTGTAGGAGATTGTATGCGTAGGACGGACGATGACTATTGATTATTTGGTAAAGGAATGTGCCTAGGAAATATTGTCTTCGGAAGGAAGGGAAGAGCCATCCTAATTCAGCATAGTGGTGCGAAACACGGAATACCTCAGGGCCCCTGTGACAAATCTTACGAAGGCATTCATAATTCTTTTCAGTCTCTCCCCGAGTTCTGCCGAGAGGCCACCGTACATCACGCAGCCGTAATCAAGGTGGGGGAAGATGAGGGAAGTTACTAGGAGTCTACGTGTGGAGATGGGTAGGAGATGGCGGAAGCGATGGAATAGTTTCAAGGTACCAATTGACTGTCGGGTAATGTGAGCAATATGGTGTTTCCAGGATAGGGTTTGGTCTATGAAAATGCCTAGGTTTTTTACTGAGGAGGTGAAGGAAATGGGATGGTCACTTAGGTACAGTATAGGTATGTTGGTATTGGCTCTGAGAAGGGGTTTGGAACCAATGACAATGGCTTGAGTTTTTGCAGCGTTTAACCTTAATCCATTTAAGTTTGCCCAGGCACTGATCCGATTCAATTCTTCTTGAATTTTGGCAAACGCTTCATACAACTCTGAGGGATGGAAGGAAAGGTAGATTTGGGAGTCATCGGCGTAAAGGTGATGGGAGCAGTGAAGGATTGAATTATGGATGTCATTGATATAAGAACTAAAAAGGAGGGGAGATATGCTAGAGCCCTGGGCCACTCCTGCGGACAAAGTAAGATAGGAAGACAATGGTTGATTAGGAATAGCGACAGCTTGTGAGCGTTGGGAGAGGAAAGATTGAAACCATAGGATAGAACTATGGGAAAAGGGTAATGATTTTAATTTGGAAAAGAGAATGGAATGGTTGATGGAATCAAAGGCTTTGGAAAAGTCAGTGAGTATAAGGACAGTTAGTTTTTTGTCATCAATGGCGGACTGAACATCATTAATGATTTTGATTAGGGCGGATTGTGTGGAATAACCTGGTCGGAAACCAGATTGGTAAAGGTCAAGTTTATTGGACTGTTCAAGGAAGTTGGAAACTTGGGATTGCACTATTCTCTCCAGGGGTTTGGAAAGGTTATGAAAGGAATAGGGTTACCAAGGAGTTTGGGATTAAAAGAGGAGTATCTAACTCGAGCCAAGTCTTCAACAAAGGGAATGCGTGAGGTTTTTGTGAATAATTTTATCTGTGATATAATAAGATGCATTAATGAATTTGGATTGTAAGAAGTTGATACAAGAAGAATTCGATAGTTTTATGCAGCCCCAAAGCTTTATTCAATTTATGTATCTAAATGCACTGCTTAGTATTTTTATGATTTGTTAATAATACTTCTATGTGACTCTTGGATTTCAACATCCAAGATATAATGTTAGGAAGGTGAAGGTTGTGCCAAATTATATTTGAAATAGGATGAAATTGTAAATATTTTTTCCTTACTATGTACTATCAAATATAGAAAATATAAAGTTTTTATATCGATAAAGTAAAAAATAAGAGAAAAAAATAAGATGAGAGGATGATTTATATAGAAGTAGGGTAGGTGTAATGAGGAGGGCTGATCGAGAACTGAGTGTAAAAAGGGAGGCAGTTGAGGGCGGGACCAAGGTGGAAAGACAAATAAGGAGTTTTGTATTAAAGCGGGTAGTACCTCCTGGGAGGAGGGTTTTATATTAATTTCTCTATATACTGCCCTCCTAAATCAAACAGCCTTCTCTCTCGCTTAATTATGGAACCTGCCCGCCTTTCTCCCGAATATCATTTATTAAAAAGGACTCCCTCGGGAACTCCCTCTGAAAGGGGACGTATTTGCACTTTTCGGTCTGCCCGCTCTTGTAGCAGTCGTATAATGGCTTTTTCCATTTAGCAATCATTGTCTTCCTCCAGGGGCCACATCGCATCCCAAGAATAGCATTGCCATAGGCAATCTTGTAGCATAGAATAATAATGACACAGCAGATGGGTGTTAGAATCTCTGAAAACAAGAATATTCTTAGATATTTAGTACTTATACCACCAAAATGATTTGGTGAAGTGCTATTCTATTCTAAGGAATTCATTTTAGTGGTGTAAGTACTAAGGTGTACTACTAAAACGAATTAATACTATTTTGAATAATAATCGGTTTCTTAAACTACCAAACCTTGTTCCAGAAATATAACCTTGTAAAAAGGGTCTTTCAGAAAGAAACTTTCTTCCAACACATAAATAATTAGGTTTCGAGACCTAAGTAGTCCAACATGCTATCTATATGTTGGAAAGAAGTGTTTCTAAAAGGCTTATTAACAGAGATAAGTTTCTTGGATGAACTCAATTCGGCGGAGAAATATAACTTTGTAAAATAGTTTCATTTTGTCGCGATAAGAAATTGATCAACAATTTGGAAATTTTTCCAGTCTTCAAAATATACTAGATTATTCCTCTATTTGTCTATTCCTTTATTACTAGTGTGACTATTTTTTGTTATTTTTTTTTTTTATAGTAAAAGTATCAGCTCGAATCCAGAACCAAATTTTAAAATTGATTGCAGTTATAAGGGACATACTGTCCTGTGTGACATCCCATGGTTTACATAAACATTTTTTTGTTTTAGTTCATTTCAGAGAAAGAATATCGAGATGGATTACTTTCGCTCACGAACGTAAAATACTCTCATTTAATATGGATTCTCACTTTAAATTTGATCACCTTTCTCTCTTTTGAAATGAATCAATTTGATGTAGTAGTTCAATTATAAAAAAAAAAAAGATACATCTTTTACCAATTTATTACTAATTTTTCCTCATTTGTAATACAGTTTATGTTTTCACTGGTTTTGTTACGTCTTTGGCGTTTCCAGAATTCGCATCCCCTACCCATAATTTGGGTCCACGAATCATCCTACATTTTCTTCCTTCCCTAAGCTCAACATTCCTTCCTCGTCTAAAATCTTCTACTTATTTTGATACACCATATATTCCCTCAAATATATATACAATTTTCTCTTAAATATCCAACACTTCATTAATCTGCTCCTCATATCCATCTAATTTTTTTTCTAATCAAGGTTTTTTTATTATTTTTGTTATCTATAATCGTATACAAAAAAACGTTAGGAGGTAACACAACAATTGATGCCCAATACTTGTAATAAAACGAAGTCAAGTTCTCGCTTCCCTATTTTCAATGGTTGTGGCGCAATCTCTTGCTCAAGTAAGGGATTCAGAGAACGGCTTCTTCCCAATATTAATTTACTTTAAGAGGTTCTATTAGAAAAACCATTTTGAAAAATTCGAATGCCGTTCAGGTAATGGGAAGTTCGTGCAGATCCAGTACAGTTGCTCCTTTATTAGTTAGGATTGATGATTCGTTAGCGTTAGCACGACTCAGGTGCTCGGTATTATTTAATTAGCGATTAGCAGCTGGTCTTTACCCAATTAGTGGGCGTGTCCGTTGTAGGCGGGGCCAATAGCAACAGCCAATCCGGATAATTGTCACTGATTGATGGAGGAGAGAGTGACGTCGTGATTGGCTACTTTACCTACGGCTCACGCTGCCGCTGTCCAATTACACTCAACGATAACCACTGGCATCTCAAATTTAAACGTACCTTTTCTAACCATCAGTCAGTCCTATAGTTCACGGCGACTACTCTCATTTGTTTAAGGTGATAGTCATTTGCTCGTAAGCAACTATCAATTATTTTTGGGAACCAAGAGTAACAAGGAAAGAATCGTTTTCAATTATTTAAAAATTTACGATATTATTTTATAATTTATATTTGATGATACATAATTTTTTTATCGACAGATAAATATGTCTTTCCGATAATTTTTGTTATATTAAAGGCTTGAAGGCCGCAAAAGGTCTACTGTAACTATACACAAACTATTTTAAGTTTTGTAAAGCTTAATAAAGCAGAGATTATACTCACTAAGTCTGTATAGTAAAAACAATTATATCGTGCACCGCAAAATAATTTGTATCTTACATTCACAATAATAGAAAAACAGCGAAATCGGTAAAAGTAATAAAATTGAATTAAATAACGATGATGAAATAATAATAACATCACTACACCTTATTTCAAATGAATGGATGATTAATAGTCAGACGATATCATTTTTTAAGATTTAAAATGTTGCCGACGTTTCAACCCAAGCCTATGGGTCATCATCAGGGCATGTTACCATCATTGAAAGTGTTAATAAAAATTTATCCACCAGGATTAGAACAATCGACTAACTCCTTGCTATATTTCAAATAAAAAAAGTTATGTAGAAGCAATATCGCTTTATCATTTCTCAATATGTGCTTTTGTGGATAAAATTAAATGTTCTTCATGGTGTAGAGATGGTGGACTGTGATTATAATATGAGGAGTTAGTCGGGGGGGTGCGTTCAAATAAATACTATGTGTGAAAATACTGTTAATTTAGTAAAATACTGTTAATTTAGCAAAATACTATTTTAATATATAGTATTTATTTGACCGCACCTTCCCCTCCTTCCCTCTCCCTCCGTCCATCTCCTTCTCATTAAATGTTCTTCATTAATAGGGATATTAATTGAAAGGATACCATTAAATTATTTTATCCAAACTAATGTGTTTCCTGTTTACTGTTTGAGGTATCAGAACATCTGTGAGTACATAAACATCATGATAAAAATATTATAATCTTATTTTCGCTGTTATAGTAGCAAACTTTATTCTTCTATAAAATAGAACAAACTTTGATAAATGTTTATGATTATTTAGTAATTAGGACACCATTGATTCTGAAGGAAATCATTTGTCTTATAATATATTGATTAAAAAAAAAAAGGTATGTTTTCTGGTAATCTGTCACTGATGTCTAATATAATCAATTCCATATAAAAACTCGATTTTTTTTTTGTTATAATTCTTTACCTCGGTTATTTTTCATAAGATTTCGTTGTTTCTTCGTTTTACTGTACCACTACTAAACTATTATCTGTTCAATATTTACTTATACAAAAAAATGACAAAGGTGGTATATAACGGAGATATCTTATTATAAAATTCCTTAATTATTTTCGAACATTAGAAATTCTTGTTTTAGCTACTAAAGGCATTACATATATATATATATATATATCAGATATTATAAATTAATGTTCGGTTATGAAATTGATAACGTACTTTTAAGAGGTTAATTTATTTATTTGTTTATTTATATTGATATCTTGACTAACTAGTCAAGTATCAGCTAATTTTAAATGAACTGGTGTACTTATCCTGTTTATTGTACTATTGTTTTGAGCTCTATAACATTTCTAATTAATTTTGTGTTAGAAATTCATTAATTAATCCACAAATTCCATTTCAAGTATATGCTTATTTAATTATCTGTTGGATCGAATCAGAACTATTAATTTATAACTATTATGTAAATGCACGTATGTATATGTCATTATAATGGTAAATGTGAAGTTAGTTCTTAACTTTTGTTTAAATACTAATTAAATGTAGTCCCTCGAGTTTATCTTCATAAAATCAAAGAGTTTTTATTAAGCAAAATTTCATTTAAGACAATTAAAGTTTGTCTTTATTGTTCAAATTTTCTAAACAGAAATAAACCACAAACGAAGAAATCGAGTTTTCAGAAAAGGGATCGTAAGTGACAATTCCTTCACATCATGCTAGGAAAAAAAACAACCTTAAAATATCAATTTATCCGATTTGGTGCTCAAGGCTTTCTGATTTGTTTATGTTGGTTTACATCTATATCCTCATGAAATTCTAAAAATGAAAGACATCAAGAAAATCCAGAGGCAACAGGAAGGTCTATTTTCTCCCTATTGACGATTCCTAATGATGGTTGATAAAATTGAATCTGGTATATTTAATTTTCAGCTTCATATTTCTGTTTTCAACACCACACCATCATTCAATTTATTAATTCAGTTTTTACATCAATAGGTATCTGGTTAATTTATTTATCGCTATTTATTATTAATTTTATGAAAATAAAATTCGTAAACCATATTAAAGCAGAATAATTTTTAGCATTTAAAACGAATTTAAGGATAAAGCAAATGGTCAGAGCCAAAAGTCGAAGTTGAGAAATTGTTTACTAAATATTCTCATCTAGAATAATTTAATACCCGCCACAAATTTTTACTAAACTCTTGATTCCTTTTAATACGGAATTTTCTCCCAAAATATGGAAAAGATAGCGTTGTTTTAGAGAGGGCTTACAAATTATTCGATGGTTCGCGGTTATCGATTTGGTAATAACTAGGATTTTGAGCTTAAATGTCAGTGATAAAACAAATCAAACATATAATTCACGTGAAAATGGAAATGAAAAAATTACAGTTAGATGAAAATATAAGGCATGCCCTTATTTTACGATACTGATATAATTATAGGTAATGTGACATAAAAAAGAATACCCTTTTTTGGATTTAAGAAAATGTAATAAAACCGTTCAAATTTATTAAAAGGGGTAAGTTATATTTAAGATTTTGTATGACGAGAATTCTATTAGAATTCTTCTCATACAATCAGGTTGTAAAATAAAAGGAAACAAAACTGTTTCAGTGTAAAGGAAAATTTCATAAATTATTATTCTTTATGTTCTTAAACACTATGTGTTTTATCTTATTTAAAATAATGTCCAATAACAGATTTTTATTATTTCTTGTATAAAAAAAATATATGATAACCCCTTTTTGTAATATCTGGGTAAGATGGTGTGGTATAGCTTAAATTAATATTAAATATTATTATCGATGAAATTTACAACTGTTAAAATAAAAATTCATCTAGTAAATATGATATAGAGTAATATAATGACACGAAAAGACTTGCAAAGAAACTACCCATAGGTAGTAGATCTCTAATAATTCCCTGCATTAGATCACGGATAGCTCTTTTCAGACTCCTCGGAGGTTTTTCAGGGATCGAAGAAGAACTGAGAGAGCTCGAATAGTTCTGAAGTTAGCTATTAATGGATTTGGCCCAGTCATAAACATTTGGAGCATTAAGCATATTGTGGATGATTTTATTAAGATCATAATAGAGGAGAATGTTAACCCTTTCCACTCGTCACAATTTCGGACGTTACCTACCAGCAACTCCACGCACTTAATTTATCTTCGATTTTTTCGCGTCTTTAATTCGATTTTTTGCTTATAATTCCATAACTCCGTTATTTTTCATAAGATTTCCTTGCTTCTTCGTTTTATAGCATCACTACTAAATATATTATATTATATATGCAATGGATTATGCAATATTTATTTATATAAGCAAATGACGCTGTGGCAGATAACGTGAGATGTCTTATTATAAAATTCAATAATTTTTTTTCGAGCTAATAATTCTTGTTTTAGTTTCTTATTCAATTCTTATTCAACTTATTTTTTATTTAATCTTGAAAAATTTTATTAATTTCGAATTTAGTTCATTCAACTGAAAAACTATTATTTTTATTTGTATAATAATGTAAATTTCAATGTTAGACTTCCCGTGAGCAAAATAACTTGTACATGAAACTGGATTCAGGGCTTCAATATAAATTTCAATATGGAATTATTATACCTTAGTTTATTTATCATGCACCTTGATATTTTTATTATATTTTGATCTGTTGCTTGTGCTATTTTAAAAGAACAATACAGGAAAACATGCTTTTCTAAAAATATTGCAGAGGAATAAGTTAATTCTCAGTAATCGCTAATAAACTCATGTGGCCTCAGAGGATCAAGTGGAAAGGGTTAATATTTAACATGAAAATTCCTTATTAATCACAGGTAATGTCTCTAAAATTTGTTTGCAGGAATGCTCCGCAACCATCGGTGGCTTAAAGAAAAATATATATTGCATTTTATTTTTGCTCTTTGTGTTCACCTCTTTTCTTTGTTTTTTTTTTTTCGGAATTTTTGTTTTATGAAAATACCAAGGTAGGGCTCAAAGGCTGAAAGCAATTAACCTTCGTTTTAGGGCCTTTTTTATTTTTCAGTAGGGATGGAGATTTAACGTAGCAATTAAAGCAAGTACCATTAATGGGTGCATCATCATACTAAATCATACTTGAGCCTCAAGGCATTACTTTCTCAATTAGCTCAGATAGCCTTCTTTTACGGTATTTATAATTTTGTGTGTGTGTGTGTGTGTATTCTCATTTATGAAATATTCTATTTTTTGATCGTTCTTGTTAAATAGATAAGAATGATGATTATCTTTGTTATCAGAAACCTTTTCCTATTGATTCTGTTAACGTATCACAAAACTTATTTTCTGTAAAAAGTGTTGTTTAAACAGACATTTTTCTAAATTCTAAGAAATAGGATTCAAGTAAGGGTAAACAAATATATCATTAATATTATGTAATAAATAATATTAAAACGGATACTGTTAAATATTTATAGAAAGCCCCGTCTTAATTTATCTATTATAAAACTAAATAAAATACTTGTACTTAATAATTTCTTTGTTTGTGTACTTTTAAGACAACGTCAGATCCTTCTAAATCAATGTTTATTAGGCTTCAAAAACTATTTGGTCTGAGAAAAAGATAGTTTTATTGAATAACTTGTCATTATTAAGAGGTGAAATGTTTGTGATTTGTGAATGTTTCATACAATGTATTTTTATTGTCTATTAATTTTAATGAATTATGTTTTTGATATAATGTATTCTGTATTTCTTATTTTAAATAACAGAAAAAACATTATTTTTTTATAATTACTTTTTTATTGAGCTATGAGGCTCTACTAAACAATCGAATTCCTGTTTCATGTACAAGTATTAAAAAAAAAAGAAAATATTATTTTGCTCGCGGAAAGTCTAACATTAACATTTTCTTAGATTTACAGTATTAAAAAAATAAAAATAATCTATTAGTTTACATATAAAATGTCTTTAAAAGCTAACAAAAGAATTTCTAATGCCCGAAAAATAACTATTGAATTTTATAAAATCCTTTTCCTATTGATTCTGTTAACGTATCACAAAACTTATTTTCTGTAAAAAGTGTTGTTTAAACAGACATTTTTCTAAATTCTAAGAAATAGGATTCAAGTAAGGGTAAACAAATATATCATTAATATTATGTAATAAATATTAAATCTAACATTTTCTTAGATTTACAGTATTAAAAAAATAAAAATAATCTATTAGTTTACATATAAAATGTCTTTAAAAGCTAACAAAAGAATTTCTAATGCCCGAAAAATAACTATTGAATTTTATAAAATCCTCATACCAGACTGAAACGACAAGAAACCGCTCGATGTTTCCGACTACTTCAGCGCATACTAGACACACGCTCTAACCTTTCATTTAATTACAAAAGACTCATATATATGAACATAATAAGACCTATTTGGACTTACGGAGTTGAGCTTTGAGGCTACACTAAACCATCGAATTCCTCTCGTATCCAATCTTTACAATCCAAAATCCTTTGTAAAATCTTCAATCCTCCTCACTTTGTAACAAATAAAATAATCCATAATGACCTGAATGTTCCATGTTTCCGATTCGGCCCAATCCAGATACCTATCCTTCCATAATAAACTTCAGAACCATCCTATATCTCTCGTTTCTAACTTTGCTTCCTCTTCGATAACTGATAACCCTCCTAGACGTCTGAAAAGAAGGTGGCCTCGTGATCTCCTAATGTACACATATCATTAAAGTGCTACCATTGGGTAGTTACTCAGCAAGTGTTTTCACGTCATCATATCCATATTTTCAAATTTACTTAATGTATTTCTTTAATACAGTTGTAAATATCATTAAGAAATAAAAAATAAAAAAATATTTACTTTTAAATTTTCCATGAATTATGTTAAGTATAATTTAAAAAAAAATAATAAAAATGAAAGTATAATGATAAAAACATATTGTTTTCAATTTCCCTTTGTTCTCTGCTTTGTAAGTTCTCCCCAACTGAAACTAACCCCCTTCTCGGCCTCCCCCCCCCAAAAAAAAATATCTTTCCTTCCAATAATTTAAAATCCAATAAAAATGAACTCTATCAAAAATTCATAATACAAACGTACCCCACACTTAAAGCATTTGATGCCGTAACTTGAGCCAATCATTACTTTTTTCTTAATCTGAATACCTTTAGAAACATATAGCATCATTTTATTTCCATTTAATCAATTAAATATCACTATGCATCAACTAAACACATACATCGCTCCTTTCATTTAGGGAGGGGTGGTAAGGATGGGATATAGTTAGTTAGGTGGTTAGTTTTATACCCATAGGGTAATTTAGATGTGGGATACATACATTTACTTGAAGTAATATCAATACGTGACTGTTTTACATTATCATAAACGTTTATTGAGAGGCTCTACATGAAAGTCACAAATCATCAGTTTGATCGTTGCCATGTACAGCTAACGAGCCAAAGGTCAAATTATGCCAACCACGATTTGTTAGCGGTCGTGGGAGCATGGTTATTAACGTCTTTTAATTTCCTCTTCCTGCATCTATATATTAATTCAAATGCAGCTTTTTTTGATAATCACCATCGCAAAGATAAATAATAATTCATGATCATCAATAAATTTCCAATCGCATTGACGATTTAACGAAGTATTTTGGATTGTGTTGTTTGAATTTTGGTTATGTGTGTGTGTTTTGCGGAACCCCAAAGATAATCCTAATATTTAATTTTTTAAGAAAATAATTTAAGCAAGCACCATTTTTCTTTATTATAAACGTAAATATAAATAAATATATTATAAATTCACTGATGAATACTGATCAATTCCTATAATATATTTATATGATTTATTATAATAAACCTCAGGGGAAGGGAAAAGAGAAATTAGAGTTTTGCAATAACTTATTGTTGTAATTTGAAACTGAAAAGACGGGTACTTATAGATATCCAATCTGATGTTGGATTAAATACAGATCATGTCAATTCAATTGAAAATCTGATATTGCAAGCATTAACAATAACAGGAAACCTTGAAAATGCAATAAATTTCTAATCAGTTTCGTGGGACATGAATATAATTCGGAACTTAAAAAAAAAAAAATAATAATAATATAAAGCTGATGTTTTTTCCCTTAAATCTGTAAACACATTTTTAAAAAAAATATTTATTGAACGATATTACAATCTGTCAAAATTAACAACATTTATAATAGTGTTCAGAAAACACATTCACACTCTATTTACAATAATTAAAAATAAATAATATAGAACAATAATAATACTAAAAGTTAATGTAAATATGTAAACATAATTAAAATACATTTTAAGAGAAGGCACCAGAATAGTTTAATGGAGCATCCCGAGCTGCGGGCCTTGAAGTGATAGAATTCTGTTTTTAAAAAGTGTTCGGAAATTGCGACTGAAAATCAGTTACCAAAGAAAATGTTAATAAGTTAAAAGTTCTTTTGATTTTTTTTTTTTTTTTTTTTGTACTGTTTTTACGGAGAAATGAATTCTACCAAAATAAAGATTTTTTGTTGTTTTTTAAATGAAATAAATATTTCTTTTCTGCAATTCCGACCCAAGCATATTACAATGCAAATCTAACCGTTCAATACCTTTTTCAATTTAACAAATATCGTAAACAACAATTTAAACTAAAATTTGAAAACATTGTTCCATAAAAAGAAATGGAACTGAAAAAACATATACCTATATCAAAGAAATGAAATTAATGAAATAATGTTGATATTTAAAAAGATCAATCGGCGCTAATGGCCACGGCATTCGAAGTGATGTTTAAAAAACATCAAATATATATATATATATATTATTTATTTTATTTATTTATTTAGATATATAACAATCTGTCACGTGGACAATAATTATAGTGATATATGATATAACACATTCATACTAAATATACAGAAAATACAAAATTAACAAAAGTAAAATAATATTTATGAAGTTTAAAGTGGTTTCTACTTGTACCCCCATTACAGAAATTGATCCGCATTAATATGATCATCTATATGTTCCTAATCCTATTATTTAAGTTTTTAAGCAATCAGCACTTATCTTTAATTTAAACGTAAATATAAATAAATATGTTATAAAGTCACTGATAAATTAGTATAATATATTTATACGATTTTTTATAATACACACAGGTGAAGAGTATAGAGAAATTAAAGTTCTGCAATAAATTATAGTATTAATTTGAAACTGAAAAGATAGGTACTTATAGATGATATCATATCACCTCATTTTTTACATAACCTGAGGTGATAAACTCTCAATTTAATTAATAAAGACTTAAAGCTTATTAATCAAGGAAGGCGATTATCTGTAGTATAGTTGAAGTGAAAGAAAAAAAAAAACGCAAATAATTCATGATGTTTTTAAAACAGAAGTTAGCTTAGTTTATTCGCTCTAAAGTCCTCTTAAAATATTTTAGCTCTATTTTAAGTAACTCTAATTTATTTCAAGTGCTGTTTGTCTAGTTTACTGTAAAGCAATCATTAATTGCTTAAATTAAGTTTTTTGTTTAGTTATCGCTTCCTTTTCAACAAAAATTAAAATTTCAAAACTTTAATTTACACCTTTTTCAGCGGAAGCATGGTTTATATAATTCTTTTTCTTACCTCTTGAGATTCTGATTTCGCCTACTTAAATATTTTAGTCTACAGTACAGGACACCCTATATATAGATAATAAAAAATTATTGTTAAAAAGATTTTGTATTAATAAAATAAAATTGTGTCTTTTTGTCAAACATTAATCGCTTTTGATTAAATGTAACAAACAGATATATTTTTTTTTTCTTTGGGCAACATACCTTGATGATGAATTAAAATTTGGGTTAAAAGTAGGTAATAAAAAATAAATTAAAAAATTGACTGAGTCCTCATTACCTATCAATTATAATACATAATAGGTCAAAGATTTAATATATTGGTTTGTAACTTATATACACCAAACCAAAGAAATTAAACAGTCATAAAGCCTGCAAATATTTTTAAAAAAATCATAAACTGAGAATTAATTAATGAAAACCCAACTAAAGGTACACTTATTATTTATTATACGAAATAACTACTATAATAAATAAAAGAAAAAGAAGACCTTGAACGCTCTTGGGTTCGGTACTTTGTTGGAATTACTGTTTCTTGTGCAAGGAGGTGATTTAATCCAGATCATGCTCAATCATCCGGTTTCCTCCCTTAATTGATTACTTAATTAAGGTTACCCGGTTTATAGAGACTGAGTGTCTTTGAGGTGTGTCGCCCGACCTCATTAGTGTTGCCCAAAATCGGTCTTGGTCTTGCACTTTACAAGACCAAGACCGCCTAACTGTTCCAAGACCAAGACCAGGACTAGTAAAAAGTATCGATTTAAAAAAAAAATAAAAATCAAGGCAAAATAGTTACTAATACTTGACAATCTTAATTACGATATGTAAATAATTGGTACAGCCAATATACATTTGTAATTAACTCCTCTAATTTTTCATTCGGGCTTAGTTAGGTTTCTCCTATCTAAAAAATGACAGTGATACCTGTACAGTAATAAGGTAATAAGTAACTATAAGACTATTGCGAAGCTCTTGTGCAAGACCAAGACTGAGTTTCCAAGACCAACTAAAAACGGTGCAAATGAAAGTATAATGATAAAAATATATTGTTTTCAATTTTTCTTTGTTCTCTGCTTTGTAAGTTCTCCCCAACTGAAATTCCCCTTCCCTCCTCCCCAAAATATCTATAATTTAAAACCAATAATTTAAAATCCAATAAAAATGAACCCCATCGAAAATTCATAATCCGATACAAATGTACCCCACATTTTATGCCATAACTTGAGCCAATCATTACTTTTTTCTTAATCTGAATACCTTTAGAACAAAAATCGTCTCGGTGTCGCATTTGGGCAACACAATACCTCAGGGTCAATCCACGGCTGACGAAACGGAATAAATCTGTCATATATAGAATGATTTATCTGTCTTCAGCCGGACTTGATCCTAGGATCTTGAACATTACAATACAGTGTCCTATCTCTGAGCTATGTCATTCCTTTAATATTTTTTTTTTCTCAATCTAGACTTCATGCTAACATATCTTGTGTTTTCCTGGAGCGATGTCAGATATTCCGTTTCGGGTTAGCATAGTGTTATATTTTTCTATCGTGAACATGTCTAAATCGTTGAAACGTTTACTAGTTCGGTATTTAGTGGCATACGAGAGACAACGCTTTGTTTTAGAGCATTTCAATAATGTCCTGAAAGATAATTAAAGTGATAAGAGAGCAATCCAACGATGTGGAATTGGCTTGCCCCGGGGATATAGACGTATCTATCGATATTTATACCTGAAAAATCAGCCGTGGAACATTTGGAAGCTATGGTTGCGACCCCAGTTTAGCCGGCTTAGATAACCTAATAATGTAACCTTGGGCGGCCGCAGTGCCTCGAGCCAGCAGTTTATCAAGACATGAACATTCTCTTAGCCCTCCAGCGCAACTCTAAATAGCAAAAGCCAGTTCCGATTATGGCATTGGCAACAATATTTATTGTCATGTTGGATTTCCCAATCTCCAATTCCTATGTAACTATAGGACGGAATATGTAGCATTTTCCAAATAAGTAAAATTAACTCAATTTATAGAACCTGCCGTATCGGATATGATGTAGATGCAATGGATATAACTAGAACTAAAAATAAAGCAGATTTGATTTTTTAATTGTAAAATCTATTTCTTAGATATACAGAATATATCGACAAACCGCAAAAATCTACCCGTTCTTCCTTAGCGCTTGGTGAACGAGAAGTTGGTTACACTTTCCCATAATTGGGAAAATATTTATTAATCGATAAATTTATAAAAAATATATTGGTATTGTTATAATATATTTATATCCAAATGTCCATGTTACAATAAAATATGGCTATCTAAAAAAGATCTTTCATGTATTGAATATTTAATAGTTGACCGTTGCATTATTGAGGAAGGAGATGGTCCGGGGTGGCGGCTCTAGGTTTTTTCCCTATTACCCAAACAAGTCAGCAAATCCCCCAATACCTGCACTTACCCTGGTTTTCCAGTTCTATGTGAAACTCCTAGCTGAATACACCTGCAAGTCTCTAATACTCTTCTTCTAATTTTATTTACTTAATTTTTTGGTTTTATTTTTTCTTTTCTTTCTCCACATTCCTTTATGTCTATCATTTCATATTATTTCCTTTTCATTCAATCTCCCCTATAGATCTGTAGAAGTATATTCACATTTGCATATATTATATATTACACTACAACAATTGTTACCATCTATTTACTTCAGTTTAGGATCTTGTTACTTAGCTTACTCTGTTTATATTTTAATGTACTTACTTTTTATAATTTTAATAAACTTATTCACATTGTTTATAATTTTTTGTCTAAATATTAGGTAACTTCCACAATTCTCTATCTTTTTGTATCTTGTCCGTTCTAGCCCTGAAGAAGACCTGCAAAGTTGGGTCGAAACGTTTGTTTTTAATAAAATAGTTTTACCACTATTTAGCCTATTTATGACCGCCACCCCGGACTATTTCCTTCCTTCATCTTTCATATATCTTAACAGTTTTTTTTTTATTTATTGACAATTGTTATTTAATCTCGCCTTAGAGGAGGCAAATCAACAAATTAAGACTAACCCTGATGGTACTGTCTATAATAGGAACTCGCAGAACATATGCCGATGATGTTATCACGGCCTCTGTAGTAAGCATCACTGGCTGGTGCTACAGAAGTTCAAGCAGGCAGCTCAAGATTTAGGACTCTTGATAAGCATCGAAAATACAAGATATATAAAAGCATCTAGACAGATCAGGGCGAACGAGAATACTGTTGAATCAGGAAAAGACACATTTCATATTCTTGATGTATTTAAGTACGCAGAGAAGAGAAGTCGTGACAAAAAACAATAATTTGGAAGCCAAAATAATTGGCAGAATGGTTGCAACAACTTGATGTTTCAAAGCCCTGGAAAAGGGGCTCCGATACAAAAATCTCTTCAGTAAAGCAAACCTTGTAATATATAGAACGGTAAGGCAGTGGTACGTGGTTTCCGACGAAAAAAAACAAAAACGGAGAGCCCTACTGTTCTCAGAGAGAAGAATCTTTAAAAAAATTGAAGGCAGTTTTTGATTTGTTAGCAGCAGCATTAATTCAGGACCGTCAACTAAACCAAAAAGATTAGTTGGAATAAAACTCTTTACATTCTTTGTAACTTTTCGCTATGCATAATGAGGTATCGTTGACTTCCAGATTATTAATTAACTGGAATCGATTAGTTTTATAATTGTGTCCAATAAAGTACCGAATAATTTTGCAATTTTAGAAACATTTTGACAGCGTAATTTTATTATTTGTTGAATTTTAGGATTTATTAATTAAAATTTTAAAAAAATACTATAACAAAAGAAAAGGTAAATTTTTTCTGCTCAGCCTTCCGCAACCCTCCCTACATCCTAACCTAGCGGTGAATGAAAAGTGTTACAATTAAACGGTTACCTTATAGCCAGACCTATTACTCTGTTATAAAAAGCCCTATATGTATTTTTTGTGCCACGGAAATGGTCGAAATTAAATTTTAGGAGTAATCAAAGTCCATTCACGTTTCAACTAAATAACTACCTTTTGCTACCTGGGCACCTCCTACCTGGAATTGGATTGTTAAGAGCTTCTCTAAAAAAAATACCTCCATAATAATAAAAGGTGATTGTCCAATTTTTTACATGTGATATTAGTAATTCATAATTATTTCGAGAAAAAAAAATAGTTTGAGTCTATCCAATAGATAATAAATTAGAAGTAGTAATTTCCTCAACAGAAAAGAATTAAATTATGTGCCAAAGCTCATATTAAATTAAGCAACGCCTTTTGTAAAATATTATCACTATTAATTTTTATTTATCCATTTACCTATTTGTTCTTTTTTTTTTTTTTTCGAAGAAGCGTTAGTCATCGGTTGAACTCAAATTTTTATTATTCCATGTTTTATACAAAATAAAATATTACACGGTCACTAAAATTTTTATATATAATAGAGAGATTAAAAGTTTTTTTTTAACGAATAATATTATCAATTTTTAATATTACTTATTCGTTAGAAACAGCGTCCGCAAACTTACAAAGGCACCTCTTCCTGATTGAACACTGGTGTAAGAAATGGCGCATTAAGGTAAACGAATCTAAATGTAAACACATTACCTTCACCCTTCGGCGTAATACCTGCCCACCAGTTTATTTTAACTCCATCCAGCTTCCTTTCTCAGATACAGTCCGGTATCTTGGCTTTCTCTTAGACAGACGACTAACATGGAATCCACATACTCGACTTAAAAGACAGGAACTTAACAGACGATATGGCCAGCTATATAGACTACTGAATAGAAAATCTAAACTTTCTGGTGAAAACAAATTACTGATCTACAAGACAATACTGAAACCCATCTGGACTTACGGACTAGAACTATGGGGAACAGCCAAATTTTCTAACATCAAACGCATTCAATCCTTTCAGTCTAAAGTCCTCCGTACAATAGTCAATGCTCCCTTCTATGTAACCAATAAAACCCTACATCATGACCTTAATATCCCATTTATTCTTGATCTTATCCCAGCCAAATTTTCCAAATTTCACCAGAACCTTTCTCATCACCCAAATCCCGTTGTACAATCCCTATCAAGCACCACCCATCCCTACAATCCCCTTCGTAGGTTAAAGCGGCAGTGGCCACGAGACCTTTTGTAAATATGGATATTTTGGAGTTCATTCGTTATTATAGTTCATATGGCAATCCTAAAGCTGATGAAGCGCCATGATCGATTCCACCATCTGACTATTCAGTTAACTCTCACAATGACCTGCATTAGTAATATCGAAAGTAATGGAGTAATGGTAGTTTAATTGGATCAGCACAGTAAGAAACTAACAACAAACACACAGTACCACCATGATAAGCAAAAGATGAAAAGTAGTATCAAGACTCCACATTGTAAGCACACGATTCACCTTAGCATTTATTCTGACCATGTCAAATAAATAAATATGTACATACTACAAAGTACCAATATGCTCTACCATAGGTGTGGAACCTACAAACTCAAGAACGCATTTGGCCTCCGTGACGTAGCTGCGATCTCCAAACTTTTTTGCGGGATATTTATAAATCTAGCACTAGAAATATTTAATTATTAAAATTTGAAAATTAATAGATTTAAGTTGAATATATGTGTAACGATGTGTATATTTATTGATAAATGAAAATAGCAACTGTAAAATATAAAGAACTAGAAGAATAAAACATAAGTTGCGGTCTCCATTGGTACTGCCTCACCTTCTGCGGCCTCTTATAATAAGAAGGTTCCCCTTCTATGTCCTATACTATTGAAGCTTTACCAATACAATGCATAACAGTGTTTTGATTCTGTACCTATTACTGTTTTTTTGGTTAACGGTTGTGCGAGATTTGATCACCCAGTTCAGAGATGCTGGGGTGTCCCAGAAAGATTTACCAGTCCAGGTCAAATCTACAGCTGATGTAATAGAATATATAATTTTCTACCATAGCCGAACTCGAACCCATGACCCAGAGCATTGCATGTCAATCTGGTAACCTGGAGATTACAAATTCGAGTCCTGGTGGCGGGGAACATTTAACTCTAGCATTAATTCATCGACCTCTCCCCTTTTTCTCTTATTAGGTACATTATATATTTTATTATGTTTTATCTTGGTTACAAGATCTGTTAGAGAAATAAATTTAATTGCTATGATGTCAGTGATGTGGCTCATTCCTGATTGTTAATTTTCTTGTAAATAGAACTTACCTCTAACTGAACTCTAATCCATTGGAGTTGTCATCTTCTTCCCACTTTAGAATTGCATGAGGTGCGGATTGTTTAGATGGGATAAGCAACTTTGTTTGGCTACTCTCTATGAATTGTTCCGCTATTGGCAGTTTTTGAGTGCTATAAACATTCGGAGAGGACAATGGGAACAATTTTTCAAATGTCCCGTGCTGAAAATGTTAGAGCAGGATTTCTACGATTGTAGATTAATATCATTAATGATGGGTTGGGGAACTGACACTAACCATTTTTTTAGTGTTATTTATTTTCTAAAATGATGTAAAAATTAAATATCTTTCGATATTCAGCGTTTTCCGTGAGTAGAGGGGAATTTTTATCGGAGTGATAGCAGATCTGAAAAGCTACAAATATTTCATATAAGCAATAGTCCGATTTTGAGCAAAAAAGTAGAAAATCCAAATTGTATGTTTTCTTAATCAAGTCATATTTTTTGTGGAATAGGAAGTGATAACTAAAGAAATATTTAATTTAAGTAGTTAACAAATTATTTTAAATTTTTTTTTTTTTTTTGTTTATTTAATGGAATTTACAACTGTATACAAATACATCTAGTAAATATGCGCAAATATAAATAATGGCATGTACAGGCTTGAAGAGTTACTACCCAGTGGTAGCACTCTCTAAATAATTTTAAGTAAGAAGATCACGAGGCCATCTCCTTTTCAGACGCCTAGGAGGAAAATCAGGAATCGAGAAAGAAGCAAGAGAGGAAACAAGCGGATTTGGATGGGACTGAAGTTTATCATGAAAGGATAGATATCTGGCTCGAGCTAAATCAGCGACATATGGTACATTAAGGTCTTTATGAATGGTTTTATTTGTGACAAAGTATGGAGCATTAAGGATTTTACGGAGGATTTTGGATTGTAAGGATCGGATACGATAGGAATTCGATGGTTTGGTGGAGCCCCAAAGCTCAACTCCGTATGTCCATATAGGTCTTATTATAGTTATGTAGATAAGTCTTTTGTAATTAATAGAAAGTTTGGAGCGTTTGTCTAGTAAGTGTTGGAGCAGTCGGAAACGTCGAGCAGTTTCTTGTCGTTTAAGTCTAGTATGAGGATTCCAAGTAAGACGTTTATCCAAATGGAGTCCTAAGTAGCGGATTTGCTCAACAGGAATAAGTGGAGTATTATTGAAAGTTACTGTAGGACAAGACGTCATAGGTTTACGACGGAGGGTAAAGGTGATTTGATGGGATTTGTTGGAATTTATTTTTATTCTCCAATTTTTACACCATTCTTCAAGGCTTGTGATATGGGATTGAAGAGTTTGGGATGCAATTAAAGGATCGTTATTAACAGATAGCAAACATGTGTCATCGGCGTAAGTGGTGATGACAGTGTCAGGATGGGTTGGGATGTCAGCTGTATAAACTGTGTAGAGAATGGGACCGAGGATACTACCTTGTGGAACGCCTGCAGATTGAGCAAAGAGGGGTGAGAAGACATTATTTTGGTTTACTTTGAAGTATCTATCAGTAAGATAGGAGCGGATAATGAGGAAGTATGTAGGGGGTAGGACTTTTCGGAGTTTGTACAGAAGACCCGGGTGCCAGACTCGATCAAACGCCTGTTCAACGTCGAGAAAGACTCCCGTGCAGTACATACCGCGCTCCAATGCAGAGGAGACCACATCAACCACACGGTGACATTGTTGGATAGTGGAATGCGATGTGCGGAATCCAAATTGGTGATCAGGGATAATATGATTAGAGTCTAGGATGGGATACAGGCGTTTTAGGATGAGTTTTTCCAGGATTTTGCCCATGATAGCTAACAGAGAAATAGAACGGTAAGAGGATGGGTGTTCGGGTTTTTTTTTAGGTTTGTGTAACATTTTGACGATAGATATTTTCCAAGAATCAGGGAAATATGTGGATCGGAGCACAGCATTGTATATGTAAGTGAGGAATAGGATGGCTTTCCGAGGAAGAAGTTTTAGGGTCTGGGAAGTGATAAGGTCATGTCCAGGAGCTTTTCGGGAAGGTAATCTGTTGATGATATTAGATATTTCCGAAGGATGAAATGCTTTAGGTGGAAGAGTCATTTGGAGTGGAATATCCAGTTCTGCTTCAATACATTCAATTTGATGTGGATTAAGGATATCAGGATGTGGATTAAAGGTTTGGAAGAGGTATTGACCGAATAGTTGAGATTTTTCTTCATCGGATTTGGACCAGGTTTGGGATTCAGTTAATAGTGGATGGTTAAAGTCTTTAAACTTTAGTATCTTTTTTGTGGTCGTCCATAGAGCTAAGTTCTGTTTTTAAAAACATCATAAATTATCCGTCTTTTTTTTTTTATCATCCAGCTACTCTATAGGTACTCCGCATTTCTGGAAAAAAAAACTTCTTCGTTTAATAAGCTTTAAGTCGTTATTAATTGAGTTGAGGTTTATTTGGGAAAAAATGAGATTCATCTTAAGTTGAGTGAAAAAATAATCTGTCAAATAAAATTGCCCATGTTTTAATAAAAATGACTACAATTGATTGTTGTAAAACTTATTTTCTAGTTTTTCCATGTTTTATGTAATGATGTTTTATAATAAAAATCAATAAATAAATACACTTTTTATAAAAAAAAAGAATAATAAATTTGAAAAATACTAACTTTTCAAATATTTTTTCGGTAAAATGTTGATGAAACTGTGTTTTTCATCTATATTAGTATTGTAGGCAATACAAATATGTTATTGTCCGTATTTATTAGTGACAAACTATATATTTTTGATCCTAATATTAACGTTTTCAAAATAATTATTGCAATCAGCAGGTTTATTTATTTTTAAAGTACATTTTAGGAGAAGTAACATTTATATTGTCTTTTATAACTACACATAAATTTTAATACAAATAAAGTTCTAAGTTTCATAAAAACTTTACTTGTACATTTTTTCTTTTTAAAAGTAAAATGTATGTTTAGACACTTATGTTCATTATAATATAACCCAAATCACTGGAAAACAAGAAATAAAAACTTTCCAAAAATTATTGTAACCATCTTTGCTGAAAACACAGGAGTTCTTTTACTACACAACTTTATATGAATCTCAAATAAACCTCAACTTAATTAATATAGACTTGAAGCTTAATTAACGAAGAATGTTTCCTAAAATTGAAGTATCTGTATTATAGTTGGATGATGATAAAAAAAAAAATGGCGAATAATTTATGATTGTTTAAAGACAGAACTTAGCTTAGTTTAGCCGCTTAAAAGTCCTCTTTAAATAGTTTTAAAAATGCAAAACTCTATTATAATTTGAAGTAAATTTTATCTAGTTTACAGTGAAGCAATTGTTAATTACTTAAATAAAATATTTCTTTAATTATCTGGTCTTATTATAAAAAAACACGTCTTACTTAAAAAAACAGAAAACTTTGATTTCCTAATTTTCTGTTGAAAATTGGCCCATTGTTTATATTAACGTTTTTGTAGATCTTGATGTCCGCTATCCCTCCTATAAAAATTTCCCTCTACTTACGGGACATCCTGTATATCCAAATATGGACAATTTTTCTAGAAATCGATTTCTACATTTTATCAACTACTTACTGCTTTGTATTCTATTAGAAAGCGAATACAAAGTAAAGTTAAATAATGATGCTTCAAACTTTCCGAAATAATGAGGAAAAACGCGCAAAAATCCATGCGAGTCGAGATTCGAACGTTTTAGAGCAGTCTATGATTATAATTTATCAGGTGGGGAAATTCTGCATTTAATATATTTCCTTATTGGCTTAAGTTCATCGCATAATAACCTGCAAGTATTTTCGGCAGCTGATCATACTTTTTTCATCTTAGTACGGATATTTTATTTCATTTTTTTTTTTTTTTTTTTGTTCTCGTAATGGGTCCCATTTAAGTAATCTACCCATGGTGACGATTTTGCAATATGTTGAAAGGATGAAATTATTTCTTTTCTAAATCTAATGTTATATAATATTTTCGGAAACCTGATATCCTTTTGATAGTTTAAAATTATTGTTATAGACGCTAATAACAGAAATAATATGTCGATATTGCTATTGTTATTAGCGATGGGGGTCGTCACAGCTTCATGGGACTTGAACTTTAAGAGGAGACAGGAATAAAATTGAGCCTGTTGAATGAATAAACAGAAGAAAGGTCGGCTAGGACAAAGGTCAAGGCGAGAAATCGGCGACAGATGGCAGCACCTTTTCTCCCTCTTTCTCTAAGCCATATAATGTTGAAAAGATATTCAGTGGGCTTTGACTAAACCTGATGATATTCCATGATCCAGCGTGAAGTTTCTGCCATAATCTGAGTATGTTAATTCCTAAAGCATAGCACTCAAGAGACACACACGATTCAGGCATGTTGTAAGGCTTTATCGAGCCATCTTTGAATAAATTTCACGCCTCATTGACGAAACTGTTATTTCAATATAATCAGATCCTTTTTTCATCGCTATCGCTTAGGCAGTGTCGAGATCAAGAGTGATTATTTTTCTATTTACTGTCAAGTAGTAACTAATGTCCCACCACCATGGGTCAAAAGTTCAATAAAAAATCAAGCGAGAAATAAAAAAGATTTGTTATGCGGAATATGTTCTGTTTGGACTAAAGTATTAAATATGAATTTGAATTGGTATTTTATGACACATAAAGAGTAACCATGAATTTATGTTTCATGTCAAATATTAAATAAATTTATTGCCTTACTAGTACGTTTTTTATTTTTAATGATTACCGTAAGTTGTTCAAAAAAATTAACTTTCTAAACAGATATCATGAAGGAGGTTTTATAAGGCCATAAAAAGTTTTGAGGGAGCACATTTTGACGAGGTTCTGAAATGAAAAAATTCAAACCAAAAGACAAGGGGAAGAGACAGGAATCGTAACAGGAACAGACTGTAGAAAGTGTAATTTTTTTTAATTTAAGATTTTCTAATTATACTTTCGCTTGCACAGCTTTTAAGAAGTCTTAAGCAATAAAAAATCTTGGGAGAGCAGAGATGCGCCATAGACCTTGGAGAGGGGATATACACCCCTGCTGGTTATCACCCATATCTTGGTCTGCCTTTGATACTTATTACCTCTAGCTTACACTTTACAGTAGATATTCTGATTTGAGGTAGGTCTTGAGCAGGGGTTCTTAAACTTGGAACGCAGAACCCTTTCGTTCCAAAAGTATATGCCAGACCTATAGCATCTTAGGATTATACGGTGGTAATGAAAAGATGCAGGTGATTAACAGTAAAAATAAAAATGAAAAAAAAAAAGAAATAAAAAACTTATCATATTTATAAATTTAAACTTATAATATGACAATACTGTTATAATATAATCTTAAGATAATCATCTTAAGAAGTTTAGCATACTATGTTTGGTGTACGAGAGATGTATGACTTTATGGTTCGAATTTCTGGTTTTCAGTAGTTATGATGCTTGAAATTGGCGAAACATTCACCATGTGGTTCACATGTGCATTATATTAAATTAAATTACAATGTAAAGAAAGAATATTAAAGAAACATTCCTATGTTGAGCAAATAATATTTTATGTATATTTACAGTATCTATTTTGAATTTTTTTTTTATCTATGTATTTATTGATAGGATGTACTCAATTTTCAATAAATACTTTAATATGAAAAATTTTAATTCATTGCAAAACAAATCCAACTGCCATCCAGTTAAGTAGCTTACCTATCGCTTACTCAATATATTAGTAGTATTGTTTTTATTTCTAATTATACAATGATAATTAAGATTTTTTTTCTTTTATTATATGATATGTACATATTTTGTTTATTTTTACATTCTTTTTTTTTTTTTAGCCTGTACAATAAAAATCCTTAATTGCTAATTACCTGAAATTAGTAAGTTAATTCTCAATCTACTCAATTCAAGAGACACACGATTCAGGGAAGTTGTGTGGCATTATCGGTCGATCTTTGATTTAATATCGATTATATATAATATACTCTTAAACTAACAATAAACAGTAGGCTTCATTAATATAAGCGTAATATATAATATAAGCAGAATGGCAACAACAGCTGGTGTTGCATAGATTATCCTTAATAAGACAAATTAAAAACCACTTATTGAAGAAAGCGGGAGGTATAAAAACGAATGAGAATTTAACGATTTTTTAATCACTTGACAATTACAGCAAACTTCACAGTTAGTCGTGAGTTTGAGTAGGTGAACTTGTGTAGGCAGATCAGATTTTTTTCAACTCTTTCTCTTTCTTTGAGAACTCATTATAATAATCTTAAATGGCACTTTAACCTAATGAAAATTTAACTTCTTCCCATTGATTTTAAATAAAACTGATATAAATAGTTTTATGTATACTTTTTTGTTAATATTGTTACCTATCGTATCATCACTCCACTATTTTTAATATTAATTTGTATACTCAATAACTTTTGTATATTCCTAAATTATCACACTACATACATTTGGGAAAAGAACTCTGCCCTGTAGGGTCATTGGCAACACCTTTTATTGATATATTTATCACAAGCAATAAACGTCTGTAAGGAAAAAAGATTTTCGGCCGCGAGATTCGGTCTCCTTACAAAGTTAAGTATTGCTTGTGGGAGCACAGATAGATTGGAGGGTGTCACCTAAACTCCATGGTGGAGTGGCCGGCCAACCGAAGCTCGATAGTTGATCCTCTAGTGCCAGTCTGGCAGTGACCTTTCCACCGACTTACTTGGATATAAGGACCGTCCATAGGCCAAACCTCAAGAGGCAACTGACATCCTGGTAAACCACATACCGATTCCCGATTCAAGTACACGGGGCCATGAGTTCTACGCCCGGTTGGTGTGAGCTACCTCCAGTATCCTGACGGGGCTCGCATACCCTGCAGGAGGAGGAATCTCGGGCAGCGTGGATTTCCCTGACGGACGGTCACCCAATCAAGTACTAACCATGCCCGACGTTGCTTAACTTTGATTACCTATTGCATGCGCCCTAGCCCGCACGGCTACCCCGGTCATATAGGTACACACACACACATATATAAATAAACATGTATATATATATATATATATATATATATATATATATATATATATATAATATAGAGCGATAGATAGATTTACACAATTCATGACGAAAAAGACCTGTCATTTTCCTTTCCCAATCCATTTTACCACTGTCAGTGCTGTTTTCATTGACGTTAACTCCCCCTTCAAAGAGGTTCATTGATATGTCCATCTGGTAAGGGATATTGGATACCTAAGGGATTTGCGGCCACGAAAGTTGATCAGATCCTCTTCAACGAATTTCCTGTGAAGGGATTTCCTTTGATCTTGGTACAGATGGTGTGTCCTAACGAAGAAAGACAACCACAGAGCTACAGCAATATTTCTATTTTTCCATTTTATATACTTTTCATAGAAAAATAAAATAAATATTACACTAAAGCTGGTTCTTTCAAGAATCGTTAAATTATTTTGGTTCTAGATCTAAAAAGAATTGTCCCAATCATTTCGGAAAAATAATATATATACACTTAAGTAAATAAAAATAGAAATAAAAGTAAAACAAACACCTTATATAAAACATACATTATTTACAATTTGCCAGGTGATCTCCGAACCAATCCTGTCCCCTCCACATGTGGAGGGAAAAGGGAGGCCTAGGAGATCCCTACGCTTCTCCCTCAGCCACTTCACTGGTATTTTAAACCAGCGGAGGATGAGTAAGAGCGCTACAGCCACAGACACTCATGACTTGAGTGGAGAATCTGGCCATTGCTAGAACTCCAAAATATCCATATTTACAAAAGGTCTCGTGGCCACTGCCGCTTTAACCTACGAAGGGGATTGTAGGGATGGGTGGTGCTTGATAGGGATTGTACAACGGGATTTGGGTGATGAGAAAGGTTCTGGTGAAATTTGGAAAATTTGGCTGGGATAAGATCAAGAATAAATGGGATATTAAGGTCATGATGTAGGGTTTTATTGGTTACATAGAAGGGAGCATTGACTATTGTACGGAGGACTTTAGACTGAAAGGATTGAATGCGTTTGATGTTAGAAAATGGATTTTAAGCTTGAAGAGTAATCCGGCGTGCCATACCCGGTCAAAAGCTTTCGCTATGTCCAGAAATGCACCCGAGCAATACTGCTTGCTTTCTAGGGTTGAGGATATATGGTCAACAACTCGGAGTCCTTGCTGGACAGTGGAATGTTGGGAACGAAATCCGAATTGATGAGTAGGAAGGTTATAGGATTCAATTATAGGTAGGATTCGTTTCAGTAGGATCTTTTCAAAAATTTTTGAGAGGATTGGGAGTAGGCTAATTGGTCTATAGGATGCTGTATTGTTGGAAGGTTTGCCTGGTTTCAAGAAGAGGACGATGGTGGAATGTTTCCATAAAAGAGGGAAGTGGGTAGTTCGTAGGATGCAATTGTATATATATGTAAGAAATGTGATGGCTTTAGATGGAAGTTGTCGAAGGATCTGTGGGGTTAGAAGGTCATATCCAGGAGATTTGCGAGGTGTGATTTTCCGTAAAAGGTATTTGACCTCAGAGGGATTAACAGCATTTAGGTGGTAAGGAGAGTGGGATAGGTATTGAGAGGGATTCTTCTACTTTTACTGTGTGGCTGGGATGGGATTCCGGATGAGGAGCGAAAGTATAGGAAAGGTGTTTGGCAAATTCCTCGGCTTTATCTTCATCAGATGCTGCCCAGGAGCCATCATCTCGTCGAAGAGGGTGGGAAATATGATGGGATTTGAGGATTTTTCTGGTGATATTCCAAAGGGAATTATCATGAGCAGAGAGTGTGGTGAGGTAGGAATTGAATGATTGGGATCTGAAGGTGGCTAATTCTTTTTTTAATTTTTTACAGTGATAATTGTAGGAGTGGCGGTCGGCTGGATGTCTGGTACGTTGCCATAATAATCTGGCACGGCGTTTTATGTGGATTAGGTCAAGGAGGTGTTGAGGTAAATTATGTTTCTTAAGGATTTTTGAGGAGTGATCAGGGGAGGAAGCAGTCCAGACTGCTTCTTGAATTTTGGTAGTGAAGGAATGTACTGCATTGTCCAGGTCTTCAGAGGTTTTCAGGGTTACTCTGAGGTCAATTTTATCGGAGAGGATTTGATGAAAGAGTTTCCAGTTAACTGGGCCTCTGATGAAGGACGGAGGAGAGGGTTTAGGAATAGGAGCTAGTGATACTTGGAGTATTAATGGGCTGTGGTCTGAGGAAAGCTCGTCAAGACGGGCAACGGAATGGTTGAGAGCACCTAAACCATTATGGATAAAGAAATCGAGGATATCGGGATTACGGTTAGGATCAGTGGGCCAGTAGGTAGGTGAGTTGGGTGGAAGAAGGGTAAAATTTTGGGAATTGAGTACAGACAGCAATGTTCGACCACGAGAATTCGTGGTTCTTGAACCCCATTGTTGATGTTTGGCGTTTAAGTCTGCACCCAAGATGAAATGATGTCCTAAGGAAATGAGGAAGGAACTAAATTGGATATTGGAGATGGATTGGTTTGGAGGGCAATACGCTGATGCAACGGTAATAGGAAAGGAGAAGGTTTTGATTACGACTGCGGTGGATTGTAGGAAATCGTGTGTAGGCAGTGGGAGTAGGTGATGGGAGAGGGATTGGTGCACAATGACTGCAGTACCGGCATGTGCTCTACCGTCAGGATGGTCGGTACGGTAAGTTATGTATTGTGGTGTTTTTAGGAGCTGTTTTTTAGTCAGTCGAGTTTCCGTTATTAGGGCTACGTCTACGTTCTTGTCTTGTAGTAAGGCTGTTAGTTCGTGTATGTGATTTCTAACACCATTCGCATTCCAAAGGAGAATGGATATGGGTTTGATGGAAGTCATTTAAGGATTTTTTAAAGGAGGGATAAGGTGAGATACTAGGTTAGTGAGAAGTGATATCAGTGGGGTAACAAGGGATTTAAATTCTGAAAGAAAGGATGTCAATAAGCTGGTTAGATCTGTAGCATTAGGCGGTGGAGGAACATATTGGATTTGATGTTGGTGAGGTTGTTGTTGATTAGGTACATTAGGTGGGATAGGATATTGAGATTGGGGTTGAGTTTGTTCTTGCGGCAGGGCCTCACATACATTAGTCGGGTCTCTACCCCCAAGTAGCTTGGCAAAAGAAACCTTAGAGTTCACAATTTTAGCGGGTCCTCTTCTTGGTTTAGGTGTATCATCAGGGTCCCTGGGTTTCATATATCTCGCTTTAAGATTTTTATAAATTTGACAGCCTTTGTAGTTGGCTGGATGGCCTTCCAGGCATAGGGCACAGACAGTTAGCATTTAAATAACAAAATAGTTTTATTCACTATCACGAATGCATATTACTTTGAAAAAAAAAAAAAAAATATATATATATATATATATATATATATATATATATATATATATCATTTTTGACCAAGTAACATTTAGAATTGTGCTGCCGTAATTAATTCACTTTGAGAACCTTTTTATTAGATGAAAATGTTAACCGTAAACAATTTATTTAATGCAATATTTTATTAATATTCTGTGACAAATTAATATTTATTATCTTAATTGAGAAATTCACTAGCTTCTGCATAAGCGTCTCACTTTGGAAAGAGGACAACGTTTAGTCACACTTTTCGAGAGATTACTACTGTGTTATAGATCAAAACAGCTCTAATATTTGTCAAGAGAACCCACGATAAATTGGGGAAAAATATATATTATCTCATGAAACTGAATGATGAGTTTGCCATGTTTATAAATTCAGAGAAAATTAAATAAATGTTAAACTCATAATATTCCAGTTAGACATTTTTAGGTACTTTCACAACACTTTTGTAAATTTTTAGGTGTTTTCAATAATTTATTAATATTTTAGATTTTCATACTTCTTGAACTCTTACATTCCTTTGTTTAGTTTCGATAAAAATATTAGCGGATGAAAATACCTTACAGTGAAATTTAAGAATGTCAACTAGAGTATCAAGATGAAAAGACACATTGTATATTTGACGCTTCACTTGAGCCACCCACCCCAACTTACAAGTAAAGTAGAGACTTGAAGTGAAGCATGCCTGACAAGTGTTCCTTAGGCAACAATTAGGGATGCTACCAACCCTAAGAAATGTCACCATCTTAATAATCCCTTGCCTTCAAATTTCGGCTTTTGAGGCCAGCTTATTTCTTTGGCAAAGAGGCCCTTCTATTGCTAAATATACAACTTATACTTTTAAGCACATCTTGGATATTTTTATAGGTTATAGTGCAGTAGACAGAGAAATGATTCTCAGCGCCTTGTTTGCAGTACAAATTATTGTGGAACAACTCTTTATTGTTTATTTATTATTGTTTCATCTTTTCCTCGAAGAAGGCAGTAGGATCAACATACTACAATCTTGGAAAATTCCAAATAGGAATATATAATGAATTTGTGATTCATGATAGGCCCTAAATTTTCACTTATCTTCAATTAAAATTCTAAAGGCCTGAACAGAATTTTCAACTGGGATTTGAGGGTTGAAAAATCGGCTAATTCTAGCCTTCTACCTATAGTAGACTATTTATTTATTTATTTAGTATTACAACAATCTGTCACTTGAACATTAGTTACAGTGAGGTAGGATAACATTCACACTATATGTACAAAAAATATAAAATAAACAGAAGCAAAATAACAAATAAATAATAAGCAAAAAGCAGTAGTACTTGGTGTTGGCCAAAATCTTTCTTGGTCTTGAACTTTGCAAGACCAAGACTAATACTGCCTCACTGATGCAAGACCAAGACAGTTAAAAAACATCGATTTTGTTGAGTAAAAATTAAGGAAAAATAGTTACTAATGCTTGAAAATTTTAGTTACTATATGTAAGAAATTGGTATAACCAATATACTTTTGCATTTAACTCTTCTATTTTTTTATTTGGGCTTTGTTAGGTTTCCTCTATCTAAAAAAATACATTAATATCTCTATAGTACTAAGCTAATAGGTAACTGCAAGATCGTTGCCTAGACCAAAACTGAGTTTACAAGACCAAGACTCGTCTCGGTCTCGCATATGGGCAACACTAGTAGTAGTAGATGATACAGTATTCATTTATTTTTTTGAGTCTGGCTTGATTTTTACTTTCTATTATTCTGGGTAAAAAAGAAAGAAACTATATAAAATAATGTTAAGTGGTTCTTGAAGACCCGTGTACAAGATAAAATAAATTTATAAAAATACTGCTTACAAGAATAATAATTTTTTTATTGATGCGTATTTAGATTTAGTTATTGAAATCCATGTATTAAAATTCAAAAATAGTTCGTATTTTGATTGTTTAACACTTCCAACGTTTTATTTTACTTACGACACATACGATCAAACTCGTAGTATTTTCCCATTATTTGAAGTTTGGCTTTGGCGACGGGTGAGCGCGGTAGAACCGTTTTTGAATATGTCGTTTGGCAGCAAACAAGTTCTCAGATCATTCACATAAACATGTATCCTCCGGTAATTTTTTTTAATTTATTTTTTTACATTTTTGGGAGGCTTCAGCCCGAAAATTCACCATGCATCCGTCAGTGCTTCAGAGATATTGTTTCTGATAAATGCCTATTACGGTTGTGTGAACGAGTTGGAAATAGTATTGAAAATGCATGGATCATAACATATCAGTAAAAAATAGAAGGATGGAGTGGAATGGTTGTGACCGGAGCTTTTAAAATATCCGTCCAGTCGTCCCACTCCATTGATTCATTATTCAATTCTGTTTACCATTGATATTCTGTGGCCGAGATAAGGCATTATTTAAAAAAAATAGTTGACGTTTTTTTACACCGAACTTTTATCATATTATTCATGTATCTACTAAGTTTTATCCATGACATCGACTGGGTCTTGCGGAAAGAGGCTCATATATTGTTCCCGGGAATCGAACCTGCTCCCCTTTGTGTCGGCATTAATCCCTTTTAGTGACCCCCGAGCGGCTGGAAGAGGAGGGAGAGAGAAAGCCGGTAGCCGGGAGCTGGTGGAGGCTCATTAGCCTGGGCCCGCTCCTCTCATCATTTGTCACTTTTAATATCCAGCGTGCCATTAACCTCTCCCCCTTCGGCTACCGTCTAATAACCCCTGTCCGTTCTCTCCGGCTACTGTACTCTACCTCCTTCTCTATTCTCTATAATTAATATCTAATTTAGATATTAAATAATAGTTATGTTCCTTTTTTCACTGCTACCTATCAGGTAATCAGAACCTTTTTTCTTATACCTGTTTTTTTTTATCATCTTAATACAATAACCGACAGGAAGTTGGAAATTCCGTCATGCGATGCAGCCTGGGCTTAGTCACTAATACGAATTGATTAATATTTAAATTGAGTGACTGTCAAAACGTTTCTCCATTAATAAAAGTTCTAATGATTACTTAAAAAAAAATAAAATGCCAAATAATACACATCATGTGTAGGAAAATCTTAACTCATCAACAGCAAGATATAGAAAGACGTGACAAGAGTAATAACTATTAGATGCGAATTACTAGAATGGATGTTGGAAGGTACTGAGCTGTTATTAAAAGTCACCGAAGCAAATCACCTTTAAGAACGTATATATAAGCGAATTAAGGAACTTATTGAATATTTAATAGTTGACCGTAGCATTATAAAGGAAGGAGATGGTCCGGGGTGGCGGTCATAAATAGTGGTAAAACTATTTTATTGAAAGCCGACGTTTCGACCCGACTTTGCAGGTCTTCTTCAGGGCTAGAACGGACAAGATACAAAAAGATAGAGAATTGTGGCAGTTACATAATATTTAGACATAATTTATAAACAATTTGAATAAGCTTATTAAAATTATAAACAGTAAGTACAATAAAATGTGAACAAAGTAAGCTAAGTAACAAGATCCTAAACTGAAGTAAATAGATGCTAACAATTGTTGTAGTGTAATATGCAAATGTGAATATAGTGTCTGAGTATTTGGGTTTAGTATACCAGTCAGTAGAAACATAACAGTGTTTTTTTATTATTAGGTCCAAGAAGGGAAGCGAATTGTTAACTTCTTTCTCTATAGTGAAACGGAGACGGGGGCGGTAAGAATTGAATGAGGAAAGAATTTGAGGGATGCTGTCAGGGTTAAGAACAAGGAGGAGGTCGTCGACATATTTTTTGATGAAAATGATGTCTTGTAGGAACTTATAATAACAATTATTTTATAAATCATGTTTTATTGTTCTAAAAACAATTATCAAGGGATATATAGGTGAATGTTAAAATTAAAAGGGTGAAAAATAATCTAGATAAGCAAACGTAAAACAGTTTAATAGGCTTGCCGGCGTTTGGCTCATTTCACTACATTAAAATATTTCATTCTTATCAACACTTCTATCGCTTATTCTTGTCTCCTATCTTAATATTTAGTCCATTTTATTTAAAACAAAAAGGAAAACAAGAGAATAACTACTACTATTACCAGTTTCTGAATATTCAAGATGAACATAAATATCAACGTCGTCAGATATAAGCGAAAAATACTGAGGCAGATAATAGAAAAACAAAACAAGAACACAACTATGAGAAAACAAGTGATGATTTATTTGAGGAGTATCTCATGAAGAAAGAAAATGAAATAAAAAAATATCGATCCTAATTTACACAACTATTTATTTTTTATTCATTATTGCAATAATAAAATATAAATTATATTTAAAAACAAATATCCCACACCTTAACAAATATCAAATTTGAAATGAGGCGTTCGGTTTCAAAATCGGTTACATTCAATTTTACCAGAAAAAAAATTTTTTTTCTTTATTTATAATCAGAAATGATGGCTCATCAGGGCTAAAATTTATAAAAATCAGATGTAGATAGAAGTTTCTAAACAATCCAAGATAAAAGGGTGGAAAGTACACATGAGATGATGTTAATATAAAAATAATAGTAATATAAACAAACTGGCATGCCTGTAAAACAATTGAATAAATAAGAAGTATACAAAAGACAAAATCGCTACTGATAACTCAGGTGATTTTTAAAATTATAAATAATAATAGGAATACCATTGCTCTGATGTCTCCAAATTACGGATTCGGTCCTCAAATACCTTCAGTACAGCCTGTGAAAGTTTCTTCGAATTCATGGTAAAATTCAAAAACTTATTCAAGAATAGGATTTCTAGCTAATTACTCACACAGGAAGTTACCAAAATATTTATTGCGTGGATTTTTTCTCTCTTAAAAACCTCATTTCAGAGTTGAAGTGTCATTCATAGAACAAATTTTTTTTTCGTCGAAAGCCATGGCCCACGGGGCCCTGAGTTGGGGTCTCAATGCGACCCCCGGAACTTATTCCAGTTCTCAATATGGCCCGCAGGCGAAGAAGTTTGGAGAACCCTGCCCTCGCTGTTGATTGGGGCTAATCGTCATCATATCCTTATTATTCGCTTGCCAAAAAAAAAAAAAAAAAAAAAAAAAAAAAAAAAACTGCTTGTTTTAACATGCAACTTCTTAAACTTTTAATGTTTAAACTTCTTGCTTGTGAAATTGTAATTTCTGAACTGGTTACATCATTATTTTGGAATAATTTTAAATTAAATACCTATAAATGGTGAGCTGAATTTCTGGAAACCTACAGATTGGGCAGGAGGGAAATTAGATAAAACTCATAATTAGGACCGTAATGGGTTCCAAAGAATGTCTGTTTTTTCATAAGATAATTTCTGTCTAAATGTTCAGTATAAAAAAAAAAAAAACAATCTTTCTCGGCGTTTTAGTTTAATTACTATTACTGCTAATTAGTTATATTAGCGCTCTTCCGCAGCGAAAGGGGCTAGGAAATATCAGATCGCCAGGACAGATCACGATCTGAGTACCTCAACCTTTAGTTCCAAAAGGAATATTAGTAACGCCATCGATAGGGCGACCAAGAGAGTTACTAATCTCTAAGTTTTCTAGAAACCGAATACTCTAAAATAATTAAATTACCGCATGCCCTAAAAATTCAAAAAATTATCTTTCTTAAAATTAATCTTGTAATGTTTAGTATCATATTATCTTCACTCGTCAAATATAATAATGATATCAATTTAAAAAAAATATCAGTTGCTTTTGCTCCCAAGGTAAGATTGGGATGGTTAGGGTCTTTACAGTTTCATCACCATTCCTATTGCTTAAATAATTACCAATATTTAAAAATCTATGATTTGTCGTTTGATTGAAAGAGGCCATTTTTTAAATACAGTATTGTCAAGAAAAGACGAAGTGGATGAACTTTGATAAAACTGATGATGGACCATCTATATAACAACAACCTGAAAATTTCATCAAACTATGATATGAACATCAAACATGAAGATGATAGTAGGTGTTAGCATGTCGCGTGGATTTTACTATAATCAAACACAGATTCAATTTATATCCTTCATGTCTAATAAATAAAAAGTAAGTGGAGTTTTTCTATTCCGAGAACAATTTTATTTTTCTAAATTCCGCTGAGCTTCCTTCGGTAATGAGGGAAAAAAAATTCACTATACGTTCGATTTAGAGCAATTTAATCTATAAGTAATCTACATGTTGCATGAAGCTCATTGAAATCTATGAAAGCTGCAATGAAAATCGCTCTCAGTTCAGCTTGTGGGTTTAGTAAACTTTTGCGCCCGGAAGATCGATTGCCTATTGTAATTGGTACCTTGGAGTAACATCCTTAATAAATGGATGTTTAAATATAATTGGCGTGTGATGAGAAATAGCGCAGTTATCAACTATACAGATGCAGAAAGAAACGACGTCAGTATAATAAATAAAATTTTGTAGAAAGTAAAGGTTGTAAGAACAAAACTCTGAGGTTATTATTTGAAGTAAAACAGGACTTTTGGCGTTGCTTACTTGAAAAAAAAAATTAGAGAAAGGACAGTTTACCGATCATACAACTAATATTTAACAATGTTTTATTTTTTTTACTATGATAATCTCATATACTGAAGAAAGCGAAATTATGATACGGTCTTAAATCAATGAATAATTCGTCGCTGTTTATTCGATGGTGTTATTTATCTTTTACTAACATCTTTCTCAATGAAATAAATGAATGATATCATCAATTTGTGGAATTCCACGTTTAAACTTCCAACAGCAAGTAACCAATGAGTTCAACTTAAGTAATTCATTGACAGATATTATTTATGGATAGGCCTGTTAAAAAAACTTGAATGCATAATTATTGAAGTGTATATTTTATTACAGATTATGCAATATTTTACTTCCATTCTATTTTGACATATAATGCGAAATTACATACAACCTGTGCTCATTAAATTTTAAAAATTAGATAAATTGTATAAAATTAAATTTAAACAGCCAGCAATAATTACAAGGCGTCTTATTAATAATAAATTGCACTAATTCTTTGACCTCAAAGTATCCAATCATGAAATTAAAACCGTAAACTTCTAATAGCATGTGTTTGTGAAAGTTTTTTTCAGAAATAGGACAGCCATTAGGAATGATTATAAATCTCTCTCCCTATTATGGACTTAACCTAATGCAACCTAATGATAGATGTCAATTGGTTATAGATTTTTAAAATGCCCTTATATCATTTCACATATTACTTAAATTGAAATTCATGTAATTTATGCTCATTTTAAAAATATCTTAGCCATGGATAATAATATATAATATTAATAAAATTATTATGTATGCACTATTCAATTAGACGTATACATTTAGTAGTAGAGGTATATACTTTTGGTTAATGATAATTTTCGGTAATTATAAAAAAAAATTGGATCAAGTTCTCGATAACAGAAGTTTTTAACAGAAAATTTCACAAATCTTTTTAAAAAAATCAAATTTAAGAGAAAACCGAAACGAATATAACAAAACAAACCTAGTGTGTTCACTCACACGGCTTTCCTACCTATTTCAGAAAAGTTTTTATATCTTTTTATATGTCTATCAAGAAACAAAAAAAAAAAATTGAATTAGATTTATTTTCCTGAAAATTGATCAATGAAAAGATTTGAGTACGATTTATTTCATAAACTAAAGCAATATAAACCGGCTTAAGGTAGATCAGTGTAAAAATTTCAATACCCTCTAATATTGCTGATCAAAAACTTTTTTCCATAGCCTAATTTTGTTAAACAATCATTGCCGTTAAAAGTAGAGGGAATAATGAAGCTTGTGTGATACGGGCAATAGATTTTCTTACTTTCATATATTTTTTCTCTCATTCAACAATTTCTGACACCAGGATATGAAGGATATATCGTTTGCGAGACCCTTGCGCAAGACCAAGACCGAGACCAAGACTAGTCTCGGTCTCGCGATTGGGCAACACTAGTACGCAAGTATATTACCACGCCCCGTGTTTATATTTTAAAGTATACTAAAAGATAATTATCGGATAAGTAGCAGCATATCCTAGAATTTTATGATTCATTCATGTGGACCCTTCCATTTTTACATGAAGATTTTATTACGTATCCGGCGGCAAACTCGAAGCATCAGAAAATTGAGAGTTCATCTCACTGCCACAAACCTTTAAATAAGAATAAGAATGTTTAATATATTCAATTGTTTTTAAAAGTATTTTTGAGTATACTCATACAATAAAAGAAAAAAATCTAATATTTAAAAGATTTTTTTCTATATACAGGTTGTCCCGCAAGTTGAGGGAAATATTTAAGAGGCTGATAGCAGACATCAAGGTCTTAATATAAACAAAACTGATAAAGTTCATATAAATAATTTCCCAATTTCCAGCAGAAAAGCTTAATTGATTATTTGTGATTTTTTTTATCACCCTTCAACTGTACTACATTTACTCCACTTTTACAAAAACTTACTCGTTTAATAAGCTTTATGTCCATATTAATTAAAATGAGGTTTATTGAGGAAAAAAATGAGATTAAGCTCAATTTATGTAAAGAAATGATGTGATTTCCTATCTCTTAAGGTACCCGTGTTTTCTGCAAAAATGAGTACGATTAAGTGTTGAAAAACTTTTATTTCTTGTTTTTCCATGATATGTGATGTATTTGAAAACAAACATTGCCTAAAAACACGTTTTAGTTAAAAATATAATTTTTTTTTTTATTTGAATGAAATTTACAACTGTATAACATGAATACAAAAAGTAAATGTGACATTGGAAACATGTAATGTATAACATAAAGAGAAACTACCCATTGGTAGGACTCAAATTAAAGTTCTATATTAGAACTTCCCGAGGCCATCTTCTTTTCAGATGCCTCGGAGGGTTATCAGGAATAGAAGAGGAAGCAAGATAGAAAACAAGAGGATTCGGATAGTTCAGAAGCTAATTATGGAAGGAAAGGTATATGGATTTGGCTAAATCGGAAATATATAGTACATTAAGGTCGTTATGGATGATTTTATTTGGATATTATATTGGTGCATTAAAAAAAAAAAAAAGTTATAAGAATTCTTAACTATTTTTCATTTAAATTGGATATGTAATTGTGTTTTTCTCTCAGATCTCCGTCATAGAAATTGATATATATTTATCAATGACAAACTTTATGAACAAATATTTTAAAATTGTTACCTACTAAATCTGCGAAGTTAACCTTGGATATATTTTATTCACATTCTTTCATTTAATTTGTAATTCAGTTGATTGTTCTAAAGAGATGAAGAACTTTCTTATACTACCAAATAGTGGTAAATGTTATTGAATAGACAAATACAATTAAAGATAATGCAATCTATAATCAAAAGCCATTTTGAAACTTTTTTTTTTACACTGAAGAATAGTTTGAAAGTAAATTAAGTAACAACAAAGGCAGTTTTAATAGGTAGAGAAGAGAAATATAATAAATGGCAGATGGGAGCTGCATGTATTTTACAATTGATATAAACGTATTATCTAGAAATATTAAACAAATGATATTGTTGGAAAATACACCGGTGATTCTTTGTTAGAGAGATGCTTTATGTGATATTTCATATTTTCACATTCAGCATAAGTATAATTTATCACAGGTAGGTACTCTATGAACGATTCTATGTTTAAAAGAAAAAGAGAATATTACAGCATACAAATATAACAAGCCTATTTAATAATATTGCAATGTTTTGTAAATGAATTAACTAAAATTTATAAAGAAAAAGGAACTTTAATATTTGAAATATGACACCGTGAAATATCAATAATACAAGAATAATTTTTTTTAAATTAGTTAAATCAATATAAATTACAGGTTGTGAATTAGGGTTTATCTTTAGATTTTTGTATGGAAAAATAATTTTACGACATATCAAGATTTAAAACTTAAGTCCAAACACAGACCAAGAGAACAGAAGAAACAAACACTAAATTTAAACATTAATATTGTTGTTATAACAACACGAATTAATAAAGAAACTATTCCTATTTGATATTTATATTACTTTTTTGATATTATTTTATAAGTGATTTAATTTCAAAATGATATCTGATGATAGTTACGAATAATAGTATCTCAATATCAGGAGTTTCGTAAAGATTTTATTATTTTATTTACTCAGAGATATAACAATCTGTCACAGGGATAATAATTATAGCGAGATATGAACACTATATATACAGAAAACATAAAATAAATTAAAGCAAAATAACAATTAACTAATACTCAAAAAGTATATACTATTACAAATAAAATAACATAAAACTAAGTAAATTAAAGATCACAGTCATACCTATATACAATATATACAATCAGGGAGGAAACCACAAGCCAGACTTTTCTCTCCAATCATAGAGGGAAAATCAGGACTCCGACAGATCCCTGCGCTATTATCTCAACCGCGTAAAGGCAGTGCAGATTGAGCGAGAGCGCTTTAGCTACGTACACTCATGTTTTGAGTGGAGAATCTGGCTATTATCAGAACTCTGACATATATAATACAAAAGATCGCGGGATCACTGCCGTTTTAACCTTCTTGGAGGATTATAGGGATGGGTGGTGCAAGATGAAATTATGAGAATTTTTCTGAGATAAGGTCTAGGACAAATAGGATGTTGATGTCATGGTGTTGGGTTTTGTAGGTTACATAAAACGGAGCATCGACTGCTGTTTATAGGACTTTGGACTGACAGAATTGGATGCTTTCGGTGTTAGTCATAAAGATATTGTCATTATTTTAAAGAGTATCAAATTAGAAACCTTCAACTAGACCACATCATTTATTTATTTATGCCTCTACCTCGAAGGGTCATTGGCATTTCGTGTATTATTACAACCTGTGGTAAAACTTTTCAAGTATTCCATTAGGGATTTCACTGCAGTTTCTAAGTCTTTCAGTATTTCTCGTATAAAATCACTCATATTTAGTTTTTTTATTGTGCGTGAATACTATTGGCGCTTAACCAGTACTCAGTGAATCTGTAGCTGTCCTAGGGGTATCACACTCAACAATGGTAGGATCTTCCAGACCGCGGAGAAGTTAGCCAAGATAGAATTCGCAATGAACAATCATTAGCCGCCTCAATATTATTTCTTTTTTTCCTGATCGTCTACATTTAGAATCGGTCTGATTCGTTGAATAAATGATGCAATAAGCTTTAAACAGTGATTAAGAATGGCTCTTAAAAAGTGAGTTTCTTATCTCTGTATCAAAAACTGTATGTTGCTAGAGTTGTTGCACTGAGAACTCCCAACGTCAGTGGGAATGAATAATGTAACGTTTACGGACGAGCGAAAATAATTAGATATAGGTAAATAATTACTTCTGGAGAGGCGCTTAACTGGAACCACATAATTTAAAACATGGTGGTAAGGATTTTATAGTATACTGTCAAAAGTGTAAGAGTAAGAGTTTAATTTATTTTCCTTGAATTTATGTTTAATCTAGTTTTGTTTGTCTTAATTGATTTTACAACATTTAAACTACACCAAACAACATTTTTCTTTTTCATCGCCGAAGGTTAGGAAGCCTTCTAATCGTCCGGATTAAGTTTTTTTTTCTCAGAATCGAAAATCTCTACTAGTTTTTCTTCTAAAAAATGTTCAGTGCACCATTCATAGGTGCAAACTTTCCAGTCTGGTTGGGCGGGAGGGAGGGAGAGGAAAAAAACTCTCCTTCCCAAAGTTATGCTTCGAGAATTTATATTATGTATACAAATTATGAATGGTAATTAACATAATAAACATAATTATTGAATAATGAACAACCTAATACTAAAGTTGTACTAAAGTACAATATAAACTAACAATAAACAATTTCAATAATAGTAAAATATGGCGCAATACAATTCTTGCACCTACTTCTAGGCATTAGCTTAGCCATCTAGTCACTGTTTCCTAGTTTCTTAATTGATTTTACTTTACATAATTTATTCATTCATTTAGATTAATTGTTAATGATTTTTTTTTTAATTTTTGTTCTTCAAAATATTGCAGGGGGGGGGGAGGAACGATAATCTCGCCCCCTTTCTATTTTAATGAGGGAGAAATCGCCTCTCTCCCCTCCCCCTCGAAATCTGCGCCTATTGTTAGACAAAAATAAAATTAATTTTTAGAATATTTATTTACAAAATTTACAATTTTAAATATTAAAAATTTTAAATTAAATCTAATGAACTTAATGTTCCTTTTGTTTCAGATCTGGCCCAATCCAGATACCTATCCTTCCATAATAAACATCAGAATCATCCCAACCTTCTCCTTTCTAACCTTGCTTCCTCTTCAATTTCTGATATCCCTCCGAAGCGTCTGAAAAGAATATGGCCCCGTGATCTCCTAATGTAAAATATCATTAGAGTGCTACCATTGGCTGGTTACTCAGCAAGTTTTTTTTCATGTCATTATATACATTATGTTCTAATTTACTAGATGTATTTATTTAATACAGTTGTAAATGTCTTTAAGAAATAAAAAAAAATAAATTAAAAATTAAATCTATCATTGCAATACTCTCAAATCAAACTTTGTGGTTATCGAAATCCTGATGAGACGTAGGCGGTCGATAGTCTTAACACAGTCAGAAGTTTTTAAATTTTTAGAAAGGACTCAGATAAACTGATCAAATATTTATTTATACGAGACTGTGACAATTAGCATTTACTTCTCTCACTGGTGTCAACAGCTGCATCTTCATTTCTGATCTTAAGTATTGATCCAAGATAACATTTATCCGTTCAATGAAGACACGACTGCAATAGATTATTGTCAGGACTTCTCCCACGCTTGCAAATTCGGCTCTCCCATGCAAGCCTTAACAGACAAGACTAAGATTACGATCAAGTATTGTAATTCGAAAGCGGGGGTAAACATGGCGTCCTATAAGATGTATTTTGGTGAATACTTCAAATTTCCGTCTTTTTGGAGTGCAAGAGGGGCTATTAAAAAATGGAAATTGAGACTGAAGGGACATGGGAGTTCCCACGAGAGCCCCGACGGCACTTCACACGATTATGAATCACCAGAGAGCGGGGATACTCCCACACCTTCGGGCGGCCGCACGTCGGGTGGTCTGTCGCTTTGCTCCTACACCGAATTTTCACGATTCCATTAAGGGAAAACCATCAATGATAACACATACCATAAAAATCAACACATTCCTTATAATGCAATTTACGGAAGTAATCTCAGTTGGTCACTCTTGTGGAATCAATAAATGGTTTCTTCACAATATTTATTTTTTACATATTTTATATTGCATACCCTATTTAAGAAAAAAAAAATCATTTTATTTTTCACATATAATGTTTACAACTTTTCATGAAATTCACTGTAAGGAACTTTCAAAAGTGTAAAATCACGACAATACTCATAACGTTCATTTTTCTGCGAGACACATCTATTCGGTGCGTTATCTATGGCTTAAATTCCAAAATAGAAGACCTTGGATAAAAATTTCAAAATGAAAATAATTACTGCCAACAAACAACTGCAATAACGGTACTCTATTTTTTTTTTTTTTCAAAATCATTAAAACTGAATACATGAACAAACTTTTTTTTCAACGTTAAATCCATAGGGACATATGTCTCTCAGATTTGTGGTTTATCAATAAAGAGGCACTAAAAAAATTACAATACTTTAAATCCATAATTTTAAAATTAATAGCAAACGCTCTCTGCTAACAACATAAGAAAGTTTAAATATCAACTTACAACAACTAATTATCGATCAACACATGAAAACTATTTATTCTCGCAACTAACTTCTCAGACATATAACAACAGACTGATAAACGACATGGCCATGCTGACTTGCCTATCAAAAGAAAAGGAACTGGATGCGAGATCTCCTTTTCTGAATTAAGAAACTAATGAAGTTCCGAGAAGAGGTCCTGTTGGATATTAATTCCTTATGCGGAAACCAAATTTAACAACACAATTGTCACATCCAAGACTTTATCGTCAATGAAGGAGTGGAGAGAAAAAGAAAATTCTTGATGATGAGTCGATTAATAAACAATATAACAATAATTAAGAGCAAAAACTGCTGATCTTCTAGAAATTCATATGTGCAGCTCGAATATAAGTTTATATGCACATACAGATTGGTCTGCTATCTTGCTGATTAGAAATCCATGAAAAAAATATTGCTAATGTATTATTATCACAAGAAGTTTGTCTGGATCTGTTGCCATAACTGCATTTTCGAAAGGATCATTCAATTGTCTTGAAAAATCATTGGCTTAAGAAAGATATTTTAGATTTAGTCTATTATGTTAAATTTAATTTATAAAAAGATGAGTATAGAAAGTACTAACCCAATGGAAAAGATAAAGGGAAGCTGAAATCGAGGGTGTTGCACGAGATATCGATTTTATTGATATCATAAGACTCTTGAGGATAATTAAAATTCAGATTGATACCATCTTATAAATTTAGTGTTTTGAATCTACAATATTTTGCACAGAAATGCGAAATTCGATAAACAACTTAGCAATTCCTGTCTTCAGTTTTTATGTTTCATTCAGCAAAATGTTTTATTTTAAATTTCCCTGCTCAATATGTTTTTTAAATTTTATAAAGGGTCATCCAGTTCATACTATCGTCAGTAATAAGGCGAACATTATTGAAGAACAAATAATTGATGTCCAAATCCATAAAAAATTAATAAAATAAAATATAGTTTCTTCATCTTAGATATGTTTTAAAAATCATTTCCAAACGCAGTTTTTGAGTAGTTCCCCTCTTATTCTGGATTTTATGTTTGATTATGATGATGTAAAAATAAGGATAATAATATTGTTTGTTTGAAGCTTAGCATACAACTCAATTTATATAGCTAATGAATTTAATTATAAAAAATTGGTAGACTTTATTTGTATCTAAAACAAAATTATTTTAGAGAAATAAAAAGCACAGAGGAGCTAAACTTTTTCTAGTTAACAAGATTATGTGATGATTAATTTTATTATTTATTTTTATTTGCACTTGATATTATAACCACATTTTTTTTCTACATGATTAATAAATATTGCATGAACTAATAAACACCAACAATAATTTGGTTTAACAAAAAAGCTTTTGCTCTGATAATACCTGAATCTGGCAAAACGTCGAATGTTCAGTTGTTGACTAGGGACATTAGTTTGAAATCTTACAAAAATAACCTTATTAATATTTTTTTTTTAACTTTTAATATATTTGTAGATTTAATGCATGTTATCAGACAGCATTAACTCTACAATATTTCTTTATAATATAATGTTATAATTAATGTATTTTTATCTTAGTAATTTATTTTTTTGGAAAATATATTAATTGAAATAAAATCTATCATAAAGAAACAGATTAAAAATAAATTAACGATAAATATATTAATAATGTTAATTTTGTAGGATTTTAAACTGATGTCTCAAGTCAACAACTAATTGTCGATGTTTATATTTTGTATATATATCGTGTGAATTTAATCTTACTTCACTATAACTATTGTCCAATATGCAGAATGTTATATTACTCAACAAATAAATAAAAAACGTCCATTTATATTAATTATATGTTCTATGTTAAATATCTTATCTATATACGCTAATATTTTCAACTTATATTAACTTTGTCATATCAGTTCACCCTTCATACAATTAATATCAATTTTATACTATGTATTTATAACATCAATTTTTATATTTTGCCAGAACCGGTATAATTTAAATACCTACGCTAATTATAATTTAAATTATTTACGCCATGAATATAAAATGTAAATTGATTCTACCCTTCAAATCTAGTGTCGTAAATCGGAGTTGGACCAATCCATCAATATTAATATTGAAGCTATTAGTATGGAATCATTTTCAAGTCAAATTCTGCGTAGTTAACTTGGTCATAATTTTGGTTCCGTGGCACAGCTAGCCTTAGGGCAGCTAAATATTATCTTCTATTATTTCTCCTCAATTTTAATCTAACAGTTAATGCCCATCTATGTCATTGGCTTACCGGGGTTTTCATCACTGTTTGTTATTTGTATTGATTGAGGTTTAAACCATGAATTTTGTTTTAAATTTTCGTTCAACTTTTTATTCTGTCAGACGCAACCTCCTAAATATATCATATTCCTCCATTTTTCGATGATCAAGTGTAGGCAACCTGACGTGTGACTTATTTGGAATAACATTATACTAGAGATGAATGCCCTTATTAAATATTTATCAAGATGTGTCAATTATTAAAGATCCACTCAATTAATTGGATGATTAAGTTTTTGATATTTTAAAATGTTGTGCTTCAACATGAAGAGTCCTCTAAATTCCTCCTGATTTGAAAAAATAAATAAATACAAACGTACAAATGTATTTTTGTATCCTTTATCTCACATTCTTTCAAACAACTGCGTATTTTGATTTTCATTACCTCATAATTTTAATTATGTATGAAGATTATTAATTACTTTCACTAAGTCAGAGCTGAAAATTCATACTTACACTAACCACTCATTCGATAAACTCACCTCGCAAATTTTATTTATCCTTATAGGCGTCTAGAAATAATGTCACGCCAAGATCATCTTAGTAGCTGTTCCATATAAGAGAAGAAGAGAGAGATTTCCACAATCAAAACAACTATTTTGAAAAAAGGCACGATTATTTAAAATATACTTACAAGTACACATGAATAAAATATTATTAACACATATTCCGCATGATGAAAATTCGTCATTTCTCAATCACCAACAGCCAAATGAAGAGAATTTCGTAATTTTTATATTACAGAAAATAATTGCTTCTTGTTTCTTTGTTGGAACATTAAGGCGTAAAACTTCAAGGCCATCAACGCCTGTAAATTACTTTTCTTTATCACTGAACTAAATTTAATTAATTCTTGTTCTATTAATTCTAAATAAATCAAATTCTGGTTTTACCAAATAGTGATATAAAGATGCCGGCATTTTGTAAATGGCGTTGCAAAAAATCACCGGACGAATATGCGTTAAGGTAATAAGGAACACGAATTTCTTCAACAACTTTTTATCACCCTGATATTCCTTTACCTCTCCCTAGCTCTTCCCCCCCTCAAAAAAAAAAATTAAATAAATAAAATGTAAAAGTGTGAAGAAACAAATGAATAATAAATAATAATATAACTTGATACATCAATCAAGAGATTTTACAATACAAAGACTAATTATTTAGCCCTCATTTGCTTGTAATAAAAAATGAAATGATATACAAATATGATGTTATTTGTTTGTATATGACCTATTAGCTTATCAATTTATAAAGTTGTCTTCTGATTGTATTTATTAATTTTAAAACATATTTAAAAATAAAATAGTTTAAGAATAAATGCTTTATTAGATCTGATATTATATTTAAATAAGTATATATATATATATATATATATATATATATATATATATATATATATATATATATATATATATATATATATGTATATATATATATATATGTATATATATATGGTCTATTAATTCCGAAAAATCATTAAGTAATATTATAGAAAATCAGTAAATAATTTAATGAATTTCCCCTCCGTGAAATGACAACATTATGTATGCACTTACAATTAGTTTTATTACTTTTGATCCATCTGTGGTAATCTTTATGAGGTTTCCATTAATAAATAGATGAACTCACAAAAGTACTTATTAAGTTTTTGCAGCATTAAACATAAAACTTCTAAGACTTTTTGAAATATCCCAATTTCGCTAAAAATAATTCATACTCAAAGTAGAAGAGTAAATGCATGTTGAGTGACGCGCATAACAGTTTTTTTTTGTTTTTGTTTTTGTAATTAACATAAATATAATGATTTCCTCTGTTTACTTACTAAGCATTGCAGAAAGGGAGGCCACCTTCCGTGTGACGTGTTGCCCGGCAACCTGAAAAACCTTGTTTGAATAATAAAATAATCATGAGTTCGCGTCCCGGTGCCGAGGGTGCTTTTAACTCTGGCATTAATCCTTCGCTCTCTCCCCTCACCAGGGAAAACTCCGTATAGCCTTAAAGGCGAGGTAGGGGTGGACGAAAATAAAATTTCTGAATAAGTCATTTGTTATAATATAATGTAATGTAATATAATATAATGTCATACTTCCATTATTCTTGAATATTCTTTTTTATTTCACAGATTAGTTTATCTGACAATTACAATATTAAATTAGCCTTTAATAATGCTTATTAATATTTCAAGCCAAAAGAAATTTGCACGCTTTGTAACCTAATTAAAGGATAGTAACCTAATTTCATATTTTTGTCCTGTGCCCGATTTATGCTCACTTCCGCCAACACTTCCTACTTCATTCCATTAACATGACCAGGGCGAATTATTTGGAATTATTCAAAACTCACAATGAAGTCCTCCTCAAGAACCTGTTTAATTACAAGAGGCAATGTTGCAGATTGAGGTCCTTCATTTTCAATGAATAATGTCATTACATATATGTTTCCAAAACTTCGAAGTTTATTTACTTTGTTCTGCTTGTAGTATTTATTATTCATGCATGAAACATATTTATATGCATATCGTGTTTTATTGTACCATTTGCTATTTACTATTGACATGTTTAAATACTATATATTGTATATAGTATACCTGTATTTATCTTTATTACTAGTGCTATTTGTTACTATTTGTCATTTTATCGCTCGCTATATTAAGATGTATTATTTTAATTATTGTATTATATGGAGTATCATATTATATTTCATTGTTTATATTTAGGCATACAGTCAGATGCTTGGATTTTATCAGGAGAGGATGTTGTCACTGAATCCTAATGAATTTTACTTTGTATATAAGCTGTAAATGTTTTTCATATTAATTTGTTCATTGTTATCATTATAGCCGACACTATTTGTATGCGGTATTCCCCCAAAACAAATTTTTAAAAAAATTCTATTTTATAACTTAATTGTTTACAGAAGACTTCTCAGGACTAAACTCCCATCATCATGATTTTGTTTTTAATTTAACAAAATATAATAATTAAAATTATTCTCTCTGTGTTTTAACAAACAGAAAGCATTTGCCTAGTATTTGAATATGCAGAATTTATTTTACTTAATCTAATATGTTACAGTGCACTTGTAACCCCTTTGGCCGGACACAGACCGTGCGAGACAATGGTAGGGTTTTGCTCTTGTTATGCAGGCGGCCGTGAGGTCGGGCGGACGCCGCATCCTCCTCAAAAAGAAAATGTGCCCCCTCCATAGGCGGGAAAAGTTTATTTTTACGCGGGGGTGCCCGGGGTCATATCTAAGCAAGAGCCGGGGGGCACATCACCGTGGGAAGGTCGGGACAGTCTCCGCTTCATAACTCACCTAGCCCATCACCGCTTCGTCCTCCCCGCCATTTGTCTTCGTCGCTCCTTTCTTCTTTATAGCTTTTCCGGAAAATAAAGTTAAAGAAAATAAGGAGCATTAAGTCACGCTTTTCTACAAGTATATGAATTGTTAGGAATGTACACCACACACTGTATGTATGTAATCTGATTTAATGTTTTTTCTTTTTTTTTATTATTTCTTAATGATATTTACAACTGTATTAAATAAATACATCTAGTAAATTCGAACATATGGATATAATGACATGAAAACACTTGCTGAGTAACTACCCAATTGTAGCACTCAAATGATATGTCTACATTAGGAGATCACGGGGCCATCTTCTTTTCAGACGCCTCGAAGCGTTACCAGGAATTGAAGAGGAAGCAAGGTTAGAAACGAGAGGGTTGGGATGATTTTGAAGTTTATTATGGAAGGATAAGTATCTGGATTGGGCCAGATCTGAAACAAAAGAAACATTAAGGTCATTATGGATGGTTTTATTTGTAACAATGTAGGGAGCATTGAGGATTTTATTAAGTATTTCTGATTGTAAGGATTGGATACGAGAGGAATGCGATGGTTTAGTGGAGCCCCAAAGCTCAACTCCGTCCAAAGTCCTAATGGGCCTTATTTTAGTCATGTATATGAGTCTTCTGTAATTAATTGAAAGGTTAGAGTGTGTGTCTAGTATGTGCTGAAGTAGTCGGAAACGTCGAGCGGTTTCTTGTCGTTTCAGTCTAGTATGAGATTTAATGTTGACACTCTGTGTTTGCCGAGTTGTAAATAAATTATTTTTTTATTTATTATTTTATTGAAATTTACAACTGTAAAAATATTAATCATTTCATTTCAAAAATATACACAACCAGTAAATCTGCTATGAGAATATAAAACATAAAGGTACTTGTGAATAAGCAATGTAACACTTCAAAGATAAATTAATTTAGGAGGTCCCTTGGCCATCTTCTTTTCAGAGGCCTCGGAGGGTTGTCAGGAATTGTTTTGGATGAAATATATTATAAATTATAGATAAAAAAATGTTAGAAAGATATAGGTATTTTACTACTTAATTTTATTGGAAGACTTTTTCACGGTCGTTAACTAAAGCATTCATAAAGCATAACTCCTAAAATTTTCTCCTAATTCAACTGAAATACAACCGCAGTTAAGCCACTACTAATAATTACTGCTTTTCTAACTCATATCCATTATAAGCTAGAAATAAACGATAACTTAAATTTATTTTTAAGGAGGTAGGGTCGTTTCGGATAGCCTATAGGACACTAAATATGTAATCATTTTCGTGTGAATTTATGCAGTTTTCTTAATGAAATAAAATTTATTGTTGTTGCAAGAACGTAAAAAAATGTGTGAGGGGGATTATAAATGAGAATGAACGCCGACAATAATATTCTGCAGGAAAATCAATTACCAAAATATCCGGGTTTTTTTTTTTGCATTAACCATCGTATTCGAGAGTTTCAATAAAAATAATCTTGCTTTTTTATAATAAGACAATACTTAGCCTATTTTCTTCTGCTTTTTGTAGTTTATGATACATTATAACTCATTTAATACCATAAGTAATATTCTTTTCTTATCATGTAGAAAAAACAAAACAAAAATCAGTTGGTATATACTAACCTATAAATCCATACCAAGGAAAGACAAAAAAAATTATTTATATTGCATAATTTATTTTTAAAGAGAAGGATGGTTCCGGTTAGTGTTTCCCAAATGCGAGACCTTGACGAGGCTTGGTCTTGCAAAGTCAGTCTTCGTCATTGTCTTGGTCTTGCCCAAGAGTCTTGCAGTTACTTATTAGCTTATTACTATGCTATATATTACTGTCATTTTTTAGATAGAAGCTCGAATGAAAAATTAGAGGAGTTAAATGCAAAAGTATATTGATTATACCAATTATTTACATATACTAACTAAGATTATCAAGTATTAGTAACTATTTTGCCTTAATTTTCATTGAAAAAATCTTTTTTTTTTACCATTCCTTGTTTTGGTCTTGCAAAAGTTAGGTGGCCTTGGCACCTGCAAAGTGCAAGACCAAGACCGATTTTGGGCAACACTAGTTGGGGTGATCAGTCATAATGAAAATAAATAATTATATTTACTTTTACTATTTTTTATTTTGACTGATCACTCCAACCATCCTCCTCTTTAATTATTCACTACAGTCAACCATCAACCCACAATTATAATTTTTTTATCTCGACTCCTGAGACCTGTTGGTAAGAAAGCCGGTAAATGTTTCTAATATTTGTCGATTTAATTCAACTGTGTATATATATATATATATATATATATATATATATATATATATATATATATATATATAATTTATGTAAGAGCTACAGCACTTTATTTAAGCTTTATTATTGTTAAATCGCGAAAGTTAATATTTTATTTTTATTTTTTATATAACTTTCAGAAAAATTTAAATTATTACTGTTACTATGTATTATTGTATATTGTGCATGAACATGAGTACTATTCGTAGGTTATTGGTAGATTGGGTAATTTATATATTATTAAATAAATATCAAGTTTAAATCATAATATATAGCTATAATGTATAATGTATATGAATCTTTCAGTTGACAGAATGATTAACGCCAATTTAAACATTTTTTATTATTAATTTTAGAGATATTTCTAGTAGGAAAATTTACGTCTTTATTCACAGTTCTATATTTCAACACTGCAATAACCAACTCTAGAATCAAATTGCTCGCAGTCTGTACAGATATTATTAATTTTCTAACTAGAAATATTACTAAAATGACTTAACTCAAAAATGTTCACATTGGAGTTAGTCATTCTGTCAACTTAAAGGCTCATATAATACATAAATTGTGTTATGCCAGTATGTTTTCATTATATATCATGCCTTTTCAGTTTTACAGTTAATAACCAACTTTTTTTTATATAATGAAGTCATGATTATTTCAATATGAAGAAGAAATAGGAAAATGAAAGAGACCACTTTGTAAAAGGGTATGTAATTAAGAGGAGCCCTAAGCTAATATGGCGGGGCTAAGTGGAAGTGGAGTAGAAAGAAGGGCCTTCAAATATTCAGGAAGGGCTGAATGGGCCTGCAGAGAGCAAATTGGAGAAAATACCTCGGATGGAGGGGGAGGCAGGAAGAGAGGCAGGAAATTAGCAAACTCCCTCCTCATTCCCTATTCGCAAAGTCCGAGGTGTGTGAATATTTCAAAAGGCAACCAATGAATTGATAACAGGGTCAACCGATCCTCTTTATGTGTCTGGCCCTTCAAAAACAAAGTAAACACCGCACCCTTCAAATGTTCCCTCAAAGGGCTCGTTACCTCCTCAGTGAGGGGGTAGGTGCTTGTATTTGTCTTCAAGAAAAGTGGATTTAGGCATCTGCTCTTTTAGTCCAAGTACCGCGGTCAATCCATGATAACATTCTTCTATCGAATGAAAATACAGTCACAGCACTAAATCTTTAGATTTTGTTGTATTTCTTTAAATTTGTATTGTTTATCATAAAAAATGTAATATTTACCCTATTTAAATCAGAAAATGGTAATGAAAATCGTCAGTTTATTACAAAAAATCAGTAAGTGACATTTCGTAACCTCAAAAAATTAAGAACTTAGATCAATTTTCCCTTTGTGAAATCAGAATGTTATACTCATACAATTAGTGTACACAGGGGTGAACAGAAGGGGGTTTCATGGCGCAATTGCGCCATCAAAATGTTTAAAGGGGGTATATTTTGACAGTTTTTTTTTAAATTTTTGAGGGTGGCTATAAAGTTCGACGGGGTTATGAATTTTCGGACCAAGAGAAAAACGGAAAATATGGAACGGACTGCAGCAGGTATAATTGTATACGATCTATGATTTTTTTAATTCTATCTTAGCTTGATTTGTTTTTAAGAAATATCTTAGAAGAAATAATGACTAATGAAATATCATAGGAAGAGAAGAAGGGGATAGGTTTTTGCGCCATTGATCTCAGTGGGGGAAAGGGGAATGGCACCCCTGAGTGTAACTACATATGGGGTTTTTCGTCATTTACATACACTTACGGTGTTTTTGTATCAAGAAATACCGTCGAAATTAACAAAAACATATTTGAAAGTTAACCTATATCAAAAATGCACTTAGTGACTTTTTGCAATAAAGCGACGAAATAACATTGAATAATAAATATTTCGAAAATAAAAATAAAAAAGTAATCTTTGTTCTTTTTCAACAATTTTTTATCCAACCCTTAAAATGATTTTAATTATTATTATAAATAATATTATAGTTACAAATTCAATACGTTTGAAACCACAATGTCGGAATGTGTGATCCACGTTCTAACAGTATAATTTTATTTATTTTAACTACATTTTTTTTTTTTTTTTTTTTTAGAGCATTAGAATTCATATGTTTTTAAAAATGTCATTGAATAAAAAAATGTCACTGAATTCAAACTTCTTATGAAAAGAAGTAAAAGAAATATATCATCCTGTTATTTTTTTTTAAACTGAATTATTAAAAAATATTACAATCTGTCTCAAAGGACATTTATAATAGTGTTCAGAGATCACATTCACACTCTGTACAATAAATAAAATAAATTATACAGAAAAATAATAAATATATAATAAATAAGAATAAAATAACCTAAAAATAAATAAATAAAAAGAACATATATATACCTCATCCTGTTATTAACTATGAATTTCGTTGAATTAAAAAAAAAAAAAAACATTAAGTAGAATTCTAAGCTCTAAAACAAATACTACGGATTTACGAGGCTTTTCTAGAAACGGATTTCTAGGAACTTCTTTAGTTATTCGCGAATTTTATAAATATGTATATTTTAATTCATCTTTTTCTTCCTTATTGTATTATAAATGTTCAATCCACATCAATTATGCTCTTGGAGCAAGCATTTACCTTGTATTTCATCGCACAGCATGCAGCTTCTTTTTTCCGTGTAGAATTTTCCAATATTTTTTAATAACATTAAACTGTATAATATATAATATTTTATGAATGTTTCGTATAAATTAAATATACTTAAGGCTAATTTCGATGATAATCATTAATCGTTATCTTTTCTTTCAGGAGGAAATGCGATTTGAGAATGGAAGGAGATACTAAGGAGCCGAAAGACTTGACTCAATCGCGAACAATCTTCACCAATGCAAACATCAAACTTAGGTCAGTTAAATGAATTATTATATCTTTAATTAATGATTTACATTCCTAAACCAGTTTATCTTTTTTTCCATACATGAAAATATATACTTATTGAAATTTAGAACTGCACTAGTTAAAAAATACAACAAGTAAATTTTAATTGGTAATATTACATGTATTACACGAAAAGAAAATACCATTGGTTAAAAATATAAAATTTAAAATGGAGTGGGCTGGTTTATTAATGTGACAGTTTAGTTGATAAGTTATTTTAGTAATTCCATACGATTGAGTAACTTCTAACTGATTACTATTTGTAAATATTATATTATTAAGAGTTTATCGAATTAATAGAACTATGTGTTAGGATTTTCTCTATCATGTGGATTTCAGTGTTAATGTATCGATTTTCTAATAAATCATACCATATAAAAGTTTTATATAAGATGATATTGTTGCATATGTATATTTTAATTTTTATTATTTGTTTTTTGTGATTTATTATTTAATTTGATGTATCATTGCCGGAAGTAGAGAAGCTTTGTATTTATACAGGAGGGAAAAAAAAAATTATGTCTTAGATTTTTTCTGATTCTCAGTTTCATTGATGGCTTTTTGTCTTCTATTTGCTGTTTGATCGTCCTTGTGCTGTGTCTCAAATACTTTATAAGGTCTTTCTGAGTCTTTAAAATTGAAAAATATCACTCCTTTATTACGTTTAAGTCATTGTGGACTTAGGGGTATGAACAAGAGCAATGGGGCACTGCGAAAAAAAGTCTAATATGCACAAAATTCAAATTTTTCAATTAAAGATTTAGCAAAAAATTACAAACGCACCTCTCCATATAAAAAATGACTTATTACACAGGGACTTGGACATCTAAAGAGTTTTAGGCACTGAAACCTATACTATAAAAACTTTCATCACGGAATGACTTACAACATGAATGAATCTAACACTTAATTCCAATACGAACCCGTATATCCCACCCTGAAGAGTTTTAAGGCGTTGACCAAGAGAGCTCCTAACTTAACTCAAACCCAGAAGTGTGCAGATTTGCTTATTATAAAAAAAAAAGCTTTGCTGTTAGCAAATTCAGTAATTAAGACAGATGAAATACTTATGTTACCAAACAAATTTGGGTCCTGTCTGTTGTTAAATAGTTATGATTTTGATGGAATTTTCGATCGATCTTCTCGTTCGATTTGCTTTAAATTTGGAAACAAAGTCAAGAAAAAAATAAAGTTATGAAGAAATAAAATCAATAGTTATCCATTTAGTCAAATTCCTTCCAATAATGTCGCTGAATCGTGTGCAACCGTATTTTCCTCGACATGCCTACATTTCAAAAACGAATAATAGAATAATGATGCTGAATAAATGAATTTTATGGAGTATTTTTAAATTGAGTATCTTATACAATAACATCAAAAATAAATGACCAACAATCGAAAAGATGCCAGCATATAAGAAGCGCAAACAGAGCTTTCTTCTCCCTTTCGAAGATATTGAAACCCAGAAAAATATCGAATGAGGAGTGTAGAATGTTCTGAGATATAGTTATAATATATGAATGTGAGACCTGAACACTAACCAGATCCTAAAAAAAAAATTGAGGTATGAAAGAAAAATCCTCCGCACGATAACCGGTGCGACTGGGATCAGAATACTCATACATGGAAAAGAATGACCAATAAAGAGCTGCTTACAAAAACTAGTCTGTCATTACGTCATGATATGAAGGCACGATTCATCTGAAAGCCTCTACATGACAATGAATGCCTCAATAAAATGCAAAAAACAGATGGATAGATAGAATCAACCAAGATACAATAGAGCTGATTACAGATAACTGCAAAGAAATAACCGAAGATTGACAGAGATGGAGTTGGTTTGTTAAGGCGGCGAAAGATCTACAAGGTCTGTTATACCAACAGAAAATAATAAACCTTGTTAATTTTAATTTAAATAAACCTTATTAATTATTTAAAAATAATTATCTAAACGTTGGCAGTATGAATTTCATAAAATTTCATTCAACAATTAAACTTGATTTAGTTGTAAGGAATACATGGAAGAACTGGTGTGGCAGGAAATATATACCATATACCATGTATGAGTTTCCATCACATGCAGACTAACTGAAGAGAAAAACAAACAATTAAAACAATAACTTTGTTTTTCTTTATATATTCAATAGAAATTATGAGGAAGATATTCTGTCCTTCTTGAAAGATATTTTTTAATTATTATTTTCTCATGCTAAGTTGTGTTAGTTAAACATCTCTGGTCTAAAAATTGTATCTACTAACATTTGCATTTTCCTTTCTTTCATTCTTTGGGCAAATCATTACACTATTAATCTATAATATTTGTTTTGATTATTACATTTCATTAGATTCCTGATTATTTAATTGGGATGTTAAAATATTTTTATGATTAATTAATTTTTAATAAATTGGATCAATATTTATCCTTACTACCCTCCAAAAAAATAAATTCAATTAAATTATTTGTAATAGTGAGAAATGGTTAAAGAGTTGTTCTTGGTAAACAATTATAATTTTATTAATATTTCTCAAAAAAGAATAAGATATCACCAACAATGATCATATTTTAATAAAATGATAATACTAAGAAAACTTTTCTTAAACAAAAGTTAAACTGTTAATAAAAACTTTTCAAAGAAAATTGATTTTTAGACTAGGTTGATAATATTTATGATGTTTTTCAAAATGGTCTAATTATAAGTGAAAAGGGGCGAAGCCTTACTATATTAAATATAATGTATTATATATTAATACATATTTTTTGGGGAATGGAGCGATAGATATTGTTCTAATTTACAATAAATAATTTTAATCGAGTTTTTAAGATATATATATCAGTTATGTTTCTTAAGTAATCGATGACCTATTATGAAAAAGACTGCCGAAACTCAACAATACGATATGCGAAAAAAATTTTAAAATGTTGAATCCGACCAAGTTCATATTTCTCCCTTATTTGTAATATCAGGAATGCATTATCTATGCTCTTTTTGAAAAAAAAAAAAAAAAAAAAAAAACATGATCATGAATCCTACCTAGTTTTAATTGAAAAAAAAATGCAAAAAACAAAAATTAAGATGTGTGCTTTAGACCACACGATATAAAGCGAGGACATCAACAAGTCGAGATTAATATAAATATATATTATATTAATAAATATATTTATAATAATGAAATCTAAATTATAAAAAATAGCTTATTATAAAGTAAGTGAAATGCTGATCGCTTCCAGCGCTTTCACTATGCATATCCGATTTTTAGTGTCTGAGATATTTTAATCCATATTTTCAATGAAACTCGTTATAATTTGGTTTTCGACACAATATTTTCCCTTTTTGCCGCTCTAACACTTCTCTTACTAACAAAATGTCAGTCCGATTTTTAGGTTTTGCGATGTTTGAATTCATATGCAAAAACACTTCAATTAGTTGACTCCAGCCAACTTTACCCGAGCGTTATACAACGGAAATATGATGGCTTAATCCGATTCACTCACCATAAAAAAGTGCAAAACGGGCATAAAGAAGTTTTCACTTCAAAAATCACCTAAATCGGACAAATATTACCAAATACAACGTATTGGTCTTTCTACCAATGTTTTTAAAAGTAAATTCAAAGTATTTTGCCAAGGTTTTCATGGAAATCTGTTCACTATTTATTAATCTTGGAATGATTCGAAGACTATTCATATAACAATAATTGTTAAACCCGATATAAAAAAAAAACTTGAAATAATAATAATATAAATCTTTATTGGACCAATGCTTGTGAAGACTAACATTTGTTGTACCCCTTAGACTTTGTGCCTAAACCGATATAATGTGTGGACACACTACCTGGTTTTCAAATGTATGACAAGGTTTGGGCATTGATCTTGTCATTTGCAAAATCGATTCAGAGCTCTGTAGAAAATTTCAATCAGTTTTTATTTATTTGAGGAGTTGGTCGGGGGGGTGCAGGATAAATAAATACTAAATTGTTAAAATAGTGTTTTATTCGTTACGTCGACGTTTCGACCGACCTACTTTGTAGATCTTTATCAGGGCGTGATACCAGTTACTGCAGGAAGCACAGTTGGTGGACTGCTATTTATTTATTGAATAATGCATTAAAATCTTTCAATGAATCAATTATAATATTTTAGTTCACTAAATTTTAAGACTATTTTAAATAATAACACTATGTTCTATATCTGTTTCTCTCTCTTTTTTTTTTTAAATTAATTGTTCTCACGCTCAGAGATCATAATGATTGGTTTTATAAGATGGTTGAAACGTTTGACCTCCTGGGGTTTCCTTAACAAGCCGTGAGCCAGTAGGGGGTAACGCTAGGTGGTACTTCGATAAATCGGTTATTTTTCATGTTCCAGATATTGTTGTTAGTATTCATTAGTCCACGTATATGAAGGTCTGATTTTTAGTTTTTGAGATATTTTAATCCATATGCAAAAACAATTCAAATAATCGACTCCATCCAACTTTATCCGAGCGTCACGCATTGGAATCTGACGGCTCAATTTCATTAACTCTCCACAAAAAAAATTGCAAAACGCGCCTAAAGAAGTCCCCCCTTCAAAAATTACAAACGATTTCATTTTTGCAGGCAGTCATTTATCATTGCAGGTCATCGATATTCTTTACTATCAATTACAGGATTAGACATATTTAATTGTAATATATTTGCAGCGGGAGCCCTGGCACTTCGCCTACCAACTCGCCGACACCTGGGGTTGGCTACAACCACAAGATGTCAGGGATCCCGTTCGTGGCGGCTGCGAATCGCTACACGGCCCCGGTTCACATAGACGTTGGCGGCACCATCTACACATCTTCTCTTGAGACTCTTACCAAGTGAGTAACTAATCAATTTATTTTCGTATCTTTATCCTAATCTGCCAAAATAGATATTGATAATCAGTTCATAGACTATGGGAAGTATTAATTAAATATCACAGGGTCAGTACGAAGAATACTCAGATATAAGTTCTTCGAAATAGTCTGTAAGTAGGCCTTACGCGTTATCACAATGTCGGACGAAGCAGTTTTAAGAAACACTTTCACTTGTGACTCATAAGTAGAGATTACTATATACTGGAAGACTATGTGGTTTTATTATGTCTTTGAAATAATAGATAAAATTTGTTTGAAAAAGCATTTAAGTATGTAAAGTGTATGATATCACCTGGTATATCCAGAAAGGTTTGACAATGTGCAAGATTTTTTTTTGAAGGTGCTCTTTTTTCAGGATTTTAAAATTTTGAGAGTGTACTTTTTTATGAAGGGAACAATATTTTTGTAGAGTTGCTATATGGAGGAACTTTCATATCAAAGAACAATATAAAACGTGGACAGACCAACGCAAGGGTAATTGTATATAAACTACAGTTTTTCTATTTACACTTTCACTTACACAGTCTTTAATAAGAGGAGAGCAATAAAATTTCATGCGTGGGGCATACATATGCTGTGCAATACTCAAACATTAATTCTTTCTTATCGTCCGTAAATGTGCGGTACACGTTATCGCAATGCCGGACGGAGACATTTTAAAAATTATATGCAATTATTCTTCTATTTTGGCGCCGATTAAAAACTTTTATTATAGTTCCAATTTTATTATATATTTTCTAGTCAGTAGTAATTGGCAGGTAATTAATTTAGAATATCGAAAAGCCGAAAATATTTTTTTCTATTTTCATTTGTTTGTGTGATCCTTTTCTAGCATTGGTAATATTATAAATTTTATATTTACGTCCATGTTTACTTTTAAATAATTTAAATTTTCTTGAATTATTGCCTATGGAAATAAAACTATTTTTATTCTGCTTTATGATGTTTTTAAAATTTATGATTCCTTAAATAAAAAATAAAAAAATGGAATTTATTTATAGGCATACATCCGCCAATCATTATTGACACACTACATTTTATTTTATTTTTTCCAAATTAGTATATTTAAATGACAAAACTTACGTATTATTATTTATTTTTCTGTTGATCCTTGATTGAAAGCGACAATACCTATGGATCTTCAACAGCCAGTATATATGCTTCGTACATAGTAGGATGTAGTATATAGCGAGCCTCCGTTGATCCGTATGTACGATGAAAGAGGACAAGCGTGATAGCCGTGGGGGACACCTGCGGCTAGGAGCTTGTCTCTTCAGCTCACACATCCTGTCGTCCGCTGAGCCCTTGTAATTAGTTGATGCGGGGTCACAGCTATATTCGTCTCTACATTCACCGTTCGGCCGGCTACACCTCCGCTTTCCACGATATGCTAAGGTTAGAGGGAATTTCAATTCATTTTCCCTAAACAAGTAAAGGTTATTGCCAAAATGTTCCAAAGAGCATTAAAAGTTTCGATACAAACATGAAGGATGTTAATAAATTAATTGTTTTAAAGTAATTAAAAAAAAAAGTTTTACTTTTATGTTTGTTAAATTCATCTTCTTTAATATCTTAATGTTTACAACAGGTCATATAGTACTGTAATATCTTTATAAATTATTTCTCAAAGGTATTTTTTTGTAGTTAAATTATATCTTCGTCAATCCTTCATCAAATCCATGATTTGAGCCCTAATTTTTAAGATCTTTTTCTGCTTCAGATGCGAACAATAATCACCTCCTACCCGAATTTAAGAAAAAAAAGGTATGAAGGAAAGGGAATTTGTTTGCAAATCACTCAAAAAGGATACATTTTTTTAAAGGTATATTTGCCGTATTTTCGAAAGATATTTTTTTGAAAGGCATATTTGCAACATTTTGAGGGTGTACTTTTTTATAAAGGAAAATAGTCACTCTCCTCAAAAAATTCAGAAAAAAATTATGAAGGAAAGAAACTTTATTTGCGGCTAACTTCAAAAGTATATATTTTTTTCTGAATTATATCTATTATTATTTGAAAGATTGTTATATTCCCTACAAAACCAAAAGTAAAAAAAAATCATCAAAATCGGACAATTTTTAGCAAACTGCCTATTGTAATATACACTTTTTTATAATCTCTCATAATACATTCTACTAAGTTATTTGTATATTATGATTTCATTTGTTCACTGACCTACATATTATAACATGCGAATTATTCGCATGGGCCAACTAGTAGAGTATCATATTTTTTCAAAAAATCTTATTTAATGAACTATGTAATTCACATTTTTTTATTTTCCTGGTCATACATGATATGATAAATTCAAGGATCTGTTTTAGAGATAAAATGTTAAAATATAAATATATTATAGAAAATTAATATTCTACTTGTTTTGATAATACATAAAAATTGTTTCTTAAAATATTTAAAGTTTTAATAAAAAATCATAATGAGGAGGAACTGGTGGCACAATAATGATTGTGAATAAATAAAGTTCCTTTATGAGTAAAGGATTAAATAGATAATAGTTTTCTGAAGGAGCATTGGGTATCAATTTTCTCAGAAATAATTTTTTTCTAATTGTGGGTATGTGGTTGACTAATAGTGAATAATTGAAGAGAAGGGTGGTTGGGAATCAGCTTAGTCTGTCAACGCTTCGGCAAATGTTGGCAAATGTAAAAATAAATATTATTATTTATTTTTGCTATTTTTATTTTGACTGATCACCCCAACCATTTTTCTCTTCAATTTTTTTCTATTATTAAATAGCATTTAAGAACAGAGATAAGCAAATACTTCTCGAAGTAACCAATATTTTACTCAAATATTGTGACGTTCTGAGTACTCAGGAATTCAAAAATTACCTCACTTGATGATCAAGAAACAACTGAAGTAGTGGCTGAATTCCTAATAAGGATTACAGTACTCGTAACTCAAAATATTTTTTTACTCATTGTTGTAAACTTCTCAAACTAAATGCAAGAGTCAAAACAAAAGTTATTCCACTATAAACATTTTCTTTTCCTTTTTTTTTTAGAAATATAATAATCTGTTACCGGGACAATAATTATTGTGAGATATGAACAGAATACAGAAAACATAAAATTAACAAAAGTAAAATAATAATCAAACAACTATGTACAATAACAATTAGAATAACCTAAATATAAGTAAATTATAAACATAACAACTCAGCAATGCCTAAATAAAATAAAATAGGAAACCCCAAACCAGAGATGTCCCCCCAACTATAGAGGGAAAAGCAGGATTCCAAGAGATCTCTTCGCTACTCTCTCAACCGCGTCACTGGTGCTAAAGCCAGTGGAGATTGAGCGAGGGCGCTTTAGCCACATACACTCATGTTTTGAGTGGAGAAACTGGCCATTGTCAGAACTCCAAAAGATCTCTGGACCATTGTCACTTTAACCTTCGAGGAGGATTGTAGGGATGAGTGGAACTAGATAGGGATTGTGCAAGTGGTTTTGGATGATTTTTAAGGTTCTGATGGAATTTGTAAAATCTATAAAAACTAATTATAAAAAAAAACAGATCCAATCCTGCTTAAGCCACCAATTCAACAGCCATACGATTTAGCGACATAATTTGGGCCTTATGAGATGTCGAATAGTAATAAAAGAAAGAAACATTTTATATAGAGAAAGTAATGTGATTAGGCGTCGTCTGATTTGTAGTAAAGTTTTACCTATGAAACTTTTATTTAAAATCTTCTGTATTACTTTGATCATAAAAAAAATATATTGTTAACTAAATGCGTAAGTACATAAAAAGTGTTAATAGGGTGGTAATTAGTGTTTAAGTTGTCAGTTTATTGTGATGATAAGAATGAATGATATTTGTGCTTCATTAACAGCTAGCCAGATAATAATGCTGTGTAGTAATTAACCTTATTCCGTATCAAGATTCAGCCATAGGGAAGGGATATCGATCATTGGGATATCGTAAGTACCTCTGTATGCTTTAGGCTTTTCCAATATCTTGTATATTTAACATTAGGTATTCTCAAATTGTACCCAATTTTGATTATTTTTAAAGTAAGTAGTACTTAGTACTTAAAAATAGCCTATCAATTAGAAAAAACGGTATCATAGATTACTTCACTTTCACGTTGTTCGCGATATAAATTTTTTTTTAATTATCTTTTTATAATGATAAATGATAGCAACGGTGACTAAGACAATGGAACCAAGATAAATTCTTATTCAACATCATATATTATGGTTACTATTATTAAAACATATGTTATGGCCGAATGTATTTATATATATTTTATGTTAATCCTTCCCCTTCATTTCTAACAAATAAATTATCTATACCTTAACTGAAATGATGTAAAGATTAGTGTACCAAGACCATTTAATAAAAATAATGATATTATAATGTATGTTATTCATTTGTAATAAACTTAGTATTCAATTAAAAAAATAATCACATATTGTGGGGTCTTCTCGGTAAGGTGGGCCCGGGGCTACTGAAAAGAGTTTAACTTGGAATTAGCTATAAACAAAATGATAACTGGTTGGAGTCTACCGGTCTATATCGGTTCCATGAATTATATTTTAACATTTTTTTAAATGAAATATAGGATGGGCCATAATAATAAAAATGTTTCAAATGACAGAATAAACAACAAAAACACGGCCATTTCGTAGATTCCTCGAAGTAGTTCCGTATTATTTCCTTGACTTAAAAAATAAATAAACGAAGTAACAACTGTGAGAATAATAATTAATTTATAAATGACAGAAAACAGAACCCAAGGAAATTGCACGAGGACTAGTTTTTCATTCCAAGCGTAAAACGTTAAAAAAACAAAACAGAATATCTTCAAAATGGAGTATATATTTTATCAATAAAACTTTTTGCTTCCTCACTACCGCAGGTATGGAAGCTTTCTATTCCTGCTGGAAGTTACAAAAAAAGTGTGGAATCAGTACCGAAAATTTCCACTCGCGTTTTACTTTTCAGACATCAAGAATCAAATTTGGTTCGCTGTCTGTCTGTAGTCAAATCGATGTGACGGGCATATCACCTAACGTTCATTGGATTTTTATAAAAATGTCAGGGATTGTGCGTGTTGGTATCTAGATGGTTCCATATCAATTTCATCACAGTCCATACAGTACTTCAGCTTGCTAGCTACTGACAGCTATTAACAATAAAATTTCAAATTTTGGGTCATGATTGTGTCACTCTAAAATTTGAAATGATTATCATTGTGACTACTTAAAGCTTGATATTCTTGTACCAATTTTAAATATTGTAAACATAATGAAACCTTAAAAATACTTTATAATGTTAGGTTATTATTGGAGAAATTCCAAACCACACTGCCAAATAGGCCAAAATATCCTCCATGAAATCTGAATTGGATTTCATAGAGTGAGGTTTTTTGGCTGTTTTTTTATCCTGGTGATGCCTGAATTGGCGAAACATTGAGGGGTTTTTCTTTGATTGTATTTGAGAGACATAGGGCTGTGTGTTTTGGAATTTTTCCATTAATAACTTAACATTCATGTTTTGTCTCTTGATTATTTTGTTACTAATTTAAAATACTTTATCATTTTTTGTTTTTTATGAATATTAAAAAAAAATAATTTATAAAAATGTCCATAAATTGAACTTGAGAGTAAGAAATTAAGTGAGATAAAAAATCAAATTAGGGGGAGGTGAAAACAATTATATCGATCCATTGATATATTTCCTCTTCTGTTAGTTGATAACTTTGCTTTAAATAATTATTTCTAGACAAAGTTAGTAACATGAAGAGGCCCTTATAAAGTACAGAGGAGATTGGTATGAGGTCTGACTCGCCTAGAGCTCCGGAAAATCCGGCCGTAGCTCTGGTCAGCCAGCGATGGATTATTCACAAGTGGAGTTGACCGGAGCGTATTGTTGGCGGTGCAAACATTATTAGTGCCCTGTTTCTGTTTGTAGTGTCCAGCGCAATATTAGCCCTCTCTCTAATAACGGACTCTCTGCTTTATTATTTAAAGGCCAGTCCATTCCCAGCTTCCTGGGGGTCTCTGTCTCTGCTACGGCCCTTGTACTTGCTGCAGGGGCAGTTCAGGGCTGCCTTCTGCCCTTGTCTATTGTGTCCTATGGTGCCCTTCATATTAATGTAGCTTGTGAATAAGTTATTTTCTCATTAGGGAAGTTTAAATGCTTTTCAATAATTTAGTCATTAAAAATAATCACTATTGTATTTAGGCATGTCTTTGTTTTTTAATTTATTTATCTTTAAGTTTTTTATTATTATTTATTGTATATATATTATGGTGCTGTTAATTAATTTTTATTTATTGTACATAGAGCGTGAATGTGATCTCTGAACACTATTATAAATGTACTCTGAGACAGATTATAATATTTCTCAATAAACAAGTTCTAAAAAAAAAAATAAAATAAACCCAATAACGATTGTTTTCTAGCTGTCCTTGTAAGCTACGCTAAGACGAGAAGCAAAGTAAATGATAAAAGGAGCAGATTCTGCCTAGATGAATATCGTACCCTAGACTAGACAAATTCAAATACATCGAAGTTAGGTAGAGACCAATATTTAAATCATCTGAAAATTTCCTTAAAACCGTGGTTCGCCTCTATCGGAATATGATTGGAAATAAGCGAGGTGACAAATTTAATTAGGTTGAGGACCAATCATGGCAATACAAATAAATTCTTAAATTTGATAAAATTAAATGTATATCTCTCATGTGACCAAGTCGAGGATCCACGACATTTAGTGATGTAATGTTAGCGGTTTAGCAACGAGAGGAGAAAATATTTGGAAGGATCAGAACTCGATATTCTTATAAAAGAGCAACACCGAGAAGGTATAATCTAATTAGAAAAACTTATTAAGACAGCGAGGCCTGGATACTAACCAGTATCCTGAACACTTCAATACAGAAATATTAAAATATTTAAAAGAAAAATACTGTGTGCGATAATCGGAACGATATGGGATCATAATAATAACGCATGGAGGAGAAAGACCAACAAAAAACTGCTTAAAAATAACTTGTCAACCATTACCTGATGATATGTAGGCAAGGAGGTTAAGATGGCCGGGGTATGTAATTCGTAGCATTCGATCAGAACACACTCTTTACAACGATGAATGCCTCAATGGCAAAATACCACTTGGAAGTCCGAAAACCTGATGGATAATTCGACTCAACAAAGATTCAATATAGCCGGATGAGATAACAGGAAAGCAATAGCCTCAAATATGAAGAGACGGAGAAGGCTGGTTAAAACGGCAAAAAATATACAAGGTCTGTAATGCTTACAGAAAAAAAATTACCTTCGTTCAGTTATTCTCAAACTACAGATCTCTGAGCCGTTTTCTTTTTAATCTGCGACTACCATATAAATATAACATACGGAAAAAAAATATTACGAGTTGATTGGAGTAATTATGGATTAAAAAGTGATACGTTGTATGTTGGTCGTGGATGTCAAATTTTACTGTTAAAAAATTTAGGTCAAAAATGGACCTAATAAACGTCTGATAAAATGTCCCTTTTATGATTCATTTTACTATTCGACCAGAGACAAGTCGTAGCTTGCAAACTTACTTTTCCTTTGGAACCATCACAGGCACCTTAAGAACTATCCAATCTATCTTTAATTGATCACACCTGTTGTGCTGTAGGTTGCGAACACCTGCCTCTACCCCCGCAGGTACATAAGAAGGAGAACATGAGCATCCAATAACTATAGTTGGCAATATTATTTTCAAAAGAAATATCAATAAATATCTTAAATTCAATATATTCCTCTAAATATGACGTTATTTGATGAAACACAAAATTAATCTATAGCTCTTCAGAACCATCTGTTTGACATTGACAATTGGCTCCATAAACGAATAAATTAAATTAAACGCTATTGAATAAAGCCACACACGTTTATATTTAAGATAAACTTCATGTTCACCTAAAAACCCAGTTTCTTAAAAAAAAAAAAACTACTTGTGTAATTTATATCACACCGTAGAAGTAAAAAAAATCAACAGCGCGAGATTAATAATATGAAATATAAATTTTTCTTTGTTCTATATTCACAAATTAATAAAATTTCTCATCTAAAAGTATTGTTAGATATAGATAGATAACATAATTAGAACAAATATTAACAGGATATTAAATAAATATAAACAACATTTGCAGAACGGAGATAGGAAAACATTGCATAGTTCATCTTATAATGAACATTTAAACCTTTTTCTTAATAATGATCAGATCCCCTAGTATTTGTTGATACCGACTAATTTCAAATATACAAAAATATAAATGCAGATCCGACTCTCGGGAAAATATATGATCAAGATTTCTGTTAATAATGAAATTGTGAAAATTACACCACAACTTGAATGCAAAATGTGCAGCATTGAAGCAAAGAAAAACATCGTATATTATTCAAATGTCCAATTTACAGTAGTTTAAGGTTAAGAATTTACCAGGGTATGGAAAACCTTGATGTGATACGAATATTTAAGCCAACCAATGCAGAAGATATGGAAAAATTATATATATTTTTTTCATCTCTATTACATCAAATTATAGAGAATTAGTAGGGTAATCTGGATTATTGTCCTCTGCATATTATGGCAAAAACTCTATGTTGTACATCGGCATGTAATCTATCGGGTCTTTTTTCTTGTTTGTTCTCTTAGGTATAGGGGTAATCTTTTAATTTAAATTTTTTATTTAATCTTTTAAAAGAGTGTTGTAATATTAATTATGTAGTATGAAAAGGAATTTTTATTTCCATAAGGATAATAATCTTTGTTATTTTATGATAGGGTTCTTCCTTTAAATCAAATTTAGATTGAATTGAATTCAATAAAATTTACAGTAAAAGATAATTATAGTTGTGTTATACTATTAAATGTTCCATGTACACAAAATAATAACATTTACTATTTATAGATCATTACAAAGGCAATGGAATGCTATCTTATCATTTGGTTGTCAATATACTATATACTATTTTTCTCTTTTTGCCTTTGTAACACGGCATCACGTTAAGTTATACTTTTGAATTATAGCTCATTACAACGAGTATGGAATGCTGAACATTTTTCTCGCACAGTATGCTGGTCTGATTTTTAGTTTCTGAGATATTTTAATCCAAATGACAAAACCCTTCAATTAGTCGATTCGAGCCGGCTTTACCCGAATGAGCGTTACATACAGGAGCGTGATGGCTCAGTCTCATTCACTCCCCACAAAAAGTGCAAACTGAACCCAAAGAAGTTTTTACCTCAAGAATTAAATTAAACGCAACTAAGAAAAGCTTCATGTCCTCAGGATATTCGATATTGAAGTATCTTAGAAAATTTGTCATTGTTTCATGACTCACTGCTATGGTTTGAATATGTGAAATATCCATAAGAATATGATAATATAAAAAAATATGCCTAAGAAACATTAACTATCATCATCGACGAAAACCCAATGTATTAAAAAAATATATATGTTACCTCGGTCTCTGCTCAGACAAAAGATTTACTTGAAACATATATAACAAATTAGGAAGATAAGAACTGACAAAACGGAGATCGTGATGCCGATAGTCATAAAGAGTAAACTGTAACATACTGGAGAATAGCGACACTGGTTCGAGTCCGGCTTGAACGTGTTGAAATTTATTTCGTGGCGGACTTACGGAATGAATCTAGACCTTCCCATTCTGGTTAGATTAAATTGGGTTGGACTTCTAGAACAACACAGCTCCCCAATCCATACCACAATTGGCAAGGTTGAGATAAGAGAAAAAACTGATCATATAATACAATCACAATTGGTTATGTCAGTTTTGGATTACACTTCTTAAGTCTTTATAAGCTTATTACTTGATCTTAAGATAGCACTTCGATATTCAAGTATGTTAGAAAATTTGTCATTGTTTCGTGACTCACTGCTATGGTTTGAATATTTGAAATATCCATATGAATGTGATAATATAAAGAAATATGCCTAAGAAAACGCAGTTTTTTTAATCAATAACTAGATGGCCCGTTTGAATAATTCGCAGAAAATTTTGTTTACTGAAAAAATAGCAAAACAATTTATAAATAAGTAGTTCGTATGTATTATGTAAGGAAGGAATTAATATTTTTCCTTGGCCGATTACAATATGCCATTAAACATAATAGACCAAAATATTTGTACAAATTGCTTTGCTAGGACCTATTTTTAAACACTGACTGGAAAGATAATAAAAGTAATAAAAGGAAAATAATTCCCCGATCATGGGATTTTCTAAATTATTACAAAAAATAAAATGTAAGAACAACCAAATGTCTTTTAAAAATAATAAAATTAATATATTAGCCAGGAAAAACGTGTTGTAGACTATTCTACTCCTAAATGCAATTGGAATATATGAGTGGTCAATCATCGGATTTGATGTAGAATTGAAGAAGTTATGGCTTACCGACAAAAAAACACCTTTTAGAAATAATATATAGGATGCAAATATTATATTGTATGAGAATACAACAAACAAAACATTCATCTGGAAAATGATTTTTTAAATTATATAGTTACCATTCAGAATTTTCCAATTAGATAAATAAAAAATAAATAAATTAAAAATTAAATATAATGTCATTTTTGGAGAATCGTCTATGCGTATAAAGAACAATGTTAACTGTAACTTGAAAAGACCTAAGGCATTTATTCAGAGTTACCTAACATTAATTTCATTTAATTACTAAATTAATTACCAACACATCCGTAAACAAATAAACATATAATTACTATTGTTTACACCGAACTATAACACAAATTTGTCGTCTTGTCATAACAGTGTAAAAACAAGCAGCTGACCCTGAAGCGGAAATTGACTTTGGGGTCCTCAGTTATTGGAAGTCGCTAGTGACAGTTTGACCACAGGCCTGTGTCAATAAACTGCTACACCCAGTGTACAATATGTCTGTACTAATGGACACTCAGATTGCGCTTCGATCGAGTGTACCACAATTCGCTTACTATCCATTGAGTACTCCTTTATATATGTATATAAACCATACAAGGTTTGTATACATCAACTCAATGTATAAAATATTTGTATATGAGCCTTTCAGTTAACAGAATGAATAACTCTAATTTTAACATCTTTGATAGTCAGAAAATTTGTAAGTTTATTCCAGGATAAAGGAGGTAATTGCAGTGTTGAGTTATAGAACTGTGGATAAAGGTAAAAATTTTCCCACTGAAAATATCACTAAAATTAATAATCAAAAATGTTGAAGTTGGAGTTAGTCATTCTGTCAACTGAAAGGCTAACACACACACATATATATAGAATAGAATAGAATAGAAAATATATTTTATTCTGGGACGATGTCCCCTTAGAATAACAATAATGAAAAAATACATATCTGGCCAAAAACTAACCTAATAAAAATTAAAAAAATATGTGAAACAACTTAAATAATATTGAATATTTAATAGTTGACCGTAGCATTATAAAGGAAGGAGATGGTCCGGGGTTGCGGTCATAAAAAGGCTAAATAGTGGTAAAACTATTTTATTGAAAGCCAACGTTTCGACCCGACTTTGCAGGTCTTCATCAGGGAGGTGTGTTCATCTAGGAACTGAGTTCTAAGTGAAACTCCTAGATGAACACACCTCCCTGATGAAGACCTGCAAAGTCGGATCGAAACGTTGGCTTTCAATAAAATAGTTTTACTACTATTTAGCCTTCTTATGACCGCAACCCCGGACCATCTCTTCCTTTAACTTAAATAATAGAATGCAAACAATAAAAAATAAAATAAATTCTTCTCAACAATACTTATAATTGTACTGGAAAAAATAACAAAAAGAAAAGGTGGTGGAGAAAGCATTACATGTATAGAAAGAAAAAGCAAAACCAACAGAAAAGAAAAAAAATCAAAAGTACGTAAATAGAAAGCATTGACTTGTTATGTTAAAACCCAAACAGCTAAAACATACAAAACATATACGTAGATTAAAGATATATTAATGACAGGATGAGCAACGGGATCACGATATTGCATTATCCCGGCATATCAGATATAAAATAACAATAAATTGGTAAATACAATTAGGAAGAGGCACTAAATTAATTTTATGAGAAAGCAACTGCGACAATAATAAACAAAAATTAAATAAAATAACGGTGTATGAATAGAAAAAAAATTATCCTTGTTACATAATACATAATTAACCAGCATCTGATTGGATTGTGAAGAGGAATTGGAATAAGAGGATTTTGAATGTGGATAAGGATGGGGCATGGCGGATTTTAAGTGGGATGGAATTCCAAAAGGTGGAGGAGCGGACAATAAAGGAATATTGAAATGAAGCAGATCTATGGAAAGGGGTGTAAAGGTCAGAAGGACGAGATCTTGTGGAGAGGGAGTGGATAGATTATTTAAATTGGAGGAGATTGTATACATAGGACGGGCGATGATTTTTGATTATTTGGTAAAGGAATGTGCCAAGGAAATATTGTCTTCTGAAGGAGGGAAAGAGCCACCCTAACTGAGTATAGTAGTGAGAAAAAAAATATATATATATATCGATATATAGATAGATATCTAGATTGGCTTTAAAGATTTATTTGTCAATCTAAGATCATTGTAAGTTACCCTCATAATTGTATTGGTGTTCCAACAACGGTTTGTGGTTTAATGAAATCACTAAAAATGAATTAAATGAAGAAAAAAAAAATGATCTTGGGAAAAACGCTCTATTACTTATTAAAAGAAAAAAGGCCTTTTTAGTCTCGATAAAAAACAAAACAATTATTTTAAATGAAAAAAAAAATCAAAATAAGGAAAAATTCATGATTTTTGTTATATTATAATCTCAGTTTGCACTAATTATAAATATTATCAAAATGAATAAAACACTTTTAATTCAAAACAGAAATAAATTATTGAAGGTCAGTGACCACACCTATTATACTAAGTATAATATAATAAATTAATCAAAAGCGAAAACATAAAAAATAGTAATAGAAGAATGATTATCAACACTCGTAGAACACTCGCCAAAACCAAGCTTCGAGTCTATCAAGAGTCATTAAGTCACCACTAACGTAGTTAGTCAACGTTTCACCAATTCAGTCATCATCAAGAATGGAAAAACATAATAATACATAATGTATACCCAAGATAAGGTATTTTTTGTTAATCATTTTTAGACTATTGAAGTGAGAAGTATTATTGAAATCTTCATATAATAATTATTAATTCAACATATATAGAGGGCGGAGTGAACGAGCAGGCTAACGCGCGAGCTCAACACCGCGAGTTGCCTGGCAACACAGACAGAAGATAATGAGATAAAATAATACCGAGGGCGCATGCGGTGACAAGGGGAGCTTTTAACTCTGACATGAATTCCGCGCCCTCACCCTCTGGCCAGGGAAACCCCCGTATAGCCTAAAAAAGGCGAGGGAAGGAGGACAAAAAACAATTTGAACGTATATAGAAACTGTCTACTTTATTGTCAGCCAAGCTTCTAAAATATCCCTAAAGAAAAAAAATGTGTGTTTCTGAGTGTGAAATAAAGATTTATGATGTAGTGTCAAAATCATATTGTGGCATATCAAAGAACACATGTTTTTTATTATTATTTGTGAAGTGATGTTGCTCGATATATGGATTATTATTTTACGAACCATTGCTTATTTTATTTCATTGGGTCGTTCTATTCTGGAACACTAGCCACGCAAACAGCTTTCCTATATCAGCTCATGAAGTATTTATAACATCAAGGAATTAATAGTGTAGTTGTTTCTTTTTGTTTTCCATGGCTTTGAGGTCGGCCCTGAAAGAGAGTCGTTTATTTATCGACTGCTTAGTCCTATGGGGTTTCTCTACCACTACTTGACAAAATTGAATATTTCATGAGCTTTTCAAGAGCATAGGGCAATAATTTCATGGAACATTTTATCAAACAATTGAGTTTCGTGTATTCATTTTATGAGAATCTAAATTTATTCACAGAAATCCAAAGTGACCTTTCATAGTAGTCAATATATTATAGAACCACAATTATGATTGTATGCAATCATCATCAGCTTTAGACCTAAAGCGTGTCAGGTGTTTTTGTACTCATAATACATGAATTTTTACAATAGATATTGGTTTATTTGTATGAATTTTCAATTTTTATATATTGATTAAAATATTGGTTTTAGATTAGACTATCACAAAAAGTTCCAAACATTTCTGATGAATTTTCGCAAAGATGACTAGCGTTGAAGAAAAGTAGTAGGGACGTAGCTGAGTCACGAGAGTGGCCAAAGACACGACAACGTCATAGTTTGAGAACGCCCTAGCCCAGATTTTTCATTATCTCATACTTCTTAGCTTATAATTGTGTTTCTAGCTTCAAAACCAAAGAAATATGTTTTAATTCGGCCATCTCTTGTAAAAAACATTTGGTTTAAATTTATTCTATTAGCTTTTTTAAATTTATGTTTATATAGCAGAATAGAAAGGGATTAAAGAGTGTCGTGTTTCGCGGCCATATATGTCACTCTACAGTGGACTCAGACCACACTCCCACTCCCCACACACATCACAGACGCACTACTATTTCAAGTTTTTTCCTAAACACGGATCTTTTGTTATTATTTAAAAAGTGCAATCCCAATCTTAAATACATTATTTATCAGTTGAGTTCTATTTAAGTTTATAATTAGGAGATTTGATGCCATGCTAATGCCCAATTCATGATTCTGTCATTGATCCTTACAAAAGTTTGATTCACAATTAAAATGAAAGTATATTTGAGATAAAGAGAGGACGAATTCCTGACACTCTGAAAATTGTGTATTATTTTCAATCAGAGGAATATATTTTTTTATGTATAGCGAATTTTTGAAGGACTTGATATTAATAGGCTGAATTTTGGTATATCCATTTTGATATAATTGTACATTCTTACTGAGCCGAACTTTTCGAATAGGTTGTCTTGAATCCTACCGTGAGTAACATTGTTTTATCTCATGACTTCGCCTCGATGTGACGGATGTGACACATCCGACGCCGACGAAATAAGAGCATTGGTACCCGGACAGAGCATTCACAAAGGACGCCCCGAGGCTACGCCGTCGGCTCTAAAATAAATTAGGGCGACAGGAGGGGGGCATAAATAAGGTCCCTCCCAACAGTCGAAAGGTAACGTACCCTTCGGCCCACGCAGAGCCCTTCAATTCATATTGAACCGTGTAGCTGCATTCATGCATTCACATATACATATCAATAATAACAGATATGGTTTGAAATTATGTAATATATTATTTTATACATATTATGATATCGCACGGATGTTGAATTTCCAATAAGGGAAAAGTCGTCCGAGTGGCGGATGTGGAGATGGTTCCTGGAAAATCCATTGAATTTTGATAGCGGCCCTCAATGGTTGCTGGAGGGTTTGATGTAGCATTGAACGTACTATTCACATATTTGTAGTTCAAAAAATACTATTGATACTTATTTGTCTCTGACGCAGAACACTCATTATTTGGAGGTAAACTAATCTCCTATCTTGGGGTTGAGACAGTTTAGATTTATGGTGCATGTTGAAATTATATGGCGATATAGTATTAGGCCTTTTATTAAGTATTTGTAAATGATAAAGTTATTTTTTTTTTTGTTGCTTTACGAACCTTGATGATCTTTCGCCACTTGAACCAAAGTTCTCCACCTATGACGATTTTGTTGTATTGCTTTATGCCGTTTGCTATAAGCAGTTTTGCATATAGTTATTACTGATGGTAGTAAGAAATCGTATTATATTGGTAGAATTAAGCCAGGACACTTTAACTTCAGGATAGATGCAAACTTTTTTTAATGGCATTATTGAATGTTCGATTACCAAATTGACTATTTTAATCAAATTTCGGAAAGAAATATGGGCCTATAACTCAGTATCTAGTGCCGAATTCTGGATGCAATAATCCATTAAAATCCTGCTAGGATCGGCAATACAGGTTAAGAATTCCCACACACCTAAGCCCATCGATTAACATATAATCCGTCTGATCTGACCGGGTTATAGTTTCAGCCGAACAGATGAGAAGTGACTAGACGAGCAAACGACCTGTGTGTGAGTGCATCTAGGAAGGACACTAAGATACCAAAGTCCACATTAAATAGAATTAGATATTGAGATCATTACTTCAATACATAAATACAACAATAAAAAATCACAATAAACAATAATGATTACTGTTTAAATTAAAAATAATTATAACAAAAAAGTTGAAATCAACAATAGCGTAATATATATCAAGGATCTAATTTGAATTTTATTTTATAATTTATAAATTTTCAATCACGATGAGTATATTATAGAAAAAAAATGACAATTTTATAACGTTGTGATTTAAATCCTGCTTTCTTTCTTATGTTTATTTAATCATTTTGATTCTCAATACTGAGAGGTAGAAGAAATCTTCGAATAAGAAGAGAAGCAGGATTTAGATTTATGTCGTACTCGCTTCGGCGGTACATATACTAAAATTGGAACGATACAGAGACGATTAGCATGGCCCCTGCGCGATACCTAGGACTCCATCTGGACAAACGTCTAACTTGGAATCCTCATACCAGACTGAAACGACAAGAAACAGCTCGACATTTCCGACTACTTCAACACTTACTAGACAAACGCTCTAACCTTCCAATTAATTATAAAAGACTCATTTACATGACTATAATAAGGCCTATTTGGACTTACGGAGTTGAGCTATGGGGCTCCACCAAACCTTCAAATTCCTCTCGCATCCAATCCTTACAATCCAAAATCCTTCGTAAAGTCCTCAAAGCTCCTTACTTTGTTACAAATAAAATTATCCATAATGGCCTTAATGTTGCTTATGTATCAGATTTGGCCCAATCCAGATATCTGTCCTTCCATATTAAACCATCCCAAACCTCTTGTTTCTAACCTTGCTTCCTATTCAATTCCTGATAACCCTCCGAGACGTCTGAAAAGAAGATGGCCATGTGATCTCCTAATATAGACATATTATTAGAGTGCTACCAATGGGTAGTTTCTCAACATGTGTTTCATGTCATTATACCATGTGCGAATTTACCAGATGTATTTTTTGTATACAGTTGTAAATATCATATAAGTAAATAAATAAATAAAACGATTTATGTCATTAATGTGGCTTAAAATCAAAACATAAACCTATAATAAACCTTAAAAAAAATAATAATAAACTCAAAATCTACTGACTATCCTTATTAGATTGAATCCCCCTCGATGTAAAGTGATTACTATCATGTATTCGACATAAAGTTGGCCCATAAATGATAGGCAATGAGCAGCATCCATTTAATATGGATACTTCTATGAGGTGGAGCTAATTAAATTTCAGAGCTGTTGGTACAAGTGGATTGTAATTAATGGTGAGCTATTTGTCTTCCGACAATTGAGTAACATCTATTGAACTAATTGAATGACTAAATCAAACAGCGTTAATTGAATGCGAATTTAAACTACAACCCATTATAAATATTTTCTTCTTTCACTGCTGTTTTCCTCACCCAAATTCTCTAATGTAATAGTTTTCTATTCTATGACTAGTAATTTTTCGTCAGCCGTGGATCGATATACAATATGATTACCAGCAGACTCTGGGGCACACCCAGCCTCTATAAAGTGGGTACTCTTAATTAAATAATTAATTAAAGGCTGAAAACCTGGCGGTTGAGCGTGATCTCGGCCCCATCACCTCCCTCCACAACCGTTGGCCTAGTAACAGTAATAACCCACATTGTACTGAACCCAAGATCCTCCATGGGTTTTTAGTGGTACAGGTAATAGTGTTCTATTTGAATGGCTTCAGATCTCTTTAGTTTAAATCTGACATTCATTAAAATTGAAGTAGCTCTTATCTACTTTCACTTACATAGCTATAAAATACCTATACCTCTTATACCAAAATACTGTAACTTGTGTATTACAAATTTATTTTAATATACAAGATTTGAATAGTGGTACCAATCAAATGTTCTTAAATGTCAGGTAGTAGACTTAATTCTCATTGATGTAATATGACAGAACTGAAATGGTTGAATTTTCTATCCTGTATTGTAAGTTTAATTTTCTTGGAGCACTTCAGCGTTAATCAAGTCATGTACAGGAACTATTCTTTTAGGCAACTTTTTGATTTGTTCAGTAATCTGGAAAGGTGTGAAGGAAAAGTTCATATAGACAATTTTCAATTTCCAGCAGAAAATTACGCGCAAAACCAAAAGTCGCGCTTTTGTTGAATAGGAAACGATAACTAAAAAAACATTTGATTTAACTAATTAAGCATTGCTTCATAGTAAACTAGACAAAATTGATTTCAAACGAAAGTAGATTTTATTGTTAAAATCATTTAAAGAGGTCTTTTCAGCGGACACAGATAAATTCAGATTAAAAAAAAAGTTAAATTAAAAAAAAAGTCATAAATTATCTATAATTTTTTTATTACCCTTCAACTCTACAACAGTCACTTCACTTTTAGAAAAACGTCCTCATTTAATTAGCTTTAAGTTCATATTAACCAAGTTGAGGTTTATTAGCAAACATTTTTAGATTCACCTCAAGTTGTGAGAAGAAATTATGTGATTTTCTATCCAGTCACATAAAAGTACCTGAGTTTTCAGCAAAAATGAGTACAATTAACTTTTTCAAAGGTTTTATTTTTTTGTTTTTTCTTTATATAAGATGTGGTGTAATAAACATATTTGCCTATAAATACGTTTTATTTTATAAATATTAAAAATAACGACTTTTCAAATATTTTTCATGCAACGTGGTTATGATCATGAGTTTTTCTGCCAGATTTCTATCATAGAAATTAATAGATACTTATAAGTGACAAACTAAATGTTTTCAGACTTATTATTTACTTTTTGATGAAAATAATTTAAGTCAGATATTCAAAATATTTGAAAAATAGTTATTTTTAATATTTTTTGATAAATAAAACTTGTTTTTAGCCAATTATTTTTATTACGCTATATCCCGTAGGACGGAAAAACAAGAAATAAAGATTTTTGGACAGCTAATTGTAGTCATTTTTATGTGGAAAACGCGAGTACTTTTATGTGACTGGATAGAAAATCATATCACTTCATTTCACAACTTGAGGTGAATCATAGATAATTTGTGACCTTTTTTTAAACGGAACTTTGCTGAGTTTGTCCGCTCAATAGACCTGTTGAAATGGTTTTAACAATGACAAACTATATTTTTGTTTGAAGTAAAGTTTAACTAGTTTACTATGGAGCAATGTTTAATTACTTAAATCAAAAAATTTTCTAGTTATCGCGTGCTATTCAACAAAAAACTTGACTCGCTTAAATAACTGAAACCTTAAATTTCCTACTTTTCTGCTGGAAATTGGGCAATTATTTATATGAACTATTCCTTCCTCACTACCGAATGAAGGGAAGCATTGTATTTTTTTGTATATCTTGATGTCTACTATCAACCTTTTAAATATTTATCTTACGGGACATACTCTCTCTCTCTATATATATATATATATCTATATATATATATATATATATATATATATATATATATATATATATATATGTATATATATATATATATATATATATATATATATAAAAGTTGGAATGCAATGCAAATGTTTTTCAAAAATAATTTGTATTAGCTTTAAAAAAACGTTTTGTGTATTGGCCCTTGCAAACCGATCATACTCTCTAACAGCAACATTATAACAGCAATAACATTATCGACAATTAATGCAGAATAAAACGCTGTCATAAGCAGCCTTGCTGGGATTTACTCCTGCCCGCTACAGTATGTAGATATATATAATTTTCTGAAATACATCAGGTAAATGTTTTACAGTCTGCCATAAAGCGGTGGTAGACGGCTGTAAAAAGCTGACTGAAGGGCATAAAACTTGGCTAGCATTTTAGAATGGTTCAGTGCTGAAGTGAAGTAGTATATCATCTATGGCCTGTATTCATTTTCCCTTGAGGGCATGGATAATTATATAGATGCATATTGAAATATATATATATTATAAATTATATATTATATATTTATATAATAATAAATATATATATATATTTAAAGTAATAAAAGTGAATTTCACAACATTGACTTTTTAAAAATCTTAAGATTGACTTTATTTTTGATTAGTCTTCGCCTATTTTTCATAACTATTCAAATAAAATTTCATTATATTCATTTTTACTTTTTACAACAGACCAACATTCTAATGTTTTTCAAATCAATTCATGATTAGTGACCAGATTAGTATACAGTAAAAATCCTGAATGTATGAGGCAGAAATAAATTAAATAGGTTAATATTTCTTTTGTTTCATAGCCTCTTGTTCCAAAAAAAAAATTAGTAATAATAATAATAAAAATAAGAAATCAAGAATAATTATCCATTTAAACGACATTTTAATAAAACAAATATAAATAAATATCTTTTCTTTCCCAATAAAATGAGGGGTGTGCCATCATTACCTCCCGACATGAAATTCATATATTATTAGTAATTTCCCGTACAGCTTATTTTTCAGCTAATTCAAGTAAAGTAGATCTCGTAATAGTTTCTTATCTTACCCGATTTTTAATATAAAGCCATTTGTTTTCTTTTGATAAATACAAATTACATTGTAGTTTAAGGTAACAAGCCTCACTTTTTTAGATGAAAGGTTTAGATCGCGAGGCGTATGGTCTAGAATTTTATAGACACAACACTGTGTGATTGGATATCTTCAATTATAACGTTCTATCTATTTTCTGTATCTTGGCCAGCTTATACTGGTTTGTATTAATCGACTTTTGACACCACATATAATTGTATTTTTGATATTACATGATTGCGTTCAAGCCACGGTTAGATTACCAAACAATTTTCACAACTTCTGAAAATAATAAAAATCTATTTGATCTTCTGATGCACATTGGATAAAATATTGAAATAAACAAGGGCTATTTTTATGAAACGAACTACAGATCCTTGGTGCTAAAATGGTTCTGAATGCTAAGAACAGTGCAAACACAACTTATTTTTTCTTCAGGACTGCAAAATTTGCCTGTTAATGAAAAAATATAGAAAAAATTATTTTCTTCAGTTCTTTGTAACATATGCTATGCGCTATTTCTATGTGAGAATTTATATTGCTCTAGCTTTTGATATTTGCTGAAATAACATTACTAAGTTGGAAATGGAGAAAATTAGAAACTACATTAATGTTCAGAAAAATGCCTCGGTTTGTTCCTACAATAGTTTACCTCTTAACAGTTTCCTATGCAAGCCTTTTACCATGTCTTAATATCATTTAACAATTTTGATCTCTTATGGATTTAAAATTATGATAATTTACAAAATTTTCCAAGCACCCTGAAAATAAAACATGAGCAACGTGTCTCACCCATAGGGCCTTGGAGAGAAATCAAGATAATTTTTACGGACCCGTGTTATATATGTCATATATTAAATTCACCTCTAAAACGAGGGTTTTAAATCGATAATAAAAAGCAATCAAATCAAAATTTTTAAAAATCATTTCATATTTTTATGAAGATCTATTTTTATTATTTATCTCTTAAGGGATAACAATCTTATCCTGATCATTATTTTTTAACAAAATTACTGTTAACAATAATAATAATTCGTGAGTAATACTTTTTTAAATCGGAAATATAAATTGTTTGTAATCTGTATGATATATATTTTGAGTCTGGAGTAGTAGGTGTAGAATATTGTTGTCAACTATTAGCAACATAACATCATTATTTCCGAAATTCATTAGAAATTTGGTTTACAAATCTATATATATATATATGTATATTGTAAATATATATTACACAATTAAAGCAATTTCAGAAATAACGTATATATACATATTAATATTTTGTTTAATATGTGTGTAAAAGGCGATTTCTATTTTTTGTTTCATTTCTTTTTTATCCTAGTTTAATCATTATTATTGACGTAAAACCGTATCACCCAGGGAGCAGTCATTATTTTCACTCGAATCAATAAACATCAAAGGTAGATTTAAATCTTATTTAAAATAAAACAAATTTAGGCCTATTTATAAATCAGGTATGATTTTTAAATTAAAAATCAGATATCATAATTCTTACCAATAAGATTTTGTGAAAAAAATAATTATCGATCTAAAACCCCACCGAAGCCTTTTAAATAAATAAAGTGTGGAACTGTACATTGTATTTTTTTGCCATGGTGTATATTTTTTAACAATAAATGTAATATGATTTAATTGTACATATTATATATTTATAAAAATTTATTGTACCAGGGTACAGACCCACAGCAATTGTTAACTTGTAGCTGTGAAATATGAAAAAATAAATCATATATATATATATAAAAGGTGTGCAACAAAAATATGCAAAGACGTTATAGATAGATAGATAAAAGAATCAACTTTATTCTGGGACTACGTCCCTTGAGAATAACAATATTGTACATAAAATTAAACATTACATCTGGCCAAAATGTATATTTACAATAAACAAAAACAAACAAACAAACAAAAAAAAACAACTAAAAAATAAGGGATAAAAGAAGTGTTTACATAACTGTACAGATATCGGGAGCCATAATATGAGAAATAATGTCCTAATACTGCAAAATAGTTGCTATACACAATACGCTATGAAATTATAAATGAGCGACAAATAATAATAAAGATGTTATAGTAATAGTAGTATGTTCGTAGAACATAATAGTATAATCGAAATACAATAATAGTGTAATCGTACATACACAATATATACACCCAATAATACAATAATAGTGAGAATACAATAATAGTACAATAGTATATATACAATATACATATATTAATATATATATATACATATACATACATACACATATACATACATACAATGCAACAATAGTATAATAATACAATATAGGCTACCCAGCGTCTGATTGAATTGTAAGGAGGAATTGGAAAAGGAGGGTTTTAAATGTGGATAAGGATGGTGCATGGCGGATTTTAAGTGGGATGGAATTCCAAAATGTGGTGGATCGGACAATAAAGGAGTGTTGAAATGAGGCCGATTTGTGGAAAGGGGTATAAAGGTCGGAAGGACGAGATCTTGTGGAGAGGGAGTGGATAGATGACTTGAATTGAAGGAGATTGAATGCGTAGGACGGACGATGATTATAGATTATTTGGTAAAGGAATGTACCTAGGAAGTACTGTCTTCTGAAGGAGGGGAAGAGCCACCCTGACTCGGCGTAGTAGTGGGAAACATGAGAACGTCTCGGGGTCCCATTGACAAATCGTACTAAGCCATTCATTATTCTTTTCAGTCTGACTCCAAGTTCCGATGAGAGGCCACCGTACACTACACAGCCGTAGTCAATGTGGGGGAAGATGAGGGCGGATACTAGGAGTCTACGTGTGGATATGGGTAGGAGATGGCGGAAGCGATGGAATTATATACCATATCTTTAAAAAATGCAGAGATAGGAGAATTCCATTTCACTGTAAACGCATAGAAAAATTGTATAAGGGGCTAAGAAAAAATACAACAAAAAACTAGAGGCAATGAAAAAACAAGACGAATTCGAGCCAAAAAATAATTGTTCACTATAATCTTATTCAATAACTCATTATTAATCCGCTGTAGCAATTAGTAATTAAAGTTCCTATTCGAATTTGTAGACCATTTTATTAAATTATTAACATTAATTCGAGCTGGTCTAGATAAAAAAAAAGGAAAAAAAATCTAATTCACTATGCAAAAACATTCCTCTTCATTTCCTGCGCCATAAAAAAAACCGACACCTCTGTATCACATTTCCTTGAAGGCATGAAGGCGGGGACCCCGGCCCCTCGGGGTATGAATGAAATGGTACAGGTACCTATAAATCAGCGTTTAACTCCTCACGTAAGAAAATCAAATTGTAAATTACTTTATACATATTCAAATAGTCCAAGCTAATAACGGGAATAAATTACAATATAATGTTAATATAAGCCTCCTCGGGCCGATGAATGAGAAACGTCTCCTAGAAAGCATTTTTTTTTTTTTTTATCTTGGTCGGTTAAGTAAGGATTTTTAGAACAGTTTAAAATCAATCAAAATGGAAACAAGAGAAGGTTTAGAATTACAACATTTTCTTATTTATTGGTACATAATAGCTTGCTAATACTGATGCACAACCAATTCTTGCGAGATAGTATTAGTTGAAAAGTAGATATATCTGTATCTCTCTCTCCATATATATATATATATATATATCGGTTCTATACTAACCATGTCGGCAACCTTCAGGTGGAAAACATAGCTACGGGAGATACTTATAGCGATAGAATATAAAATAAAATATTCAATAAAAACATTTATGCAAAAATATTCATGAAAATTAATAATATCCTATAAAATAATACAAAAAAGAAAAGAAAATATATATAAATTGAACGGAAATAATTAAAGAAACAGAACTAAATAATCATATAAAATAATAAAACGAAGGAAATAAAACAATTATATAAAACCAAACAAAGGTACATTGAATAAGTAATACCTATAGTACAATATAAGTAATACCTATAGTACAATAAGAAAGCATATAAATACAAATTTTAGAATAAATAAAAATAATTGAAGATGACTTCATAGCAGTTATACGATTCGTTTCTAGAAAACTGTGTATTTTCTATAAGCTAATTGGCGTAGAAAATGCGGTTCAACAAATTATTTTTTTCTTTTTTAATAAAGTAATTAAAACATAGCATCATTAAAAAAAAAATAAAGGGATTAAAACATAGTATGAAACACTTTAGTTTTGCAGACAATTTAGTAATCTTTCAATTAACGATGGGTACCATCAGTGTAAAATATTTATACTTTTTAAGTCTTCGCAAATAAAGTTTCTTTTACTTCATAACATTTTGCGGTAATGTCGGGGAAATGTGATTATTTTTCCCACCTGAAGGAGAAGTAGATATTCAAAATGATAGCTCATTCATTGGATTTGATGAAGAATTGACGAATATATTGCGTAGCAACAAAAAAGCACCTTTAAGAAATATCTCATGAAGATTTTAGATGACCGATTTATGCAATTATTGCTGTGGATCTAAAAAAAATAGTAGAATCTTTAAAAATAATTTTTTTATTATTATTATTTATAAAATTTACAACACCAAATGTACCTTCACCAAATATACATTCACCAAATGCGAAACAGATAAATAAATGACATGACATGGCTTGTAGAGAATCTACCCATTGGTAGGACTCTAATAAAGTTTCTAAATTAGGAATCGAGGAGGAAGCAAGGTTAGAAACGAGAGGATTAGGATGGCTCTGAAGTTTATTAGGGAAGAATAGGTATCTGGATTAGGCCAAATTGGAAACATTTTTTTTTTTTTTTTTTTGTCTAGTAAGTGCTGAAGTAGACGGAAACGTCGAGCGGTTTCTTGTCGTTTCAGTCTGTTATGAGGATTCCAAGTTAGACGTTTGTCCAGATGGAGTCCTAGGATTTGTTCAACAGGGATAAGTGGGGTATCATTGAAGGATACTGTAGGACAGGAAGTCATAGGTTTACCTTTAAAATTTAAAGAGTATCTGTAAACATAAACATACTTTTGTCTTCAATAGTTAAGCAATTAAGCATGAAAATATGTTTACCAGAATTATATATATTTTTTTTAATGTCATTATTAGTTCATTTCCTTCGTCTGAGAAATGATTTATTTCGAAGTTGGAAAGCGCTCTGTGCTATAACTGGAATTTCTAATTTCCTCCATTCCCTACCTTTCAATTTCCTTTCCGAGTTCTTGATCTCTCAATTTTATGAGACTGTTCTGGAACTGTGTAAGTTAGATTTGTGAAAACATACGAGATTCCTATGTAAATTAACTTAATAGAAATTCCAAATTATCATAATTAGCTATAATTTAAATTTTAAATTTCTGTATAAATTAATATTGTAGAGCTAAAGGTTTGAGTGGTTTGCCAAGAAGGAAGGATGGTTTCTGTTTGTGATCACATTATTTACAAATAGTCAAATCGAGTACTATATTATACCACCACTTCTTTGCTGAAAGTTCGAGTTACATTAACTGATTAAAATTGTGATGTCTAGAGAAGATTTATTTTTATTTTCAAATACAAAATATGAACAAAAATATAGGAAGGCCTTTTCCTTCCTATATATTTGTTCATATATACTTTTATTGTAATCGTGAAAAATTTAAAATCGGAGCACTGAGCCAAAATAACCAACCCTCGCACAATGCGATCGGTATGTGTATATTAACAGACTAGTGGAAAAATGATTTGTATTCAAAGTCGTGTGGCACTAAAACTACATATTTAAAATAGATCTAGGTTAAACAGCATCTGTTTTGTTTTAATTTGCTTACGGCAAGTAGTACTTTTATATTTTTATAAAAGAATTCAATTGTTCACTGCTTTATATTATTTTGGAGGTCTTCTATATAACTCTTGACAAAAAAATCTGGTGCGTGCAACACACAACTTTCACTTACCCCTCCCTCTACTGTGGATAGAAATTATTTTCTGGCAATGTTGGGCTATTATAAAAACTTTTAAGTATATTTTAAACGGAGGTAAAGCTTAAAGCTTACTTATAACAAATCATTAAGACAATTATAATTACAAAAAGTTTATTTATTATATCGACCGCGATCAATAAAAATCTAGTTTTATAAACCACATCGCTTCAGTCTCTGAGCCTTTCAGTTGACAGAATGGTTAACTCAAATTTAAACATTTTTGTGTAATGCCATTTTATTAATATGTCTAGCTGGAAAAGTTATATCTATACTGACAGTGAGCAAGTTGATTCCAGAGTAGATGATTGCAATATTGAAGTATAAAACTGTGAATAAAGGTATAAATTTTGCTATTAGTAAACTACACCGAAATTAATAATAAAGAATGTCAAAATTGGAGTTAGTCATTCTGTCAACCGAAAGACTCATATATGCCTAGAGAGATTTGAAAGTACATCTGAATATTTAACCTATGAATGATTATTAATTTTATGACTATACTAAAATGTTATTTTCCATTGTAAAGTTTACTAAAATGAAATTACGAGATTTTCATTGCCTGCCATAGATAGGTCAAAAGTTGTCACACTAATTGTAAGTGGATAATGTTGGGATTTCACAAAGGGAAAATTCATGAAATTATTCACTAATTTAATTTTCTAAAATATTATTTGATGATTTTTTGGATTAACGGCCAATATATATCTAAATATTTAAATATAATATCATATATAGAGTTATTAAACTGCAGCAAAAGTGTTTAAGGTTATAAACATATCCATGAAATATTTTTATATTTCACTTCTTCTTTCAAACAAGTACAATTAAATAGTATTTTAAACAACGGCATTGGCATGATTCGGTAGATTTTAAATACTTTCTTCTCAAACTTTATAAAATTTTATAAGTTTACATTTAGTAAGAAAATTTCATTTAATTTCATAGAAAACATGTGATGTACGTTAATTAATCTTAGTTTTCTGAAATTATTATTTATATTTTTTTCGTCAATCTCCATTACCTTCAACAACTTTATTTATTTGATATTATTTTTCTAAAATTCTCCGTTTTCCAACGATATATTACACGTATACCTTCTGACTGTTATTTCCGGAGATTCATTTTCTACCTGGATAAGCATTTTTCTTTTTTTCTCATGTTAAATATCAGTTTCGTATGTGATTATTGAGCTGGGCTTACCAGACACACACACGCACGTACGCACGAACGAGAGTTTAATACTTTGTCTTGGTCAATTACACAGGTTTATTACTGGAAATGACGAACCAAAAGATGTGTGCAAAGTTTAATGGGCAGTATTTTTGCTAATAACGCACAATTTCTAGGAACTTAATCACCTTCGAGGTGATTATGTATATATCATTATTATTATATTGAAGTTCTTAGTTTACTCAGAAATCTCAAAGAATCTAATTCCTCTTCTAAAGTACATCGATACCTTTGCGTAATATTGTCTGTCTACTATATTGCTGTCTGTAGATGGCAAGAGTTTCACATTAACATACTATTCTTCACAAATTGTATACGTTTTAGGTTAATTGAAGATAAACTTTCTTTCTTTCCTAATTGTCTTACCTGATTTCTCTGGGGAATGCCCTTATTTTATAAATTTAGCCATTAGGGGAATGATAATGATAATTTCTTGCCGATTGCAGTACTGACAAAGTAACACCTTCTAGAAATAATATATAAAAATAATTTATTCACAACACAATATATATTTACAACTGACATTAAGATATGTTTCCAGATATCCAGAATCTAGATTAGCTAAACTATTCAATGGCACCATACCGATAGTCTTGGATTCATTGAAGCAGCACTACTTCATCGACAGGGATGGAGGGATGTTTCGCCACATCCTCAACTTCATGAGGAATTCTCGTCTTCTCATTCCAGACAACTTTCCAGATCTTGATCTTCTGCTTGAAGAAGCCAGATACTTCGAAATTCAACGTGAGTGTTATCTAGGTTCATTCATTATATTATTTTTTATTTATTTATGATATTTACAACTGTATTAATAAATAACATACATTTAGTAAATTTGATAACAAACAATAATAACATGAAATCACTTGTTAAGAAACTACCCACTGGTATATTAAAATTAAAATTTATTCTAATAATTTCCGTCGTTGTTTCATGAGCCCAACTGTTCTATAAGTTAATCGTTCTCTTTAGTACATTGTTAATATAAGTTTACATATTTAAATACCCAGACATAAAAACAATTTTTTTGTTCTATCTAATATTTACGTTCGTTGACCTAATTAATTCTGTTCATTTAAACTGATCTATGTTATTTATGGAGTTCTTTTTAAGTTCTTACAGCAATAACTAGTTGTCTCCTGTTTAATACAGCGTTAGTTAAAATATATTTATTACAAAAAACATAACATACAATCAATTTTTAGGTTATTTGCTATCAAAATTAATTTAATGATTCTCTTTTCACCTTGTTTTAATTGTTTGGACAGGAACAATTAATTTTTCTTTAGTAACTCGGGTATCCTATAGACATTATTATTTTCAAATTATTTTAGGTGAAAGAAACTTCATGTAAAATGATTTCTTCGAAATAGGAATCATTTGATAACTACCGAAAATGAGTTCTCCGTAGTTCCGGTCTAGTCATATAATACGGTTCTATAATTGAAAAATATATTCAGGCAATCTTTCGAGACATGGCTTTTCTGTTGATGAGACATTTTACCTTGTCGAAAGATTAAAATATGATTGATGAGTATTATTAATAGAGTAGTTTCTCAGGGAACTACAGAATTCTAAAAAAAAAAAGAAGCCATCTGCTCTTTATTTTTTTTATTTATTAACATAAATATTTAATATGCCATTGTTGGAATTTGCTGTAAAGCATTTTTAGCAATAAACAAATCTTTACTCTTTCGAGTAGAGTTTAAGCTAGAAAGTCTCTTGGCCCCTGCCTTAAATATCGCCGTCGGGGTGAGATGTATGGGTTTGTGATGGAATTAAGTGTTTGGATTAAAGGGTTCATGTAAGTCCGTCTCTGCTGGCAGTTATTATAAGACTGCGTTGCAGTATCTGAAACCTTTTGGATGTTCTAGTCTTTGTGTAACTAGTCTTTTGTCACAAAGAAAGGTGTGTCTGCAATTTTTCGTTAAACCTTTTATTGAAAACTTTGAATTTTGTGGATGCTATAGTTTTTCACAATACTCCATAGCTCTATCCTGTAAGTCTATAACGTTTTTTAAATTAATTTGTGGATAGCTAGTTTGTTAGTTAGGGATAATTTCGAGTGTATGCCAAGTAGTCTGGATAATAGTCCAAATCTTTTGTTCAGTTGTTTTCTCCAGCTACCAATGTATCGAATAGCTTCTTCTGATGTAGAAATAGAAACATTATTGAAGAAAACTTGTGTGCAATTACAATGATTTAGAGTAAAAAACAATGAATACACTTTTCGTTCCGTTCATTTTTTTCTTTCCGCCTGGTAGTCCAATTGAAAATATCATCCACAGGGTCCTGTATGAAAAGAAATGCCGTAATTGTTTTTTTTTGTGATTTGTAAGTAGTGCAGTTGGTCGTGTTCTGCTGTGAAAATGTTGAAAAATAATGGACCCAGTAAACTGCCTGAAAATGAATCATTGGTTTAAAATTTTTAATAATTTAGTAATTGTTTTCGTTTTATTCTGAGCGTAGTATTTCCGATTTCATTTGCGAATAAAAATAAACAAACACTGTCATCCAATATTGGTAAAATGTAATTTAAACGAGAGAGTTTACTAAATCTGAAACAACATCAAATAAATGAAAAGACCAACCATTGCATCCAATCATGTAAATATATATTTATTTTATACCATTCAATATTTCGTTTTTATTCAGTTATTTCCCGAAACATAAAATTGTTATATCTAATGGTGATTTTTTTTCGAACTTGTTAATTCTAAATTGGAGTGGCGATAATTAATATTAATAAAAATAATTAATATTTTATCGATTAAATACTCAACTTATTACGGTTAATTGTTGCTATCAGGGTTGTCGTATTACATATCCAATGAGTAACTTTCTTCAAACTCACCTTCATTCAACTCACAAGGAGATAAAATCCAACTTATTGACGATAAATGTGATAGGTATCTATTTTGAACGATTATGAAAGTTTTTTGTGTAGGTGGAGTTTATTAGTAGTGCAGTGGTTTTGGTTGCTTCCTCTTCCAGACTCTTAAAAATATATATATATATATTTCTTACTATAATTCGAATGAGTGTAATTAGGTTTCAATTTATTTCTTATGATTAGATTTGACGTTTTGAAATGAAAATTGGTAAATCGATAAAAAATATAAAGATTCTTTTAGTGACAAAGTCGACTTTGTAACTTCTGTCAGTTCTTCTCCAGAATACTTAACTCTGGAATTTCCAATAGAAAGGGTCATTATCAATGAAGAATCCTTACAAATAATCCAGTTCGGTCTATTTTATTTTTACGATCCTGCGAGTCAATAAAGTGACGACTGAGTTATTTTCCATAATCATAAGTAACGCATTTACGGTGTCTTGAAGGATTGAATTGCTCTTATAATTTTTCAATTTGTTTAGGTCACTTCAACGTTCCGAGCCAATGGACTCATTTACAAGATATTAAAATCTTGTAACATATTTAACCAATTTTCATAACATATAATTGTATTTTCGTTTATTTTTAGACCAATGATATAGTTCTTTGCATTTTATTCGCATTTGGAAAAAAAAAATAAAAACAATACCATACCTCCTCCTTCTATTGTTTAAAACGGATTCCATTTTAAACAATAAAAGGATATTATTGGACTGAAAATAAACGGCAATAGAATTACATAGTATGGAAGTTGGTTAGAGAGAGAGCTCACCTAGGCAGTTTTATCATGAAATGAATGTAACAAAAAGCAGAATCACACTGACATAATACAATAAAGAAATAGCGGATTGTTTTGAAAAATATTATGTTTCCTATTCTTGTTGAGCGCTGCTATAGTTTGGTCAAAAATGCTAAAGATATTGGATCAATTAGGTCCTGTGGCCTAACAAAATTGTTTTACACAGTTTAGTTTCTCGATAAAAAAATGAGTTTATACAAGAAACTGGTCGAGAAATTTACCCGCGTAAAAGGATCCCTATGAAGCAGTCAATTTAGGATATATATGTATACATATATATATATATATATATATATATATATATATATATATATATATATATATATATTCCTTTAAAGATGATAATTATTTTGAAATAAACAGAAGAAAACTATATACCACGATATTTAAATTATTGTTGAGAACCTATTTAAAAAAAAATAAAAAAAGAAGAAGTCATTACTGGAATAAAGGATGCTTTTAGGAATAAATTTTCTATGTTTTTTTTATACATGCGTACATTTAGTAGGATAATGTGCATTATAATTTAAAAAGATTATATATTGCGTTATTTAAATATTTAGATCAAATCACTTACAATTTTTTTTTTCAAGTTAGGGGTAGGTGCCAATGGGTACCGACCTCCCTCATGCCTGACATGCCAATTCTATCAATAAAGATTACATCCACTTATTATTACAGGCTGTGACAGGTGTGTTTAAAAAATAAATGTTAAAAAAATCATTTACAGAAAGATATATGAACCAACAAAAAAACAGTATATTTGTTTTTATTTTTGAAAGCCTTCCAGGTGGATAAGCCTGAACAAAGATCTAAACGTTTAGCGTTAATTAAATTTAAAATTCATTGAGTTTAGCTAGAAAGCTGTGGATCATGAAATGAATTATTTTAAAAAGCATTATGATTTTTAGTTTTATTCAGACCGGTTCCGTCACTTCTATCAGGGGATAATTGACGGTCTGTTGTTTGTGGTTTTTACAATTTTTTGACATAAAACATTTTAAACAAATGTAAAGTAACAAAAATCAATCTAGTGACAAAAATCAAGTTACTCTTTGCGTCAGTTGAATAAATTAGTTTAAAAGTTTTCTTTAAAGTTTGTTTTTAATGGAAGACACCTATATTTAGCACTGTAATGGAATTCGAATAAATATATCTTACCTATGAAAAAAATGAAATGTGTTTGATGACGATAAAAAACAAAACATGGAGGCTAAAAAAGTGCAGGTTAGGGATTTCCTTTCGACGGTCCATTGTTTTGATCTAATTAAAAAGGACGAAGGGCTCGGAGGGGGGGGGGAGAGGAGGAGTAGCTAATTTAACGAGAAACATAATACGTATTATGACGAGGGAGCGCTGGAGGGCTTGTTTTGTTTGGACCGTTCCAAAAATGGTGGTGGTGGTTGCTGGCCAAACAGCCCTCGACCCATTAGCCTTACACAAACGGTCGCTCCCATTAGCCCTAGCCCCGGGGGGTGTTAGCTCTGTTTTTAATGGGAAGGGAGGGGGGGGGAGGATAATCCCAAACTCTCCTCAAAAATGCAAAATCTAAGGGCCTCCGGTCGGATTCAATAGTGGGCTCATGAAGGTAGGATCCATGTCATATTGTATCCGTCGTTAATTGAATTATAATTAATGACATATTCTTAAATTTCAATGATTACTATTTATTCATTAACAAAAACAAATAAAAAAATAATTACATTCATTTAGCAAGGGAATTCTCCTTCAAGTAATACTGAAATACCCCAGTGAAAACACACAAATAGTCTATTTAATTCACACAATTGATGAAGCTTCTTATATTTCCGAAATATTAAATTACCAAATTATAGATAAAATTCATTAACTTTTCTTACTGAAAAATATCTCTCAGATGTTATTAAAGATTCAGCTATCCATCAATTTATATCCGTACATATATTATTACAATAAGGCTCGAAATCGGTTTTGTACCAAATATAAGCTCCTGTCATGCTCAAATACCATGAATGGGGTACCGTTGGATTCAGAATTTCACGGGGGATTAGCGAATCGTATTCTCCACTTTTGTTTTTCTTTCTAAAATAAATAAAGTCGATACAAACATTTTGCTAGGCTTCAATACCTGAACAGTAGTAGATCTGTAGATCGATACGCGACAAATTGAAAGATTTTGATGCGTACAGCTAGACCCGGATAGTTCCTCCGGAACTATTGGATCCTGCGTTTTTAAACCCTAAAACGTACAATTTTCGAGATAACGAAAGGCATAGGGTTCGCATCCACACAACCTTACATTAATTGTAGTACTGTTATTGAATACATGTCTCATTTCGTCGACTTGAGGTCTCTATGATCGAGAGAGAAAGAATTTATATTATTTATCGATGATGTTTTTGATCGGCAAGCCATATCATCCTCAATTTTTCACCAAATCTCAAGATTGAGCCACCAATTTCGAAGACTTCCTTCTCCTTCAGGCGGGCAAAATAGTCCAATCATCCCGAAAATTCAGGTAAAAAAGTTATAAAAGAAAACAAACTTTATTTGAGAATAACTAAAAAATTAAACTCTTTTCCTTAAGTAATCTTTTCCCGTGATTAAATAAAAGATTACTTAATAAAAAAATTTTTAAAAAAACCTGTACCACTACAACCCATGAAGGGTCTGGGGTTCAGTACTATTCAGGGAAAGTACTGTTTCTAGGTAAACGGTTGTGCAAGTAGGTGATATGATCGAGATCACGCTCAACCGCAAAGTTTTCCCCCTTAATTAATTATTTAATTAAGGGTACCCACTTTATAGAGGCTGGGTGTGCCCCAGGAGGGACTCTCAACCCAGGGTCGCCCCACGGCCAATGAAACAGATAAATAAATTTTCTGCCATGAGCCGGGGTTTGAAACCTCAGGGGTTTGCATTGAAAGCTCAGTGATATAAATACATAAAGGCTGTTAAAAATCATCGTTACCGGATCGTAAGAATGTCAGCATTGTGAAAAAGGTCAAAACATTAGTTCTGAAAGAATATATTATTTGTTCAAAAAAATTAATTACATGACCATTTTAAACCTATGACCACTCACTCATCAATTTCAAGCTTAATTGCAGTAAATAAATTCGTTCGATTTAATAGTCTATATATTATCATAATCATTACATCTCTAACAAAAAGGAAGCTTAACTGATTTAATTTATTTAGATTAAGTTCTCTAAAATCACCTAAATTGGACCAATATTAGCAAAGGTCCTACGTAATGGACATTCTACCAATGTTTTTAAAAGTAAATTCAAACGTTTCCCTGAAAATCCGTTTACATTTTATTAATTTGGGAATAATTTGAAAACTATACATATCGCAAACGACAATTTATAAGTCCGTTTGAATGATAATTGTTATATCTGATCAAAAAATAATAATGGTAAAAATATTTATTAGACCTATGGTAGTAAATTTACTAATTTTTTTTTTTTTTTTTTTTTTTTTTTTGTCTTTACATCTTCATCCGCACCTGTCATGGTAGTGACAATTAGCAGATTTGCTGTTTAAATTGAAAATGACATGATAGGCATGACGAAGAATGGAGCCCAGCAGCACCTCTTCCCTGGCATGTTTACATCCTAAAATCAGGAAAGGAGATCTCTCATCCAGCTCCTTTTCAGTCGCCTCCTGATGAGCATTTCAGCCGTGGCCATGTTTTTGATAAGTCCATTGTGATGTCCGTGAAGTTTTAGATGAAATCGGGAGTAAAGAGTACGTATGTGCTGGTCAATGGTTGGTTGTCTTAGGTCGGTATGTAAAGTCTTATTGTTGACGTACCAGGGAGCTGCAGTTATTAGTCTCAAAATTTCAGATTGAAAGGATTGTAGTTTTTGTGAGTCTTTTTTGCTGAACCGTAAATCTGTGAGGCGTATGTCCAAATGGGCTTGAGCAGGTAAGTGTATGTATTTAGTTTTTGTCTAATTTTCAATTTTGATTTAGAAAACAGTGAGTACAGTATTTTCAGTCGCTTGTTCAAACTATTTCTTTTCATTTTGACGTGTGGGCTACTAAATTTTAAAACTATTTTTAAAAAAGAACACCGTATTATATTCTGTATCTGTTTCTCTTTTTTTTTCTTTTAATAAATAGTTCTCACGTTCAGAGATCACAATGATTGGTTTCATAAGATGGTTGAAACGTTTGACCTCCTGGGGTTTCCTTAACAAGCCCTGAGCCAGTAGGGGGTAACGTCAGGTTGTGCTTCGATAAATCGGTCCTTTTTCATGTTTCAGGTATTGTTGTTAGTATTCATTAGGTCATTCGTATATAAATAATGGAACTACGATGAGCTATAAAAAAACTAATACCAATTTGTTCCTGAACTCTTCTTGAGCATATTAATGAAATCCAATATGGGCCAGACAGATATATCTGGAACCACCCCCTGCGGATTGTCCGCTTTTTACGGAGAAGTATTTGTTACGTTTTATAACTAGGTAATATTTATTGTAAACATCATTTTGTACGAGCGGTATATGGAGACTGTTAACAATAAAATTTAAAAAATGTTTTAAACCATAAGAAACAAAATAATTTTATACAATCCAAACATTTAAAAATATATAAAATTCAAGAATCTTGAACTCATGAAGTTGCTTTCAAAGAGCCTCTTAACAAATATTGATTGCTAATCAGTTGAAAAATACCATCTTAGTTCTAATGTAATCAATCCACTTTATAAATTATAATTATAAATAAATTATATATAGAAATACAAATATAATAACAAATTAGCGGTTAAATGGCGATTAAAACTCAATAGATAATTTTGTATTAAATGTATAAAACTAAGATTATCAAAAATTTCTAACTACGTTAATAACATTACGGAAATGATGGTTTTGAGTAGCCTATGAGGTGTGTAGTTTCGGAGAATATGTGATTCGATGAATAATTCTTACTTTTCACGCTGACGTTAGCCATAAGAGAATTTTACAGTTTTAAATAAAGATTTTAAAAATTCCAATCAGATTTTTTTTCCCGTCTTCATTCGAATTTCCAGATTTTAGTAGCTTTTTAATTAAACTAAAAAAGGTTGGTCACGGAAAGTGATGAAGAAATTCCAATCCGAATCACATTAGATGAAAGCGTAATTAAAATGGAAGAACGAAGATTTATCCTCAAATTCATTTATTTTATTTACTTAAAAATATTCACAAATTTGACAGACTTGAAATTGGTCTTATACAAAGTTTTGCAATAAGCTAAGCTGTACATATTTCCGGGTAACGATTAAGTTAGATAATCTCATAACCACTGTCTTAAAATTCGTCAGGGTGTAAAGTAGGTGTTCGTGGTGGAACTAAGTGTTTGAGCAAGTGGATTCGTGTAGTAAGTCAGTCTCTGGTGAAAATGTCTATAGTATTGTGTTGATGTGGGCGGGATGGCCGAATGGGCTAACGCGTTGTGCACAGCACCACCGTTGCACGGCAACTTGATATATCAAATGATACAAAAATAATGGTCATGAAAAAAAAATGTGTTGCGAAATTCGAAACCAAATTTATAACAATGAATTATGGATTGATTAAAGGAATGCTTAAATTTACTTATTATATGGCCATAGATGGAGAATCTTTTTATCATTTGAGGACCCGGTTAGACAGTGCTAATGCAGAGCTCCATACTTTTTTATATATAACTGTTGCTATTTTTATTTATCACTAAATACATCCGTATTTACATATTCAACTTAACTCTATTAATTTGCTAATTTGCCTTACCTGAATAATTAAATATAAATTAATCCAAGTGATAGATTAATAAATATCACCCAAAAACAATTGCTAGCTCTCGGAGCTAAAGAGTATATGGTTCCCTATGGTATATGGTATATGGCTCTCGAGCCCGCTCTAATTTTATAGTGCTATAAATTGATTAAAAATACCTACGGCTGAGATTGGCGTATGATTTCTTTTTAATCGATTTTCGGATTCTTCGTATCTCTAGGAACGTAAAACCTCAAATCTTTTTCTTGGTCGATTACGGGGCTCATTATCGAAAATTATAAATCAAATATCGTATTTGATCAAATCATCGTCCGTCCGACGCATACAATCTCCTACAATTCAAATCATCAATCCACACCCTCTCCCCAAGATCATGTCCTTCTGACCTTTACACAAATCTGCCTCATTTAAACATTCCTTTGTTATCCGTTCCACTGCATTCTGGAATTCCATACCATTAAAAATCCGCCATGCACCATCCTTATCCACATTTAAAACTCTCTTATTCCAATTCCTCTTCACAATTCAATCAGATGCTGGCTAAGTATATATTATGCAACAAGGTTTTAATTTTCTTCATACATTATTTTTTTTTTCTTCTGTTTTGAGTATGAAACCGAATTTCGATAACCTCTCACAAAGCAGTGTGAGTAGATATATTTTTTTTATTGTTTTTTTTTTGCCTTTTATCTTTTCTATTCATAACAATGTATTTTTTTGAAGTGTATTTTATTTTATTTATAAGCATTTTATTTTTTACTTATCTTCTGCACTCTCCTCTCTATGTGAGGATGTATGTGTTTATGTGTTTGTTTTTTCTTTTTCTGCTCGGAATCTATTGCGTCATAGGTAGATCACAATACTTGTCTACTTTTTCACAATACCTTCACATGTTTTCTTAATGAACATATATAAATCATTTATTTACTCTACTTATTTTCTTTTATTCTTATTTTTCTTTTCTTTTCTTTTTTTATTATATTGTAGCACTAAAATTGGTTACCTATAAAACTTATTTAGCATTTCTTTCCAATTTTATTTAGTTATAAGTATGTTGTTGTTTTTTGTACCAATATTATAGTATTGTAACCGTTGTATCCATCCGCTTTCCTTAATATACCCTCCAAAACTGTGTATATACTCATTTTATTACTTAGATTGTAGTTACTCTTTATTATAATTGGTCATCTGGCCAGATTTATTGTCAATTGATTTAAACAATATTGTTATTCTCAAGGGATCTAGTCCCAGAATAAAGATGTTTTTCTATTTCTATTTCTATTTTCTATTTTTTTCATGATTATGTTCAGCCTATTATTTTTCCCTTATGATTATTCAAAGTGTATTCATCCCGAATGACCTCGGAAAATGTAGGTTCCTACGAAAGTGTTAAGAATCCACCCGCTGGTTTCAGTTCATGGCGCATAGTTGCATGAGAGAAGCGGAATGATCGGCCTAGACTAGGCTATTGATTATGTAAAATGGCAACTGAGCTAAATTGCGATCTATGAGAAGGGAACGGAGCCAGCGATTACTGTGCAAACACTAAGAGCCCTAAGTGCAGAGAAGGCTAAACTGCGGCGGTGGCCAAGGCCCTCCCTAATGACGGTATTTAATCCTCCCCATTATCCCACACACTAGCCAGGAGGATAATTACCCAATCCTCCCCGACCCATCCTCCCTGGCTATAATTAAAGCTTCCTCCCTGCGTGTAAAACTCCGGCTACTATTGTTGCCGCCACAATGGCTCCTCTCTTTCAGCTCTAATTATCTACTGGTTTCTTCTTAAGATCTGGTTACCTTTCATCAATCATTACCCGAGGGTACGGTCCTTCTTTTATACTTCCTTGCACGATATCCTACTGGAAGTTAATTTTAGGAGAAAGAAGGTTTTAAGAGGGAAAAAAGATCTACATTTACCGACCTGAAGCTCCACCATTTTTTATCTTTTTTTTTTATACTTGTATACTACTCTCTCACAGATGCTATTAGGCCATTAGGTTAAAAGCTATAGTCTTAGAAACGTCTACTCATAAAGGCCGATATTTTATAGATTTTTAACCTCTATCTTTTGGCCTCTTCCTCATTTTTTCATTCAGAAATTTAAAACTTGATGATGCAAAATAAATTATAATTGTTTATAATATATTTGCCCCTTAGTCGAATAATTCATCGATTATTACACCTAGGTCAAGTTCTTTTGTCATGGTTTTTACCATTTTGTCTAAGCTTACAAGTATGTAAGTATACATATATTCTTTACTACAAGCAAGTATACAATGACCCTCTGGACTATTAACATTATTTGTACCTTTAGATGGAAATAATCATAATCAACGATTACGATTACAATAAATATGATGGCCTTGCTTTAGATTACGTGATTACACAATTACAATCGTAATCAGGTTTCCGATTACGATTTTCATCGGAAATCGTGTCACATTTTTACTACATTAATAGTGCTATTGAATCAAGTATAAAATTATTGTGGTAATTAAGTTAAATTATCAGTTGTAATCATTGATTCCGATTTCGCCCATCTCTATTTGTACCCCATTAATTTGTGATAAAATCTTTATGAACCAATATTTTTCCTTACAAAAATAGTCAACATTACATAAAACCTATTATTAAGTGACGATTAAAAAATGTAGTCAATAAATTATTTAATCAGCATCAGTTACCTGATTCTGCACATTTCAAAAAACTGAGAGCGAGGGATTAATACATTGATGGTTTCCCGATGCCCAACCTCAGAACTAAGTTTAAAAACTTGTCCACTATTACGTCGATGAGTTTAGGGACGGCCTGATGGATTTCCGATCCTTATCAATAATCTCAGGGCTTACTTCAATACCTTGCCCAATACTTTCCCACCACCACATGGCAGAAATGCTGAGATAGGGGTAATCAGGAAAAATAAATAAAACAATAAAATCTACGGAACGAATGTATGTTTTTGAAACATACGCTTGTCAAGGATATTCTATTTGTGAATGCCTGAGCAAATGTAGTGGACGAAAATTGGAACTCGGCTATTATAAAGTTAAATTGGACCAGTTGTTCTTGAAATATGTATAGGCATGTAAATTACAAAACGTTTGTACTTACGTTAATTGATTTGATAACATTGATACTGAGCCGTTTTTAAACTAGTCCCCCTCAACTTACATCTAACATTCGACAAAATCTGAAGAGCAGTTTTCAAAAGATAAATGTGTTTAAAAACCTCCTCAATTTCTATAGCTTTCATAAAAAACGGATTAGTAGTGGTGTATCACATAGGTCTGAACATATTGGCAATCATGGAGCCAAATATTTTGTTCATTGTTGTAAAAAATGTAAAATGCCAGTCCAGATGATATTACATTATATTTTGGATCCTGAAGACATAACTTAAAGTGTCCTGAAGACATTCACAAAGAGTCACTATTACATGTTCAGAAATAAAAGAAGCTAACTGACTTCTATCCTTCTTTGATTAAATAAAACCAGTAGCTGATCCAGGATTTAATTTTGGGAGAGAGAGAGACTTTTTTGTTGTTGTTTTTTTCTTTCAATAACGGTAATTGATCACGAAAAAAATTGAAAGAAACTATAAAAAATAATCTTTGAGTGATCCTTGTCAGAAAAGAAAAAAAGTTTGTATTTGAAGCAACTATAATGATTTTAAGGATAACATTTTTTATGTGCTTTGCCTGACATGAGTTTACATTTAGTAGCTGAAATACATGTATTATAATTTAAAAAGGGTGTGTATATATTTTTTTTAGTAATTAGCTCAATACTCACAAAAACAAATATGAACAAATGCAAAAGATGATTTTTTTTTTTTCATTTTAGGGAGTTTCTACCCTCTTCCTGTCCCCTCCCCCATGTGAATAAAATTGAAAAAGTTCTATAAATCTGATTACTGTTTTTATCTTTGCCTAGCAAGCATTGCCTTATTACAATCACATACACTAATTGTCCTAGCTTTTCTGAAAAAATGTTCAATTGAAATCTTAATTTATTGATACCACACCAATATTTCATAAAAAAAAATATAGCATCATTTGATGTCTAATCAATATAATTTATTTTTTTAGCAATGATCAAACAGTTGGAAGAAATGAAGAAAGAAAGAAATGATAAGAAAAGCAGTATTAAGAACGGAGGCAGCCAAGAGACCTGGGAGTGTGCTGCATTACATGTTTGTCCAGATCTTGGGGAAAGGATAATGCTATCTGCTGATCGTTCCCTTCTTGATGAGGTGACTACTTTTTAGCTTTTTAGTTATCTACTGACTAAATTACTCCAACAAGTGGTGAAAAAAAAAATTAGTCAGTAAAAGGAATTAAAACAAATAAATATGTTATCGGTTTCGAAGGTGATCCAAAATAATTAATAGATAAGTAAATAATTTACAAAATCTTTGGTAATTTAGTTTAAAATTTTAATGAGTAACTTAGTTAACTGCAATCTGAAAAATTAATCAATCATTGACTTTATTTTCTTCATGTTACAAACATACCTCAAAGAATGCTACTGTCAGATATTTTTATTTTTAAAGATATGATAACTTTTTTTCAAATGGTTTAAATAAATATTTTTAAACAAGACATATTTTCTTTTAAAAAACAAGTAAAAGAGCTGAATAAATAGAGAACTAAAGTAAATACATTAAATAAAACAGTCCAACAAGTAACTGACATAAATTAAATAAACATTGTAATTAATGTAAACAATAATATTAGTATAGAAAATATTTAAAATTTAAACAAATTATTTTTTAAAAATATTTTGATAGTTTTAAGTCCAAATAAATTAGATAAGTCAGAAAAGTTTATTTTATCATTAAACTTTTTTTTAAAATCTTTATTTCAATATTTGGTGTCTCCTCATTTTTTAGGTATTTCCTGAAACTGGTGAAGGAGGTGTGGATGCTAGGGTTGGTGCAGCATGGACATGTCAAGGTGACAGCAGACAAGTCATCCGTTTCCCATTGAACGGTTACTGCAAACTAAATTCTGTCCAAGCAATGACTAGACTCCTCAATGCTGGTTTCAAAGTTGTAGGAAGTAATGGTGGCGGAGTTGAGGGACAACAGTTTTCAGAATATCTATTAGTGAGGAGAGCAACACTTTGACTGTTCAAAAATTATCTTTTGTGATCAAATCATACCAGAGATTACCTCAAACTGGTTTAATAAGTGAAAATTCCAAACTTTGTTGTTATTTCTATGTTTAAATCCAATTTAATGTAGACACTGTTAATTTTGTAATTAGCATTTCCTCTGCTTATGAAAATAATTGGCATGAGCATTTCTATGTGTATATTACATGTTTTTCTTTCAGATATACGCACTCTTTACTTGTAACTTAGATTCCTCATGAGAAAGACATGTACTTTCTGTAAATATTATTTGTTTCTAAGACTACTGCTAATGGCTATGCAGGATCTTTTACTTCAATTCTATCAACTTGTATTTTCTATAAAATATCTTAATAAAGTATAAAGATAATTATTCATTAAATGTTTATCTTATGTTCTTATCAATTTCAGTGGACATGTATATATAATTATTCTTATTAACACAGTTGTTTAAAAATTAGTCATTAAATAAAAAGAAATTTTATGAATCATTTTAATTAAGGTGTACATTTTTGTTTGTTATAATATTAATTCAATATTCTATTGTTGTTAATTGTTATTCTAAACTAAATTACTTTTAAAATTTATCGATTATACTTTTTATCTGTTGTTAATAAAAGCAAATTTATTCAATTTCTTTATTAACTTAACTACAACAATATAAATTTAAAATATTGCTATTGTTAATTTTACATATTAAAAGATACCAAATTCCAAAACAGTATTGTGACATTAATTAATTAAATATTTTAATTTATAACCCATGAAATACAGTTAATCTTTGACATAATGATTATTAATGTACTTTATGTCTCATTACATTACATAGCCTCAAATAGATACATTGTAGTAATTACTGTTAAAATGTAAAAACAAATTAATTTACTTTAGCTTTTTATAGATCAGTTTTCAAACTTCTCTTATTTATGCAATTAGTTTTCATAATTACTAATTGGTAAATACTTTTATTTTGTTTCATTGATAAAATCCTTTTATAAGGTTGTTATATTGTCTACAGTTAGCATATTAGCATAGTGGTAGTCATAAGCCATTTTGTGATCGCCCCTGTAAATTTCTAATGAGTATTATCTCATCTTCACTCACCCTTCTCCACCCTTTCCAATTAATTTCTTGAGTCATTACATTTTATTTAAGTTATGTTTTTTTTTTACATGTCTCATTTTCATTTTACTAATGGGATTAAATAAATTTATCTCACAAGGTTTGTAATATTTTATAATTTACAACAAGTAGGAGAGTTCCTAAGGCCAACACTATTAGAAAACAAAAAACTTCAGACATACACTTCAGCTATTTTAAATATGTTAAATGTAAATATTGGAATGTCCACAATCCTAAATTAAGTAATAAATTAACTTTATAGTTATTTCTTGTTGACTATATTAACAATTTTTTAACCAAAACCTGCATAGCGGTTTCTTTTTTTGGGTAGAAATGCATTGCTTTGTATGTTTTCATATACTTTTCTTCTGTGATTTGTTGTGTAAATATATGTATTTCCTGTATAAAGTTTGAACCATCAACTATTTATTACCTCCAAAAACTTGTAGAGATACGTTTTTAATATTTATTTTAGTAAATATTGACCTTTAAAGGAATATTTATAGAATTAGCAAGTAATATGACTCCCTTTAAATGTTTATTAATAGATTCTATCTAAAGATTTTTTTAATTTATTTTTTTATTGTTTCTCAAAGCTTTTATCAATATATAATGTTATGTTTAACCTTATCAAACAGATTATTAAATATTGCATTCATTGTTTGTGTATATATACTTTAAAGAATAATAAAAATATTAATATAATATTTTTTTTTATTTTTTGACATGCCCTGAGTACCTACTAGTTCTTAACACGGCTACTAGTTATAACTACCAGTAACTTTGTGTGACAATAACTGCAGTGAAAAAATAATAATAATCATGACATACTAATAATATTTCCATTTATTAAATATATATGAATTGATGATTTAACATTTATATTAGAACCTCTTTTGAAAATTTATATATACTTTATCCTGATTTCTTTTGTGCAGCACACTTAAATTTCAATATTTTGGAGATTGGATTTTTGTTGAAAGATACAGACATATTGAACTGTATGAAATATGTAGTATACAGATATATGGAATATACATAAAGATATATTAAACGATTTGACATTGGTTTCACATACATTTAAATTTATTTCTGTTTCAATATCTAGAAACTTTGGAAGAGCTTTAAAAGTTAGGCTTCTTCATGATTTAAAAACATCAGAAACATAGAGTCATGAACTGTGCGAAATTTGAATGTCATTAAATATAATGAAGAGAAGAATAGTTGGGGTGGTCAGTCAAAAAAGAAGGCAAAAATAAATGATAATATTTATTTTTACATATGCCGACGTTTCGACCTGAAGTTCAGGCCTTCATCAAGGCTAAGAAAATAACTAGATAACAAGGTGTAAGAAACATAAGTAGTGATGGTAAAAAAAAAAAAATGTACAATATCTCAATTTTCTATCTAACTACTCCATTCTCATTGTCTTAATTTTACTATTTATTTTCATTTCTTATATAACATCATATTTCTTTTTTATGTTTTACATTTTATTCTAAGATTCCCATTTTAACACTTATGTCACCCTTTTTGATTATGCCTACTTCATCATTCCACACTTTGTAACGGTTATTATTATTTATCTCTTAGTTCTTACTATTGTCATTATTCTAACAATTTCATTTTACTTAATATTTATTTTTTTTATAATTTTTTATTTATTTTTTTATGTTTTTTACCATCACTACTTATGTTTCTCATACCTTGTTATCTGGTTATTTTCTTAGCCCTGATGAAGGCCTGAACTTCAGGTCGAAACGTCGGCATATGTAAAAATAAATATTATCGTTTATTTCAGCCTTCTTTTTTGACTGACCACCCCAACTATTCTTCTCTTCATTATCCACGACAGTCAACCATTTACCAATTATGAGTCATTAAATATAGTATTGAAAGAGTAATAAAATCACTTGTTAGATAAATTCTTGCAGTTTTATGCTTTTAAAAATAAAATAAATGATAGGAAACTATTACTATTATTCAAAATACGCTTCATTATTCTCAATAGATTTCAGGTACCTTTTGATAACTTGTTCTTTTCCCTCTGAATTGACTGTTGAACCGAAACTATCAATAAATTCGGAAAAAAAATACATCTAATAACGAATTTCGATGAAGAAAATATTTAACATTTAAAAAACGCCTCAGATATCTAAATGGTAATCGGAGAGAGTTTTGGGGTGTAGGACAGGTAAGGGTTTGTTTGTATTTCGGCAGAGAAATTCAGCGCAAATTTCGTCACGAACAATTTTTTTCTGTTCGTTTAATTCATGAGAAACCGAAGTTTCGAACTTTTTTAACTTACCAGTAGCTCTGAGGTGGTCAGCAATGGTCGATTTCCTAACTTCTGCTTCTCTCATCTTTGCAACTTTTTTAACACTTGTACGGGGAAAGAAATTCTTCCATGAGCATCGTTGTTTTCAAGACTTAAATTCTAATCTCGATAGGGTATATCTAATTCTAATAGGGTATATCTAGATTTTCGGGCGATTTGCGAAATGGACCAAAATTACTTATAATTCTTTGAAACGTCGTAACAGCTACGTTTATTTATAAACATCGATTTTCAGCTCTTTTAGGATTCATTAGAACTGCCTAATTTTGCCCAGCTAACGGTATGTGGTTTGAACAAAAATACCGGCAAACCAGCTCTAAATTTAAAAAATATGGTTTTCATTCCTTATCAAATTATATCATTAATGCGACAATTAAGTTAAAAATTGCTGGACATGAAGAGAAAACGATATTAGTTTGTCAATAATGGCATCAAATTTTCAAATTTAAATTAAAGAATTAAATTAAATTAAGAAAAGACGGTTGAAATTTTTATATGATGTAAAGAATATGTTCCTAAAAGAAAATTCACCTTGAATGACGATTTACTCGATTGCATTTTGAAAACTGACAGCGTCAAAGTCATCAAATCAGTCCAGTCGAATGGTAGTTCGGATTTTTTGAAAAAAAAATCAAATATTCGGTTTCTCTTCGTTTTGTTTTGGAATGCTGTATCTAAATTTGATGACCCGAATGAAATTTTCCATTGCATTCCGAGATATATGCAAAAAACAGTGAAATTTCCGCACTTCTTTTTAGTTTTTTTGGAAACGACTCCGAAACTATGCATTTTATCGAAATTATTGATAAGTACAAAGCTAAAGATGATTAAATCTACTATCTATTTTATAAATAGTTTTTTGATGTAGGACAAACGGATGAGGAGTTAGAGCATGTTGACTGTTTATTTTACAAGAAATGTCTGTTTTCATCAGTTTTTCCCCACAACACATAATCTATACCTCTCTCGAAGAAATTCATTATAATAAATTTGAAAGAGCATTAAATTAACCTAATGTAGACCCCTTAATATGAGAGAAGGTTAAGCGGATGTTAAAGCTCACGGAATTGAAAGTGCATTTCACTCATAGTATCTACCATACTCAACCTAAGCTCTTTTTATCTTTTCAAACGCCATTGCCCTTGGAAGGGATAGGTACCCGTGTACTTCACTACTTTATAACTTTCGTTTTACCCGTTTATAACCATCGTATGCAAACCAGTTTGTCATCTACATAGGTTACGATATATTTTAGGTTTGATGTAGTTCAAAGATACAAGCGGGATAGGGCTTGGCAAATTGGTGCTTCCTTTAATAAGCAATCTCTGGGCGTAAAAGTAATCTCTCGGCTTGTTTGATGTCTGATTGAATTACCTGAAGCCAGGATGAAACTGTGCTAACTACCTTCTGCCACGTTTCGCACAAATTATCACCTCCGGCATCCTCCTATCTGTAAATCTATTTAGTCTACATTTAGTTATTTTTCAGTCAATCTATTGAAAATGCTACGAGAGAATCTGCTAGCTGTAATTATGATTCAGAATTTAGAAAAAACGAAAATTGGGTATCAGAAACAATTGTGTTTCTATCTAACATATACAGGATGTCTCGTGAGTAGAGGAATATCTTTTTTTTTTTTTTTTTTTTTTATTAACGAAATTTACAACTGTAATTAATAATAAATACAACAAGTAAATATGAACAAGTAATATGACATGTACAACATGAAGAGAAACTACCCATTGGTAGCACTCCAATTATATTTCTATATTAGAAGGTTCCGAGGCCATCTTCTTTTCAGACGCCTCGGAGGGTTATCAGGAATAGAAGAGGAAGCAAGGTTGGAAACGAGAGGGTTCGGATGGTTCAGAAGTTTATTATGAAAGGACAGGTATCTGGATTGAGCTAAATCGGAAACATGTGGTACATTAAGGTCATTATGGATTATTTTATTTGTGACAAAGTAGAGAGCATTAAGGATTTTTCGAAGGATTTTGTATTGTAGGGATTGGATACGAGAGGAATTTGATGGTTTAGTAGAGCCCCAAAGCTCGATCCCGTAAGTCCAAATAGGCCTTATTATAGTAATATATATGAGTCTTTTGTAAATAGTTGGCAGTTTAGAGCGTTTGTCTAGTAAGTGCTGGAGTAGTCGGAAACTTCGGGCGGTTTCTAGTCGTTTCAGTCAGGTATGGAGGTTCCAAGTGAGTCGTTTGCAATTATTTGTAGGCAGATAGTCGATCTTAAACGCTACCAAAAACCTCATATAAACCATGAGCCAATTTTCAGCAGAGAAGTTGGAAATCCATGTTTTTAAAAGTAATTCATGTTTTTTGTTGAATAGGAAGCGGTAACTAAAGAAATATTTAAGTTAAGTAACTAAAAATGCTTCAATCTAAACTATACAAAATTTACTTAAAAGAAAGCAGTGTTTATCATGGTTAAAACCATTCAAAGTACACTTTTGAAAGGCTAAACTAAGCTGAATTCTGTTTAAAAAAACCATAAATTATTCCCGATTTTTTTCTCCATTCTACAACAATACTACAGATACATCACTTTAAAAAAAACTTCCTCGTTTAATAAGCTTTAAACCCATATTAATTGAGTTGAGGTATACTAGGCAAAAACTTGAGATTCACCTCAAGTTGTTTTAAAAAAGTACGTGATTTTTGATCATGTCAATTATAAGGACCCCTTGTTTTCAGCAAAAATGGCTATAATTAACTGTTCCAAAGTTTTTATTTCTCGTTTTTCCATGATCTGGGAAGTATTGAATACGTCCACTGTACTGTATGTATTTTTATGAATTAGGTTAGGAAAAGAGAGGAGAGAATATGAGGAGTAAGAAAAATGTATAAGGGTAGAGAAGGATGAGAAAGGGATATAGAATAATAATAAATGAATGAAAGAAATAGTAAAAAAGAAAGAAAAAATAAATAAATAAATGAAAGGAAATAAAATAATAAAAAAATAATAATATATATATATATTGTGACTGTGATTTTCTTTGTCATAGGAATTGATCCGTATTTATAAGTGATAAATATAATGTTCCGGATTCTAATATTTACGTTTAAAATAAAGAAACCTGCTGATTGCTGTCATTATGTTCATGAAAACGTAAATATGAGGATCAGGATCATTATATTTGTCACTTATAAATACGGATCAATTCCTATGACAAAGAAAATCACAGTTTCATAGTCATTTTATACGAAACATATTAGATACGTCATTATTTTTATATTACTAAAAAGTAAATATAGGCAGTTGCATTAGAGAGAGAATCACTTTATTATCATAAAAGGGTGCTGCCCAATTACATTGGGTTGCTAAAAACACAGCATACTTATTAATCAATACAGACAATTTTTTAAAACTAATATACAATTATATAGGAACACGTATAGGAAAATAAAAACGACAATAAAACCAATTCTTTGCTGCATATTTTTTTAATTTAAACATCGACGTATAACTTTAATACCACTTTTATTAATTTTATTTAAGATATTTGCCTAATAACAGATATGTATGTATATTTTAAGTTAGTTAAAATACTTTATTGATAAAATAAGAATTTTAATGCAGCAAAATTTTTCACATAGGTTAATGTTGTATAATAATTTATTTATTTATTTTTGTCCAAAGTTTTAAAGTCAGATAAAAATCCTATTCGAGCATCCACCACTCTTCAAAACCACTTGAACGATATTGCTGATTGGGCCAATAGGTGGAAAATTAAAATGAATAAAAAAAAAAGTGTGTACATAGTATTCACTCTTAATCATACCCCTTCCCCGAAATATATTTTAATGACATTGAAATTCCTGCATCCGAGGAAATTAAATATTTGGGTTTTTATCTCGACAAAAGACTAACTTGGAGGACACACATTAGACAAAAATGTATGGAATTAAACAAACGATACGGTCTTTTATCTAGGTTACTTGTTTAAAGTTTTACTAAAACCAATTTGGACTTATGGCATAGACTGTGGGGTTCTGCTAAAACTTCTAATATTAAAAAAATCCAGTCTTTCCAATCCAAAATTTTACGAAGAATAGTTGACGCACCATTTTATGTCACAAACGATGGATTACATAAAATGGACTTAAACATCCCAACAATTTCAGACAATGCAAAAATAAACTACAACAACTTTCACTAAAGACTAACTTACAACACAAATCCTCTGACAGAAAACCTTAAAAGCACTAGAAACCCGTACAGCCTACCTCGACGATTACGTAGGCGGTGGCCAAGAGACCTGCTGAACTGAACTATTTGATGGATTGTAATGGAACACTGTGAAGCTGCCAAAAAATTTGCTCATCGCAAAGAAATTTGCATATCGCAAATTTAATTTTTGTATGTCCAATTTTATGTTTTGTGTTAATAATAATAATATTTTCATTTTTGAACTGTGTATCGACACGAACTCACCCATAAATAAATTGATGAGTGCAGAAACCACTTCAGTCACAAACTTCTAATTTTTCAGGAGAGATAAAAAACCTCATAACTCCTCTAAATTTTCAAATATTTGAAGTTTTTTTTCCCCTCTTTCATAACATACAATTATGTTGCTGTCATGCAAAAATTACGTAATTTCGACATAAATTAGGCACAGGAAAATTTAAAATTTGATTCGGACTTATGCTGTTTCTGCACTCAACTGTTTTTTACAGACAGGTGAAAACTTGGAGAAAGGTATCCCATTCATTAAAAGTTTATTTATATATTTTTTGTCTTAAAAGTTTATATTTTTTAATTATTTATTTTATTTATTGTATTTATTTTATTTATTGTATTTATTTTATTTATTGTATTTATTTTATTTATTGTACTTATTTTATTTATTGTACATAGAGTGTGAATGTGATCTGTGAACTCTATTATAAATGTCCTAGAGACAGATTGTAATATTTTTCAATAAATAAGTTAAGTTCAATTAACAATTTATATTACAACAATTTAATGGTACGTTGGATCCAACAAAAAAGAAGGCTGGGGAATTTATATTACGTACAAACATTACAGTGATAATCAACATATGATAACTAACATACTATATATAAAAATAAAATACAATTTAATAAATATATATTTTTTTATTAAATAAGAGTATTCATTAGTAAGGTTGTATGAAAATATTTGCATTCACTTCCGTAAATACTGTCATATTCACTTTTACAAGTGTAAATACAATGGCTCGGAAATTTATACTACTTACAGACATTACGAATGATAATTCACATAACATGATACATTGTAACATATTTAACATAAAATACTGTAAAACAAAGAATATAATATTATTTACAAAAAAAATTATGCATATAGTACATATTTTTTTTAATAAATAATATTATTCAATAAAATGGTTGTGTGGAAATATTTCTATTCACTTCTGTAAATTTAAGCGTATTCATTTTGATAAACGTCATTACTGCCGTATTCACTTTTACTAGGGTAAATACAGCCGCCGTATTCAGTTTTACAATCATGAATACGGCCGTATTTATATTTACAGCAGTAAATACGTATCACCTGTATTCATATTTCTTTTTATGAATATGAATATATTTATATTTATATTAATAAGTACAATAAATGGTATTCGTATTTATATTTTGAATATAAATATGCCTATCTCTGCTGGTCATGCGATCCAGCGGTGGGTGCAGAAACTGCGTCAGTCACTGACTCATGTTATTTCTGCGCTCAACGATCGAAAAAGACGTCATGTATTTACGGAACTACTCAACCGACTAATGTGGTTCTTACACTCAACACGCATCTTGCCTTTCTAAGGTCCTTTTCATCGAAAACGATTTTCGCATTTTTTTTTACTGAATTGGTTTCTGCACTCACCGATTCAAATGTTCGATAGGATTTAAATGTGGATTCTGGAGAGGGTTTAGACCAGTGCCGGCCTTAGGGTGGCGCAACCGGGACCATATTTATGGACGCTCACCACTTGTTACAAATTATTAAAAAAACAGAAAACATATTAAAATAATTAATTTTAGCCTATCAGAAAAGCAACTGTATTAGAGAAATATTGAATGAAATTCAAATATTACATAATATAAAATAGCTTAAGAGATAAATCAAATTTTTTTAGGGAAGAGAGATATGACGTCATTGCCCTGAGGCTAAGAATGTCTAGGACCGGCACTGGTTTGGGCTAATGTTTAATATTCTGATAAAATTTCAATGTTTGTTCTGTACTCCCTTTGGTTATTGGGAGGTGGACAAAAGTCTTTGAGATATTCTTATAGCGAAGTCTGAAAAAAATATGTATATGTAAATATTGTAGCAAAATATTTTTTGTTTTTTCACTATCACTATTGTAACTGTTACTAATATGGGATTCTGCAGAAGATCGTGGTACTTGGCCTTCTCATTGGGTATTAGCCATATCAATTCGTCCTGAGCCGGTTTCGTACGTACATTTTTTTTCCATTGTCTAAAATATTTATAAATATTGCCATATCTATTATCGATATGAGGTAATTTCTAGGTTGAATGTGGACCAGGAAATGAATTAACTAAGAATTTAAAAAATACGTTTTGACAGGTCTTATGGAACAAAAAAAACTGAAAGTTGTAAAATTAAAAGAATTTATTTTCATCTTCGTGAACATTCAAGCGAAAAATATTATGTTCACAAATATAAACAAAAATGGATCCTTTGTTTTCTTAAAATAGTTTAAAATTTGCTTGAATTATAGGATTAAAATTTGACTGCGATGTACACCTCACGTTGAAAATGCTTTAGTAAATCTGAATAATGAAAGTTATTCGATGCTAATAAAAGAACATTTTTTATGCAAAACATTTTTAAGTCACTGGTCCATACATTTCTTAATTAAGTGAAATGATGAAAAACAATTTTTCTTACTATTATTTTACTTGTATATGCATTTGATATTTACATTTCTTTTACTTTAAGTTATTAAAAAAGAAATCCATTTACTGATGAAGTCCATCGAATAATAAAAAAAAACAAAAAGTTTATTTAACTTAATATAAAAAAAAGAGAAATTAAACTCGTGTAAACTCGGGATAATACACTTTGCTTTTTGAATAGATGAAAACTTAGGAAGTTGGTATATAATTTAATTTTCATCTTCCGGCTTCCAACTCACAACGGTTTATTGTTATTAATTATTAAACGGAAGAGTTTGCCTGCTAAAACTTCTCCAAACTGAAGTTATATCAGAAAGTTAATTGTAAATATTGACTTTTTGGATTTGATAAAGGTCTTATAGCAAGCTAACAGCTTCATAACAAAAACCAGGCTGGAATATGTATGGTATAAATAAATTATCTAATATTTGGAATTAAATATAGGCCGTTACATATACGAGTAGACTTCTTAGGCTTAACTTAGGCCACAGAAAGCCATGTACCGCGGTCCGCGTATTTGCCCGCTGAGATCCGGCTATCCGGTTGTATTATAACTTATTTACATTTCCGTATGTAATTCATATTCTGCGATGTGTTCTTTAGACCACATGATATAAGTGAAAACATCAACAAGGCGAGATTAATAATGTGAAATATAAATTTGTTTTTGTTCTATATTCACAAACATTAATAATATGTAGAATTACAGGTGTACATAAACTATTTTATGTTCTGTATTTAATACAGATGTATGTATGCAAAGTAATGACATTTACAATATATGCAATTATAATTGTATTTGAATTACTCAAGTAAACTTTGCTTTGACAGAATAGCATATATGAATGAGAAATAGCATATATTTTCTGTTGCTATTCTGGTCTTTAATTTACTCTCTACTTTGTAGTTGCATGCAATCAGACTTTATAGTTACTTAAACTGGTTTACATACCAACAACTGTAGTCTCTGAAAGTTATTTGTCAATTCACTTCCCTTTCCCTTCTTGATCTTTTCATATACACCATCATATTTTCATTAACACTAAGGCGTAAGATGGGTTAAGTTTAGTTGAAGCCTCTTTGAATTCCTGAAATATTTAGAGGTAATGAATGACAACATCATTGCCATATGGCAGATGTTGAGTAATGCAATTGTTGATGGTTCCTTCTGGATTTGTTCTAATAGCACGAATTACAGGACTAGAACAAAAAGAAGGGGAGATAGAGAATCAACCTATCTCAAGTCATTTTCCACATCAAATTCCTCGGATAGTGCATTTTCAAGCTTCATTCGACAGGTAGTCTTGATTAGCATCATTTTTGTTAGTCTTGCTACTTTGTTGGGTATACTTACATTTACTATATGTTGCAAAAGTTCTTTCCTGTCAGGAGAAAATTGGAAGAAATCGAAGAATTACGAAAAGTAAATGACAGCAGTCTTTTTTATCGTAGGGTCAATCGGAAAAGAGCCAATTTCAAACCAACTTCCATCCCATGCAAGAGCGAGGACAGTTCGCTACGCACGATGAAAGAAGAAATTCTCCAAAGATGGGTGTGCCACTTTGAAGCTCTACAAAATGACTCAACAGTAGAAGATGCAGAAGTTGCCATACAAGAAAATCGAAATAAGAACGCAGAGGAAGAGAATGAAACCCCTCCGGATTTCGAAGAAATTATAGATATGATCCAAAGAATGAAAAATAACAAAAGTCCGGGTTTGGATGGCCTTACAGTAGAGCTTCTTAAATGTGGAGGTGAAAACTTGCATAAGGACCTTCATAATTTGATGATCCAAATTTGAAGTGATGAAAAGATGTCAACGGAGTGGAAAAAGGAAATAAGTTGCCCAATCTACAAAAAAAGTGACAGACTTGATTGGAAAAATTATAGAGGATTATCACTTTTACCAACAGCACACAGAATTATTTCCGGAATTCTCTTTAATCGATTGTGTCCCTATACCGAACAAATTGTAGGAAAGTACGAGACTGGCTTTAGAAGTGGGAAATCCACAGTGGACCAGATCTTTTCCCTGATTACTATCTTGGAGAGGGGTTTGAATATAATATGAAACCTACCATCTTTTCGTAGATTTCAAGAATGTGTACGATAACATCAATCGCTCCAAAATTAACAGAGCACTAGAAAAATTTGGCATTCCTAGGAAACTTATCCCCCTTGTTAAGATGATCATGCATGGTGTGAGGAATGTCATCAGTATACAAGGAGAGTAGTCGAGCGGGTTTTAGGCCAATTAGGGGTTGCGACAGGGAGATGGTTTGGCATGTCTGCTTTTCTTTTGAGGGCTTCAAAAGGTAATAAGGCATTCAAAAGTTCAGACAAGAGGAATTATTGTCAACAGAAGTGTCCAGATCTTGGCCTTTAATGACGACATTGACATGCAAGATCGAAATCTGAGCTGAGTAACTCTTTTCTGACAATCCAGGCAGCCACGCTGTTGGGCCCTGAAATAAATGGGGCCAAAATTAAATTGAAGTTCAGCAAGGAGAAAGTTCCATAGAAATAGACCCATACAAATTTCAGAGAATGCAGGAGTTTACTTACCTCGGGTCCCATGTGACGTCGACCAATGGCATGTCGAAGGAAATAGGAAAGAGGATAGCAGCAGCCAACAGTTGCTATTTTGGCTTAAGAAGGTAGATTAGGAGCCAATTACTCACAAGGCTGACTGAGGCAAGACTATTAAAAACTTTGATTAGGCCGGTGTAATTTGTTCAATGATGCGAAGAATGAAGCGCACAGGATCATGTTAATTAAGCGCTTCACCATGAGAGCCACGGAGGAATATAGGAATAAAAGAAGGCTGGAGAAGAAACTCCTCTGGAATAAGAACAGAGCATGGGATAGAAAGGAGCTGGAGGATACGAAGGCCCATTGAAATGTAAAAGAAAGCAGAAAATCCTTCCAGAAGGTCAATAGTGGACGTGCCGCTTTTAAGCCTAGAATTCGAGCATGTAAGAAAGAATGGGACACTACTCACCAATAAGCCAGATCTATTGGATCGGTGGGCTAGATACTTCCAATTGTTATTAAATGAGGAAGAGATTATAGAGGAATGTGAAATTGATGGAAATGATATGTTTAACGATCTTGGAAAAATCGAGCCCCCGGACTTTGCATAAAAACAATAAGGCGCCGGGATCGGATGGATTGGCAGCCGAAGTATGGGGGAGATGAGTTGCATAGAGAACTTTCCAATATAGTCCTGACCAGAAAAGAGTGCCACGATAGTGGGTTAATGCTATAATATGTCCTCTCCAACTTCATTGCACGAATTAGTGTGACATAGCCTTGTTGTCTTGTGCCTAAAATATCCTCTCAAATATCCTATAGACTTACCTCATTTGCGGAACGGGACGTCGGGAAATAATAAGCTGACTACCGGCAAGGCAGATCCACTGTTGATCAAGTGTTCACCCTCAGGACAATTTCGGAACGGGTTCATGAATATAAAATTCCTACACCCCACCTATTTGACAACTTTAAAAGTGCATATAACCAGTATCAAACGACCTAAGCTGTATGAGGAGTTGAGAGAAATGGGCTTCCCAAGCAAACTAATATGTCTCGTGAAGTGGACAATGAAAGATATAAGGTGTCAGGTACGGATCCAGTCTGACTGCTCTGATGCATTTCCCTCCAACAAAGGATTAAGACAGGGGGATGGACTGGCCTGTCTCCTCTCCAATCTTGCACTGGAGAAAGCTGTACGGGATTCAGGAATCCAAACAGGCCACACGATATTCACCCGTACTGTACAGGTATTGGGATACGCTGACGGCCTGGATATCGTGGTCAGAATCCGATCGGCATTGGTAGAAGGCTTTGGGTAACTCATGGGCGCTGCTTCAGCCATGGGGTTGGCCATAAATGAGAAGAAAACATAATATATGCAAACAGGGACTGGTGATGAAGAGGCACTGATTCTGGGCCCTTACACATTCCAAAGGGTGAACGAGTTTAGGTATTTGGGATCCTTAGTGACACCAATAAACGATGTCTCTGCTGAGGTAAGGAAAAGTGGCGGCAAATAGGGCATATTGAAAACTCTCTGCAGGAGATCCATTACCAGGGACACTAAACTGGTCATGTACAAGACCCTTATACGCCCAGTTCTTACATATGCTTCCCAATCCTGGACCATCTCAAGAAGTGATGAAAATAATCTTTTGATTTTCGAAAGAAAAATCTTACTGCAAATAGTTGGCCCAATGAGAGATGTTGATGGATGGAGGATTAGGAGAAACGGGGAACTTTATGACTTTTACAGAGATATGGACGTTGAAAAGTTTATAAAACTGGGGAGCCACAGTTGGGCTGGCCATATCCCAAGGATGGAAGTAGAAGAAATTCCTAGAAAAGTAGTGGACAATGTCCTTCAGAGTAAACGACAGACTGGTAAGCCAAGGATTTGGATGGATTATAGGTTTATTTTATTTATTTATTTTATTATTATTCACTGGGTCTACTGGGCCAAGTGGTCTGCAAAAAAAAAAAAAAAAATAATAATGAAATAAAACATAAATTTTTTGATGTGAAAACTTGTTTAGGTGTTCTTAGCACCTATTCATTACCCACAAAAAATACTGTTCTGTCACACTTGAAATGTATGGATCAAGTCTGCTCAAATCGACTAAATTTTGCATTTGAATCAAAATATCTCAGAAACTAAAAATCGAACCTGTATATTGTATGTGAAGAAAATTTTTAGCATTTCATCCTCATTGTAGATTAAATAAAAAATAAATTTTATTCTGAGACTAGGTCCCATTAGAATAACTACAATGTACAATTTACTGAGAATTGTCTAGCATTAGAAACGTTAGGAATAAATTAAATTACAAGGTTATCTAGACCTAAAATAAAGAAATAGCACTTGTAGAAATATGAAATTATAGATAAATTCAGATGTGTGACTTCACATATTTGTATAAATTGACAATGTGAATGATATATAATTATCTATAGGAAAGCATTAAATGGGACTGACAGGTCAGAAACATGTGAACATTATTTTACACATATGAGGAAGATTGATTGCTGAGAAGATAGATAAATAAATTATGTTTAAATGAGGTCAAGGATAAGGATTTGCATACGGAGGTTGGTAGGGAATTCTAAAAACTTCCAAGGTAGCACGTATAACAAAGGATTTTTTAACCATAGAACGAGACACTTAAAAAAGTTAACTCTATCTGACACTCTGATGAGTGGAACATTCCAAACTTTAGATTACCATAAAATTTAATTGTCATACTCTGGAAGACTCAAATAAGACTTTTCAGAAATAAGCTAAACAATCAGAAAAACAAAAAAATAAATAAATTCAAGGTAACGTTAGAGAATATATTTTATATGATGGTAAAAAGTTAACATTTACATTGCTAAAAAATCAAAACAGGGTCAATATATTTCTATTGAAAATACATTAAGCTTATATCAATTAAATATAAATATTTAATTGATATAAGCTTAATGTATTTTCAATAGAAATATATTGACCCCGTTTTGATTTTTTAGCAATGTAAATGTTAACTTTTTACTATCATATAAAATATATTCTCTAACGTTACCTTGAATTTATTTATTTTATATATATATATATATATATATATATTTGGAATGTAAAATATAAACATAATACAGCAAAAAAATATTTTCTTTACTTAAAAAGATAATAAAACCTGTAATGGGGACCATTTATGTGACCACTCACTCACAACAATCTCAGCAAACTGTGTTCATTGCAGGTTATAGGTCTCTTACATTGCCAAAAAACCATGATTGTTTTCATTTCTTTGTCTTTATCTTTGGCAAAACAAATATTTGACTTGCTTTTCCAACACTAGTCGTCTATTTTTTACTTCCCAAAATTTCTTTCATGTCATAATACACCGTTCGTTTGAGTGTCTCCACTCCCAATCTTCTTTTCAAAGAGGGCTCAAGTTACGAATAGCCTAATAATTTCTCCATTTCATTATGTCTCCACTTCTAGTCTTCTTTTCAAACAGGGCTTAAGTAACGAATAGCCTAAACCAAATAAATAATTTCTCCATTTCATCTTCTTTTTCCAGTTAACTAAGCTGTACAATATCATGCTGTTTATACCAGCATGGTTCAACATTCCGAAGAAAAATAAGAGAGACAGCCTCCTTTTATTTCTTGCTGTTAACATATGACATATTTGATCAAATGTTACTGTGCCATATTTATTTGATATGCTCCATGCATCTCTTCATCTTCTAACACCCATAACAATTTATGGATTTCTTCAGGAGAAGAATACATGTTTTTTGTAGTTGCCTTACAAAAAAATAGTTTCTATACATTACTGTCTGAATTGAAAATACCACTGATTAACAAATATAACATTATAAATTCACACCTGAATTATTCAAAGTTTGAAAATAATAAAGAAAACACTGGGATACGAATTCCACAGAACAGTTGCATAGACAGCACGCTGGTATATGAGGTAACCAGGAGAGTCACATAAACAACACACTGGGATGTCAGTTACCCATAATGACTTTTGATAACTCCCAATAATGATATAAGCCCAATAATGGAGTGCTAATGACTGTAATTAGTAGTCTGTTATCAGACTAAGGACAAAATATAAAAAACACATAATAAACCTACATCAGTATTAAAATTAAACTTGAAAGAAAATCCCATTGAATTGAAAGAAATAGAATAACCTATTGATTATCATTAATAAAATTAACCCAAAATATAAATATCTATAATCTGAGAATTTAAAAGCTTCCGGTCTTTAGTAGTGAGGAAGTAGAATGGCAAAGATTGAACAATTTTAAAAGATCTTTTAATTAATCCTATCATTATCAGATCTCCTGATAGAAAATATATGAAACCAAAATTAGGAAAAGAAAAACAGTTACTAGATACTAACAGGAACATAAACCTTGAAGTAATACAAGTATCAGATCTCAGAAAAAGTTTTTTTTTTTTTTTTTTTTTTTTTTTTTTTCGTACCCTCCAAAATTTATTGAAACAATTTACATATTATTACATATAGTAATCCTCCAGTGTCCATACGTCATAAGTTTGTTTACTAATGTATCTCTAACCATTTATTACCAGTATTCTCTAGTCTTTCAATCAGTTTCCTTTAGTCAATAGGCAATTATCATGCCAAAGACAAGTGAACTGTGTGCCGCAACTCGCTAAAAAATTGTTTTACTGAGGAATCAGCAAAAAACATATCGCCAAATTGCCGATTTCTTAGGGTTGAATTTTTCTACAGTGAGATACTTCATAAAAAGGTATGAAGAACGTGATTCAACTGAAAAAAGTGAGCGTAAAGGGTGTCCAAAAAAGTTAACTTCCAGGCTGAAGAGGAAAATCAGAAAAGAAGCTCTTAAAAATCCTCTGACAAGTTCTCGGGAGCTGGCTACAATGGGCCAATCAACGTCTGAAATTCAGATTACTAGCAGAACAATTAGATATGTCCTGAATTCGGAAGGGCTCCATGGTAGAGTTCCAAGAAAGAAGCCATACATCAGTGAAAAGAATCGCAAAAAGTGCCTTGCTTTTGCTAGGGAGTGCGTACAGAAACCCTTAAGCTTTTGGGAAAATGTCATATTTTCTGACGAAAGCAAATTTAATTTGTTTGGTTCAGATGGTCGAAGGACAATATGGCGACATCGTAATGAAACTCTAAAGAAGCAAATTGTTTTAACAACTATTAAGCATGGTGGAGGACATGTTTTGGTTTGGGGGTGTGTTTCCTACCATGGCATGGGAAATCTTGTGAGCATTGAAGGCATTTTAAATGCGGAAGGCTATGTGAACATTTTGTGACATAATTTGCGTGTTAGTGCCGAAAAAATGGGAATCCAGGATCAGTACTATTTCCAGCAGGACAACGATCCAAAACATACTGCCAGGAGAACAAAGGAGTGGTTAATATTTAACGTTCCAAGACAGCTCCACACTCTTCCTCAGTCACCAGATATAAATATCATTGAAAATTTATGGCACACCCTTGACCAAAATGTAAGAAAACACCATATCACTAGTGGACATCACCTAAAACAACTTCTTGTTCAAGAATGGAAACAAATAAACGTAAATTTAATTAGAAACCTAGTGCATTCAATATCCAGAGGTCTACAAGCGATTATTGACGCAAATGGCCTATTTACAAAATATTAAAACTATTAAAATTTAAAATAAACTTCTAAATGTTGAAGTGTGCAAATACTTTTTTCCAAGCACTTTTATTATTTTAATTATTTTGTTTGATTATGAAGTGTTTTTATTTTTTTGTAAAAAGGTTTTTTCATTTTTTAATAAATTTACTTTCCATTTTTGCAAAGGAAAGCGAAGTTATTTGTTTCCTTGAACTACTTTATTCATAAAAACGTGTTGGGCAAATACTTTTTTCCATCACTGTATAATTGTGTTGGTTCCTTGATGGTTAAAACTATTTAAGGAAAAAATATTCAAATATCAAGTAACACAGTATATAATTAATATGTAAGTGGCCAAGGAATCATCAGAAAACCAGCACTAAGTAATTGTAATTGTTTATTATTATATCATTATGTGAGGATCCTTTTTTGACAAAACTGTGGACTATCTCCTTTATTTACCATAGGGTCAACCAACAATTAACTGGTAATGATTATACTTTTAAATTTATTTTAATAACAGTTTTCCAATCCGTAAGATCAACAGAATTGACTTCAAATAGTTTTAAGGTGCATTTAGAAGTTTCAAAAACTATGGGACAAACAAATATATAAATAGTTATTTCACTGTGCTAATATTTGTGTTTCATGTTTTGATATTTTCCATCTGCTGTGGGTATCAAAAGAAATTAAATAAATGTTAAGTTAGATAATTGTGTTTTCTATTGTTTATGAAATGTCTAAATACACCATAATAAAAATAAAGATTTTATGATTCCAGGAATTTTACAGACTTGACATTCACTTAAAATATTGTTACATAAAAAGTACACCAATAGATAGCAGGAGTTGTGCTAACCTAACCAAATAGTTCACAAATCGGCAAACAGATCGCGGTAAGAGCGAGCTTAATACCATTCAGTAATTTATTTTAACTAGTACTGGGCCGTCATTGTTGTTAGGTGGTTGTAGTGAGAATCGGATTCTCGTTTCCTCGACAATTAACATTAAATTAAAATGATTCTCGTGTCTATTTCTTGTGGCTTTTAAATAAATTTGTGTCGAATTAATTGTTTTAATAATCATGATTTGGTTAAAATCTTTTTATGTTCTTTTAACGTGTTTCCTTTTATTGCTTAACGTGAAAGGGGATATATCTCCTGACAGTAAGAAGATTTATCACGATATCACAGCCGGCAGAGGACTTTATTCTCACTTCGAACAAGTTGTGTCATTGAATGCCTCAACTTTTAAAATTACCATCTTCAACAGTTCTCAAAGCACTTCATGGCTTGTGGAGTTTTATAACAGTTGGTGTGGCCACTGTCATCGCTTTTCACCAGTTTGGAAACAGTTTGCATTGGATATATCTGGTTAGTTTCAATTATGTTATTATCCACAAAATCCCTTTCTGTAGGTTACAAACTAATGTAATCTTTATTTTCAGGATGGAAAGATGTAATCTCAGTTGCCGCTGTTGATTGTTCTAATCCTATGAACACCCCTTTATGTAGAGAGTATGAAATCATGTTCTATCCTCTGGTAAAATATTTCCCACCTCTACCTGCTAATGATTTCCTTGGAACTCTTGTGAAATCAGGTGATATAGAACATCTCATGAAAATTACTTTGAAAACATTAAGGCAAGAAGCTGCTGATGGAACTATAAATCAGCCTGCTCTGTTACCATTCAAAGAAAATGCTCTAGAAAAGGTTTGGCAATATGCTCCCAGTTCTGTACAGTTTTCTGTCATAGTTGCTCAACAAAATGACTCAGTTTTAGGAGAGAGTCTAGCCCTTGACTTTTTGAAAATTCCTAGTGTGAAAGTTCTTATTGTTTTCGATAATAACGTAGAACTGATTAATAGATTAGGCACTCTGGAATTTCCATTCATTTATATCTTAGATAGGCATTTAGCAGTTGTGCCCATTAAACCCATTAATCAGTCTCGTATAACTGTTTATTCTCAAATTCGGGACATATTGATGCAAAAAGGTGTTGAAATTCCAGAAATAGTTAGGAAGGAGGTACCTCCTGCAGGAATTGTAGATGTGGGGGAAATTATGAAACTCATGGAGATAGAAGAGCAGATTAAAAAAAAGTTAAATCATAATGATTTAAGTGATATCGTGTTTCAAGTTGATATTGAAAATGCTGTGAGGAACAGCTTAAGAGTTGAAATCCCATCTCACAAAACAATATCTGGAGAAAGCTTTGATGCCTTAAAATTATATTTGGAAGCTCTAATTGAATTTTTTCCATTCGGCAAAAAAGGAATTGATTATTTACATTCTATAATGTTTTATATAAAAGATAAAAGTTCAGTATCAGGAACTGAGTTTGGAAACATAGTTGTAGCTAAAGAAATTACCCATTCTCCATATCTATCCCCCCGTTCCAATTATATAGGATGTAGAGGGAGTAATCCAAAATACAGAGGTTACCCTTGTAGTCTATGGACTATGTTTCACACTCTTACAGTGCAAGCTGACTATGCCAGAACAACAGAAAGTAAAAAGGTTTTAAGAGCAATGCTTGGTTACGTAAAACATTTTTTTGGTTGTACCGAATGTTCTATGCATTTCCAAAGTATGGCTGTGACGTTTGAAGGAAATGTAAGTTCCACAGCAGACAGTATACTTTGGCTTTGGAAAGCCCATAACAGTGTCAATAAACGTTTGAGCAAAGATCCAACAGAAGATCCAATACACCCTAAAGTTCAGTTTCCTCCACCAAATCTTTGTCGTGCTTGCCATTATAGCAATGGTACTTGGAATGAGAAAATAGTTTTGGCATACCTTAGCTCAATGTATAAGAATATTAGTTTCTTTATGTTGGATGAGTTACCAGAAAGCACATCTGAAGAACCTATTGTTAATAATTTGCTTAGACATGAAAACGTGGAGGAAGAAAAAGGCTTTAATTATTCTTCAACTGAAAGTAAAACACTTCAGTTTAATTTCAATATTTTAGATGTCAGTCTTTGTGTCATATTGTATATGTTTTCCTTGGCAATTATCATATTAGTGTGTATTAAATTTTTGTTTAAAAAAACATACCGAAAGAAAGCTTATGCATATGATATATTTCAAAAAGTTTAAAAGTCTTCCAATGCTGAAGTGATGTTAACCCTTTTATTTTGAAGTTTAAAAATGTATTTATTGTTGTCTATGGAAATAACTAAAGATTATTAGATATTAGTCTAGGTGAGATCTTTGATCTAAAGATTTAGAGTTACTTTTAATAAGTTTGAAAATGTGGATTATTATATTATTAATAATTATATTGAATAGTGTTTTAATAAGGGCATTTAGATCTTGTTTTTCATGTTTCTCCACAAAAATTAATTGTACATTTAACGGGTCAAAGCATTTACCTGTCTAAGATTTTTACATCAATTTTAAAGTTAAAACACTATTTATTATTAACTTTGATAATGGTTCAGGAAGAAAACAAACTCCTTCTCTGACCTATTGTTGAACTTATGCTCAAACTTCTTTAATTTTCATAGCTCCTCCGTGAAATAGTTCCATTGAAGGCTTTTTATTTATTACCTTAACTTATACTTTTTTACTGTTACCAGTTGCGTATATATTCTATGATTAATTGGTATACTAAATCAAACTTGGGTTAATATTAAAAACTATTGGTTGAACTAGAATTTGTTGTGTCAGAGTGGTTACTAGGAGGAGTTGCCTAAATTATTTTAATTCTATATGACTTTATTGATACCTTTATTTTTTTTTTTCAGTATTTAGTGTTGAGAAAATTTCTTGTATTGAGCAAATATTTACATTTTCACTGATACTAGATATTTCAAATGTTAATATCATACTAGTTAGCATATTTTAATGAATAAATTAATTTTTAAACCAACAAAGATTACTAACAGATTAATTATATTTTTAACTACCTCATAAAATAAAAATTGGTTAGGTACAAATAAAAATTTATTATAATTACTAAGATTGTTAAACAATGATTCATTGAATTTTCTAAAAATAGTTTTCATGAAAATAATTGGTGGATATAATGTATAATAGGATATAATAGGTGGCTGTCTAATTTTATTTTATTATTACAGTTTTAAATTTTAAATTTATTCCTTAGTCTTACGACCAAAGATTGGATATATTTGGAGAGATCCAGAGCATCTATCTTAGATACCATTAGTACGATGAGGTATTTTTCTCTACTTTTTATTTTACATTTTCGAATGATATTGTAAACATCACTATCAAGACTGAAGTACGAATAATATTGTTATACCTTCCTTTTAATAAGCATTTAAAATGTATCTAAAACATTCTGTGATATTTCCTTTTGTAATTTATTTCTTAGGTATTTATTCAATCTTTTATTTTAGTTTCAAAAATAGACTACATCTTTTGGTTGTGAATGGAATATTTCTTTGTTATACAATGTGTGAGTTAACATTATAAATAATGTGAAATGTTTGTTAACTATCTTGACTACTGTTGAAAATTAGTTAGATATTTATTGTTCATTATAATGATAAATTACTCATTGTTATTATTGTACAATTTTGTTTATAGTTTATATTTTTGTATGTAAATAATTGTTTTAACCTTTACTTTAAGGGGAGCTCATGTATAATATGGATATTAATAAAAAATAAAGTACATTCCATCAATAATTTTTGTTTTCTTAAATTACTATGTTATTTTTTAACTCATGGACGGTTATATTTGTCTATGATAAAATTAATAGATCAATTTTAAAATGTTATTTCTAATCCTTGGTACATCCTCTGATAATTATGGTCTGTTTCCAGTTAAATACAAAATAATTATTAAGTTTTATAGTATTGATAAAATATTGATAGATCACCAACTAGTTAAGTAAAAGACTTAATTTAACTTAAACAGTCCTCTGTTTTAGTAAACTTTTTTGTATTTTTCAAAGTTTAGAATTATAAATAATTCTAGTAATAATAATTAGTAAATTATAATATTATTCATTTATGTTAATTTATTACTATGGGAATTTTATAACCTAGGGATGCCCATTTCGCCTAAAGTCGATGGTGCATGAATCCTCATCTTAAAAATAGTACAATTGAAAATAGAATTAGAAAAATTGTTGATCATACACAATTACACTTGCTGTTTATGTCTCGTGTTCCCCCCTAGTTCTCTATTTTGAAACTTCACTCCGAAAATTCATAACCCCACCGAAATGTGCTACCCTCAAAATTACAAAATCCCATCAAAATGTGCACCATAAAACCCCCTTTGGGCGCACTCCTCTTATGACCCTTAGTAATCAAATCATTGCTTAACTAGTAAGAAACAAAATTCTACTGAAGATTAAATGAAAATAAAATGGGAAATAATAAAAAATCTTAAAATTGCAAAAATATATGGCAAATAAGTTTAATAAAAACTACTGGAGGGAGAGGGGAAGGGGGCTTTTGGACTCAAGACCCACGCACAAATAGTAAAAATATATTCTGTATATATATTTCAATATACATGTAATATATTATAAGTAATAATATATTATTAAATATATATTTCTGTATTTGTGTCAGTGATCTGAGATAAATACTTAAACAATCACGATATGCATCATTTTTAAATCATAACGCATATATATCTATTAAATGTAAGAATATGTTATGAAATTCTAAAATTATTATTGTTCCAGGAATTACAGTTTTGTTTTATATATACATATATATATATATATATATATTTTTTTTTTTTCGGTTGGCTCTACAGACCTTGTAGATCTTTGGACGCCTGAACCAGCCTTCTCCACCTCTGCCTATTTTGAGCTACTGCTTTCCAGTTTGTGGCATGAAGCTCAGCCGTATCTTTGTTTATCCTATCTATCCATCTGGTTTTTGGCCTCCCACATGGTCTCTTGCCTACTACTCTGCCATTCATTGCCTTGTAGAGCCGTCCTGATGGATTACTAGGAGCTACATGCCCTGTCCTTCTAAACCTCCTTGCCTTTGTGTCATGAGATATTCACTGACCCGTTTCTTTCAACAGTTCTTTATTGTTCTTACTCCTCCATGTGATAAGGTTCTGGTCCCATATAGGTCCTGTTATCCTACATAGAACTTTACTTTCGAATCTCTCAATTCTGGCTTCTAATGTACCTGTTAGAGCCCAGGTTTCACAACCATACAGCAGAACTGGCTTAATCACGGCGTTGTACACCCTTATTTTGTGATTTCTGGAGATTTTTCTGGATTTCAGTACCTTTAAAAGAGAAAAGAAAGATCGGTTCGCACTTGTTATTCGCTGGTCTATCTCTGTTAGTTAATCATTTATTGAGGTTATTGTGGAGCCGAGGTATTTGAATCTGTCGACTTTCGACTATGACTTAGAATCCACACAGATCATGCTATTAGGGTGAATGTTTCGGCTAACTATCATGTATTTTGTTTTATCTACATTGACTTGTAGTCCGATTTTCTCTGCTTCTTTTAATAGAGTCCGAGCGCGTCTCTCAATATCCTCTAGATTACTTTCGAGGACAGCTATATCATCGGCATATGCTAGGATTTTATGTTTCATTCCAACGTGCACCCCTCCAGCTTCCTCCACTCATTACTTTCTCTAGCACTAAGTTGAACAGCATCGGCGAGAGTCCATCTCCATACCTCAAACCCGTTCGAACTTCAAAGGCTTCAGATACGTCTCCTTGTACTAGGACTCTACATTTAGGATCATTTGTACACGCCTTCGTCAACCTCACTAATTTCCCGAGAACACCCAGCTCAGTCATGATCTTCCAGAGACAGTTTCTGTCAACGGAGGCATAGGCTGATTTGAAGTCGACAAATAATGCGCGTACGTCCTGATCTACTTCCTATCGTTTTTCAAGTACTTGTTTCAGGAAGAATATCTGATCTACCGTACTCCTCCCTCTCCTGAATCCTGTTTGATGATCGCCTATTATGTTATCATAATACGGATATATCCGATTTAACAGGATATTAGTCATTATTTTATAGGCGACCGGAAGAAGTGCTATGCCTCTGTAATTGCCACATACATACATGGTGGAACCCTTCTTAAGGATAGTACAGATCAACCCTGTCTTCCATGCTTCTGGTATCCGTTCCTTTTCCCATATCTTCTGGATTAGATCTATCAGCTTGGCTCTTAAGTTCTTCTCCTTCATCCTTGAACAATTCTAATGGTAGGTTGTATATCCCTGGGCCTTTCTTCTTTTAAGCCTGTCAATGTCCTCAGTGTGGTCCACGTCTTATTCGTTTGTGGGGTGCCCTTGGTTAAGCAGCTGCTGGAAGTGTTCCTTCCAGATGCTTAGGATCTTTTCTTTTGATGCCGTCAATTTGCCATCTTTTCCTCGCTTTGTGTATTTCTCGCTTTATAACCAACCCTTTCTTTCTTGATATCTGCGAATAATTCGCATATATTTTCACCCTGCCAGTTTTCCTCAATAGTTTTTAATCTTTCTTTGAGGAATACTCTTTTGGCTGTTCTTATTATTTTGTTTGTCTTTTTCCAGTTTGTAAGCAGAGGACTTTTCTTCTTCCTTTCCTTCTTTCCTCCACTGTCTTTTCGCATGCTTCTGAACCATTTCTAGGCTTTTCTTTTTTCCTAAATCCCTATTACTTCCTTAGCTGTTTGTTTTAGCCCTGAGTCTAGTGCCTCCCAGTGTTGGTCAACCGTGGGACCTTCCGAGTTCAGGGATTCGGATTTATTTTTCAGCTTTTTTTGAAATTCAGCTTGTACTATAGGGTTTTTCAAAGTACAGACTTCGTACCTCTGTCTTTCCACTTGGTTTCCAATTCGGTGGATTCGCTTCAGCCTCTGACAGAGTTTGATTCTAATCAGAGTATGCTCCGAATCACAGTCTGCTCCACGATGACTCCTTATGTCTTGTATGGAGCTTTGGGGCCTCTTGTCTATCAGCACATGGTCGATATGGCTTTTTGCTCCTTTAGGACTTACCCAGGTAAACTTATGTGCAGGAACATCGTACTGCTTACTACTAGATCTTTAGCTGCTGCCAGACTAATGCATCTCACTCCATTGTCGTTGCTAGTTTCGTGGTTTATATATTTATGCTAGTTTATATATATATATATATATATATATATATATATATATATTTAATAGAGATAATTTATTATATCTAAACCAGAAACTTTTTTTTTACTGAAATTTGTTTTTTTACCATAGCAGATTTAGGATTTAAAGGTAATAACGACACAACTATGAAAAAAAATCTTGTGCGCGTATCACACAATTACCGCTATACTTCGAAAAGCAATTTTTGTCTGGCGATATTGGGTTAGTTTTTCAAGCGTAATTTCAATGCAACTAAATTTTAAAGAACATATTTTTGAATTTCGTTCATATTTATCAATACATAACTCGTTAAGACCTTCACAATATCATAAAACCTATTTATAATATCGATTGTAGCCTATGAAAACCTTAAGCTAATGGAAGGAGATGGTCCGGGGTGGCTGTCATAAATAGACTAAATAGTGGCAAAATTATTTTATTAAAAACCAACGTTTAGCCTTAGATATCACTGCATCAGCCTATTTGAATCACATAACTCCAGTCTCTGAGCTCTATAGGCAAAGAGAGACTTGAAAGTTCATATATTTAATTATGAATAAGTAAGGATCGTACTAGATAGTATAAATTATAGTTATTAAATCTCCATCACTTTTACATGTATTTAAATTATTATTTTTTACCCTTGGAAAACACACCGCAATACAGTTACTTGCTTTTAAATATATCATCAATAGATCAAAAGTCACGTTTAATAATAAATACACGTTTTTAATTCCACTGAGTCTAAATAATCAAGTCCCGAAAAATGGTCTGTGTGTCTATGTGTATGTGAACGCTCTAGCTCAAAAACAAAAAATACGAAACTGATATTACGTATTTAATTTAGGTATATGACTTGGATGTGGCAGCAACATTTTCGTTAAAATCGACTAACCGAAAGTGTTATTTTATATCAACGGTTACACACTTTTACAATTTTCTCAAAAAAGGTTCTAACGATTTTGATTAATCTCGGTATAATTATACATCATTGTATAATTAAGTGGACTTTAATATAATTTAGATCGTATTCCCATTCATGTCAATTTACAGGACTTAAATGCTTAAATGTTCAACATGTCTCCATCTAAAGTATGTTTAATTTAGTTTGTTTTAAATAATTAACTATCTCTCATTTTCAAGAGTTACGAAAAAATGATAAATATAACTTTTGAAATAATTTGATGATTGAAAAATGGATAAAGAATAGAAAATGTTTATTTATGAATTTCCCGACATACTAGTCAGAAGGTGTCCGTATAATATATGGTTGGAAAGCGGAGAATTTTAGAAAATACAATATATAATATAGAAAGTAATGGAGAGTGACGAAAAATTACAAATAATAATTTGTGAAAACTAATATCATTTAACGGAAATTGGGTGTTTTAAAGGTAATTAAATGAAATTAACTAACTAAATTTAAACTTATTTAAGTTTGAAAAAAGTATTTAAAATACATCTAATCAAGGCAATGGCTTTGTTAAAAAAACTATTTCATTGTACTTAGGTGAAAGAAGAAGTGAAACATAAAAATATTTCATGGATGTATAAAGAATTCCCTTAAATACATTTAATGTAGTTTAATAATTCTAGATCTGATATTATATTGAAATTATTCTGTATTAACGTTCGTTTATTCTGAAAAATCGTCATCTAACTTCTAGAAAATTAAATTAGGGAATAATTTCATGAATTTTTCCTTCGTGAAATCCAAACTTTATCCAATTAAAATTAGCGTGACAACTTTTAACCTTTCTATGGCAAGCAATGAAAATCTCGTTGCAGCAAACTTTACAATGGAAAATAAAGGTTTAATAACTAATTGGCGTACAATCCATAATCATTTATTGGCTGAATAAAGAAATATACTTTCAAATCTCTATAGGCACAAGATATGTTGAATTCATATAGATATATAGCTCAGATACTGGGATTATGTGGTTTATAAAAACAGATAGAGTATCGAGGTTTTTATTATTTACTATTGATATAATTAAGAGGGTTTTTTCATTTTATTGGTCTTAATGATTTGTTAGCTGGTAGATTTAAGCTATAGCTCCATTAAAAGTACAATTCAAAAATTTTATAATTGCTCAACATTTCCAGAAAATAATTTCTATTAAAAGTAGAGAGGTAAGTGAAAGTTGTGTGTTGGGCGTACCAGTTTTTTTCTAAAATGTTTATTTGTTCGCTTTGTAATTACGCTTATATATCTCTGAGGTTCAAAAACCCGCATTTCTGTACTTGTAATAATAAATAAATTATTATTAGCTAGAACTATTTCTTTTTATTCGGTCACTATTGTATTTTTCAAATACTTTTTATTGTAAAATTCATATTTTGCAGTATTACATATAGATTAAAGAGGGTGTACATTATTGGACAACCATTCTTTAGAACTTAACCCGTATGCTTTGAGTCGTTGGAAAATTCAATCTTTCCATAACCGATTTTTTGAACAGCAATTTTCTATAACTTCAAAAGATATAAGTTTGTCTATATTTTTTATGTAGAATTTTTAAATTACCCAATTATCCTATAAAATACTAAGAAACATAGGCGGAAAGAAGGGTTTTCAGACTGAAGTCCTCCAAAATGGTAAAATTGTTTTTTTTCATTGGTCCATATTTGTTGTTTAAGTGATCTAAGCTTAACACTTTAAAAATAACAATATGTTCCGCAAACGTAGCTACTAAATATAACCACATCTTATGAAAAAAAAATTATTTCTAAACGTATTATTTACCTTTGCGTGTGATTATATTTTTAAAAGAATTTCATGAATCGCTTACACACTATTTCATAAAGGTAGTTAGTTTCATTCTTTTTCTTCCCAAGTAATTATTGTTATATATGTATATATATGTATGCCACCTGTGAAAAGTGTGTTTATTACAATTTTGTGTATCTCTATGGGTGTTATCAGAGAGCTAATTTTTTTCTCTTTCTTTCTAATGAGCTAAGCTATTATCTATCACAGAGATGAAAATTCCTTTTTATATCAGAGGTTGAAACTTGGAAATTGAATTTGCACCATTGAAACTTCCAAACTCAATTGCGTTTATAAATATAAAAGCTTTCAGGCTGAAGCCCTCTTCTCCTCAACAGCACCGACGTCAGCTGGTAATACAAGAATTCTTCAGTAACCTTTATTAAAGAATTGAGGAACTAAGTAAAAAATGGATAGAGCATAAGTAATAAGTGTTGGTAATCACCGCAACGAAGATTACCTAAAAGAATATATATTATTTTTCTGAAGATCTTCCCACGCAGAGTACTTTCAAAGATTTTTTAAGAGCATGAAATCATTTCTTCTGATTCATCTCGTATTTAAAGGATTTAATGTGATTTCAAATAAATTATGATTAGTGACGGGATTAGTATACTATAGAATCCTCAATGTGATAAAGTAATAGATGAATCCAAATATGCAGTTATTTATCATATCACTTACCTATATTTGAAATATATCGTAAAGTATTGGGATAAAACAAAAGCAAATCCGAGTTTTCAGTGGAAATATACTTATTGAGGTACACTGAAGCCAAACCATCAAGACCCGTTAAATTGTCTGTGTGTGTGTATTTTTCTTACAATTAACTCAAAAATGAAATGTTGTACGAATGAGAAATATAAGGCGTCTTGAAAATTGTATAAACTTTTTCATTAAAATCGACTTACCGCAAGTTGGACTTCAAATTATACACATTATTACGATTTTCTCGAAAACGACCCTAACGATTTTATTAAACTCGCTATATAAATGTACAATTAGATGGTTTTAAGATCAGGTAAACTTTATCCTCATTGATGTATTCTGCCTGAGTTTAAATGCCGAAATTTAATACAACCTAACCTGTACCAGTACAGCCCATGAAGGGTCTGGGGTTCATTAGCATTTAGGGAAAGCAGTGTTTCTAGGTCAACGGTTGTGCAAGGAGGTGATTTGACCGAGATCACGCTCAACCGCCAGGTTTCCCCTCTTAATTAATTATTTAATTAAGGGTACCCACTTCACAGAGGGTGGGTGTGCTCCAGGAGGGTCTCCCGCCCCAGGGTCGCCCCACGGCCAATGAAACAGATAAATAAATGTTCTGTCATTAGCCGGGGTTCGAACCTGGGACCATTGCATTGGAAGCTCAGTAAAATTTAATATAAAGTAGCTTAAATATGGTTTATTTTATTTAAATAAGAGTGATTCGTAGTTTATAGTAATGAGAAATTACTATATTAAGTAGGAAAAAGTTCGATAATGAGATCCTAGTCGCAGACTTCGAAGGAAGGGAGGAGAGCGAGTAATGCTAGATTTTTTAGCATATTACTAATGATTAAAAAAAAATTTAGTCCAATAGTTGGAATCACGTTTTATTTATTTTTCTTTGTAACTAGAAAGGTAATGGTACTAGATGTATAATTTTTTGGAAATAATAAACCATTGTGAAATAATTTGCATTTTTATTTATTTTTATTGTTCAAATATAATATCTGAATTTAAACATGGAGTGCTACCAATGGGTAGTTTCTATTCATGTTGTACATGTCATGTTACTTGTGGCCAGCGATAGTCAACAGAAAAGGCTGTATTCTGCAACACAAAAATGCAAGATCGCACTGCGTAAGACGAACTCTGGAAAAATTTAATGAATTATGGTGGGAGATACTGCCTCATCCATCATACTCGTCCAATGTTTCACTATCAAATTTTCATTTGTTCGGATTGTTTCAACACGTTCTAAGAGGCAAAAGATTTGCAAATTTGAATGATGTCTAAAATGCCATCTCTATATATTTTGCTTAAAAACCAGTTGATTTTTATCGACCCTGCATTGAAAATGTTCACAGTAGATAGAAAATGGTTGTTGATAATGAGGGTGATTACATCAATGATTAAAAACTCGTGTGAAATTTATATATTTGAATTTAATGTAAGAAAACGACATTACTTTCTGTATTTAATATCCAGTAATTCTTAAAACCTATTTTTAAAAATTATCTTACCTCTTTATTCGTTTTAACCTTTCCTTCTCCTTGATTTAATAGTAAATAAGTATCAAGATTCCGCCTGAAACTCCTGTTGACAAAATGTAATAATGATAAAGAAAAAACTACTACTAAGTTAATAATTAACATTCAAAATTTATAATTTAATAGTTATAGTAATAGCAATAGCAAAACCTATATAAAAAAATCTTCTGCATAAAGGAGCAATGATATTAATTAAATCTGTGATTAATTAATTAATCGACAGTACCAGGGAAATGAACTAAAAATAAATATACATTTTATAGGACTAGCGTCCTTCAGAAGAATTTACAAGAAAATGGTAAAGTGGTCCACATAGGTTAGCCAAAAACCTTTGATATAACAAATTAAAATCAAAATCACCTTGATGGAATTCATTTAATAAAAAAAAAAAGAATTTAAACATTTTAAAAACATTAATATCAGAATTTTTTTTTAGTAGCTTCGTAGTCTGTGCACCATATCTTCTCATTTTCTATTACTTTTTATACTTAATAAAAGATTAGATCCGTGTTCTTCTTCTTCGTCGCATACCATATTTCTCCGAGAATATGGCTCGTCTTTGTCGGACACCATCCTTCAGCACTCAGTATGGATGGATACTGCAATACAAGGATCTTAGATAAACGGCTAAGGTAAAATCAAGATTCGATAAGATTAACTGTAATTTATTTCATCCTCAGTTTTTATAACCATTTTCAAGGTTTGTGATTTGCGATTGAGGAGTTCGGGAAGTAATAAATGTGTCATTATTCTAATAAGCGGATAAGAGGCATATAATTAGAGGAATCGTTAGAATATGATGAAGGATTGCGACAAAGCCATTTTTATTAAACCTATATATTAAAAAAATAAAATAAAATCATAATATGCACTATAAAAATAAATATTACGTAATATAAAAATAATGTTTGACGAGAACTCTATTTCCTTATAGACAATAGCCATGACACAACGATTGATAGAGGAAGATAATCGGGTATTTATAAAACAAATTCGTTATAAAAAGGATAACATGAAATGAAACTAAAATAATTTTGTTACGTTTAATAAATAATGGACAACATAAGAAAAAAAAGTTTATTTTTTCCCGTCACAAATTACCCTATTACATCGCATTTCAGATGAATTATTCCCCCTAAAAAATATATTTTTAAAATGGGGGCGTCTTAAGTTTGATACCGTTTTGAATTTAAAGTGCTAAGATCCATTTTTCTGTAGGAATTTAAAAAAAAAAAAACAATATTCGAAGAATTTTCACTATACTATGTAAATCTAAAAATTTACACAATGTGTGTTTGACAAAATTTTTGTGAAAAGTCCGGAGTGTTTATAAGAGGTTCTTGATCTTATAATAGCTTTATCTTATATTCGAGGCTTTCTACGAGGTTTTACCTTGATTGTATCTTTTACTTTCTGTCTAGAACTGGATGATATCTATTATCAAATCGTTCGTGATATAATTTATCTCAATCATTTATTTATTTCAGTTAAACTCTACTCTTATCGAGTTCACTGTCACTTTCAAAAAATAATTTATTCATTCGACTTTTTCAAGCCTATAATCAGACGTCGAAGTCATGAAGAAAACCAAAATTTGGTTAGGACACTTAAAATTAAAAGAATAATTCAAATGACATCACACGTCCTACTAGCGGATCCAGGATTTAATTTTGGGGGGCTTCAGCCCGATAGGTTTATTTTATCATATATATATATATATATATAAAACGATAATTAATTTGGAAAAAAAAACTAACTACCTATATGAAATAGTGTTTAAGTGATACTTGAAGTCCTATTAACTGTAATTAATTACACGAACATGATGCTTTAAGAGATCTTTTTTAAATATTTTTTTCCATAAAACAGGGTTACATTTTACCATTTTTTGAGGGGAGGGAGAGCTTCAGCCCGAAAGCCCCTCCCCCCGTTCCCTTCCCCCCGTAGATCCGCCTGTGCAATGCACAGTGTGCATGTCTCAGACGAATGGGTTTCTGGTATTTGAAATAAAAATCATGCAGCTTTGTAAAATTTGATATAAATGGCCTATGGTGTATTAACAGCCTTAACAGCCCATCATGTTGAGCATAAATTGTAGGAGTCTTCCAGTTTTATATTGTTAAAGATACTTAGCTTTTTAGATAATATTTCACGAAAGTAATCGGTCTTCAACCTATCTCGGCTTTCGGGTCTGTCTGAATCCTGAACTCAATGAGCCACTGTATGAAAATTGCTTTACGCCCTTATATGGTAAAAGGAACATGAACTCCGGTAAATGCATCCGCCATGATTAAAACTCTGTAATAGGCATGACCTTGGCAGTCCTTGAATGATAGGTCGACAAGCTTAACAAAAAATGACATGAATTATTCAAAGTAAATTTGCCGCCGAATTGTAATTTCTGCTGTTCAAAGTCCAAGGAAAGTTTCTAACACATTTAAATAATATTGAAGTGATCCCACTTATGCTCGAGCTAAACTGTTCAATTCTACTAGTTTGTGTAAAAAAACCAATAATTTAATACCAATTACATTAATGGAATTTCATTTTAATGTCATGACTAGTAAAGGATTTGTTATTCCAATCCACCTCTGAAGTGTTGTGGATTATTTGGTTCGCAGTAAATTATACTATATTGTTTTCGTTTATACGTCAAACTCCCGAAATCTTAAAGAAGAAATAATTGTTTAAAGGTAATGATCAGAAAAAACTGTACCTCAGTTAACTAATAGGGTGTATAAACATAAAATGACCGTTTCATCAAATTCAATATTTCAAAGGACTGTAAATATTTTAATAATATTTAATACTTACCAATTCTTAATAATCTCTTTAGAGCATTCTCTAAGTTTGTTTAATCCCATTCGACTTATTAAAAAAAAAACCGTCAGTTTAGTTATTTGTTTCAAAAAAGAAACATGACAGTGTCCTACAAAATTATCGTCATTTCAAGGCATTACTGGAAAAAAAAAATCACAGCCACTAAAGCAACTCGTGATATTATTAAATATGAAGGGAAAGGACTCCTTGACCAGCGCACTGCGCAGCGTTTGTTACTGTTACTGTTAGTCGCCATCTTTTCTCCATGGAGAAGGTGAAAAAGATCAGTAGACTGGTCGCTCACGATCTTACTTCTCAGAAATCAGCTAAGAGGTCAGAAATTTGTGAAAACTTATTGAAAAACACTTGCCTGAAAAACTCCTGCCTCATCCATCATACAATCCAGACCTCGCACCATCGAATTACTAGTTATTTAGATCCATGGCCAACTTTCTTCAGAGGAATAAATTTGATAATTTTGCGGCAGTTGAAATTGCGGTCCAAGAGTTATTGGACATCCCAAAGAATGGTGTCATTGTTTGATCGAGCAATTTTCTTACAGATGGCTAATGACGGTAGATAACAATTGACCATGCTTCGAGTATTAATTTTATTTTATATCAAATAAATAATAATACAAACATTTGTTTGAAAAACGGTCATTTTATTTATATTCCCTATTAAAATGAATTTTAGTTAAGAGCATTTATATTTTTTTAATTTTTCTTAAAATAATTTTTTAAAAATCGACTGAAGAACTTGCAACTCTAGATTCGGTTATTTAAATGCACCGATACATAGGATGGGAAGAAATTCGCCAGGAGTCGTTATGTGTAATGGAAGGCACCCGACTATTAATAATCAAGATATTTAAATTATAATACATTTTTTTTCTGTATTTTGTCCTCAAATAGTTTCAAAACATTCACGGGATCTTACTGATATCGGTAAGTCTAAGTTAAAAGTCGGTCTAGCCATCCGCTCATAAAATCGCTATGTATATTTTAGCAGATTATTTGCCAGAATTTTGAGCTCTCGTTCTTTCAAAATACTCACGGGATCTCATGAAATAATTTAAGATATCAAACTTAAAAATCGCTACAGCCGCTAGTTCAAAAACTCCTTACATAACTTTTAGAAAATTGATTACACAGATTTTATTCATTCATGGATCAGGGTTTTTAGATCAAACTGTTTAAAAACACTCAGGGGATCTCAACGAATAATATGAGCCATCAAACTTGAAAATTGATCCAGCCGTTCGTTAAAAAAAAAGCGTTACAAAGCTTTTTGCAAATTGATTAAACACGTTTTATTTTATCAAGGGTCAGTAAATTTCGCTCAAATTGTTTCAAAGCACTCAGGAGATCTCAAAAAATAATATGAACCATAAAACTTAAAAATTGATCTAGCCATTCTCTCAAAAAAGCATTACATAACTTTTAAAGGACAGCCCAAACACATTACCCTAGTAATAACTACCTTGTATATTCCAACGACAATCGATATATGTTTGTAATCGATTTATACCTATTATGTGTGATATTAAAATTATTAGAGTTATTTCTCATATGGATAAGATAATATTTATCGCAAATTCAGGGGTTACTAGTTTCCCCTCGAAATTACCTCTGGAAACCATCATGGTGCGGTGAGAGAAGAGGCAGCAAAATGCCTAGCCACTTTGTGTCGACTCGATACCTATGATTCCGTGGTTGACTTATTTTTTTTTTTAGAATTTTTATTGACTTAATAATTTTTTAAAAATGTAGTGGTCAAAGTGATATTTCATTTGGCTTAAGCGAAAGAGATCCGCAAAAAGGGTTTTTCATTTGACTTTGAATTAAATAATAAGTTAAGTTTTGATTTCATTGTCGTTTTATCTTACGAGCTATATAGCTATCCAGAAATTTGAATTTAAAAATGAAACTCATGAGCATCTGTTCAACAAGCCATAGCGGAATATGCCGAATAGCCAGGCTTTTATCTAAAAATTCAAACTGAGGAAAGAATCCTACTCGTATCAACTGGTGGAAGTTATCGATTTTCTTCATATTTAAAAGTTAAAGAGAATTTTCTATAACTTCAATATAAAATCTTCTACGGAAAATAGGGAGCTCATTATTTGAGTCGTTTAGATTCCCATTAGCACTTGATTTCATAGTAAGAACTGAGGTTACTAGAACTAAGTTACGAGTTCCGGTAACCTCATGGGATCCTAGGAAAAATAGAAAGTGTGAGCGACGGGTTCATCCATCATGCATAATTTAAGTTGACTATTTTCAATTTCGTAAAAATAGCCAATAATGATCCGAAATCAGCCATTTAAAGTTAAATGACTCCCTCTCTCACCGAGTGCGTCGTGCCGGCCACATAAGAAAGGAAACAATTCGTTAACAGAGATTGCACATGCGATATCACTAACAGTCCAAGGCCGTTAGGTCACTGCAAAGATTTATAAAATATCCGTTGCGCGAACCTGATGAAAAAAATTAAATTCAATACTTAATTCTACTACATTCAATAATTTAATTTTCTAAAGTATTAAAACCCATACCTCACTACTTGTTCCACAGTAATTTATTTGCGAACATTTGACTACTCAAGAGAATGTATTAAATAACCTAAGAGTTTTCCATTTATCAGGCGCAGAAAAACATAATATATCTAATTCTATTGGTCTCTTGCTTATTGCTTGAATAACAATGCATTATTTCTTTTCAAAATTTTTATTTTCGATTTATTCAACCGATTTCATAATTTTTCCAATCAATTTTATATTTTTTTTTCTGCCGATTTCATAATGTTTTCAACCGGCGTCATAATTTTTTCAACCGATTCATAAATTTTTCAAAGGAATTCTTAATTTCGTACACTTAGGTGTAGTTGTCAGTAAATCATATAACCCACATTTCGATATAGCTCATATACTTCGAAATCTAAATTTGGATATGTGTAGGTATACGACATATTCTGACAAAACACTTATAATAAGATAAAAATTGGTCAAGCTTATGTGCTGATCACCTCTTTCTCTATCAACAACTTTACAGTCATTTGATTTGTATTTTTTATATGCTTTGAGACGAGATTGTATTGAAGCATCCTTGATTGCGAGACCTCGTTCAACCAATCTGATGAATATATGTAGACTGAATACTCACTATAGCTTACAATCAAATTCCGGAATCAACCTCTTCCGCTGTTCACAGATTTCTACGAAGACTAACTACTAATGTTTGAAAATTTTTTTGTTTCGCACTAGCGGATCCATGATTTAATTTTGGGGGGAGCTTCAGCCCAAAAGATTTTTTTTTTTTACAAATATATAACGATAATTAATTTGAAAAAAATAGGAATAAATTAACTACCTTTATGAAATGGTATGAAAGTGGTTCATGAAGTCCTATTAAATGTAATTACACGAACAAGAATACTTTAAGAGATCTTTTTTTAATATTTTTTTTCCGTAAAACATGGTTATATTTTACCATTTGGGGGGAGGGCTTCAGCCCGAAAGCCTCCTCCTCCCCCCCCGTAGTTCCGCCTGTGGCTTGCCATAACAAGACCGGCGAATGACTGATATTGGCATTTTCTGCATAGAAAAATAAATAGAGGGAATTCTCTAATTCTCTCAATCTAATCCCCTCCTAATTCCACATGAGGTCTTGATAACAATACGTCATTAAATTACGTTTATGAAATTGGATGAAAAAGTTATGAATTTCACTAAAAAAAGCTACATTGTCATTAAAAATAATGAAGTAACCATAAATTAACTATTTTTAAGTTATGCGCTAATAAAGTTTAACTTTTATTGATAACTTTTTTTTACTGATTCTGGAGGATCAGTTTATTTTTCGCACATAAATTAGAATATAATATTTAAAATGATGAGTCAACCATAGATTTGATAAAGAATTAATGAAGGTATTTCGTAGTGACAAAAATTACTTTTAAAAATATATATGTAGTTAGTTGCTGAACTGAATCCCGTAGAAATCAGACTACCTCTTGTTAGTTTGTCTATCAAATATCACAAAATTACACACCTTCCGAAAAATCGCAGTTGTTAATTATAAGAATAATTAATAATAGGACTCTCCTGAAAAATATAAACCAAAAACGTCTTCGATAGATTTTTAGTTTATCATATATTATAATAAATAGCCTCACTTTAATTTGCAAAAGCCCAAACAAAACATGATAATTATCCCTAGACAATCCTGACAATGAGATGAATTACGGAATGAAATAAGGTTTATCTCGATAGCTCGATAGTATTGTTAAAAACTATCGATTGTATCTATCTACACAGACTTAAATACTATTTATTTTCGCTGTATTCTTTAATTATTTAATTTAGCATGCTGCATAAACTTTATAATAATTAACATTTATATTGGAAACAACCTTAAAGATTTCTGTTAAGGCACTAATAAAAATGATTGAATAAATAATTTTAAAAAAATATTGACGAGAAAATACATTTATATAGAAAAATAAATTGGATTTATTTTCCTGATTGTAGAATTCAAAAAAGAAAGATCGACGCCATATTGGTAGTATTTTTTAAACTATTTATTAAGAGAAAGACGAGAAATGCTGATGTATTTTAATTTCCAAGATTCTAATTTTGTAAACTTATTCTACAATTAAAATATAATAAAACTGTAATGGCATCCTTGTAGATTTTATAAATATATTTTTTAACACAAAATAAATAAAATATGTGAGGTAAATGTTACATTTGAAGGTGTAAAAATATTTCTAAGAAAGTAATTTGAGTAATTTTTTACCATAAAGGCTTCTTCTTGTTCAATTACATTTCAGTTTTATATATTGATAAGAATAGCTTTAAACACGCCTTCCCACCACCTCCCGTTCATTTTCTTAATGTGGCGTTTCCATTATACAATAACAACTTTCTATTTTTAAACATTTAACTTTTACATTATTATATTATCACTATATCTCGTACATCAATGATGGGTTTAAATATGAAGGCGTGTTATTAAAATTATTTCTTTAAGTATATAAAATGTAAAAATAATTTGTTTCAAAGGGGAGGATACGAACTATCGATTGTTTTATACTATCGATATAGCGATAGTATTATCGTTCATCGCCCATTTCTAATTTCAGGGTCTATGATGCCCGCGTCGAAATCTTTAAAGAGCGATTTGGCTACATCTCGATCCAGCGACCCACCAACGTCTGAGTTCTTCAAATTACTTTTTCAATAACTTATTTAAATCGTAGTAAGAATATAAGGACCGAAATTATCCCTTCTCCAAGAAATTCCCTCCCTTTGATACCTCATTCAGTAATTTCGTAGTGCATTGAATTGGGATAAATTATTTGCTTGATTAATCACTTCTAAGAGCCTGTAAAGTATGTCCAGTAATGAAAGAATTAAAAATGTAGTTTTAAACTTTTCGTACATACCTAATCTCAAGAAATTTAATAACTTCACCTGGATGCAAACCAATTAATCAAATTGGTAGTCATTTGTAGAGTTTGTTGAATATAGTGCAGGTGCCAAAACTTGAATTTTCAGATAAAAAATCACGTAATCTCAACCACAGGCGGATCAACGGAGAGCGGGGAGGTTAAATATAACCATGATTTATGAAAAAAATTATCTCTAAAAGTATTATTATTCGTCTAATTACATTTAATAGGGCTTAAAGAATGATTTAAGCACCATTTCATATAGGCAGTTTATTTATTTTTTCCGAAGTAATTATTCAAATATATCCTGGATCCGTTAGTGATCTCAACATTGAAGTTCTACCAAACAAGCGTTCAAACTAGTTGGAAGTAAGTGATGCAATAAGTCGGAGTGGACTGACTAAAAAAAGTTCGGTCACAAAAATGTTGACAAACAATACCGGTTAATAGTTAAGAGTCACCCTCAAATTTTCTAAAATAAATAAATAACAAAATTCATGTGTTTCAAATCATAAAAAATCAGCTTCATTTTGACAAATACAAGTACAATTATTACATAATAACAACAATTTTATTTACAAATGATGAATATTGTCCAATTTTTCATTCTTCGAAATATGACCCTTTTGCCTTAATCAGAGAATTACATATTTTTGGCATTATTTCTATTAATTTTTGAACTTTTATAGTTGAGAAAGTTTTTTTAATAGGTACATTTTATCTTCCTAATGTTTCTCTCTAGCTCAAACCTTAACAGTTCAACGTGGTTTAGATCAAGGGATTGAAGTAACCATGCCATTTGTTTTGGCAATTTTTACTTTTCTTTTGTTTCAATGAAGTTTCTAAACAATTAGAAAGAATATTTAGAACATTATCCTGCTGGAAAACAAATTCTTGACCCACAATTCTCTGTCCACATTGAAAATCGTGTCTAATATTTTTTTTTCTCTCACAATTTCCTCTATTCAGACAAGATCGCCAACTTTGCCGGCGGCAAAACATCCCCAAACAATAACTTATTCTCCACCTTGCTTTACAGTTGGTATAATACGACGAACATACTGCCTCGGTTTACTTTCAAAAAGTTAAAATTTTGATTTATCAGTGAACAAAACTTTCGACCACTATTCTACAGACCAATTTCCATGTTTTTTGGCCCATTCTAAACGTTTGTTTATTATGTTGTCTTAATAGGAGTTTTCTAGCAGCTACATTGCCTTTTAAACTTTTTTTTTTTTAAATTATTTTAATGGAATTTACAACTGTATTACATAGAGAATACAATAAGTAAATGAGAAATTGGTAACATGGCATGTACAACATGAAGAGAAACTACCCATTGGTAGAACTCAAATTAAAGTTCTATATTAGAAGATCCCGAGGCCATTTTCTTTTCAGACGCCTCGGAGGGTTATCAGGGATCGAGGAGGAAGCAAGGTTTGAAACGAGAGTATTCGGATGGTTCTGCAGTTTGTTATGGAAGAAAAGATATCTGGATTGGGCCAGATCGGAAACATATGGAACATTAAGGTCTTTATGGATGATTTTATTTGTGATAAAGTAAGGAGCGTTGAGGATGTTACGAAGGATTTTGGTTTGTAAGGATTGGATACGAGAGGAATTCGATTGTTTAGTGGAGCCCCAAAGCTCAATTCCGTAAGTCCATCCTTTTAAACTTAAATCACGAAGTCAACGTTGCACAGTACTGATGGACACAGGCTTCTGTCTAACAGCATTCACTTCTCCTCGAATTTCTGGCGCTATCCGAGTTAGCTGCTTACTTTGAGTGCAAACGAACTTGTGCTAACGCTTTGACGTTGCTCTAGGTCTTCCAGATCGTTGGCGGCTCTTATTTTGCCTCGTTTCTTTCTTCCTCTTCAACATTCTTATCACAGTAGTCTGAGAAACCTTAGTCTTACATGCAATTTTTTATTCAAATTGTCTTCCCTATATAATAAATACAACAATAATGACACGTGTTTCAACACTTACTTGTGGTTTTAGATCCATATTTCTATAATAAACTCTGTAATAAATTGGTATCTTTAAAAAAAAAAAAATATTACTGGCTATTTTAAATTATAACTTTAAAATCAATTTTTTTAATGTCTTATGTACATGAACTTACCTTAGAATGAATCTCAGAAAATAAATTATGAGGGGTCATATTGTTCAATTTGCAACTCATGCATTACAGAAGTGAGCAAATCTCAAATACGAGAGAGAGAGTTACAAATCATCACCTCAGTAGTTCGTGGAGTAATTATGATTGTCAGGTATGTTGTATGTATTGATTCCCCACTAATAAGAATTCAAATTTTCAGTAGCTCACCCGTCGTGAATTTTTCGCTACTACTAGGAAAAAGCCCTTTTTTTTTTTTCTTTTTTTCTTTAGGAACTGTGAGATTCTCAAACAACATCTAAGTCCCTAAGATAGTAGTTCATTACAATGCTGTCAAGGTTTCGCCGGTGTAGGACTTTAAATCTCGAAATCATATCAACTTGAATAGATGAATTGGTTAGACGATTATTAATTTTATTTTTTTATTTCGTTGTGATCTTGGTTTTAGATATACATTCTAACGAATGACTATTTTTCAGATGGTATCTTTTCATTTTTCATTAGTTGGTTTTATACCTTTTGGTGTAGAATATTGGATCTGGAGTCCATCAAAGAGAGTTGTGTTAGAGCATGCTGTGACAAACAACATTATCAGCAGGGAGCTAAATGTGTTTTCTGTTCCTTAATCGAGTCTCAGAACACCAACAGAGTTATTTTCCCCCCTGAGACCAACTGAAAATTCTTTGTCATAACAATCGAACCGTAGGAAAAAGTTATATAAATATATGAAGCAATTTATAGTTATTGGTTCTATATAATTTATTACTAGAAAAATAAATTTGTCGGTTCTAGGCATATAAAAATTAATTAGCGCATGGAACCTCATCCTTCAAGGATAATGGCATGCTCTCTCTCAAGAAAAGTTATTGCTCTCTCCTTCTTAAACACGGTGTAAACAAAAATAAAATTATAAAGTTTGCAATTTAGTTATTTGTTTGTTCCTTGGATTAAAAGTCTTCTCCAATTGAAGTCTCACAAAAATATTCATTGAAACCCCCAAAAATTCATAACCTTGTAAATATGTGTGTGTCTCCCCCCATCAGAAATCTATAACCAAATAAGCATGTACCTACTACAAAATTTTAATGGCTCAACAATGTACAATAAAAAATTATACTTACAGAATAATCTTGCCGAGTATTTATAAATTAAGTACTCATGGACTGCTAGTAACGAGTACTTATGCATCCTCCAAAAAATATGTAACAAAATAAATATGAAATTAACAGTATTAATTACAGTCAAGTTATATTGCAGTATTATATTGATATTGTTGATAGAAAAGGAACAAATTGTACAGAGAAGTTATAAACATGTATGACTTCTAAAACAATAATCTATTAAATTATCATTAATACTATTTCGAAATCGTTATTGCACATTCATATGATATTATTGATGATAACTTTAATAAATGATACTATAAAACTTCATAGAAATATGTCGCCGACTATGCAAAACTTATTCATGCCAACATATGTATACATTAATGATATCAATTCATAATTAATAAGTTATTTAAGGAGTTGAAATTATAAATTAACCTATGCAATTACAACCCAAGAATGGTTTTGGGTTCAGTACTTAGTTGGAAAGTACTGTTTCAAGGCCAACAGTTGTGCGGGGTGGTGTGGTGATCGGACCAGGATCACGCTCAACCAACAGATTTATCACATTAATTAATTATTTAATTAAGGGTACTTAATTAAAGAGTACTCCCGACACCAGGATCGATAGACGGCTGAAGTAAAATTACTTGATATTAGCCGTATTCGTACCTGGAACCTTAAGCTTAGCAGTTCAGTGCCTAACTCAATGATCTACCCCGCTCCCGAAATTATAAACACCTGAGTAAAACGCAGGGTCCCGACTATGTAAATGGAGTCAGATTCTCCCGATGTATATTAATTAAGAGTACTGTATTAAGAGTACTCCGACACCAGATCGATAGACGGCTGAAGTAAATTACTTGATATCAGCCGTATTCGTACTGAACTTAGCTTAGCATTCAGTCCTGAATATTCACTTATATCAGAAAAATTACCCATTGCATCGACGAAGACGTTCTATATATAATCAAAACTGATAAAAATTTCAGAAAAAAATAATTTTTATGATATTCGTTATTATATTGCTCTAGCTTTCTATACTATAGAGCAACTATACTACTATTCCACTATCACTGGCTGATCCAAGATTTAATTTGGGGGGGGGGCTTCAGATCGAAAGCTTTTTTTTAAAAAAGAAATAAACTAACTGCTTACATGAAATGGTGTTTAAGTGATTCCTAAAGTCCTTTTGAATGTGATTACATAAACAATAATACTTTAAGAGATAATATTTTATATTTTTTTCCATAAAACACGGTTAAATTTACCATTTTGGGAAGAGGTGCTTCAGTCCGAAAGCCCTCCCCGTAGATCCGAGCGTGACTACTACAGAACAATATAATAACCTATATTATAAATTCTTTTTTTCCTGCAAATTATCGGAATTGACATATAAAGTTATAACTGATCTAATTTTCGAACCGCTGAAGGTAAACCAGTAAAAATAATATATATTCTTGAAGAAAATTTAATAATTAAATTTTTTTAAATTAAATTAAAACCTTTCTTCCACATGGCTCAGTCGTATAACGAAGGAATCAATAGTTAGCTAGTCAAATACAGTAAAAAACATGAGATAAACGTTTTTTTTTTACTCCAAATTAGCCATAGTTGAGGACGGTTATCTCGGAAACTAAGTGAGGTAGCGAAAAAAGGTATATAATAGATCGTATTGCTAATATTATCACAGTTAATTTTATATAGAACGTCTTTTTCGATGAAATGGATAATTTTCCTGATATTAACGGAAACCCGAAAAAAGTAACGTTCTAGGCGAGTTCCCCCTCTCCCACATATGGCTCATCACCTAGGAGTGGGGACTTTTAGTATGTTCACCTCCTTACTAGTCCAATCAATGTTTAAAAGTAAAAAATTGTGTCCCCATCATTTGCTTCTATAATCGTTCATCGACTGGACTATCAGGACTTTAAAGGATTTGTTTTTAAGATCGAATATAAATTTTAAATTTAATAGTCCTACATTATTTCATTTTCTATACCAACGTTTCAGTCCATCAAGGGAAGAAAACGTATTTAAAAAAAAAACGTCTGCCAAGTAAGGTCAGTATAGCTTCCTCACCGTTTCATTGGCTAAAATATATCTATATTACAAGGTATACAATTTTTCGTATGTGAATAAAAGCTATCGGAGAAGCCGATTCGGAAATACAGTTAACCTACATTTGCGGGTTCAATATTCACGAATTTCGTTTATCAGCTAATATTAAAATGCGAAAGAGTGCCATATTTGAAGATTCCATATTGATTATTCTTAAAATAAAAAAAAAGCAAAGCATACTGAACATGCATTTCACTACTGATAGCGCAAAAGGTCGTATGTAGAAACTCATTATTTCTTTATGCTTTATTAGAATAATTTCATATTTTATTGTCCTCTTCTATTTTCCATCGTAGCAGACTGCTTATATCAGTTACAGGCTATAAAATGTCACCTTTAGCACAAATAGAATAAAAGTTGAAAATTTTTACATACGACCTTTTGCACTAATAGTAGTGATATATACTTAATAGGTTGGTACGTTTTCAGTTCGTAAAATGGATGGAACTAGAAAATCTATAAGAAAAATTACTTGTTGTTTGTTCGGAATTAACGAGAACAATACTTTTATTCTTTGAGAACAAAACTAATTAAGCTTGGATATAAAAATATGGGTGAAGTTCACACAGCTTCGATATTTAAGGAGAAAATCGAGACCAAGACAAACTTCAATGGAAATAAATACAATCACATATAAGACTTTTTTTTTGTTTACAAATTCAAAGTAAAAATTACTTTAAATTTACTGAAAATTAAACAAAATCTAAGTAAGACAGTAAGTGTCATTCCAGTAATGTTTGGAATCGACCAAACAACACAGTATCAATTTTTTTAATAAAACATCAAATTTTATAACCCCATAACAATATTGTAATAACCTAAATCCCGCGCCATATGATCAGTGCCTTCAACATTTCAGAGTTATTAAATTGTTAACAATCATTTATATTAATTTTAATTATTAAATGGAATTCAATGAAATTGTTACTAAGTAATTTATTTAATGTTCTCCAAATTTCCTCCAAGTTTGGGTCAAATGGAATGCCCCGTTTTCAAACTATAGGCATATCAAATATCACATTTACTGATCTAAAAGCGGAAGTATTTTTTTTTTTTTTTTTGGAGTAGTAGATGAAATTTGATAAAATTTATACCTATTTCGTTTTACGTTTACTAATCCCTAAATTCACTTAAAAATTTGAGCCAAATCGAACTTGCAGTTTTAGAGATATAGATCTATCAAGAAAAACACGTTTGCGTATATATAAGAGAAAGCAATGGACAGAATGCAATAAAAGTGAGCCTACATTATTTTTTCACAAATATCTACTTTTTATCTAACTTTGAGACAAATCGAACAAGCAGTTTCTGAAATATTGGCATATCTACAAACATTTATACAGTTTGCGCGAGCATAAGCGGTAGTGCTAGTTAGAATTTAATAAAATTTATACGGGACCATCTAGACACCAACCAGCACAATTCCTAAAACGTTCGTGAAAATCGGATAAAAGGTAGTGTGTGATATGCCCGTTACATCGATTTGACAACAGACAGATACCGAACCAAATTTAATCCTTGATGTCTGAAACGTAAAACGCGAGTGAAAATTTTCGATTCTGAGCACAATTTTTTTTTTAACCTCTCGCACGAATACAATACTTCCCTACCTTCGGTAGCGAGGAAGCGAAAAACGAGTACAATTGCTTATTAATTTAAAATAAAATAAACATAATCTTATAGGGAGATTTTCGTATTTCACTAATTAAGTTATGTTGACAAGGGCAATTCAGTCCATATTGATTTTAATTGTTTAAAATAGGTATGTTATATAATGTATAAAATAAAAATAATTAATGGAATACTACAATTAGGCTGTGATAATAGTTTTATTTGCTAATTGTTTTTTACCTTGAAAATAACCTAGGGGCTGAAACGTCCGTGTAGAATATGAAATAAAGTAGGACTATGTGATCAATTATGTGTTTTTACTATTACTATTAAGGTGAAGTCCTAATCTACAAGGTTGAATACATATGTTTAACTAAATTTAACATATTTACCAGTTCTTATAAAGCCTGTTAATTTAAGATATTTTTTCCGTTTTGTGTGATTGGTTTCCCTTTGAAGTTGAATGTTTTGTAGTTTTCGGTATATTTCGTCTATAACTGGATAACGTACAATATTGCGCTTATAGGGGGTGTTTTAGTGTTAAGGGGCCAACCTGAAAATATGATTAAAGGTCTCAAAACATGAAAACAATTCCTGTGAAGGTATGTCTGAGAACGCTTTGTTTAAGATATATTCACACCTAAAGATTTTCATTGTTATGAATTATTTAAGTTATATTAAGTAAATAAAACTTATTTATTTGTTCAACTGCTTTATTAATTAAACGTAAACATTAAATTCATATTAAATGTTGTTCAAAGTGACTTTTTGTTTAATGTCATTCCAAACAAAAAATCCAGTGTTGTCACGTCTGGAGAGCGTGCAGGACAAACCACTGTTCTTGCACAGCCAATCCATTGATTGGGATAATTAACATTTAGCCATTGTCGTGGACCTCTTCCGTAATGTGCAGGACAACCATCTAATTGAAGGCACATGTCCCTTCTCAGCTGTAGTGTAATATGATCAACTAAATCATAGTAATCATTATTGATAAATTCTAGAAATGTGTCCGCATTGAGTCGAAGCGGCAAGAAATGTGGATTTTTTTTTTTTTTTTTATACGGGATTTTCCCGGACCAGGGAGTGTGGGCGGGGATTTAAAAGACTCCCCCGGCACCGGGACGCGAACTCGTGACTATTTTTATATTTTTAATTCATATGTCAGGTTGCCAGGCATATGCAAGGTGCAGTGCACACGCTTTAGCCTATTCGGCCACCCCGCCCCAAGGAAATGTGGACCTATTAAAATATTGTTTATTACCCCCAACTGCACATTGCACGGAAACTAGTGTTGAAAATTATTCTCAGGAATTGCATGGGGATTTCCCTGCGACCAGAGATGATTATTTTTCTGATTGAAGATACCATATCGGCATATTCACCATTAGTATAAATGGAAGGCATAATCATGATTACTCTGCGAAAGCCTCTTTAATACTGATAAATGTTTCTGACTGAAGATACCTCTTCTTATAAAGATAGCTTCATCTGTCCTGAGAATTTTTCCTGAAAATTGTGGATTATGCTCAACTTGATTTAAGTACCAATCTGAAAAATTTCTTCTTTGGCGAAAATCTTGCGATAATAAATTTTTAACCCGTTGACAATGATAGAATGGCATATTCAGGACGGGCAGCATTAGAATTGCCATTGCAAATACAGTATACAAATACCATATAGGTATATACACCATTAGTATAAATGTAACGCATAATGATGAGTACTCTGCGAAAGCCTCTTGCAAACTGATAAAAGTTATTGAGAGTTCCAAATGCTATCTAATTCCAAAAAGTATTAATCCTCATGTTGTCAATAGTTTTTATACAGTTAGGGATAAAAGGACATATTAGAATTCTATCTAAGCCATCTCCTAAACAAAGCGTTTGCGGACTTACCTTCACTTTGAACAACATTTCATATGAATGTAAATGTTTACATTTAATTAATAAAGTAGTTAGAGCAAATAAATAGGTGTTATACCTTTCATATAACGTAAATAATCATATTAAAGCAACTATACAATACTGAATATACTTCGGCAAGGACCAATGACGATGCCAACTGAGGAGAGCCTCACAGAATCATGGAAGAGTAAATCACTTCGTGGAAGATTTTATAATTCCCTGAAAACACCTGGCATAAATTTGGAAGCCTCAGTCCGTTGGTTGACTACAGGAAAAATGTTCCCAGAGACTGAGGGGTTCATCCTGGCAATACAAGACATGTAATCCTCCTACATCAAATATATTCTACATGAAGCAGTCGATGACAGATGCCGTCTATGTAAAGCCACAAATGAATCATTTGTCATCATTTAACCTCATTCAACATGTTACCTCTGGCTGCCAGGCATTAGCGAGTAAAGAATACCTAGGCACAATAATGCGGCAAAAATCGTGAATCAGTCTCTGGCACAAAAATATAAATTAATAACAGGCCATCAGCCTTTTTATAGATATCAGGCGCAGGTTATATTAGAAAAAGGAAATGTCAAGCTATACTGGGATCAAACTATGATAACCGACCATAGTATTCCCCACAATAGAGCAGATATACTGCTCGTATATAATGAAACAAAGAAAGCCATCATTATCGAAGTTGGAGTTCCTGTTGATGATAATGTAGCTAAAAAAGTAAGTGAAAAAAATCGGAAGTATCATGAGCTTTGCGAGAAATTAAGACAGTCATACCGGCTGGTGGAAGTAAAAGTACTACCCATTATCGTATCCAGCAATGACCTGATTCCTGAAGATACTCTAAAATCAATGAAGGTACTTGGATTAAGGTGGGAACTTCAAGAAATCCAGAATGCGGTAATGCTAGGAACCGCCAGCATTGTTCGAAAAGTTTTTAATATTTCAAATTAAATAGTCAATAAACTGTACTCTTGACCTCGGTCCGGGTCAGTGAATTTATCCGGCATAAAGCGCAAGATAAATTTAAAAAATAATAATCAACGAAAATCTTCAGGTGTGAATATCTCCTAAACAAAGCGTTTGCGGACATAAAAACAGAGACATTTTTTTTTCTAGTTTTGAGGTCCTTAGTCCATTCTGTAGAAACTTCTCTCGCTTATGTATAAAATATCTTTCAATTTCCAATTTGATTTAGTTCAATATATCTACTTTAGTCGTATATGTATATATTTTATTTTTGTTAATGGAAATAGAGTGTTATAATACGCATGTAGATTCAACGTTTTGTTAAATATACTATTACGTAATGTATATAAGCTTATTTTTAGAATTAAGCACGTGTAAAGAGGATATTTCATATTTGAAACTCATTTGCTAAAGATAAAATATAAATATGACCGTATCAAAATACAGAATTGTATTATAAAATATGAAAACGAGTAAATATCAATAAAAAATATGTAATTTCTTTTCGTCACTTCCACGCAGAAAGAACACAGGATGCTTGTGAAACAGTTCCGTCTACATTGAACGTTACAATCGCTTGGTTAATGTCACAAAATCGAATTCCCGACGAAAAATTTCGTCAGCCTCGGTTTTGCTCTGATTCGGGCAATGGGATACGACGCAAGCCATGTTTTACTAAAACTTTCGGTCCCCTTAGTATTTTATTTATTTAGTTAGTTGCTTACTATTAATACTGCATGATTAAGCAGTAGTATTATTCATCAGTTCTTACTGTTTTCATTAAAAATTGTCACTGACCCATTTTGGTATATTTATATATATATATATATATATATATATATATATTATATATATATATATATATATTTTTTTTTTTTTTTCTGGTAAAAGTAACTGGAAATAATCTTTTAACAAGCCAAACAATCTTTTTTTTCTTTGAGATTATTTTGTAGTTACTATGGCCAAAAATAAAAATAAATTAATTTAAATTGAAATCGAAATTTCATTAAGTGTCTTATTATATTTTTTTCCTCTATCAGAATGACGCTATGAACAATAAAATTCCATTGCGTTAAATTATTTTTTAGTGACAAAATTTATTTCATTTTTAAGACAAATTATAATTAAATAGAAGAAATCGATAATTGAGAAAATAAAAAAACTTACGTAACTGATGAAATATTTCCATCAAGCTAAGTAATATATATATATTGTATTAAAGCTCAGCCTTTGATTTTTTTTTTTCAGAGAGAATGAAAATGTTGTATATTTTCAGCCATTTTAGAAAAATTAGTTAATATATTTGAAACAAAGTAAACGTGAAGAAAAATAATAAATTTTAGTACAAAGGATTTCATATCAGGTTGTAAGAGTGTCCTTATTATAAATTATAATTTCATGTTGATTGGTCTTAATACTTCCCTAATCAAATAACTGCTTCGAGCCGTCATTGCAACGAGTTTTTTTTATTTCACCTTGATCTTCAAACAGCATAAATTGCTTTGACATTTTATCTCTGAAGAATATTCGACAATAATTATATGAAATGTAAGCTTTCATTTTACATTTTTGGCTAAAATGAGATTGATGCTTCTTTTCCTCCTTTAAGATTAAATATGTGTTACACAAATATGTGTCACATGTGTTAAATTTAAAATCATATTTATGGAAAAATGCAGATGGAAGTTTGGAATTTCACAGATGCAAGATCAATTGCCAACAGATCAATGGCAAACGAGGTAATGCAACGTACCATAAGATAGAGGTATGGATTCTCTTTTTCTAGGTAATTGTAATCGAACAAGGAAAAAAATAAAGTTAAAACTTTATTCATGTTTTTAAACAATTTTTTAATGGCCCAATTTCGATGATTCTTATTTGGTTTTGAAAGTAATTTGGTAATCATTAGTGCAATTGACTATAATGGAATTGTTCACAAATAATGTTTCTTTTCCTTCAATCCTTTTTTTCGGGGAAATGTGATTATTTTTTTCCATCTGAAGGAGGAGAACATCTTCAAAATGACAGCTCAGCTAACGTGAATAAAGTTTCCTTTTCCTCATTAATTATTTTACTGATTCTGGTTTGTTGATTTTTTGCAAAATAAAAATCTTTCAGGCTGAAGACCCCCCCAAAATTAAATCCTGGATCCGCTAGTGGGGAGTAGATGGTGACTAACAGTACCTTCACCACGCTCTCTGGCAGATTCGCGAGTACTGGTGGACGGCTTTGACTCAAAAGCTGCCTGTAGATCCTCATCAATATCATTAATGGTCGCCCGGAGCTCTTCTTTTTTTCCAACGTCGTATCTCCACTGATAAGTTTTTCAAACCAACGCCTCGCAATGTGCTGGTCAAGGACATCTTCCCCTTCATATTTAATAATTTCACGAGTTGCTTCAGCGGCTGTGATTTTTTTTTTCCATTAATACCTTACATGAATATCGTAGGACACTGGCACAATTTCTTTTTTGAAACAAATATCTGAACTAAAGTTTTTTTTTTTAAGACGTCGAATGGGATTAAACACGCTTAGAAAATGTGCTGTAAAGGGATTGGTAAGTATTAAATAGGATTAAAATATTAACAGTCCTTTGAAATATTGAATTTGATAAAACGATCATTTTTTTATACACCCTATTATTTTCTTTAACACACCTATAGTTCGATAAGTAAAGTAAGAACGTTTTAGCCCAAAGTTAGAGTAATGTTAAGAGAGAGGAGTATATAAAGAGCCCATTACCAATTTTATCAAGTTCTATCCATTACTTTTTCTCACGTATGATTAATCTATTTTACTTGAAAACCATATGTATCTAAAACTACTCGTTCCATAAACTTTATTTATAAACAGTTACAATTAATTTTGGTCGTGTTTGCCGATTCCTGACCTTTAGATTGTTACCGTTTACTTATAAGAGTTAGAATGTCAAGCGTAATTTTTCAGGACCACGAAGAAATAAATATTAACCGACCTAGATGAAAATCGAACCCAAAACGTTGAGGAGCGGATACTCAATGACGTAAGCCCCAATGTGTTCATTACGGAACCTTTTTATAGTAACTCTAGTAAAGTTTTGATAACTCTCATATCAAGAGACAATATGCAGTCACTTATAGACTTACAATACTACTCCTGTTTTACCACCTACTCCACATTCAAACTTCCGCAAACACGTAAAATCACTTCCATTTGTACACTGTTTCATTTCAATCTACTGCACAATTGCAATAACAATTAACAGTTATTAGTTTGTATTTTATTATTCTGTCGGACTAAGACCTCTGTAACTCTGTTATTATTCTTAGGAGACAGTAGTCCCAGAATAAAAATATTTTTTCATTTCAATTAAAATATTTTTAAAAAGTGGTATTACTATACTAGGTTGGTATAATTAGCAGTAACTATGATCTTAATAATGAAATATGAACTACAATAATATCTTTAAGGAGCCCATATTTCACTTGCATCAGCTAATAGATAATGTTTCTTTGGGAACAATTGTTTTTATCTTTATCAGGACCTAGCTGATTGAGGTCATATGCTGTGCATATCATGAAGTGCTCCACTTGTAGTGGATTATCTACCTTCCTTTAGAATATTATGAGAAAAAATATATCATAGGATTATATTTAAACATATTTTTCTACCGTTCAATATATCGTGGCATAAATTGTCTATTCAAACGAAATTGTATTCAGTAAGACCACCATAGATAAATCCCATGTGATGAGACTGATAGGACACGCAATAAGTCAATTCCATCTGTTGCTTGGTTTCAGGCTGGAAACAATCGTTATGCCTAATGAAAACTATTATTCCATTTGGGAATATTTATAAATAATTATTTAATTACATTAAAAACTTTGATTAATAGCCATTATCTAAACTTTTCAAACAGTTCAAGTCTTCCTTTTCTCATACTTTCAAATTTCCCATTGAAAATTTGCATTGCGTACAACTATAAAAAAGGTATAGTATATATACATATTTATATTGGATATATATATGTAGATTTTTTTTTCGGTTTGCTCTACAAACTATGAAAATCTTTGTCCGCGAGATGGAGTCTAGGGGGTCCTACACCACATCCGGATTCCCGATTTTAAGTGCATAAGGGTAGGGTCAACAGTCCCACCCCCGTTCGGTGTGAATTGCCTCTAGTAGGCTGACGTGTCTCACATACCCCGGGGGGGGGATCTCAGGCAGCGTGACTTCGTTACCTATATAAGGTAAGCGCCTTAGCCCGCACGGCTATCTATATATATATATACGGCTATCTTATATATATATATATATATATATATATATATATATATATATATATATATATATATATATATATATATATATATATATTCTTAAGTTCTATCCTGTGGTTTCAATCTTTCCTCTCTCAACGCTCACAAGCTGTCGCTATCCCTAATCAACCCTTGTCTTCCAATCTTACTCTGTCCTGAGAAGTGACCCAGGGCTCTAGCATAACTGCTCTCCTTTTTAGTTCTTATATCAATGACATCCATAAATCAATTCTTCACTGCTCCCATCACCTCTACGATGATGATTTCCAAATTTAACTTTCCTTCCATCGCTCAGAGTTGCATGAAGCGTTTGCCAAAATTCAAGAAGACTTGAATCGGATCAGTGCCTGGGCTAACTTAAATGGATTATGATTAAACGCTGCAAAAACTTAAGCCATTGTCATTGGTTCCAAACCCTTTCTCAGAGCCAATACCAACATACCTATCCTGTACCTAAATGACCATCCCATCACCTACACCTTCTCAGTAAAAACCTAGGAATTTTTATAGATCAAGCCCTCTCCTGGAAACACCATATTACTCACATATCCCAACGGTCAATTGGTAACTTGAAACTATTCCATTCCTTTCGCTATCTCCTGCCCATCTCCACACGTAGACTCCTAGTAACTTCCCTCATCTTGATTACAGCTGCGTGGTGTACGGTGGCCTCTCGGCAGAACTCGTGAAGCGACTGAAAATAATTATGAATGCCTTCGTAAGATTTGTCACAGGGACCCTGAGGCATTCCCGTGTTTCGCACCACTATGCTGAATTAGGATGGCTCTTCCCTTCCTTCCGAAGACAATATTTCCAAGGCACATTCCTTTACTAAATAATCAATAATCATCGTTCGTCCTACGCATACAATCTCCTACAATTCAAATCATCTATCCACAACCTCTCCACAAGATCTCGTCCTTCTGACCTTTACGCCTGCATCATTAAAACATTCCTTCGTTGTCCGTTCCACTGCATTCTGGAATTCCTTCCCACTTAAAATCCGCCATGCATCATCCTTATCCACATTTAAAACCCTCTTATTTCAATTCCTCTTCACAATCCTATCAGACGCTGGTTAAATACATATTACGTAATAAGACTTTAATTTTCTTTAGACATTATATTTTTTCTCTTATTTTTTATTGTTTTATTTTGTGTTGAACGTGAATTTTCATCACCACTCACAAAGCATTGTGAGTAGATAAAATTTGTTTTTCTCAATTTCTAATTTTTCTATTCCTGAGGTTGTATTTCTTGGATATACTTAGAGAACATTGTATGTATATCTTTTTTTTTTTTTTTTTTTTTTTTTTTTTTTTGCAATTTATTTCTTTATATAGGAACAGTTATTATTTTATATTTATTTTTATGTTCCATCACTAAAATGCTTTGCCTATAAAATTGATTTTACGTTCCTTTCTAATTTCATTTAATGATTATTATGCTATTGTTTTGGCTCCAATATTGTAGTATTGAACCTCTATCACCCAACCGTTCTCGTTAATTTATCCTAAGAGTTATTATACTTAATTTATTATTAGTATTTTGTTATTATTCACTGTAATAGGTCTTTTGGCCAGATTTATGGTTAATTTATATGAACAATACTGTTATTCTAAAGGGATCTAGTCCCAGAATAAAGATGATTTTTCTATTTTTATTTCTATATATACTTTATACATACACCCAACCTATCCAACTTATCAAATCATCATGTCGTCTAAACGATCCTTACTTGATCCATGTGGGGATCGAGCCGAACACTATCCGAACCGTGCACAATCGGACCCTGGCTCGAACATTTTCCGTCATCATATCTACTTGATATAATTACTTTAAGTAGGATGGTAAGTAAAAGTAGTTTGATGAATAAGCCACATCAGATTTTTTTTGTTTTTTTTTTCTCAACAAAAATTTAGGTGTCATTCAGTTAATCAGACGTTTTTGTGATGTATTACCCAAATTTAACGCGAGATGTGCTTCGGGGAGCAGAGCTGGTATGAAACAATACAGCTATTTTAATAGTCCAGAATATCGTTCCATTCCGATGCACATCATTAATGCACCTTTTATTTTTCGGCCTTGACGAAATTCCTAATATCTCATAAATAAGTTAATGACCCCTAAAAATGATTGCTTGAAATAACTTGACCTATTATTTTACTTTCAAGGCTAGCCACATGCGGGTAACCAATTTAAACGAGGAATTATCGAATTGTTTGACTTGAAATTTAAACAATTAACGATTAAGTAACATTTATCTGTGCGAAGGAGCTTGCCTGGAATTAAGCTTTTAAAGTTTATATCCCCGCCGCCACGTTAAGTTACATCATGATTTCATGACACTGCAACATTGCTTGAACCACTATTTTGTACTCTTGATGTTTCATGATACACAAAATGTTGATTGACGTGTTTAAACGAATCTCAAACTCTTTTTTCACTTAATTAATTCCATGCTCAAAACAAGTCTTTCATTAATAGCCCGTGATACAGACCCATTTTTATCAAATTATTAACATCCGCCTGAAACTTCGTAAATAGCTTTATTTCATCGTAACCTACAAATATTTTATTTGCAAAAATTCTTGTAATTGACCGTTTTAAATTTGAAGATCAACAAACTTTGTTTATTTAATTGGATACCAAAAACTCATTAACACCCATTTAGTTTCCACTTAAATCTTAAGATAATATTTATGAAATACAGAAATATTGGGCCGTTTGTCGTGATCTTCGTTCCCCAAATTGTATCTAAACAGCGAGGTCAAAAGACCCAATATTTTTGTAGACTACTTTTGTTTCCGATTTTCTTGTGGTAACATATTTAAGTGGAAAGAAAATGGGTATTCATGAGTCTTTGGAACTTAATCAAATAGACAAAGTTTGCCGATCTCCACATTTAAAACACCCAAATTACTAGAATTTTCGCAAATAAAATATTTGTAGTTTGCGATGTGATAATGCTATTTACAAAATTTCAGGCGGATGTTAATGATTTTATAAAATGGAGTCTGTACCACGGACTATACATTTTTTATCTGTACTAGTATCAAGTATCTTTAATAATTTAAGTTTTTCTTAAAATACTTTAGGATGATTTCTTTTTCTTTTTTTTCTCAAGCACTTCTTTCAAAAGAGCGATAGTTAGATAATTCAACCCTCACAGGTTAATCGTCCTCATTCTAAATTTTTAAATAATGTTTTGTATTTTTTTTTCCGAATTGGTTCGAAAAATACAACTTTCTCATTAGTCAAAAATCGAATAAAATAGTCAGTTAATCATCATCAACACAGGCATTACAACTCGGCACGTTTCTTCGCCTCATCAATACGTCGCCTCCATTCCTCTTTGTCTTGTGAAAGGGACATAATTTGAAAAATTATGTTGAAAAATTTTACTCAAAGAGTTGCTAAAGTTAAAAGCAGTTGCAATTTCTCTTAAATTAGGAAATTAGGATTTTATCAACAAAATATTTTGTTTGGATAGAAAAGATAATTAAGTAATGCTGCAATATGCCAAAATATGACAGTTTCAATTCTAAAAGCGTTGGAAAGATTATGACTGACATCCATCAACTAATGAAAGTCTGTTTTGTAACTTTTTAGTGTTTAATGTTCTGTGGTTCTGAAGTTATTTAAACTTCTTATTTAATATTTTTTTATTTCAAATGTTTTTTAAGGGTTTAAGTACCACAAGTGGTTGAAGAGCTCAAATCGTTGTGAATATAAATAAATAAATACTAACGGGAAACTGTGGAATTTTTTAATTCCAAATGGCCGTTTCCGTTGTATATTACAAGGTATACAATTTTTCGTATGAGAATAAAATCTCTGAGAGAAGCAGAATCGGAATAGCCGATTACAGTTACCCTTCAACATTCAACAAAAGAGTGTCGTATTTGAAGATTCCATACTTGATTATGCCTAATAAAAAAAAAAAAAAAAATGGATACTGAACATGAATTTCAATACTGTTAGTGCAAAAGGTCTTACGTACAAATTTATTTATTGTTTTACAAGAGTGCATAAAAACTCACCACTTCTTTATGCTTTATTAGAATAATTTCATATTTTATTGTCATCTGCTTTTTCCCATAGTAGCAGACTACTTATGTCAGTTGCAGACTACAAAATGTCACCATTAATACACACAGAATTAAAGCTGAAAATTTTTACATTCGAACATTTGCTCTGATAATAGTGATATACACTACCGGATCTAGATTAAATTTTGGGGTAGGGGCTTCAGCCCGAAAATTTTATATATATATATATATATATATATATATATGACGATAATTAATTTTAAAAAAATCCACTGCAAATTATTTCACTATGGTATATTATTTCCAAATAATTATACATATAAAGTGACATTAAATTCCCAGTTATAAAGAAAAAAAAATAAAAGGTGATTCCAATTATTGGACTAAACTTTTTTTTAATCATTATTAATATGCTAAAAAGTAGCATTACTTCCGTAACACATTCAAAAATCAAAACAAAAGATAAACCTTTTGCAATAACACATCTAAAAAAAAACTATAAACCATATCTTTGCACCTAATTGTCCGATTTTAACGAATTTTTTTTGTTTTTTTAGGAAATTCCGCAAATTTATAAAAACCCATCTACCTTTTATCTAACTTTGAGCCATCGAACGAGCCCTATCTGAAATATTGGCATATCTAAAAATATACGTTTGCGCGTGCGTAAGCGGAAGTGCAGGGTGGAATTTGATAATATTGATATGGGACCATCTAGGCACCAATCAACATAATCCCTGAAAATTTCATGAAGATAGGATGAACGGTACTAGGTGATATGCCCGTCACATCGATTTGACTACAGACAGACAGACAGACAGACGGACAGACAGACAGACAGACACCGAACCAAATTTGATCCTTGATGTCTGAAACGTAAAACGCGAGTGAAAAATTTCGATTTTTAGCAAAAATTTTTTTTTAATCTCTAGCACGAACACAATGCTTCCCTACCTTCGGTAGTGAGGAAGCAAAAATGAAAAACGTTAATACTATCAGCTGGGTTTAATAAGTGTAGACAACTAATCTATCTTACATCATAAAATTATTCTCTCTTCTTTTAAAAGTTCCTTATGTGGAATCTAAGTAATATTTAAAAAAGCGTTTCACTTGATATAATAGAACGGAAAACAAAAAATTTCCATAGTTCCATTAATTTTATCTCAAGATATTGTTTACCATCTCGGTCCATCCCAATGCCGCCAATGTTATCATTAGCTTTGAATTAATTTATCCTGGCCTTAGTTCATTAACTTGCCTTTCAAGGCGTGGGCTGGTCTTTCGATCCTCCATGTTGGGGTAATTGAAAGCATGTTGTTTGGTGGAGGCAGCAGCCAGGAGGCGGCTGGCGTCATTCATTGTCTGATCTCGTTTTACAAGCATCCTTTCATGACGCTACAAACAAGTTTGGTATTTCAAGAAGGAGCTCGTCTATAAGGTCGATGGTTCTGCTTACTAGTACTTGTTTTTGTTTTTCTATTGTTTGAAGTAGTATAGAATAATAAGTAATCAATAAGTTATCCAAGAAACTGAAAACCATCTGCCAGTATCTCTTTTTCTTTCCTGCGTAGAAATAGTTAAGCTATTTAGATAGAATAAATTTTTCTTAACAATTTTTCCTTATATATATATAGTTCACTGCTCATACTCCTGTTTATCAAATTATAGATAAGAAACAAGACAAGAAACATTGTTAGGACTGAACATCTCGAAGGAATTTGAGTAAGTAATCAATAAGTTATCCAAGAAAGTGAAAACCAGCTGCCAGTATCTCTTTTTCTTTCCTGCGTAGAAATAGTTTAGAGAGTTTATTTGGCTATTAATAGTTTAGATGGCTATTTAGATAGAATAAATTTTTCTTAACAATTTTTCCTTATATATAGTTCGCTGCTCATAATCCTGTTTATCAAATTATAGATAAGAAACAAGACAAGAAACATTGTTCGGACTGAACATCTCGAAGGAATTTGAGACGACGTTGGGAATGAGCCTGAGGTGAATAAGTCTCCTACTTTTCGTATTGAATGAATGCATGAATGAAAAAATAATTTTATTCTGAGACTACAGTGCCATAAGAATAATAACAGAGTTGCATATTTATGAGTCTTAGTCTGGCTTAGGGAAATATACAATACAAATTAATTAATTCTTGATTGTTATTGAGATTGTGAAATTCGGTGAATAAAATAGTATATTTTGCATATTGAATATTTTGCGGGAGTTTGAATAAGAAGTAGGTAGTAGAACACTGTTGTTTGAAGGAATTCGTGGACGAAGATTGATGTATGGAGGTAGGGAGTGAGCTCCAAAAGTAGCAAGCAGGAGCAACGAAGGATTTGCTGAAGGAAGTAGTTTTATGGGACGGGATTAAAAACTCTATAGATTGAGACCTGGTCTAGTAAAAAAGGAGAGAAGTTTAGCACTCCCCTTGACAAGGATGGAATATACAAATCCAGGCATAGGCCGCGTGTAACACGGTCAACCCTATCAATTTTTTAGTGGGCGAATGGGCTAAAGCGTGTGCACAGCACCGAGAATTGCCCGGCAACCAGATATATGAAGTTTTGAGAGACAAGAAAAGTACGAGTTTGCGTCCTAGTGCCAGAGGAGATTTTAAATTCCTAAACATTTATCTGTGCAAGCTCCTTCACACAGATAAATGTTACTTAATCGTTAATTGTTTAAATTTCAAGCCAAACAATTCGATAATTCCTTGTTTAAATTGGTTACCCACATGTGGATAGCATTGAAAGTAAAATAATAGGTCAAGTTATTTCAAGTAATCATTTGTAGGGGTCATTAACTTATTTAGGAGATATTAGGAATTTCGTCAAGGCCGAAAAATAAAAGGTGCATTAATGATGTGTATCGAAATGGAACGATATTCAGGACTATCCCTCCGGCCCGGGAAAAAAAGGAGGTAGGGAACAAAAAAAAAAAAAAAAAAAAAAAAAAAAAAAGTGAGAGTGGAACTTAGAACAAGGAGTTCCAGAATATAGGATAGGGGGGTTTTGTTGGCTCTGAGGACTTGGAAAAGAAAAACACCAAGGAGGAATTGTCGCCGGGGAGTAGGATAAAGCTACTTCAACTGGTATGGTGGTATGTAGGGGGCGGGGTGGCCGAATAGGCTAAATAGGCTAAAGCGTGTGTAACAGCACCGCTGGTTGCCTGGCAAGGTAACAGAGATTCAGAGATACAGAGGCAAGGTAACAATCTCTGGCAGATAACAGAGATTTGAGATGATATAAAAAGTACGAGTTCGCGTCCATACACCGCGAGTTCGCGTCCAGCTCTCCATACACCAAGCAGCCGTAGTCGAAGTGGAGAAGAAAGACCAATAAAGAACTGCTTTCAGAAACTGGTCAATCAATATCCACGATATGAAGGCACGGAGGTTAAGATGTGTGTGGTACGTGGGCATGTGACTCGTAGCAATCCATCTAAAAGCCTCTAAGTAACAATGAATGCCTCGATAGAAGGCAAAAGACAACGTTTAAGTCCAAAAAGCAGATGAATATATAGGATCAACGATGATGCGTGATGCGTAGAAAGAGGATTGCGTGCAAATAAATGGAAAGAAAGAACCCAAGACAGGTAGAGATGGAGTAGGCTTGTTAAGGCGGAAAAAAATCTACAGGGTCAGTAGCGCCAAAAAAAAAAAAAAAATTAAACTTTGTCAATTTAGTAAAAGCTAAAAACGCATGAACATCCATCTGCTTTCTACCTGAATAGTTACAAAATTTGATCACAAATTGATAAAAACGGAGCATACAAAAATATTGGGCCATTTGGCGTGTACTCCACACCAAAAACAAGGCCAATCGGTCTAATATTTATGTTATTTAATATAAATTTTAATATGTATCTAATATTTCCGTCTTATCTTTTTTCTTGATTTTGTCACAAAATTATCTACAAATCGAAAATAAAGTACCCATGCGGTTTAGTACCTCATTAAACGAATTAATTTAATTAGAAAACACTCTATTTCTTAGAATTTTTGTAGTTAAATGTTCTAGGTTACGATAAAACGAAACTACTCACGAAGTTTAATTAATTTAATTTAATTTAAATATTTATAATTCGATAAAAATTACTATCTACCACGGGCTAACAAGCATAAAAATAAAATGAATTATTTCAAGAGCCTAGCCAATTTATATTACTAGAAATTAAGTTTTCACCTGTAAAACAATTAACTATAAAATTGTATTACTTTAAATTTTATTAAATTTATGACGGCTACTAATAAACTATCCAATCAATTCTCATATAATTTAATTAGGAATGTATTGGAAAAAGGAAAATTAATTAGTTGGACGACAAACAGTTTTAAAAAACAATAACTTACAGTTTAAGCGCGCTTTCGGTAATTATTGTTATATACCAACTTAAGTAAATATGTATTGGACTTTGATTTCATTTAGCCCAGTTAACGTTCAAAACTTAAAACTCAATAGTTTGCAAAATGAAATATCTAGATAACCCCATAGTTATCTGTGATATCTCGTCCTTGATATTGTAACACAGATATCATATTATTTAAAAATTTGATAAAAATAATAAATTTGAAAAAAATACATGTGTATCGTAAGCAAATGTCATTTAATTTATTTTTAAAACGTCAAATGATAACCTTTTCTTTTTTTGTTTTTCATTTGATACAATTTGATCATTGATTATTGATAATTGATACAATTTTATCATTTAATTGAAACAACATTATTGAATATCAATCGTTAAGCTTCGGTCATTTAACTTTTTTTTCAATCATTAAATATTTACAATAAAGTATGAATGTAAACTTTGGTAGATTGTATTATTATTCTTTAAATAAAAATCTATAATAATTAAATATTTAAACAAGTAATTTTTATAATCAATTTTTTAAAATATTATTAAAGTTTTGTCAAATAATTGTTATGATTCGTACTAATAATCATATTACTAATATGGCAATAAACTATATTACTAATAATAATAACAAAAAATAGTGACGTGAACTCATCTTTTGCGATTTTAGCAACCAGCTTAGAAATTTTTTTTTCACTGATTATAACATCAATAATTTTCTACCTTCGTTCTTATTATAGATTTCAATTATAGATTTTTTTCAAGACACAAAGAACTGCAGCAATCTTCGATAACGTTGTCCCGTTCAATATGGAGAAATTTTGGGAATATTTTTACAATTTAACAAGTACAGGCTAATTAGCAACAAAGCAGTACTAAAAAATAATACCAGATGACGGTGTTTTCGAGAAGAGATATAATGATTAATGTTATTTCTTAAAGTCGTAAATAAGATATAGAAAAGCCAGAAGCAAAAATGAAAAAGAAAATAACTAACATTAACGGAAAATTATATTCTGAAAGAGAATAAAGGATTAAATAGATTAATTTAAAAAATATGAATAATACGTAAGAAGCGTATTATAGTAAATAAATTAATTTGAATAGCATGTCGGTTTGTAAAAGGTTTTCAGCTCCCTTAGAGCCCTGGAGCCAGGGCCCAATAATCGACCTGATCGCAGGCGAAGGTTTGATTGTAAATTACGAAATTGTATGTTGTGCTGAGTAAAAAAAACCTTGTCTGCCGTTCCGGAGCCGCTACTTTCAAAAATGGCGGCTGATTTAAAGAATATTAGGCCAACAATTTGAGGATCGAAGCGGGAAATCCATTGCAAAAAAAGTGAGAAAAGTTTTTATTTTTTTAACTTTTATATATGGGTTTAGACACGTAAAAAACAAAATTGCTAACGTGGGTTGCCAAGGGAAAACTTTTTACAGACAAAGAAGTCAGATTTTTTCGATAGTTTTTGGGTTTTTTATCTATAACTCCTAAACGATGCATCAAAGCGAGAAATGTAATCTTTAATAAATTAAAGGACGTTAAATTTTGCGTCAAATGAGTACATAAACTTTAAAATTTAGTTACGCGCTAAGGTATAAAACCACGGTCAACCAACGCTGAGTTTTACCAAATCTGTCAAAAACTGAGACAAATTTGCAAAATTGACAAAAATAAGCAAAATTTGATGCTCTACAACTTTGATTCTATGGGTTTTTCATCTTAGGTAAATCATTTCTAAGTTACAGGACCATTTATAGTAATTTCTCTGATTTTTTGACAAATTAGGTAAAACTCAGCGTTGGTTGACCGTGGTTTTATAAATTACCGCGTAACCAAATTTTAAAGTTTATGTACTCGTTTGACGCAAAATTTAACTTTCTTTAATTTATTAAGGAATAAATTTTTCGCTTTGATGCATTGTTTAGGAGTTATAGATAAAAACCCAAAAAATATCGAAAAAATCTGACTTTTTTGGCTGTAAAAAGTTTTGCCTTGGTGGCCTGCGTTAGAAATTTTGTTTTTTACATGTCTAAATCCATATCTACAAGTTAAAAAAATAAAAACTTTTCTCACATTTTTCGCAATGGATTACCCGTTTCGATCCTCAAATTACTGGCCTAATATTCTTTAAATCATCCGCCATTTTTGAAAAAAGCGGCTCTGGAACGGCAGACAAGGTTTTTTTTACTCAGAATAACATACACTTTCATAATTTACAATCAATCCTTCGCCTGCGATCAGGTCGATTTTTGGGCCCTGGCTCCAGGGCTATTAACGAACACCGCTCAGTGAGACCTAACGGTAAATTTCTGGCCAAATGTTCAAATGTTTTACGCAGTTATTATCGAACCACTTTAGATTGTTATAACCTTATGGCAAAAATATGTTTTGAAAATAAGAAGTTGAAAATTATTTTAATGATCAATTGTCTAATGAGCAATAATTTACCATAGAATATACTAATTTTAATACTTCTATTAATTACGTTGTATAGACACTTCTAGTATGAGACGAATAGGTGTTTTTTTTTTTTTTTTTATACATTGCACGAAAATGAACTGTAAAAATACTTTTGAGAATTTCCGAACCGTGAGTTTATAAATAGTAAACATTTTTACATTTAGCTACATATAGTCAGATGAGTGAATATCTATTAAGAATTGGCAAATAATAAATTGGTGCTCGTCTGCTAGCTAGCTAACGTGGCATGTAATGCTCGTAGCGGGATTTCATCATATTGAGTGATATGAACCATCGAACTTAAATATCGGTTGACCTCTTCGCTCAAATATTTGTTACTTATCTACTTCCGGCTTCGCAGCAATCGTGGAATCCCATATTTTATAAAACTACACACGATGAGGTTTTTAATTCCATTACTGATTCATCACTAAATGTAAAGAATGTATGCACAACAACCAATATATATATTCTTTACTAATCTGGAAGATGTTTTTTTGGAATTAAGAAATATTCTGTCGAAAACCAGAGAATCGATTTAGTTTGAAATTGACCGCTATGCGAGGCAGAGTTAATCCTCAGAGCTCCATTTCAACCCCCTGCATCTTCTGGAGCAACTGACTATGACGGCCATCAAATATTAGATACGAGTTGCAATACAAATCCTTAACGTTTTCCTGCTGTTATAGTTGAAATATAAATTTGAGGAAAATTATAGAAATAAAAAAGAAAGTTATTGCTCCATCGAAGATGAGAAATCCTATACTTTCGTTATTTGACTAATATTTGTATAAATACGACGTTATTAAATATACATTGATCAATTTTATAAATTATCAATATACCACATCTATAGCTTCAACGATGAGGTAATGTATTTATACATGGGCCATCGTTGAGAGACCAAATCAAATTGTTGAATTAAAGACACCAATTAATGCCAATGAATGTTTTGGTAGATCTGGAATTCTAATTTCGATCCTTAATTCCTACTAGAGAGAGAGTGAGAGAGATAAGCAGAATAAAATTGTACAGCTGCTCAACTGTGTTGAGTTGCTAAATCATTTAATAAAAGGGGGGAAAAAAGGATAAAGTGTTACGGGATCATCATCCAATGTACCGAGTGTTATAATTTATTCATTCATTGTTATAACTTTCTTCTCATTTTTTCTCCTCTCACTTCTGTCCGTAGAGTTCACAACTAAGTACCCAGAATTAATACAGACGATGTTGTAGGATTTCTAATGAGTCCAAAATTGTAGTTTTCGACATACTCTGCAGATGACTCATTTCTCCAGCTCATCCAAGGCGGAATCGCTCCTTAACTTCCGAACTATAGTTCCCGAACCGAAGCGAAAAAATTTTCTCACCTAATTTCTCTCTATATTTCTCCTGTAGGTACGGTATTCATTTTTTATAGATTTCCTCTTATTCTTTTTGTAATTTAAGATTTTGATCCTCATTGTTTGTTTCCAATCTAATAGTAGGATCAACTGTGTTATTTTTTTTATGCTTCTTTCTCCTCGCTGAACCTTAAGGCAAACCAATACTAGCGGTACATCCAATTTCCTAACCTAACTATTTTGCCGCAAATTCAGCAGGATTGGTAACCGAGCGGGCAGGCATATTCCCACTTTGATTCAACTTCTTGAGTTGAAGTAAGGCATAATTCAGCTTTAATTTGATTTGGGCGTTAACACCGGGTATACCCAATGGGCTGCCTGCAACTGGAAGGCAGTTCCCACCAAATAATATTCTAGTACCTTTCTAGCTACTTTTGGTTGGTCTATATTACAATTTATGTATAATATTATAAATAAATTTTAAAATAACAACAACAATTACTCTAACAATAATCTAATATTTTTATAGCACAGTTGCTGCCGCTTTTTTCCAGGAACATTTTCCCTGCCTAATTCTCGAAGGCTCCAAACATCTCAAGTTTTGCCACGAGTAAGATCAAGAAACAGCGCTAGTTGCCCATCTTACATTTTTCCTCCCCTAATTCAGATCTCTTGTTACTCCTTTGATATCCCTTCTCACCAATCTTGTATCACATTTTATCCCTCCTCCCATAAATCCTTAAATGACTTCCAATAAACCTATATCCATTCTCCTTTGGAACGCGAAGGGTGTTGACAGAAACATTGACGTTGCACTAATTACTGAAACTCGACTAACCACTAGAGAGCTCTTCGAAATACCACAATACTTTAGGTATCGTACTGACAACCCTGATAGATAAAATAGATCTTAATATATCTCTCAAAAATCCAGATGATCTTGACAATGCTGTCAATTCTATTACTACCTCAATCCAACAAGTCACTTGGACTGCCTCCTGCCCAAGTAACTCCCCAAGAAATCCTAAGCAAAACAATTTACCTCAATACCTCTTAGATCTCATCCATATGAAACGATATGCCAGATCAGTATGGCAAGATACCAAACATCCCGCCGTTCCAATAATCACCACTGTAAAAACCTAAAGCGGGAATAAACATCCTATAGATCCGAATCCTTTAATTCTTACCTATCTCCCTCTCTATTCATGAAAATTCCCTTTGAAAAATCACTAAGATAATCCTAAAACCTCTCCTGATTTCCCATCCCCTCCGGCGAGATTACGGCAGCATCTGAAGAAGATAAAGCCGAGGAGTTCGCCAAACATCTCTGCAATACATTTATTCCCAATCCGAAATCACATCCCACACCGTAACAGCCGAGAAATCCCTTACATCGCCTACCGCACTCCCTCTGCCCCCTAAAGCAATTCATCCTTCTAAAGTGAAATTCTAATTACAAAAACTAATCCTCCGTAAATCTCCTGGATATGATCTCCTTACCCTCAGATCCTTCGACAACTTCCATCCAAAGCAGTCATATTCCTTACATTTACTTATAATTACATCCTATGCACCACACATTTCGCTCTATTATAGAAACATTCTACTATTATCCTATTCTCAAAACCAGGCAAACCTCCTAACAGCTTGGCTTCCTACAGACCTATTAGCCTACTCCCAATTCTTAAAAAAATCTATGGAAAAATCCTTTTGAAACAAATCCTACCTCTTGATTCCGAAAATCTTATTGATTCCCATCAGTTTAGTTTTCGCTCCCAACATTCTACTGTTGTTGATGTTCCGAGTTGTTGATCATATTTCCTCAGCCCTAAAAAACAAGGAATATTGGTCGGGTGCATTTCTGGACATAACAGGCATTTGAGCGGGTATTGGATTGCTCTTCAAGCTTAAAATCTATTTACCTCAGTTCTTGTACCTAGTCATCTGATCCTACCTCTCTAACCGCTCCTTTCTAGTTCGCTGTGGAATAGAGTTTTCCGATATTTATCCCGTTAAAGCCGGTGTTCCCCTAGACAGCGTCTTGGATCCCTTGTTTTACATCCTCTTCACCACTGACATCCCGATACCTTTCTTGCAACATTCGCTTTAATCTTATCATCCAACTCTGATCCCGAAATAGCCGCCTGATATTTACAAATGCACCTCTCCTTGATTGAGCACTGGTGTAATAAATGGCGTATTAAAGCAAAAGAATCCAAATGCATACATGTTACCTTTACAATCCGACGCAACTCTTCTACCAGTACAATTTAATTCCATCCAGCTCCCCTTTCTCAGACACAGTCTGGTATCTTGGCTTTCTTTTAGACCGAAGACTAACATGGAACCCACATACTAGACTCAAAAGACAAGAACTCAACCGACGATAGGCTACACAGACTACTAAACAACAAATCTAAACTTTCTATTAAAAACAAATTACTTATATATAAGACAATCCTGAAACCTATTATAGGTTCAATCAAACCTATTATAGGACTTGAACTGTGGGGGACAGCAAAATTTTTTAACATCAAACTTATGCAATCCTTTCAATCTAAAGTCATTCGAACAATAGTTGATGCTCCGTTGTATGTAACTAACAAAATCCTACACCATGACCTTTATATCCCATTTGTCTTAGACCTTATCCCAGAAAAATTCTCCAAATTTCACCAGAACCTTACCTATCATCCAAATTCCCTATCTAGCACCACCCATCCTTACAATCCTCCTCGAAGGTTGAAGCGGCAGTGGCCCAGAAACCTTCTGTGAATAAGCATATATTGCAGTTTTGGCACTGGCCAGATCCTCCACTCAAGCCAAGTATGTGTGATTATAGCCTCTACTGGTTCTTAATAACAGTAATGCGGCTCAGTGCGAGGCGCTGGGATCTCCTAGAGTAATGCCTTTCCTTCCACCTGTGGGGTGAAAGGCTTGGCTGGGAGTTCTTCTGAGCGAATGAATTCTGTAAATATTGTACAGTATGCATGTGTTTTAGCTGTTATTTTGATTAGGTTAGTTGCGGGCGGAGTAGCCGAATGGGCTAACGCGTGTGCACAGCACCGTCGTTGCCCGGCAACCTGATATATCAGTCAAATGATATAAAAATAGTCACGAGTTCGCGTCCCGGTTTCAAGTCTTTTAAATTATTTTCCGGCAAAGTTAAGCTATTATAAAATTTTTGAAGTGCATTCTAAACGGAGGTAAAGCTTAAAGCTTATATATTATATTATATATTTCGTATACAGGCAAGTCAAAGTAAAAAAGTTTAGAATACAAAATATTTTAAAGAATACTAACATTCATAAATTACGGGAATAAATAAAACCAAATAAAGACAATTTTAAATTAACTCAGCCGTGTCAAGACAATGTTGAAACAATAGAACATTAATAGCTAGATTGAAAGACATTAAATTCGTAATAGATATGTCATGTTTCATCATTAAAAAAATGCTTTTATAGTCAGAAATAAAATTTAAACTATTGCATTTTTCTAATTATCCGTTCTGTAAAAACAATGAGAGGTAATATTCTTAAAACATGAATAATGTACAGTTTCAAATTTTAATTAATTAGTGTTATACGGGAATACATGTTTTGAGATCTCCTACGTCCAAATAACCCAGTGCCGCAAAATGGTCTGTGTGTGTATGTGATCAGTAGATCAAAAGCGAAAAGTTATACGAAAGTGAAAGTGTATATTTAAGGTTTTTATATACCTTAGATGTTACAGCAACGTTTTCGTCAAAATCGCTTTAACACATTTTTACGATTTTCTCAAAAACGGCTCTAAAGATTTTGATTTAACTCAGTATATCAGTGTATTATTAAGCAGTTTTTAATATAAAGTAGGTTTCATTCTCTTAGTTGTTCTCTAACAGAGATTAAATGCCTAAATATTACCATTCTCTAAAGTGCCTTTAACTGTTTTAATTGAAATAGTTAACCATTTCACATTAATCTTTGATATAAAAATAGTTAAATATAAAATATCTAAGAATTAGATAATTAAATGAGGAGAAATAAGAGATCATAACGGATAATAGCTGAAATGTAGAAACCCAAGGAATACAAGCTCACCCGATCTCGCTCGAAAGATTATAACAGGTTTCCATATGTAACATGAGTTTGATATCAAACGGACTCCGACAATATTATGCCCATATACATATGCGGTTTTTATAAATGCTATCGTTGGTATTATTTAATATTTAATTGCATAGATTACACCGTTATGAAAATTAAAATTTGTATTAATGATTAAACAAATATAAATACCCACTATGAAATGTATATAAATATAGCATCTATAATTTTTATTTTCACTTCCTCTTTGTCTGAAAATACTTATTTCTGCTAAGAGGATGGTGGTAAGTGAAAGTCGTGTGATGCGCGAACCGCATCAAATTATTTCAGCTTATTTTCAGGAAAATATTTTATTGAATATTTAATAGTTGACCGTTGCATTATAAAGGAACAGAAATATATTTAATATTTTATATATACAAATTTAACGATTTTTAAGAATCATTTAACCAATTTTCATTGAAATCGTTAGAGATGTTTTGGTGCTGTACTGTTTTTGGTTTACTGTGCTGAACTGATTTTGGTGCTAAACACACGTTTTTCGTTCGCCATTTCGATGATAATGAAATGTATATAAAGCAATTTTCAAAATAGTCAGTGAAGAACTTTCGGAGGTTAGCTGTTTTTAGCAAACATTTATATTTTAATTTGTATACATTGATTGAAATGTTTTTTTTATCGATAATACTAAAGCTTGTCAATATATAATAAATAAAAAAAAAAATGATTAAGAGACAGAAGAGAAAAAGGTAATGAACTTTTTCTTTCCCCCTTTTATATAATGATATTACTTTCAAATGCTTTCTAAGCCCCATCCTGTTCACACTGTGATTTAAACGAAAGAGTGACAGAAAAAGTTGTACAATAAAAGAAGAGATTACAAATAATGTGTTTGACACTTAGCGAATGTTAGGTACTTACGATGTACAGTAACTAGAAAACCGAAATTTAAGGAAAATTTAAAGACAGGAAAACCTGATTATTTTTCGATTACAAAATTACTTAGCTCATGCCTTCAGTCCCTTAACTTTACAATTAGAATTTACATAATAATGCTTTCTATGATTATTTATGGATGCGAAACGTGGAATGCTTTATATGATTATTTATGGATGCGAAACGTGGATATTTAATTAATGGATGGGCATGGCCATATGATTTTTGTATAAATAATGTATAGTGTAGAATCATTGGACCGAAGAAAGATGGGTCAACCCTAGAATATAGACAACTTCACAGTGCTGAAGTGCGTGAAATGTATCGGACAACTATAATTGAGGCGAATGAATCATGTTTAATAAAATGGGAATGTAAAATGCACAGGCTTAATAAGAAACGAACAATTTTTTTTTTTTATTAACTTTATTACAAAGTATATATTAACAAGATATATAGCAAAGTATTTTTTAATTAAGTTTTATTATTATAATTAATCCTTTTTACAATTGAGGTCTACGTATAGAATAAAGGAGGTTAAATTTAAAAAAAATAATAATAATTAAAATTATAATTTTTTTTTCAATTACATTATTGCATTAATAAAACCAATATAATGTACCAAAAATGTTATTATATCACTATAACTAAGCCATTTATGTGTACTGAATGGTGTGGTAGAGGCCTGTAGGCACCCACGCCAGTACCTCTGTTTTTCATAGCCTAAGCCAATTATTTTTTAATATTTCTTTATGTTTTATTATTCTATGACTATTCAGCTTTAATATGAGGACATTAAGCCAAATGCTGATTCTCAGTGACCAAAAAACTAACTAAAGTCAAAGTCGTCAATCCGCCATCTTTGTACGCCATTTTGAGGCAGTGTGTTAACTTTTTTTTGTGAGAACATTGGCTTTTTTTTAATAAATAGTAACAAGGAACACAACGATATGCAATTTATAGGGATGTGGGGTGGAGGAGGGTGCACGGTAAGGGGGTCTGGCCCACCATGTAAGTGTGACGAGTATGAAAAACTCGCGACATCGGTTAAATCATTTTTTTTTTCAAATGAGCTATTCAATAATAACAGTGAAAAGCGTATTGTATCAACAGTGAAAAGTATATTGTGTCGACTAAAAATATTCTCGGAAACTCGAACAACACAAGGTATCAATTCCAATATATTCCAAAACTACTTATTTTGCAATCATCGTCCGTAATGTTAATTAAACAATGAATTATTTTTGTGATATTGCATTATTTGCAACCAAAGTAGTTGAGATAACTAAAAATTGGTTAAAATTAATCCATACAGAGTGTTTCATAACAAAGCATGAAGAACTTAGCATCCTCACTTCGGTGACATTCGTTACATTTTTTTACATCCACATTGAGATTTTTTTTTTTTGTTTGTTAGATTTATTTTATTGGCACCATCCCATTTCTTAAAAACAATATAAAAAAATTAATACCATTACTTTTTTTTTCAACCTGAAAAAACATGTGAAAAAAAAATATCACAGGTAAAGTTACCAAATAGGAGCAACTTTATCCACTGTGTTTTAACTTACGGAAAACACAATAATTTTTTTATTTTATTTTTATAGTAACGATTTATTCCTTTGTTTTATTTATTGTACATAGAGTGTGAATGTGATCTCTGAGCACTATTATAAATGTCCTTGAGACAGATTGTAATATTTTTCAATAAATAAGTTAAATACATAGTAACGAATGCGAAAAATATCATTATCAATTTCGTTTATTCACCTTAGTATTCCATGTCCACCTTGAGACAAAATGTCGAATCTGAAGGGTGCTACTTTGTGGAGTTTAAAAAAAAAAAAATATATAGATTTTGACAGATTCCAATAGATGTGAGTTTTACCTTACTCGTCCCACTGTGCGACGCCAAGTGGAGTCTATACCACACTTGTCATTTGTTCATTTGTCAAATGAAACAAAATAAAGGATGTGGATATTGTTCGCGAATTTAAGAAGAATTTGGTCGCAGGAGCGGTAAAATAAGTCACACAAATAATAATTGGTACTTATAATTATTAATTGCTAAATGGAATTATGCATATCTTACCGGTTATTGTATTTGATGGTTTATAGGGGAGAGGAGTGGAGGTAGGAATTTTCCATGTTTGACAGCAGAGGAGTTAATATTAAAAGTGATAGGACGGAAGGTGGTCGGGGTTTGTGGATTTTCCATTAAAAAGTCTGTGAAGTTGGGACAGTTTTAGGATGTGAGGTTTCTGCAGAGAAGAAAGAATTTGTTTAAAAATTAAAAGGTTTCTGAAGCTAATGAAACTAGTAAAATAATTATGTAAAGAGTTTTCATATGTTCGTCATTCGTGTTAGTCTGTAATAGGGCAAAAAAGAAAAATCGGCAATAAATAATAAAAGTTCCTCTTATCATGTGTATGACTTCTTTGACCATTCCTCCGACCAACTTATCTTTAAAAAAACATGTCTTACACGTTATATTATTAATTTATTATACCATGTCCATCGAACGCGGCCGATTGCATGCCTAAAATCCATTTTTGTATTGATTTAAGACTGCTAATAAAATATTAAAACATTTTGAAGCTGCATTCACCTCCGTCCTGTTACCTTAATTTCATTTTTTCATGTTGAATCACAATTGCTATTCGTTAATTCTAAACATAGTATCTATCTGAAATTAAAAGATTACTAGACATTAAGTGAATTTTTATTTAGATTTAATATTGTTAAGTTATCAATGCGGCCTTTAAATCATTTTTTTTTATTATTGAAATTTACAACTGTATAACGATAAATACAATTAGTAAATATGATATAAGTAACTTGACATGTACAACATGAAGAAAAACTACCCATTGGTAGCACTCCAATCATATTTCGATATTAAAAATCTTCTTTTCAGACGGCTCGGAGGGTTATCAGGAATAGAAGAGGAAGCGAGGTTGGAAACAATAGGGTTCGGATGGCTCAGAAGTTTATTATGAAAGGATAGGTATCTGGATTGAACTAAATTGGAAACATATGGTACATTAAGGTCTTTATGGATGATTTTATTTGTGACAAAGAAGGAGCATTGAGGACTTTACGAAGGATTTTGGATTGTAAGGAATGGATACGAGAGGAATTTGATGGTTTAGTATAGCCCCAAAGCTCGATCCCGTAAGTCCAAATAGGCCTTATAGTAATATATATGAGTCTTTTGTAAATAGATGGAAGTTTAGAGCGTTTGTCTAGTAAGTGCTGCAGTAGTCGAAAACGTCGGGCGGTTTCTCGTAGTATCAGTCTGGTATGGTGGCTGCCTTTAAATCATAAACAACTATTTAATAATAAAAAAAAGTCTGGTTAGTTATTTTATTTTATTTTATTTTCCTCCCTACCCTGCCTTTAAGACAATACGGGAGTTTGCAGCAGTGACTTGATACACATTGTATAACAAATCACTGTTGCAAGTTTATCTTTTTACATCTTTAAATTGCTGTGCACACAGCCTGCTTCATAATTTTGTCTCTTAGTTTATCGTCCTCCATCTTCTTCTCCTGTCCTAATCAGCGGCCTTCCAGGTACTGCTTCTTTACGCCTTTCCAGGGAGAAGTGGGTTGGGCCGACAGTTTTTTCCACCCACATACAAAACTTTTAAAGTGCGGGTAGTTTTGTTCAGACATCAGTTAGGGTAATTGTCTTTCTGTTAGAACGAAAAGCCCTGTCTCCCTCATTAATTTAGCCCTCAATGCCTCATAGCTGGTGCAGGCTACAAGGATGTGCTCAGCGGTTTCAGGTACTCCACAAGTGGGGCATAAGGGATCGATATTTTTACCGTGTTTAAAAAGTTTCGCTCTGAAACCCCCATGCCCCGTGAGGATCTGTGAGACCCAGTAGTTCGGTTTGTTAGTTGTAGGATATGAATGTATTTCGCTTTCTGGGTTTTTATCGAAGGGCTACTCCATTTCTCAATTGTATCCTACTATCTTCTCCCGTGTGTTGGTGGTTTCCGAGATCATCACCCATATTTATTTCTGGAAATCTTGCCAAGCTTTATTTCTTGAACATTTGTTTGGTTACATCTTCTTACAACAGGAAGCGGTGAGATAACACTCCCTCTAGGACCTGTACCGCTTCATACGGTCTGCTAATACGCAACAGGGTCATCCTCCGGATCGATGCCCCAGCTTTTTTCTCTGTCGCTGTGTGAGGTTCCGTCATTGTTGCTGGGGAGGCCCCTAACGTTTGTCAAGTTTAACGAAATTGAGTTGCAAGATTTTCATTACCTACCGTCTATATTTTATTTTTTGTCACTGAGCTAAATTTTATTTTACATTTTATACAATCCAAAATATTTCTGTTCTATAAGTATATTGATCAAAAATTAACTTTTTTTTTAATGAAAAATAAAAATTCTATTTTGTTGATTGGTTCTACTAAATGCTACCCGATTGATTATTTCAATATAATATCTAGTATAAAATTATTAAGATGTTATTGCCTGCTTCAAATATTTTCATTGGAAAAAATATTTTCTACTAAGTTGCAGTAGAGCTGGATGCAGATAACTGGAAAGAAATAGCTCAATATAGGCAAAGGTGGAGTAGGCTTGTTGAAACGGGAAATATCTAAAAATTCTGTGAAGCCAACAGCAAAAAAAATCTTGTTTACAACAGACAACAAACATAATATTATGATGGAATAACAATTTTATTTTATTGAAACAATGGAAGTAATGTCAATATATATCAACCATATATACCTCTCGAAAATCAACACACTTTTTTGCTATTAAGTTTTCATTTATAATTTAAATCAATCGTACAATGATGGAGAGTAATTTTTTTATTATATGAAGCAATCGGTTACAGTTTCTATCGTTGACCATTTTGTATTAAAATCGTTTTCACGCATTTATATACTATACACTTTTTTAATTAATAGTAAGAAAACACCTATATTTATGTTGCTCATAAATAATTATATCTCTCCTTCTGTGTAGGCATTTCTTACATTTTTTCTCTCTAACTTTTCAATTCAGCATCCAAGTTTTCAAAGGTCAAAAGAAAAGGAATGCGGTAACTTTCTATTCGCTGGCATGGACAGTACGGCCAGCTCGGTTGCACAGTCAAAGAACACTTTCCATCCTACTTCAGAGAAAGTAGTGGTAGTAGATTTTTGAAGTTTTAATCCATTGTATTATTGAATATTTATAAAAAAAAGATATTTTAAAATATTGGGAAACTGAATGATTTACGAGGCATTCAATTCTCATAAAAAAAGATATTTTAAAATATTGGGAAACTGAATGATTTACGAGACATTCAATTCTCATAAAAAAAGATATTTTAAAATATTGGGAAACTGAATGATTTACAAGGCTTTCAATTCTCGAGGCTATGTTAGAGTTCGACTGAAGTAAATTATTTAAATTTCATTTCATATTACACAAACATCGATTATGTTGTTCAGATATCCTCCTGGGTTCCATACCTTTATAAGAGAGGTACCTTAATTGAGGTTAGTGAGGTGAAGGATGCATGCTGAACTCACTACCTCCTTGTATAACCGTTGATCATGAGGCAGCGTTCTTAACAAGTCTTGAATTCAAGGCGCTCCATGAACACTTCTTATTCTCAAAATTATTTCTCCCTTATTAATAAGAATAATTATATTTATCATACATAATAATATAAATTGGTAATAAGGCGTGATGTGTAGATTTTTAAAGAAATTAAAAATTAGTCCGAACTGTGGTTTCATTCCGTTTAATTCATGATGATAAAAAATAATATGTATATTACATCGACAAAAAGACAAAATCTGTAAGAAGACGATCCTACCGTCTGCACCATCTCCTCACATCCTTAATCTTCTATCTCGCTCAGACTCAAGTTACCCCTCTTTGCACACCTAACTGAAAACACACATCAGCAATTTAAAGACACAATGCTAAGAAAAACTGTGACAATGGTGTGGAAGAAAGAAAAACCTCCGGCTCTCCACAACATACTGGATACCCCAACGATCACGGAGTTTATCAGGAGGACTTAAATACCTCCATAAACCATTATTCTCAACTCTAACACTGCCACCTTGGCCAACGTGATGGCAGAATACATCATGAGAAAGTAACATAGACGTTCAGAATTAGTAGAATATTCAGTCTGCATATCCAAGACTGCATGAAAACGTAACCTTAAAATAGCTAATTAAACCTCGTTTCAGGAAAAAGCTAAATCTCCTACGTAATATACTCGATAATAAATTATTCAAATTGGTGGTTTGGCAAAAAACAAAAAAAAAAAAAGTTATACAATTTGAGCAACGAATAGTACAATTAAATTAATAGTTGTATAATTTGTAAAATGGGGATTGGTCCGCCATTAATAAAGTGCTTTAATAAATAAATAAAATAAATATCTAGTCAAATGGACAATATTTTTAAATTAGCTGTTTTTAATCATAAGAGACTTTAAACCGTATTTTTTATACTTCTCTGCTATACTATAGCGTTTCTCATGGATAAGAATCGGACGCTTTTGTAGTAGATATTTCAGTAATATCAGACAAACGAATGTCGACAAGTTATGTGTTTTTTAAAATGCTATATTATTAATTGTTTTAGTATTTTTTGTATACAGTTATAAATATCATATAAATAAATAAATAAATAAAAATTAATTGTTTTAACTTTTTTAAATTTTGAATCAGAATAGCTAGCAGCTAGTAGCTAGCAGAATAGAATGAATCCCTTGAGTCTTTTAGCCTTGAAAGTAGATTAATAAGCTGAATCGTTTCCTGATTTCTAACGGTGTCATAAATTAATATATTGATTTGATTAATTTTTTACTCTCTTCATTTCAATAGTGTCGCATCAAAATTTTATTAACAGACCAATTATTTTATTTATCGAGTTCTATTTTACTTGTACTATTAGCTACTATACCAGTTTAATTTAGAATTCAAAGAACAGGTTTGTATACTTGAATAAACACTGGTTACTGCTAGGAGTTTTTAATTGTATCTACACATGTTATCTGGTACGTTTTATCGCTATATTTTATAAAATATTTATGGTCTTTAGCCATAACTGGTTAAGTCAAAAAATAGTTTTCAAGAGTTCTGTGAATTGAGATCACCTCCCCTAGCCTTCTGAACACCGTGAAGAAGCTGGTAACTCACATCACTAAAATTTTTAGAGTTCTAGACGAGAACTGTGGATTTACTAACTCATTTACGGTGTTTATAAGGCTTGAGAGATGATCTCAATACACAGAGCTCGGGAGGACCATTACTAGTTACGGTCAGAGACCAGGGATGTTAAGAATACCTGTTCGACTATCTCTGGGAAGTGCTGGGTAGGCTAAGACCAAAGACATCAGCAGCTCGAATCACGGCTAAACCATCTTGCTGACGGATCAAATATCTTAGCATAGCCCTATCAGTAAGATCCTCGTCTGAATAAGTCAAGAGCCGTATGGTGTATTTTATTTATTTATTTCCTTAGTAGAATTAAGATTAAAAATCGAGAATTTTAATAATAATCAAACAATAAAAATTATTAAATACACTATGCTGAAGCCGATTTTTTTTTTTGGCCTGAGTTCTTGTTAACTATAAACATATTTCTGCATAATTTAGTTTTAAATTGGTTCGTTTGCTTGTTTTTTTCTCTAAAATGATTTTATCGAAATAACTGTTATAACGAAGATGAGAAAATAATATTTAAGAAACTAGATAAATAAATTAAGGCAATAGTAATGTTCGCCACAAATGTTACTTAATACAACGTTTCAGCCAAGAAGATCTTAAATTTTTTTCATTATTAGTTCAACTGCATTATTATACAAAGACATACATACATTTAACTATATTATGATAAACCTTTCATACAATTATAAAATATTTAACATTTCTCACCCATTGAATGCACTTGCTGCAGACGACCTTCATATTATCATAAAAATTCTCTATTGCCAATTAATGATATTATGTAGCACTTCACCTTGTCCCAATGAGAATTTTAATTTCTTCCACTTTTTTTTTTTGGCCAGAACTAGAATTGTATCCAAGGAGGAGGCGCACTTAGTTCTGGCTTCCCTAATTTTTCTACATCTTACTCTTCGTAAACTTATTTAAATAACTTACTAACTTAACTTATTACTAATGACATCGCTTTTATAGTATTAGTAAATTATAAAATATAATCCATTATTACATTTATATATCCATTATTATATTATAACATAAAAATTCTACGAAACATTGTCAACGCACCTTGGTAGTTTTCAAGCTGCAATCTACATAACGACTTAAACATCCCAAGAGTAAAATCGTACATCCACGACAATACACTTCATTCATTTCATTCTTCTACTCTCAATCATTCAAACCCACACGTCCTGTCTCTTTCTTCCTCCCTGTTACCTGGTCGACGCAGACTAAAAAGAAAATGGCCAAGAGAGCTACTCCTACTCCGCAATAACAAAATTATTTTACTCAAGCAAACTCGCAATCGATGCCTAATTCATTAAATTAGGTAGGTGCGCTGCTGCTCAGGTGCAAATAGCTTAAAATGTTAATATAATCCATTATCATTTGTAAGTGAATGTGGTTGATTTTTTGACCATTGAAGAGAAGTTTTTTGGTATGTTCAGTTAACATGCAAAGTAAAAATGAATAAATTATATTTATTTTTATTCACTATGTGCGACGTTTTGTCCCAAGTTTCAGGCATTCATCAGGGCTAAGCACAGACAAGACAACATATAATACAAATATTGAGAAATGACGTACTGTACGATGGGGTAACTTTCGGACACTTTTCGGAGTTTTAAGCTGCTTTTATTTTTATTTCCAAAGTTAAAATGCTGAAAAAAATGTTAATATGTAAGGTCAGTCTTCATCTTACAAAGAATGGCAGAACAATAACTCTAGAAACAAGAGTATTTTACTAAAAAAAAATTAAATTAGTCATAACTTTACCCAGTTGATTGGGGTAAAATTGGGACAGTACATTATCTCAATTAGAAACGGCAGGAAACATGACTTTGTACCAATGTCACCCCGCAATATTGTGCATGGCCATTATTTACATAAGAAACAACAGAAAACTGAATATGTACCAAACATTATTCAAACACTTCGTAGAGTTTAGTTTTTGTTAACTGAAGCCAAGAGATCGCTGTAAACATGCAGCTCTTTCACGTTGGAAATTGGCCCATAAATCTACTGAACAATTGTAAATGTATATTAGTGAATTTTATTAGACATTGAAGGTCATTTTCAATTAGAAGCAGATATTAATACTTCAGTAATCTGATGTTCGCAGTTCTTGAGGAACCAGCGAAAGTTTCATAAAAACATGAATTTTCAGAAAGAAAAAAAAATGAAAGAAATAAAACCTCACAACGAGTGAAGTGAACAAGAGTCTTCAAACTGCCGCAAGGCAGTAACGCAGCACATGCCTACAAAAAGCACGTTTTTGCAGACCGAACCAACACAGTGTATCCACCACGGAATCACCACAAACTAAATTTTACCCGCTGTCCCCAATTTACCCTATCTTATATTATATACCATAACATTGATCTTCATATTTATATAAATATTGAGTGATCTTTAAAAATTTGATACATATAAAATGATATATATTATTTCTCAACATTTATATTATATGTTATTTTGTCTATGCTTTGCCCTGATGAAGTCCTGAAACTTAGGGCTAAACGCCGACACAAATGGAATAAAAATAAATATAATTTATTTATGTTGACTTTTTATCTCTACTGAACAACGCAACCAACATCACTTCTATTATTCACTACAATCAACAATCAATTCACTATCATTTTATATTTTCCACTTTTTATTGCATTTTTGCCCTGTGAAGTGCCTTGTTATCTGTAGTTTTAAATGATCTTCATCTTACTGCTTGAGCCCCAGGGGTAGCTATATATTTAAATTTTTTGGAATGATTATTTTCAGGGAAAAGGAAAAAAATAAAAGCTTTTTTTAATCTCTTTCCCTGCTGAAATTATCTGTCATTTTGATAACGTGACAACTTGTATATTGGTCAATTATATTCAAGGCATTAGTTATGATATTATGAACTTTAAGACTAAAATAGTTCGCAAGAATGATATAATTCAACCGTCACTGTAGGTAAATTTTTATTTATTATACGGAAAGCCACAAGAACTGAGTTAGAAAGGAAATAATTGTTTCATTTCGTTTCTTTATCTCGTGTAATGATATAATTCATATCGCACCCTCGATGAAACGCTATAATAGCTTTAATTCAAACAAATATTCAGTTCTGTATGTAGTTGACTCAATATCTACTAATTCGTTATGATAATCACTTTCACAATCAAAAAGTTTTTACCCGAAGATTTATTCCTTGTCCTTGAAACGATTGTTAAAATTATAACAATATTGCGTCAGAATTCGGTGATAATGTTTGCTGTTTAAGTTGTTCTGTGCCTGTTGCAGATAAGACAGTCACACATCGAGGCGAAATGGGAAAGTACGTGCAAAAATGCTAATTATATCAACATATACGAAGAAAAGTGAAACTCAGTTAATCATTTTTACTTTAAGTCAGCTAATTGTTCAACACAAAACTTTTTCAAATGAAAATAATTTGGAGTAATAATAGATTACAGATAACATTTTATCAAACAGCGCAAATTGTTATCAAGGATATAAAATAATAAACAATTTTAAATTACTCTGAAATAAATTATTTATTTATATATATATATATATATATATACTTTATCTTTATACGATAAGTATACATTATTAACTTTATTTTAATGCTGATTTTACAATTAAAGCTTCCCATATTTTTTTATTATTTATCGTGCTAAGAAGTTTAGAGGAATCGTTGAAACATGAAACGTCTCAACTCAACCTAACGTAGGTCAAAATAAAGGTATGATAAGCTAGAAATACATATTTGAGAAATCAGATAAAAATTTTGTAACTCAACGTTTATCAATTCATTGATGTCGAAGCATTTTTTCTCTATTCTTTTAGTTCTACTATCTATCTCGGTGTTGCGTATTTTTGAACTACAACAAAACAAAACAGTAGTAAAAAAAGTACCAATAAAAAAGGTTCCTAATCGCAGATGTTGGTCTATTAGTGTCCCCAATCAGTGAAGATCTTTTTGCCGGCAATCCGTGCACACGCCCAGGGGAATTGAAATGAAAGTGAGCGCCTGTAACTTTTTGAAAATTATAAAAAACAAAAATGAGATAAATTAATTTTAGCCTAATAATAAAGCAACTGAATTCGAGACATGTCTGGTATATTTCACCGTCCGCGGCTTTTCTCCGAGACTACCGGACCGATTGCTTTGAGATTCGGTATCAATGTCGAAGGCCACCGAGGATGATCTACGGAACTCGCCATTACGTGACTTGCAACCGACTATAGCAACAAAACGGCTGTAACGATTTCGATGAAACTTGTCTAAAGTCTCCTCATTTGAAGCCCATTAAATTTATCTATATAATATACTTCACCAAAAAGAAGCTAGAAAGAAAGTTACGATACGAGTGGTATAATTAGATTTTCCAATAACTCAAAAAGTATATAATTATTTGCTGTTTTTTGGTCATTTAAAAATTCGCGAAATTTCTAAAAGAAAAAAAAATTTAGTGTCCACTCACACCTATCAGACTTTCGTACCTATTTCAGAAAAACTTTTATGTCTATATATGTGTCCATCAAGAAACAAAAAAAAATTTGAATTAGATTTACTTTACTGAAAATTGATCAAAGAAAAGGTTTGAGTACGATTTATTTGATAAACTAAAGCAATGTCAACCGGCTTAAGGTAGATCAGTGTAAAAATTTCATTACCCTTTAATATTGTTGATCAAAAACCTTTTGTCACCCCTAATTTTGTCAAACAATAATTTCTGTTAAAAGTAGAGGAAATAGTGAAGCTTGTGTGATGCGGGCAACAGACATTCTTACTTTCACATAGTTATCTATTTTATCTCATTCACCCCTTTCTTACACCAGGATATTGAACCCGTAATCTTACATTGCAAATTGAATAGCTGTAACTTCGTTAATAGTTGTCCGAAATGAATGATTTTTTTATTTTTATATAGTTTTGTAGGGAATTTCGTTATCTTTAAAACAAAACAGCTTAAACGGGGTTTCAGAGGGCTCTGATACAGACAGACTACTGGCTACAAAATGTTTTTTTCGGACTCAGAGTGTTCTGAAACGTATAGATCTGTCGAAAATCGCATATCGGAAATTTGATTCAGTACAGGATATTCGATCGCAATGCTTTCCTTACCTAGTATAGGTAGGAAACTAATAAATTAAAATAGAAAATAAAATAAGCTGTATCGCTAATACTGGTTCGATTCCGATGATTTTTTGTTTTGTTGATAATTTAATTACCTTTCAAAAGTTGTATTATACATTTTACCATTCTCAAGATTAAAAATCACAGCTCGCTTAATTGAGTACCTATTGGAGTTTGTTAATATATTCCTATTACGGTCACTAAGAAACCTAAACCTCAATCCGATTGACCAGATTTGGACACTGTTCAAGTTCAGCTATGTCAAACCAAGGTTCCATACCTAATACTAGTTAGCTTATAAATATTATAATTCATCCCAGTAAACCGATTTAACAATATCATATCACTTGATTTAAAGCGTGGCTTATTTTATTTAAATTTCCTTGGTACTAATAAATCTATGTAAAAAAAATGATTTAGTGGCAACCTTAATCCTAGACATATTTGTAGTTTATTACATTTCATTTTAATACCCAGTGTATCCTTCTTTAATCCTAATAATTATTCCTAAAATTTATCATAAATATATATATATATATATATATATATATATATATATATATATATATAATACTACTTAATTATATATATATATATTATATATATAAATATCATAAAAATGAATAAACACTGCTCTATTCGTTTAATAATCTGCCTTATATATAGTTGTCATGTTTATTTACATTACAGGATGGTATTAAGGCTGATATCGCCAGTCTCCGGTCTTTATTATAATATATGTATCATATATATATATATATATATATATATATATATATATATATTGAGTAGTATGAAAAAATCGAATAACACACCAAATTATTATAAAAATGATTTTATTTTAAAAGTGTTTTTATCATCTTAATTGTAAACTAATTTAACCTTGCATACTCCTGTCCTACAGTATCCTTTAATAATTCCCTACTTATCCCAGTTGAACAAATCCGTTACCTAGGACTCCACCTGGACAAACGACTCACATGGAATCCTCATACAAGACAGAAACGACAAGAAACCGCTCGACGTTTCCGTCTACTCCAACACTTACTAGACAAACGCCTTAAGCTTTCAATCAATTACAAACGACTCATATATATGACAATAATAAGATCTGTTTGGACTTACGCAATTGAGCTTTGGGGCTCCACTAAACCATCGAATTCCTCTCGTATCCAATCCTTACAATCCAAAATCCTCGTAAAATCCTCAACGTTCCTTACTTTGTCACAAGTAAAATCATTCATAAAGACCTTAATGTTCCATATGTTCAAGTGTTGAAGTGTTGAAAAAAGTGATCAACTATTGGACAAAGCTAAGCTTAATGAGTGACGAAAGACTACCTAGATAATGCTTTAATAGGCTTAGAGCTCTAGACTCATCCATTGGAAAACCTGATCCAACTTACAACTGGGTTACCCAAGTAAAGATGATTGTGGCGGAACTTGGATGTCAGGGGCTGTTTTCTTGTGTTTTCTCTCAAGGTCTGATGAGGTTCAAAGATGAAATCATGGAAAAAATAAGAAACCATCACGCATCCAAGGACATCGACAGAGTGTTAAACTCTAAATCAAACCCAAGATATAGAAAAATCTGCTCCTTTAATGTTACCAGACCAGAGGATTATCTTCAGTTCAGGGCTCTGAATTTAAACAAATTAAGAGCCGTTAGTCGTCTCAGAGTAGCAAGTAAAGATTTTATGAAAATATACTTAAAAGATGCTACTTTGACTATTAAATCCAGTGAGGTATGTGGTGCATGCAACTGCCTTGTAACTGACCCGGTAACTCATTTTCTGATCCAATGTATCAAGTTCAACGAGCCGAGAAATAAGTACTTGAAGGCATTTATCACTGAATCCAGAGAAGATGCTAGTGTGGAGGAGATACTGAAAATAGACACTACGAAAAAAATAAACCAACTGTATTATTTCATACAGGGCTGTTCATTGAACTGTTAAGTGGTAAAGTTAATCATATAACATATATTAATTCTTATTTATATTGTCATTTGTCTTATACCTCTCGAATATTAAAAAAAAAAAAAAATGTTTTACTATTTGTTATGTATATATATATATACATCAGAAGTGCTAACATCTGGCGGTTGGGTACCTGAGGGAGGGTAACCCATTAGGACAACCTTTTGTAAGTGGTAATAAAAACCCTTAAGAACCACCGACAAAGACCGACAACTGAGTGTTTAAACAGGATCCCGAAAGACCTTTTCACACCTTCCACCAGAAATACCTAAGTCTGTACCTGCTGCTTTACCTTGGCCTGGGGGAGAGGGCGTGGTCATCCCTTAGGCTGAGAATATTCAGCCAATCAGGAAAAAGACTACCAAAAGAGAGGGGGATGGAGAAAGGTGGGAAATAGAGAATTGGGACTGAACACTTCTTCTTGGGACGCAGCTGAGAGCACTTCCTCTTGGGACTCGGGGAGGAGAGCTGGGACACAGGCTGAGACTGGATCAGGAGAGGCGGAGAGAGGAAGACGAAGACAGCCGGAGAGAGCAGATGGACGGACTAGACGCTGAAGGAGAGCAGAGACAGGGAATCCAGATATGACGGCTAGAAACACTATGAAGGACCAGCTAAGTGGTAACAAGCATTTAGTTATACTAATGTAAATTTGTGTTGGCAACCATACATCATTAATTAATATAATCAATATAACACGTAACTTTAATCAAATATCAAGCATTCTCCTCTAGTATGATTCTCAACTATTCATTATGCATATAGGTTTAGTTATTATTTTGTATATAGATGTTTTTTGGTTTTATTTAAGCTTGTAAATATAATAGTTAGTAAACCAACGTAGTACTTTTACATTCTACCTTGCATGCCACCAATTAGTATATAGAAACAAATAGTAAATTTATAAACATGATACCTTTAGAAAGGAAATCCAATAAAAATTATATGGTTCAATCTAGGATACTACAGTAGGGGGTCTGTGGTATCTAACATTTCAATACAAATATAAGTATTAAATACAAATAAATGCGATTCCTGGAATCCCTTACTCGCCGTAGAAACGCGAGGCCAGGAACATAGCAATATATATATCGTTTACTAATCTGTTATTATATAATATATTATTATATTAGTCATACTTAATGCTGTGGACATTGTTAATGTTATGTTTGAATGCAGTACTAGACTCAAGATCTAATATTGTTAAATATACCATTATATTTATTTGTACAGGAATTTCCTTAGACAAATAAAATCAACTATCTATCTATGTTCCATATGTTTTTGATTTGGCCCAATCCAGATACCTATCCTTCCATAACAAACTCCAGAACCATCCGAACTCTCTCGTTTCAAACCTTGCTTCCTCCTCGATCCCTGATAACCCTCCGAGGAGTCTGAAAAGAAGATGGCCTCGTGATCTACTTATGTAAATATATTATTAGAGTGCTACCAATGGGTAGTTTCTCAACAAGTGTTTTCATGTGACTGTATTATTACTGTGTGTACATTCACTAGTTGTATTTATTTATAATACAATTGTAAATATCAATGAATAAAAAAAAAAAAAAAACCTTGCATACATTGCATATGTAATCTATATATTTATCCTCTAAATAATGCTACCTTATTGTTTGAATTACAATACTTTATTATTTATTTCAGTTTTACCCTTTTTTGTTAATGTCAAGTGTCGTTGTGTAAACTCTAAAAAGCTTAGTAAAAATTGTTCAAATAATGGGATTCTTTGTTTTCATCAGTAATTTAATTTAAAGGAAGAAGATGGTCCGGGGTTGAGGTCATAAATAGGCTAAATAGTGGTAAAACTATTTTATTGAAAGGCGACGTTTCGACCCGACTTTGCAGGTCTTCTTCAGGGCTAGAACGGACAAGATACAAAAATATAGAGAATTGTGGCAGTTACCTAATGTTTAGACAAAATTTATAAACAATGTGAACAAACTTATTAAAATTATAAACAGTAAGTACAATAAAATATGAACAAAGTGGGCTGTGTAACACGATCCTAAACTGAAGTAAATAGATGCTAACAATTGTTGTTACTCAGCTTACTTTGTTCATATTTTATTGTACTTACTGTTTATAATTTCAATAAGCTTATTTACATTGTTTATAAATTTTGTCTAAATGTTCTGTAACTGCCACAATTCTCTATATTTTTTGTATCTTGTCCGTTCTAGCCCTGAAGAAGACCTGCAAAGTCGGGACGAAACATCGGTTTTCAATAAAATAGTTTTACCACTATTTAGCCTATTTATGACCGCAACCGCGGATCATCTCCTTCTTTTATATTGCAACGGTCAACTATTAAATATCTAATAATTTAATTTAACATTCCATATTTCATTATTTCGCTTTATTTTCAATTTAATGTTACTTTTATTTCAGCAAATGTTAAGGTATTATATTTTTGACATAAAGTTATAATTTTGCATCAACGTGTATTTATGATCAGAGAGAAGCAAAAAGACGTTGAAAGTTCCATTTCTGGAATTCATTATCTCATCAAAAAAATTTTAAAAACCATTCCAACTGGATAATGTTAATAGTTGACATCCACGTAGATCCAAAAAAACAGAGTTCCGCTGCTGACCTCAGAGAAAACTGGACGCAAAACGGTACCATAGCATTCTTACATACCATACAATACCATCTGGGCTTAAACTGATTAGGCAGAACTCAATTTTTCATAAGGATAATTATGAAAAATATGATATTTTGGAATTTCCTGAAATAAAAGTAACATTAAATAGAAAATAAAAAGAAAATATGAAATATTGAACGTTAAATTAAATCTAAAAGGTTACATAAGTTTGCAATTAAAAAGAGAAAATCACTTTTTAATTGAAACAAATACCATTCTTATAAAAATTTGGTTAGTTCGAAAAGTTGTCACACCACTGCATTTACATATATGCTATACCGACATTTTCAGATGCTGTGGGAAATATTCCAGCTGAAGCATTCAAATTATTGAATCGGCGGTTGAGCATGAAAAGCATTTTCTGCTTCAACAACGGAACGGAACTAATCATTCCAATATTGGCCATAATATAACCTAGGAAATACTTCCAGATGTATTTTATTTTAATACATTTAATTATTTTTCTACTAACAGTTTGTTGGCAATTGCGCACTGAGGCAAACCTGATCATAGACGTAGTCCTCCTACTTCCGCACTGCACCCTTGGAAATACGGCTTATATGCCAACGGATTTCATACATTTATAAAAAAAAAAAATAAATAAAAAAAAAATTAAAAGGAAAAAATAAGGACAATATTAAACCATATAACATTAACATTGCACACTTACTTCTATTCAAGCGACATAAATCATATTTCGAAAAACTATTTTTAAAAACCAATAAACACAATTGATTAATAGGAAGGCAAACATTTTGTTGTGTATTTTCAATGTTATAAAATATATTTCTATAGTTCTAAGCTTGCAAAACCGTACAGTTTTGTGATTCACTTTCATAAAATTTAAGAAACCAAATATATAAATTATTCATTCTCATATTTTCTCTTAACAAGCATGAAGGAATCCCCTCGAACAAGAAGACGAGATAACGATTTGGGAAAAGAAACTTCTTTTTTATATTACATTATATTCCTTAGAGTAGTGGTAAAAACAATTTAACTCTCCAGAGAAAAAAATACTAAAAGAACTGATGTGAAAATTATTCCAACAATGCAATATCAAAATGTTTATATTTTTTGTGATTTTTAAAATTTATATTTATTTATTTATTATTTTGTTGTATATATATATATATATATATATATATATATATATATATATAAGTTAAGGTACGGAGCGGGACAGTATTAGCGTTAATACCAAAAGCATTGATGTAAAAAATCTCAGAATGTATATATAGAGGATTATAAGGAACAATAAACCAGTCTTGATTTCGACTTCATGCGTTTTATTCCTTGAACCTTTTGCTTTTTTTTTAAGTGTTTTAAGTCCGCTACGTTTAACTTATATATACATATATACATCATCAAGGTTAATATTTATCTTGAACATTGTTATTTAGGCATATAAGTAAGATTTGATTACAGTATTTATTCTCCCAACAATTATTCTTTTTATTATTCTCCCAACATTTATTATGACGTTTCGGAATCCCCTTTCTTATCCCTTCTTCATACTAGAAATTAGAATATTTTTGTTATTTATATTTTTATTCAATCAATACAATATTTTTTTATATAACTTTTAACAACAATAACTGAAATCCAATAAAGCGATTCCACATACATAGGCGAAACGAGACAAAACATAGAAAAAAGAATGAACCAACATTTTAATGATTCAAAAAATAGTAAAATACACAATTAAACAGCCCTGGTCCATCATAGCTTTGCAAATAGGCATACATTCAATTTAGCACAACCACAAATATTATATAAATAAACAAATAGTATACATAGAAAAATAATAGAATCCATATTTATCATTAAACATAATAAAAAAACAATAAATCATAAAACTGATGCAGCTGAAATAGGGAGCCATTATTCTTGTGTAATTAACAAATTACATATATAAAAATGCTTTAGAATTTGACCATTGGTTCAATATCTGACTGAGCTCTTCCTAAAGGAGTCCACAATATAATTCAAGGTAATAAATTCATTATAGAAACTTGCTACATACATAAAAATAGTAATAATAAAACAAATAAAAAATGAAATTATTGCATTTTAGGAATAAATTATGACAATCTAAAAATTTACAAAAAAAAATTATGACTTTTATTTTTTTATAAGATTTAAGATGATATTAGAATGAGATACTGGTAACATTGGCAATTTTCTGTTATTATTGTTAAAAGTTATATAAAAAATATTTTATTTATAGTAGTAATTACAAAAATATTTTAATTTCTTGTCTGAAGATGGGATAAGAAATTGGATCCCGAAACGTCATAATAAAATACAGAATAATTGTTGGGAGAATACTGTTATCAAATCTTACTTATACACCTCAGAGAAAAAAGTATCCCCCTTAAGACTACTGAAGAGATTGTTATTTAGTTATAATTTTGTTTATATTTCATTTAATTTATTTCTATAATTGAAGGTAGTAAGAAATTTTATAAAAATGGTTATTATTGACTTAATTTTCGTAGTACTAAGCGGTTGTGACATGACAAAGCGAAATCGACTGATTTCAAATTAAAAAACTTTAAAACAATCATAATGGAGGATACATTTAAACAGAGAGGTATTTATTCCCTCGGGCCCTCATATCGAAAGTCGTTGGGGAAGCGGAAGGCCTGAATTGCAGTCTACCTTGAACAAGATAACAGGACTACCTCACAGCGCATATGCCTGTTCTTGACCCCTATCTCCATTTCGCTCTAAGCAATTCAGTCCATCCGATTCAATCCAGGTCGACATTTTATCGTGAATCATCGCTTGTCCAAACATAAAATAAATCGAGGCCATCGATTTTGTTTTACTGAAGATAGTGGAAGGATTCTTATCGAACTACCAGTCGGGAGCTGAAGTTTTACATTTTTTTTATTTTCTTCCGACCTAGCCTTATTCCAATATGAGATTCGGCAGGAGTAACACTAAGTTGAAATGCGTAAAATCACTACTACAAATTTTATCTGCTTCATCTGTGGATTCCTAACTAAGCCAAAGACAAAATCCTACCAATCTAGAAGAACTTCTGTTATTGCTCTTCCTCAGCGTCCTGTGCTCTACCTGTTAGAGGGACTCGCCTTCTTCTTCTCGGGCTCAGAGATCAAAATGAGTGCCGAAAAAACTTTAATCGAAAAAAAAAACTGGTGGTGACTACGGATTATTTCAGAATATTTCATTCTGAATAAAAATTCCAAATGATATAGATGTTCCTAATCAATTTTTCACCGAACATGGAATTTAAATCTCTTGTGTCAAATGATAATTATTAAAATATATAACTATATAACTAAATATATAAATATATAACTCTGCGCAAACACCCTCAGACAAACCGGAAATCTTTACCAATGCTAGTTGAAGTGTGAGAAAAAAAAACAAGCGATAATTTGGTTTTTCTCTCATTTTTCTACACTGTGTTTATGAACTTACTAAGCAGCAATCAAATATTGTTGAATGGGATAAAGATATTTATCGGCTAACATTATATTTATTAAATATTTAAATTTTCACAATAACACACACAGTAGCAAGTACTAGCTATCAAGTAAAGCGTCGCAGTATATCAGAGCCTTTTGTGTTAGAAAGCGGTCTAAAACAAGGGAACTCATTGACTCCTTTCCATTTTTTTTTTTATTTTTTTTTTATTTTAATGAAATTTACAACTGTATTACATGAGAAATACAACAAGTAAATGTGATATTGGTAACATGACATGTAAAACATGAAGAGAAACTACACATTGGTGAAACTCTAATTAAAGTTCTATATTAGAAGGTCCCGAGGTCATCTTCTTTTCAGACGCCTCGGAGAGCTATCAGGGATCGAGGAGGAAGCAAGTTTTGAAACGAGAGGGTTCGGATTGTTCTGCAGTTTGTTATGGAAGGATAGGTGTCTGGATTGGGCCAAATCGGAAACATGGAACATTAAGATCTTTATGGATGATTTTATTTGTGACAAAGTAAGGAGCGTTGAGGATCTTACGAAGGATTTTGGATTGTAAAGATTGGATACGAGAGGAATTCGATGGTTTAGTGGCGCCTCAAAGCTCAATTCCGTAAGTCCAAATAGGTCTTATTACTGTCATATATATGAGTCGTTTGTAATTGATTGAAAGCTTAGAGCGTTAGTCTAGTAAGTGCTGCAGTAGTCGAAAACGTCGGCGGTTTCTAGTCGTTTCAGTCTGGTATGGGGTCCTTTACATTTGAATATAGAAAATAATCAAGAGATCAGGAATGGCTATGTAAGGGACAATATTTGAAATTAATATTATGTAATTCATTTTATTGTAAAATTATTCAATTATGACACAAGTTTTATCTTATGTATACGTCATAGCCATCATTGGGAGATTTTTTTGGAACATAGGAGATTATCCTGGAAGCAGAAGAAGATCGACCTACATTCTAATGAAAAAGAGACAAAGATTATGGTTACAAAAAAATTCGGCAGACCCAGAGGCCGCATCACTGTCAAATGGAGCCTCAGACGTTTGAAAATGTTTAGGAGCTCATTAGCGGATCTAGGATTTAATTTTGAGGGCTTCAGCCCGAAAGCTTTGTTTTCATATAAATAACGATAATTACTTTGGAAACAAAGAAGGAAACCAACTACCTATATGAAATGGTGTTTAAGTGGTTCCTAAAGTCCTTTTAAATGTAATTACACGAACAATAACACTTTAAGAGATAATTTTATAATATTTTTTCCATAAAACATAGTTATATTTTACCATTTTGGGAGGAGGGCTTAGTGGCTGAAGCCTCCCTCCCGAATATCCGTCTGTGTGGGAGCTTACAATATCTTGGTTTTGTTATTAATGACAACTTGGACGAAGAAGAGATGAGAACGAAAATTACAGACGGGAATAGACCAATTTCTTCATTTCAAGAATAATTATTTACTTGATGTATTCATACTAATACAGTTGTAAATATCATAATAAAAGATTAAAAAAAAAAAAAGAAGAATTAAGAGCAAATTGATAAACCGTACAACTAACTTCATGTTTTACAGGACTCTTATAATACTAGTAGTCACATGTAATAGAGAAACACGTATACTTAACAATGAAAGTATCAACCTGTTGGACAGGTTTAGAAGATAATATTGAGGAAAATCCTACGCCCTTACGTAAACATGGCCATTGGAAAAACAGGCGGTTTCGATTAAAATAACCCACTTCTTAAATTAAAACACAATGATTAACATAGTTCAATCATGCTATGAGGATGAGCGACAATAAAGTGGTAAAAAGGATAGGGTATTTATAAATCACTCGGTGTAAAGCAACATCTTCGGCAATTGAGGATAGCTGGAGATAAAGTGAGAGCGTTGGCAGCTATTGAGCAAGCCAAGGGCAACGTCAAGAGATTGCCTATCAAAAATATACGTCTATAAAAAAAATATTGATAGACATATGATAGTTTAATCAAAGGAGTTGTTTTGGCTGGGAAACGATTATATCATTGAACTATCATAAAGTTAAAGAAAACAAAAAGGTCTAACCCAATGATCTTTTCCGAATAAAACTAGATTAATGTAATGATTTTTGTTTAGGTTATCAGTTAAACTCGAACTAAAGAAATATTAACTGTAATATATTATGTTGTGCTGGTGTTTAAATAAAGTTTCTAACCATAATCGTCTGATACCGGTATATAGCTAGCAGAAATCTGTCTGAAAGCCTCTACGTAACAGAATGCCTCAATAGAATGCAAAATACCATGTGACAGAGAAAAAAGCAGATGGATAAATAATATCAACAAAGATGCAATAGAGCTACGTGCAGACAACTGGAAAGAAATATCCCAAGACAGGCAGAGATGGAACAGGATTGTTAAAACAGCAAAAGATCTTAACAGGTCTGTAATACCAACAGAAAAAAAAAAATTAAAAACGTATATTTCCATTCGCATTTTACGTTTAAACTCAATAAACAAATTTGGTTTCGCGTTTGTCAATAATTAAATCCATGTGAATAACTAACACTGACCATATTTTAGAAAATTTCGAAAGAGAGTCCGGCCGAGCTCGGATCATAAGCATCGATCACCACCGGACGATGGGGGCGAATCGCTCCCTCCCAATGTTTGAAATGGTTCAATCCGTCCCCACCAATGTTTTGCATAGTCCCTTACAAACTTTTATATTATGGTATGTTATAAAATAACCTAAAATTTTACAAATTTTTAGAAACAAATGTATTAAAAAAAAACGCTGCAAATTATTTCACAATGGTATATTATTTCCAAACAATTATACATCTAAAGTAGCATTACCTTCCTAGTTACAAACAAAAATAAATAAAAGATGATTCCATTTATTGGACTACACTTTTTTTTTTTTATCATTAGTAATATGCTAAAAAAAACATTAGCATTACTTCAGTAACACATTTAAAATTCAAGAACCAAAATAAAGAATATAACTTTTGCAGTAGAACATATCTAAGAAACTAGAGACCATATCTTTGCTTCTAATCGTCCGATTTTGACCATTTTTTTTTTTATTATTATTATTTTATTTATTTTTTTTTTAAACTTTAAATAATTTTAAATAATCGCGACATCTCTACTAATTTTTTCTGCTTTGATATCGATGAAACTTCCCTCATTTTTTAGGAAATTTGAGACCTATGAAACATCTTATTACAATATTGATAAAAAAGTGTATACTTTTTGAGTTATTCGGAATTTAATTTTACCATCCCTTGTAACTTTTATCCAGCTCCTTTTCGTTAAAGTATGTTACATAGATACATTTAATCAGCGTCGAGAAGAAGACTTTAGCGAAGTTATATTGAAATCGGTACATTCGTTTACGCGCTACAGTCTACAGCAACGAAGGTTTTCCGACCACCATTTTGAAAGTTAAATGCGGATAGTAATGTCGATGAATGAGGGTCATTCTTGGGGGACCTCTGATTTTAAATTCAAAGTTGAAAAAAATCGGTCCAGTAGTTTCGGAGAAAATGAGCGGACGGCAGAGAGGACGGATAAAAATATTTGTATTCGTTTTTTCGAATTATACGCATCCTGAAACGTAAAAGCTCAAATTTTGAGAGAGGGTTAAGTTTTTTAAATTTTTGATTTATCACAATGGTTTATTATTTAAAACAAAAAATGGAAAATATTAATATTCTTAATCGGAAAATTATTAGAAAACATCTTATTTCTTTTTCCGATCTAATACGGAAAATAGAGGGTCATGTATATATTTGATACGTAATTACTATTGTGTAATAATTTTCAATAGTTTTTATATCATTCCTAATAAAAAAAGTCTGCCAAGTCAGTATATCTGCCTCACCGTTTCCACTTGCTAAAAAATATCTGTAAATATTTTGGTATGAGAATAAAATCTGTGAAAGAAGCCGTTTTCGGAAATTCAATAATCCCTTAACATTTACGGGTTTGATATTTACGAATTTTGCTTATCAGCAAATGATAAAATGCGAAAAAGTTCCTCATTTTCAGATTCCATATTTGATGATTCGTAGTTTAAAAAAAAATAATTCCAGTGCATACTGAATATGCAAATCGCTACTGTTAGTGCAAAAGGTCGTATGTAAAAATTGAGTGTTTTACAGGAGAACATAAAAAGTAATTATTCCTTTATGATTTATTAGTATAATTTTATAATGATGTAGAGATGGTTGGCCGTGATATAATATGAGAAGGAGTTGGTCGTGGGGTTGTGGTCATTCCAGGAGGTGCTATATTCCATAGTAGTAGACTGACTACTTATATCAATTGCAGACTACATAATGTCAAAAAGAGGATACAACTTAAAAACTTTTACATACGACCTTTAACAGCAGTGATATATACTTAATAGGCATGTTTTCACTCGTAAAATGGATGGAACGAAAAATCCTTAGGAAAAAATAAACTTTTGGTTTTTTCGGAGTTAACGCAACCAATACTTTTCTCCAGTCAGAACAAAACTAATTATGCCGGAATATAAAAATATGCGTGAAGTTTACACAACTTTGATATTTAAGGAGATAATCTATATCACGACGAGCTGATTGAACTTTAATATAAATAAACACAATCACAAATAAGGATTTTTTTTATGAACTCAGAGTAACAATTAATTTAAATTAAGGAAACTCACACGAGATCTAAGTAACGGTAGCAAGTCATGCCAATAACGTTTGGAATTGACCAAACAATATAGTATAAATTAACTTTTTGAATAAAGCCTAAAATTTTATAACATCATAAAAATATTGTGTTAACCTAACTCTCACTCCATATGGTAAATTTCTTCTAAATTTCACAGCCATTATATTGTTAACAATTATTTATATTAATTTTAATTATTAAATGTAACTAAATGAAATTAATATTAGGTAATTTCTATACTGTTTTGCAATTTTCCTCCAAGTCTGGTTCAAATCGAATGAACAGTTTTCAAACTATAGGCGTGTCAAATAATACATTTTCTGATCTGAAAGCGGAAGATTTTTTTTGGAAATAGTGGATAGAATTTGATAAAATTGATACATTCTTGATTATCTGTTTACCAATCATTAACTCCAAATTGCAGCCAAATAAAACGTGCGGTTTTAAAGTTATAGACGTATCAATGAAAACACGTTTGCGCATATATAAGAGAAAGTAAAGGACAGAATTGAATAAAATTGACACTGCATTATTTTTTATTAATACCTGCTTTTTTCCAAATTTCAGCTAAATTCAACGAGCCGTTTCTGAAATATTGGCATATCCAAGAAAATACATTTACGCGTGCGCAAGCGGAAGCGCTGGATGTATTTTGATAAAATTGATACGGGACCATCTCGACGCCAGCCTGCACAATCCCTGAAAATTTCATGAAAATCGGATAAACGGTAGTAGGTGATATGCCCGTTACATCGATTTGACTACAGGTAGAAACGGAACCAAATTCGATCCTTGATCTTTAAAACGTAAAACGCGAGTGAAAATTTTCGGTTCTGAACACAAAAATTTGTTTAACTTCCCGCACGAATACAAAGCTTCTTCTACCTTCAGTAGTGAGAAAGCAATAAACAAAAAAATGCTTCAGGTGCCTTTTTTGGTTTATAATTTGAGTGTGTGTGGGACCACGATTGGTAATAACAAATTCAAAACAATACTTTCCGAAAACAATTTGTTGCTACAGGATTTTGCAGTGACGGTGTTGATGTACATCATCATTTTTGTTTTAATATCACCTTTGACAAACATACCGACAAGTACGATTGAAAATAACATGTGCTAGCGCGCCAAGAACTAAAGAAGAAAGTCTAAATATTTGTTCATTGTTAACAGCCTAGAAGGCCATATTTACACAGGTGTATGACAATGAATACGTCACAAAGCACCTATTAACGTGATTAGTTAATAATATTAACGTGTCTAAACAGCTATGTAAATCGTCTATTACCTTTTCTACTGACAAAAAGGAACCATTAATTTAACAAATGTTTAAAAAATATATTTAAAAATATACTCGAAGCTCGAAATTTTCTACATAAAAATTTACAATAAACATTACAACAATGACAATACCAGTGATTGTCTCGTAAATTTGAAAACAGATACGATCGGTATATAGTATTCCGAAACATTGGATTATAGCAGAGTTAAAACTAAAAAAAAATCAAAATTCAAATATGTTTTTCTTCTTTCAAAAAAAGGAGTCATTCTAATTTTATTTTGTTGTTATTTAGTCCCTTGAAGGGCTGTCTTAACGAAATTCAGAGGAGTCGAAAATAATCCCGAGCGAGATGGAAGAACTTTAAATTTAAAATAGCTTACCTAGAGTGAAATCGGACATGTCTTCCAAAGTACATGATAAGTACTTTTATTTTTGTTTCATTCTGTAGTAAGATATTTGCTGTCTGTTAACCTGTGAACTTTATAAGTCCATTAAACAATTAATTCCTAAAGGAACTATATTAAATTATGATATAATTCATTAATATATTACTTTATTAAAATATAAGATCACAGGTCAAGATTGGTACTAATTATTTTAAAAAATGGACTCTCCTCCATTCTCTACTAAACACACTGCTATTTCATTTTTTTTAGGTAGAAATGAACCTTTTTATATGAGTTGTAACAATTTCGAAAATATCAAAATGTTATCTGTATTAGGAATATTTTATTTATTTATTTGGTATTTTGTTGTCTCTACCCTGTAGGGTCATTGGCAACGCCTTTAAATTACACTCTGTTGCAGAGTTTTATCACATTCGTTAACGATTTCGTCAGGGTCAGTTATAATGTCTTGTCCACTCTTTATACCAGGCAATTTCTTTGTTTTGGAGATCCCCTTAATGCTTTTCACTTCATTCCAGAGCTCCTTCATTGAAATGCTTTGATTTAATGAAAATACGAAGTCTTCCCATGACGATATCTTGCTTTTCGGTATATATCGTAATCTTTGTATCTCACTGTTTGAGTTTCTTGTAAGTGTGTTTCTTGGAGACAAACTAGTATAGGGTTCTCTTCGCTTATTGTCATTTTAGGTCCTCTAAATGTCGGAAAAATCTGTTACAATTCCATTGAATGATTGTTTTTTGTATGTATTAGGAATAATGTTTAATTTTAAATATGTCTTTACGACAACTAATATAAAGTATAACATGGCTCATACACTACACGAGAAATTTTTTCTCATTTCAAGCTGAAAATTAATATTAAAGTGTTCCATTCATTTTCCATGGAAATTCCATTCAGTTTTTCGTAACTCTCCTCGTGATTGCCAAAGGAGGGCAAACTTTGTCTATTTAATTAGGTATTAAAAACTCTTAAATACCCATTTACTTTCTACTTGGATCGTAAGATAAATTGATCAATAATCGTTAAAAATCTGGCCTACAAAAATATTGGGCCGTTTATCCTATATAACCTCGTCATTTTGAAAATTTGGGGGTATTGGTCACGCCAAACAGCTCAATATTTTTTAAGGTCACTTTTTTTCTGCATTTTGTGTTCAAATTATCTTACGATCCAAGTAGAAAGCAAATGGGTATTTATGAGATTTTATTACCTAATTAAATAGACAAAGTTTGCCCCCCTCTAGATTAAAAACGCATCAATTCCAAGAGTTTTCATAAATAAAATAGTTGTAGGTTACAATGAGATGAAACCATTTACGTAAGTTTCAGCCGGATGTTAATAATTCGATAAAAAGGAATCTGTGCCACGTACTAATATATTACGTATCCATTTCTATAACCTTTTTAGCTTCCCAATAGTATATATAATACATATATATTACTAATCTTAGTTCTGAAAATTTGTTTTCAACTTGGAAAAACATGTTTTATTTGTTTCTTCGTTATCTAATCCACCGTATAACTTCATAGATTATATTCATCCAACTTTAGGTTTATATTAGCAATGAGAGATGGGTAATTATTACAAACAAACAAACTGAAAATTTTAGAAAGAAGTTTCAATAAGTTTGATCCGATTTTTGAGTTCTGCCAGTTTATTTCACAGAGAATAAGACCTAAATGGTATTAAAGACCATTTGATTGATTAATATTATTATTATCCCCTCTAGACTTATTAGAATACTTGTACTTTATAAGACCAGTCCAACTTCACTTCTAAGTGAGCTATTTTATTTGCAGTTCTTCCATTTCGCTCGGGATTATTTTCGACTCCTCTAAATTTCGAGAACACAGCTGGCCAGGGTCATTACCATTCAGTTTTAAAATAAAGGAGTCGATTAAAGACTTGCAAATCACAAAACGAAATTTTATTTATTTAAGCGGGTTTGCATTAAGACGTATTTAATCGAGTTAATAAATAAATCTTATCATAATTGCCTTCTTGATAAAACCAAGTATTTAATGAATGAATTATATCATCAAAATTACCGTTAACTTTGACTACTTTGTCACTTTTTTGTTCTTTTAATATTTTTGCAATTATGTCTAGTGGAATAATAAAAAGGAATGTATCCAATGCAAAAAAAAAATTAAAACAAGAATCGTTTGAACAGTACAATATAACAATTTGATGTATGGATCATTTTTATATTATTTAAACATTAGCCATTTCTGGGTTAAAAAAAAATATATCAACTTTTTGAAGAAAATTTTATATCAAATATTAGTATAGATGTCCTAGGTAATTGAGATTTTTTTTGTATGGTTAAGATAGAATTATTTTGTTGTCATAATTCAGTTCTTTAGAAACAATATAAAAAGAATAATACCAATACTTTTGTTTTCAAAAACATGTAAAGTTCAGAGACATCAAATGATCACATCAAATAAGAATGACATATATATTTCAAGAAATGAGAAAATGTGGCACCTAAGTAAATAAATTTTTAAAAGCCGAAAAAATAAAAAAATATTACATGTAAAGTTACCAATAGAAATAGGGGCAACTTTACCCACTGGTGGAAACCACAATAATTTTTTTTTATTTTTAATGTAGTAAATGTGAAAAATCACATTATCAAGTTCGTTTATTTATCTTGGTATTCCATGCCCAGCTTGTGACAAAATGTCGAATCTGAACTACGCACAGTGGGACTAATAAGATAAAACTCGCGACATCAGCTAAATATATTTTTTTTTCAGTTGAATTATTCGATAAATCAAGTGAAAAAAATATATTGTGCCAACTGAAAATATTCTCGGAAACTCCACGAACATCATAAGGTACAAATAAAGCAGTTTATCTATTATTTTGAGTTCTAAAACAGATTCAAATGGATGTCGCGAGCTTTCCCTTACTTGTCCCACTGTGTTCGGAAAAGATATAAAAACTGCAAAAACTCTGGAGAAATTTTTTAATCTAGGTAAGAGGTTTTTTGAAAAACGGCATGTCGGGCATTCTGAATTAATATAGAATAAAATCATTCTGAGAAGACCAACTGTTATTATTATTGTTATTTTTTTAATAATAAATGAAATATATTTTGCGTTTTGTATATTATGAAAATGAATATTTATTGTATAAGGTTATTGACCGAATCAATTATTAATATCTATTACCTATATTACTGTCAATAATACATAGTGATAAGAGAAGAAGAGCAAATCAACCAGCAATTAAATAAAGATAAAACCAAATACATGATAGTGAGTTGAAAACAATACACCGGTATCAATTACGAGTCACAAAATTGTTTGAATTTTTCTTCAATCTTTTCCTTCGCATTTTCTTTCAGTTTATTTTTTCTATACTTCTCTTCCAGTTTTCCATGACGGAAAGGAATAAATTATATTAGGTCTACATTTATTTATATACTGGTAGACATATTTTCTTGCTCGTTTTTGGTACAGCTTTCTTGACTGAATTAGCCAGATAATAACCAAAACCACAAGTTACCGCAGCTGATGTTTGTATTGCTTACTGTAACACCTTAGCGGTCGTTGACGCAAGGTACTTTTCGATGGAAAACGAAATTCCTGGATCCATTGAGTGGTAACTAATCCTATGAAAATACGAGATTTTTTTTATTATTTCGAAATAACTTATTTGACTCATTTCAACACTTTCAACAAAACAAAAAATATTTTGAAATCCAACAAAAAATATTTTGAAATTCATCAAAAACGTCTAAAATATATTAACTAAAATATAAACGTCTAAAACGGTTTATTAGCCGTAGCTTCATTAATGTGGTAGAAACTAGCATTTTATTTATATTTCATTGAAAATCCCGGAAACTGGTATTTTTATGCATGCCTAAACATTAGGAATATATGAGTAGGAATGATTAGGAATACATCGACATTTGAATTATCGTAACACCATTTTTTTACGAATTTATAGTTCAGTTTCAGCCTGAGCTCATCTTAGAGTGGTGTTCGGTGAGTGTGGTGATTAATATATTTATTTAAGATACAAGATCTTTAAAACGAGCCTAGAATGAACGGAAATTTCGGATTAGAGGAGGATATTGAATTGTCTTCAGCAGATATCCCTCAACATGAAAATGGCCCTAGTGTTGATCGAAACGTTGTTGAAATAAAATAAATAATTTATAAAATGAGTAAAACGGCCTAATTTATAAAAAATAAAAAGAATTTATAGTTTTGTTAAATATGTACTCAGGCTGATCAACGGAGGAGGGGGGAGGCTTTCTGGCTGACCCTCCCCCCAATATTGTTAAATGTAACATCTTTTGTGGAAAAAAAATCTAAAAAATTTATCTCTTTAAGTATTATTGTTCGTGAAATTGCATTTAATAGGAATTCAAGAATCACTTCAACACTTAAATACCATTTCATATAGGTAGTTAGTTTCTTTCTTTCTTCCGAAGAAATTATCCTAATATATACATACAAAAAAAAAAAAATATCGGGCTGAAGCTCACCCAAAATTAAATCCTGGATCCGTTAGTGGCCTCCGTTCATGATTAACGAGAGTAAAATGTAATCATGGTCCTCTAAAATTAATCGATGCTCTTTCTTAATACTCACTACTTCCTACATTCTAAAGAAATATCAAAATAATATTGAAATAACTATATTTTATGTATTAGGTGAGGAAGGAATTAATATTTTTTCCTTGGTCGATTACAATATTCCATTTAGCATAATAGACCAAAATATTTGAACATATTTCTCTACTAAATAAAAAAAAAAAAAAAAACTAGGGTGCGAGCTTTAGATCACACGATAGAAGTGAAAGTATCAACAAAGCGAGATTAATAATATTAAATATAAATTACAAATAATAGCTCATTATAAATTGGATGAAATGCCGAACATTTCCCTCGCTTACATTCAATAAAACTCGTTATAATTTGGTTTTCGACACTATTTTTTCCCTTATCGCCTCTCTAACACGGCGCCGCTTTTAAATACAGTTTTAAAAAACAGCCCATTACAAAGAAAAATAAATGGTGAACAATACCCTCGCTTACAGTATACAGGTCCGATTTTTAGTTCCTGAGATATTTTAATCCATATGCAAAAACACTTTAATTAGTAGACTCTAGCCGACTTTATATAGCATTTCCAAGTCAATTTCAACCTTTGCCAAATCAAATTCAACCTTTTCCAAGTCAAATTAAACCTTTTCCATTTCAAATTCAACCTTTTCCAAGTCAAATTCAACCTTTTCCATTTCAAATTAAACTTTCGAATTTTTGTCAATTTTCGATTTTTTCAGAAATGAAGGCCAATTACTATGTTATCGAAGGCATAGCTTTTGAAAAATACAAAAAAAATTTTGATAACGCGGTTGCATATCCATTTATTTTAACATTTTAGATTTTTTCAGTGTGTTATTTCTATGTCATTTCCAAGTCAAATTCAACCTTTTCCAAGTCAAATTCAACCTTTTCCAGATCAAATTAAACTTTTTCCAAGTCAAATTCAACCATTTCCATTTCAAATTAAAACTTTTCCAATTCAAATTCAACCGTTTTCATTTCAAATTAATGTTTTAATTTTTTGTAAATTTTATATTTTTTTTTAAATAATGGCCATCCCCTCTCCCCCTCCCCTCCAATATGAAAGTCTATTATTATGCTCTCCTAAGTAGAATTTTCACTTACGGATATCGATTTATTGTACCTATTCGGATTTATAGCATTTCCAAGTCAATTTCAACCTTTTCCAAGTCAAATTCAACCTTTTCCAAATCAAATTAAACTTTTTCCAAGTCAAATTCAACCTTTTCCAAGTCAAATTAAACCTTTTCCATTTCAAATTCAACCTTTTTTTATTTATTTAATTATCTTTAATTTTTCGATGGGTGGGTCTGTTATCGTATGAGTAGTTTTTTAAAATAACCTCCTTTTTAAGATTACGTGACTGCGTTTCGAATTATTTAAGTTTTTTTGACTTATTCGATATAAGGGTGTATTTTTATGTTTCCCGATCAGTAAATTTTTAAAATGACATCTATTTTATGTTTACGCCACTGTGTTTTGATTTATTTAAGTTTTTAGAATTTATCCAATATAAAGGTCTACTTTTTTGTTTCCGGAGCCGTAGATTTTGAAAACGACCTCCATTTTAAGATTAGGCCACCGCGTTTCGACTTATTTGAGTTTTTCGGATATTTTTCATATGAGGGTGTATTTTTATGTATCCGGAGCTGTAGATTTTGAAAATGACCTCCATTTTAAGATTAGGCCACCGCGTTTCGACTTATTTGAGTTTTTCGGATATTTTTCATATGAGGGTGTATTTTTATGTTTCCGGAGCTGTAGATTTTGAAAATGACCTCCATTTTATGATTACGCCACTGCGTTTTGACTTATTTAAGTTTTTCGAATTTATCCAATATTAAGGTCTACTTTTATGTTTCTTGAGCCGTAGATTTTGAAAATGACATCCATTTAATGATGACGCCATTGCATTTTGACTTATTTAAGTTTTTCGAATTTATCCAATATTAAGGTCTACTTTTATGTTTTCGGAACCGTAGATTCTGAAAATGACCTCTATTTTATGATTACGCAACTGCGTTTCAACTTATTTAAATTTTTAGAATTTAACAAGTATAAAGGTCTAATTTTATGTTTCTGGAGCAGTAGATTTCCTCCATTTTGTAAATGAACCAATTTAAAGTTTATGCCACTGTTTTGGATTATAAAAGTTTTTTTTTTACTTTTTCGGTATAAGGATCTACTTATATGTTATCCGAGACGTATTGAAATTTTTCTAATCTTTAATATTTAAATTTATCTAATATTTAAGCTCCATTTTATGATTAAGCCGCTGCATCTTGATTAATTAGGCTTCATTTTGGATTTTTTCAATACAAAGTTTCATCAATATGTTTTCGAGTATGAATAAATAAATAAATATTATGAAGCTAAAGTAAAATTAACCACAGAATACAAACTAAAAAGCCGAAAAGCAACTGGTAATAAATTTAACCTTCCGTATTCAGATTTTTCAGCTAATTGTTCGAAATCTTATAATTTTGTGATAGGAGACCACAACATTAAAAAAGATAACTAAAATTAAATTAAAAATGAGACAATACATATTTTATTTATTTTGATTAGATATTTTTATTTATTTATTGAAAAATAAATTAATCCTTCGTATTATGTTTTTTATTCGAAGGAAAAATCAAAAACACTTAACAAAACCGAAACACAGTGGCCTAATCTTAAAATGTAAGTCGTTTTAAAAACTAAGGCTCCGGCATCATAAAAGTAGACCTTTAAATTGGATAAATTCGAAAAACTTGAATAAGCCGAAACGCAGTGGCGTAATCTTAAAATGGAGGTCATTTTCAAAATCTACGACTCCGGAAACATAAGAATACACTCTTTTATGATAAAAATTCGAAACACTTAAAGAAATCGAAATGCGGTGGCCTAATCTTAAAATGGAGGTCGTTTTCAAAATCTACGGCTCCGGAAACATAAGAATACATCCTCATATGAAAAAAATCCGAAAAACTCAAAGAAATTGAAATGCGGTGGCCTAATCTTAAAATGGAGGTCGTTTTCAAAATCTACGGCTCCGGAAACATAAGAATACATCCTCATATGAAAAAAATCCGAAAAACTCAAATAAGTCGAAACGCGGTGGCCTAATCTTAAAATGGAGGTCATTTTCAAAATCTACAGCTCCGGAAACATAAAAATACACCCTCATATGAAAAATATCCGAAAAACTCAAATAAGTCGAAACGCGGTGGCCTAATCTTAAAATGAAGGTCGTTTTCAAAATCTACGGCTCCGGAAACATAAAAGTAGACCTTTATATTGGATAAATTCTAAAAACTTAAATAAGTCAAAACACAGTGGCGTAAACATAAAATGGATGTCATTTTCAAAATTTACTGATCGGGAAACATAAAAATACACCCACATATCGAATTTGTCAAAAAAACTTAAATGATTCGAAACGCAGTCACGTAATCTTAAAATGGAGGTTATTTTCAAAACTAGGTACAGGACAGCATAATACTAGTCCCTAAGAAATCCGAATAGGTACAATAAATCGATATCCGTAAGTGAAAATTCTACTTAGGAGAGCATAATAATAGACTTTCATATTGGAGGGGGGAGGGGATGGCCATTATTTAAAAAAAAATATAAAATTTACAAAAACTTAAAACATTAATTTGAAATGAAAACGGTTGAATTTGAATTGGAAAAGGTTTAATTTGAAATGGAAATGGTTGAATTGACTTGGAAAAAGTTTGATTTGATCTGGAAAAGGTTGAATTTGACTTGGAAAAGGTTGAATTTGACTTGGAAATAATTGAATATCACATAGAAATATCACACTGAAAAAATCTAAAATGTTAAAATAAATGGATATGCAACTGCGTAATCAAATTTTTTTTTGTATTTTTTAAAAGCTATGCCGTCGATAATATAGTAAGTGGCCTTCATTTCGAAAAAAATCGAAAATTTACAAAAATTCTAAAGTTGAATTTGAAATGGAAAAGGTTGAATTTGACTTGGAAAAGGTTGAATTTGAAATGGAAAAGGTTTAATTTGACTTGGAAAAGGTTGAATTTGATTTGGCAAAGGTTGAAATTGACTTGGAAATGCTATATTAGGGACTAGTATTATGCTGTCCTGTACCTAGTTTTTAAAATAACCTCCATTTTAAGATTGGGCCACTGTGTTTCGACTTATTTAAGTTTTTTTGATTTATTCAATACAAGGGTGTATTCTTATGTTTTCTGAGCCGTATATTATGAAAATAAGGTCCATTTTATGATAAGGCCACAGCGTTTTGACTTATTTAAGTTTTTAGAATTTATCCAATATAAAGGTCTACTTTTATGTTTCCGGAGCCGTAGATTTTGAAAACGACCTCCATTTTAAGATTAGGCCACCGCTTTTCGATTTCTTTGAGTGTTTCGAATTTATCCAATTTAAAGGTCTACTTTTATGTTTTCGGAACCGTAGATTCTGAAAATGACTGTATTATCAACTATCAACTCAAATCAAGTCAAAATCAACCGAATTTGACTTGGAAAAGGTTGAAATTGACTTGGAAATGCTATATATCCGAAATCTGACTGCTCAATCTAATTCAGTCTTTATCAATTCAGTCATTATTAACAGAGACTTGATCTGACATAATGATATGTTAACTCCCATAAACTATGTAGTGCGATTTTATAGGATTAAACAATAACTATAGAAACCAATGTCGACAATATTAAGATAACTAGTTGACCCGTGCGAATAATTCGAGAAAAATTTTGTTTAGTGAAGAAATATCAAAATAATATGGAAATAAGTAAACTAATGGACTGTATAATTGTCCAATTTTTACGATTTTCATTTTGTTTTGTAGGTAATTTAGTAATCTTTCTAATTATCATGGGTACAATAAGTAGAATAAAATGCATACTTTTTTGAGTTATTCGCAAATAAAGTATCTTTTCCTCATAATTTTTTTTAAAGGAGATAGGAGGGATAGGACTATTATAGGACATGTGAAGGAGAAGAATATCTTCAAAATGATTGGTCAATCATTGGATTTGATGAAGAATTGACGAATTTATGGCGAACCGACAAAAAACACCTATTAGAAATAATATATACTATAATAGCCAGATAAATCCAATTAATCTACTTTAAATCAGATGAGACTCCCTGAGGCTTAAGACCCAATATAGTCGATGTTGGCTGTTCAAGGCTAACTCTTCCAAACAGTTGAAGATTGGATCAGCTTGGCAAGCAATTAACCTTCTGCCTGACAGTTGTGAAGTACTGTTGAATGATTGTTAGGCAATTATTGTGCAATCAGCTGATAACAGAAAGATGCTGGTTTTGTACTCAAAGAGATTAATATCATTTTTTAATATCTTAAAGAGTGAATATTTTTTTTAAGTATTGCAGTATTGTATGCAATAGTATTTTATTAACGCATCCGTCTATTTGATTTATAAAAAATAAATGTAACAAATATCATAGGTCCAGACTTTCCATTTTGATTGGGGGGAATGCGATGGACTATTAATATTTTTCAGCTAAAAGTTCATAATATTAAAACTAATAACTATTTGTGTATCCGCAGTCTATAAAATCATAAAATAAAATAAAAAATAACAACCAAAAATGCATGTGGTACTTAAAAAACATTTTTTTCAGATTAAGCCGCTAGTTTTGTAAAAATGTCTATAAAAGTAGGATATCTATAAGTACATCTTTTTAAGCAACTAATTTGTGAAACGCAAGATTGACAATGTCCTAGCAGTTAAAAAACAATAATACAAAGTTCGTTATTAGTTTTATTACTACTTATAATTTTATATTATAATTCATTCTTATTATGTTATACTCAAAATATACTTTAAAATAGACCTAGGCACTCTTGAAATAATTTATTTCTGAAATAATCATTTCAGATATCGTTATTCCTGAAATAATTTATTCCCGAAATAATCATTTCTGAAATAATGGTCAGGTTATTTCATGAAATAAATTATTTCGGAAATAATTATGAGGTTTATTTAGGGATTTATTCCGGGAATATTTTTCAAATAAATTCTGCCCAGGTCTACTTTAAAATAATTTAATACCCTAAGCAGCCTAACAGTGCAACAAGCATTAGAGTCGAACTGGAGGGGGCGTCCGTCACTCTTGTTATTAAAAAAAATCGATGAGTGTATGAGAACAAATAATTGTATGAGAACAATAAGTGTATGAGAACAAATAATTTTAACCTATTAAGAAAGTGGTTGAACTAGAGACATATTGAATTAAATTACACATTAAATACTACTGCAGTTTAAGAAATAAATTAATTTTTAGGGGAGAAATGACGTCATTGCTCGGGGGACGCCAAGTGTTTAAAGCAATAACTTCTATGGAAATCAATTGTACCAAGACAGGAAGAAGAACACATAGATTTATAACAACAAATAAAAATATTTAATTAAATTGACAAGAGTTTTATAGAAACTTTTTATCGATAAAATTTTTCCCTTGAGTTTTTAATTAGTTCATTAATTTATTCTAAACTTACCCACCAATTTATTTCGGGTCATCCACTTAATAGATCGAAAAATAGTTACTTCATTATTAAGGAATAAATGAAAAAATCCGTTCTCCAACTGTTTACTTTAACCGTATTAAAAGGCTAGTTCAGTTAAGTGAGATAGAACAGAAATTAAATGGTTCCAGTTTATATAACTGCTACGAAATAGTGAATAACTGAGGTGGTTCATAGCGATTACATTGTAATTACATCACGATTTTTATTCATTGTAAGGCTTTTCTTTTTCTATCTTTCACTAATACAATTAGAGATAGAAAATAGAGAAGTCAAATCAGCTCAATCATAAACATTCTTTTGATAAATATCATGAGGTTAATCAGAGGAAATACGCGTAAATGTTAAAACAATTTGTTGGTTTATTTATATGGGATTAAAAAGTATGTGTTTCAAGTAGTTTAAGGAAAGACATGTTATACTCCAGGTGATCAACTTATGGATTATAGCCCAAAGGTGTATTTAGAGAATTTCTGAGCAACGCCGTGGGGCGCTCGGCCTCAGGCTCCCCATCTAAAGAAAGCCTCACAAGAGAGGTTTAGTTGTACTTTTTATGTTATTGTTTTTTAACTCGATGATAATTTTACTGAAAAACATTGCATATATCTTTTTCTCTCGCCTTAATTAGTCTAATTTTAATAAATTTTGATAAGGAGGTTGTATTAAGTTACGGTGAAGAAAATATGCATTGAATCAGTACTGTATATACTAATGCAGCCTCGCTAGTACAGGCGTCCGCAATTAAGAAATATTGGGAAAGTCAAGGCCAGTAATGCCGGTGTTAGACATTTGTTCAATGCCTTGGAGGAGGGTGGAGAGGAAATATGTCAAACACAAAACAGTAGCCCAAAAATCAGTTTATTATTTAGTGATATAATTATCGCTCATACGTTTTATTGAAATTTTTGTGAATTATTTTAAGTACACCACTGCGAAATATTAGAAATCGTGATGATCCCTCTTTTATGAGGGAACAGAAAGTGCCGGCTCTTATGCTCGCTAGTGAAATTAGATAAAGTAAAATAAAGATTCTTAAACTTAAAAACTTTACTCAATAGTTATTTGACACTTTATATAAATGTAGTAATTTAGCCATTTATTTGGATGTATGAAGTAAGAAATTGTCGTATTATCATAATAAATAAGAAGAAAATAACCATTTTAAAATATTTAAGAAATTTCAGATGTTTTGCATTTATTTATTTTTTCAATAATAGCTAGAACCTGATTGTTATTCATTAAAAAATTCTTGAATATGTTAAACATCGATATATTTACAAAAATTTATAAAGAATGTTACCCATTATTCAGACCTTCTAATTTTTATCTTATGTTGATTTTCGAAAAGTTCCTTATATGGGTATGATAAATATTCACTAAAAAGTTAATTTGCAATGCAAACCACCATGCTAGAAACAATGCAGACTGAATTATTTTTTTTCTGTTGGCTATAAGGTAGATGTACTTGTAATAGACACTTTAAGAGAAATATTCAACATTAATGTGAACCACAGCTTAATTTCTTTTTAGCATATTAGCCAATATACCAATTCATATCAATTAATACTTAACAGATACTTTAGTTGTGCTAGTATATGTGGTATAAGATATGAATGTAACATTGCGTCTGAGGAGCACTTAACTAGTAACATGTAACTAAAATAATTGTAAGGTGAGGGGGTAGTGAAGGACAGAGCACCATGTTTAAGAAAAAATAAACCAGCTTCCCCACATAAAATCAACTAATGATTTCTTGTCTCTCTCATATCCACTCTCAGAATTTAGACTTTGCAATGGCCAGGTGATACAAATTAAATTAATTGCCAAAGTACTGCTGTAGAAAGAGTCAAGAGGAAATTTTCATATATTAAAAATACTTGACCTGACACAAATACTCAGAAATAGGTTAAATAATCCATCAACAATACAATAAGGCAACAGTCTTAATTGCCATATCGAACTCCGTCAATCATTTAATTTTATTAATATTAAATAAGAAAAAGACAAATATTCTGTATCTTTGAAAACTTTAGTATTTAATGTAATAACCTTAATGTAGAACTGTAAAAGGAGAAATGGATGCTTAAAAATTATCTGTCCAATATGCCATCTACTATAAATCAGGTTTACTGACCACAAACATTGCATACAAAGTATACTCATTTATAATCATACAAAAATCTGAGACTGAGATAATATTCCTTCATTTTGAAATTACCTAACACCATTTGAATTTTATTAATTCTCATTTGATAATTTGGACAGCGGATAGTACAAACAATAATAAGAATTTGATTTGTACGACAGAATTTATTGTGACACAATGGACTTCATTTGAAAGGCCTAAAACAATTCAGTATACTGAATACATTAAGTAATTTAGGAAGTGTTCCAAGCCTACAATATCTAAAAATTACTAAAGTGCTGAACCAAAAATGTTTTTGGTTTTGAACTTTTCAAACATCAAACAATGTCGGATGGCTATCGACTTCGGCATAAGAAAATAACAAGCAATGGACCTACAAAGTATGATTTTTTCTAAAAATCATTGGTAAAAAAAGTTCATTTATTTTTTCTTGTAATTATATGAAAAAATAATGAATGTTTTAACTGGAAAAGCCTAACAAACTAGGAAAGTTTTAATAAATACGTACGTGATGGTTGACCATATTATTGAGAAAGGAGGTGGTCCGGGATGGCGGTCATAAAAAGACAAAATAGTGAAAAAGCTATTTTATTTCAAGCGGAGGTTTCGATCCAACAATGCAGGTCTTCAAGGCTTTGAATACATATTTATATTAAGAGATCTTAATTCTCAAAAAGGACTCTTAGCTCAATGTAGAAAAGCTGATGTATTTATTAAATAAAAAATGAAATGTCGCTCTTGAGTAAATAAATCAATTTGTGAAAATTCTATTCTTTTACAACTCTTTTTTTATGCCATATTTGCTATTTGCAAATAAATTGATTGATTGAAATAAATAAAATTGATGGATTCGGATAAACAAACAAAAAAAATCTATGATGTTAATATAATAAACTAAATTTTGTATTAGTGCCTATCAATATAGTATTTTAATTTTTTGAAAATACTACAGAGTAATTTTTACTATTATAAATTATGTCTCATAATAAATGTAATTGAATACTTTATGGAATTCTTTGTCAAGGAATTACTGAATGAATGAACCACACTGTGCAACCTATTCTGGTTAATGAGGTATAACCAATAGGCCGGTACTTACCAATTGAGCCAGGAAAACACCCATGGGAAGCAACACTTAAGTTAAATGCAATGAATTGCAATTTGCTTCATTCGATATAATTATCTAAATTATGTTACATAATTCATACGAATAATTTTAAATATCTAACAATAAACAGTGTAAATAGTTAAATATGTAAATAATCATTCCAAGTAATAATACTATTGTTCTTTTTTGGCTTTAAGACTTGTAAAAGCAAGCCCTATTTTGTATACAATAATACTATTGTGAAAAAAAAAAATGATTTATAACATAAAATTTAATGTATGCATAATGTAATTTTAATTTTTTATTATATTTTAACACAACGTGGTAGCTTAATGACTAAAATAATTAGTTCCATTGTTTTATTAAATTAAGTAAATTAATTGTAAACAAAGGTGTAATAAAAGTAGTATATGCATTAATCAAAATTTTAAAGATAATAATAGTTACACTAATAGCTTTTATAGTCTCTTTTTACTGAACTGTAGTTTTGAAACATAAAATTTGGTTTCTTTTCAGTAATTTTTCTATTCCATTATACTTTTTAAGAGGAATCTGTCCATAACCATTTTTTGAAAAACTGTTACTGTAAAAAAAATTCTTCAGAGATGAGGTTGATACTCTAAATTTATTTACTCTAGAAAATTAAAAAACTATTGTTTATTTAATCTTTGCCAATTAGGAGAACTAGACTATTCAAAGATAGCTTGATGTTATGTAAAATTCTAGTGGTTCTTTGAATTCACTAATATTTCCATAAGTTGTCTCGAATGAATAAATTTCAACTTTTTTGAGGAAGGAAAAAAAGAAACAACATAATACGCTATTGTGTCTTAAAACAAAATAGGAGCTTGTTAGTAGGAGATAGTAATAATTGTTTCTTTTTAGCAGTCACTTAAAATGAAGTAAATTAATATTATAGAGGTGTGATTTTTCTTCAGAATGAATAAGATACTTAGGACTAATTATCAATTCAAATCATCTTCCACAATAACAGCTAACTGATATTGATGGTACTGTTGGAAACTGTTTTCCATAGATGTTAATTAACATCTTTTTAATGTAAAGTGACCACAACTACTTGTTATAGCCAACGATGAATCATCTTATTATCTTTTTTTTCACAACTATATTAAATATTCACAAATATAATAATGTTTTATTGAAAAAGTAAAGGAGAGTTTATAGTAAAATTTTTAAGCATACTAATATAAATTCATTTCTCATATGCTTTGATATTCTTGGTTTCTTAAAAAAAGCAAGCTTAGAGACTTAAATTGTATTAACTTTAGTAATTTTAGAAAAAACAAAAACCACCAATGTTTTGACACTTTTTTCTGGCAAAACTACAATAATTTTACATGAAACTTACACAAGGTTATTAATAAAAAAAAAAAATAAAAATACCATAACCGATATTAGTCTCATATTTAACATCCTTTAAAAGCTTTTGAAACCCTGAACCTGATCCTGAGTGATAATTTGATCTGTAATTATGGGAGAAATTAGAGATGTTATGGCATAATTCACTTAAAAAATATCTTATTTTAATGGAACAAGTATCATTCCTTAATATTGCAGATCTAATAATGGTAAAGATACATAATTTAAAAAAAAAAAATCTGAAACGTTTTGCCTTATTTAGTTGTTGATTTAACTCAAAAGGATGCATCCTCAGGAAAACTTTTTATATTAAGAACTTAAAAAAATTAAATTCTATGTTGAAGTATCGAAGTACCCAAGTGTATCGAAGATAACATATTCCAACTAGAAATATGTTGAGATTGATGGTCATATAACAACTTATAGTATCTTTGCCAAAATGTCTATTACACTGAATTACAAACGTTTCTAATATGAAAAAGGCTGTTATAAATTAAAAATAATTCGACTAAAATTGTAGATCATTAAATTTATTCTTTAGAGAGCTACTTATATTTCGAATCCAAATAATAAACAACCTTTTGCGTGACTCACGTACACATATTAAGTCAGTCAGATTATTTCCTTCAAAATAGTTATAGATTAAAACAAAAAAATATTATTATTTTTATCTTCTCAACATTGTTTGCCTATAGATAGATTAAAAAAAAAAATCTAATTTGAAATGAGATTATTTAGGAAAAAAGATCAAAATTGGGAAATGTTAAATTTTTGTTTTAAATGATACTCCGACTGATACCACCTACAAGAAAGGAATTACTGGTAGTTTTGTGGCAAATAATTTTACGATTTTTTCCAAAGAAAATGGGCTGCGCTTGGGCGGATTTTCATGGTCTACCTTTATTCCTTCCTCTATCCGAGCCAGTGAGCGTGAAAATTTATCGAAGCTTAAGAGAATTAGCATGCAATTTCTATGCTGTATTTCCTTAGCAAAATATATAATAGCAGACCGTCAACACATTGCGGAAACTTTTTAGCTATAGTTGCCATAGAGCAACATGCTGGTATTACAACAAAATAGATATGTAGGTCAGTACAGGACCGAAAGTAGTTTTGAAAAAGTTGGTTCTGTTAGCTTATTTGGTTATAAATCAAATACTATAATTATTTAACCGTATAATCATATATATGCACTTACTAGCTTCACAAAAAAATACAGAGATTTTATTCTATAGAAAGAGACAAATATTCTGATTATAGATGTCACATCAAACTTGAGGCTGGAATGCGTACGTCCAGAAACTTAATAGACTTTATAATAAATGTGTATTCTAATAAAAGATGAATATCATTTTGACTGAATAAAGAATTTCAAAGAAGTTAGTTTTTAGTCTAGTGTATGTCCCAAACACTTAATTAAAGTCAAAGCGGTAATCATTGTTCCAAGATATTTTTGGTTCTTTCAGGCTAAATCAAAGTATTTACCTTCCTCACTCTAGTTTAATATAAAACTATATTATATTTCAGAAAGGTAATTTTGTCGAAAATGGCTGGAAAATGACTGAGTAGTAAAATCGGTGCGTGGATATTGTTATTTAAAGATTTGGAAATAATATTAAATAAAACCGCGTTGATAGGAACGTAAATAATTGGGTAAAAAAAAAAATCAGAACTAGTAGGAATTACTATGATTTTGATGATTCAGGTAGCACGTAAATAACTTTTAAGTAAGAATTTCATGATGACAAAATTAAAAGAAATGGAAATAGAAGTGAAGCTATTGGTAATTCATATTGTTTGTCAGTTGCAAAGTAACTTATTTTGTGACTGTTTTCGAGAATATCCTTCTAAAATAAAGATTATAATAATAACACATGTAATAAAATAATAAATCATATAATAAGAGTATTTGCCAGTATACTGCTTGTTATTATTGTATAGTTAAGTTTGGGGCCGAAGCGATTGCCATTCTCGATCGACAAGTTTTAAAATATTAGAGTAGACTCAAATCGACAAGTGAGTGAAGATTCAAAACAATCTTATTCAATAGCGATCCCTTTTCAATTGTGAAGAAAAGCTTTCGACAACAATTTATCACACAGTAGTATCTGTGCCATTCAAAATCTGAGTCGAATATCGATCCATAAAGATAATACAATAGATTATAGAGATTTCAAAGCATCAATACAACTGATATACAAATTTCTTTATTGTATTTTATCTCTAATTAATAAATAAAATCTATTATTAATGTCAATTTCCTCTTCCATGATGTTCAATACCAATCCAATAAATATGCCTTTTGAGCTATTGTTTTTTAGAGGAGTTTAAAACATACAGACAAAGAAAATGTCAAGAAAAGAATTTTCACTGAACACCATAAGAAGGTTGAGAAATAATAAGCATGTATTATCCCTCCCCTCCTTTTCTTTAGTCAATAGACACGTAGTAAAAGCTTGTAAATTTAAGGTAAACATTATTCATAAGACGAAATAAATCGCTTCTCTTTATATATAATGTTCCAAAGCTGTTTTTTTTTGTCAGCACTTTGTATATTCGTTAATTCTTCATCATATCCAATGATTAAATCATCGTTTTGAAGATAATCTGTTTTTTTTAAGTGAGAAAATAAGCAAATCCCCAGAAAATTCACGAAAAAGTTATGTTTTACGATAACATCAAATTGGCAATATTTCAAAGCTGTAACAAAGACTTCTGCGTGTTTGGAAAGCTCTATTACTGCTTGGACCAGAAGCGGTGGCTCACGCCTCAGAGAGCAGGCACAATGAAGTAATCAGTCTCCTTAGCTCATTACGCACGCACTGTAGAAATATTTCTGTTTGATAATGTAACTGAATCATTATATATTATATATATATTATAATATATATATATTATATATATATATATATATTATATATTATTATATAGTATATATATATTAGTATATAGTATATATACGATTCAGTATATAGTATATATATAGTAGTATATAGTATATATATATATATATATATATATATATATATATACATATACATACACATACAAATAATAATAAATAAAACACAAAGAGTTACAAACAATTAATGAATATGTTAATTTTTTGTCTATTGATTTATTTAAAGACCGAGTGTTAAAGTGCTAGAATCTCAAATTCAAAGGAGAGAACTTGGTGAGCTCAACTAGGATGACATTCCATTCTAACTCAACTTCGATGTTTTATTGACTCATAGAAAATCGAAAATATTACCAAACATATGTCCAAGTTCTGAAATGATAAATGAAAAACAATAAAGAAATTGAATGAATTACAATAAACTCTGGCGCAACAAGTGTATCACACAATTTTCACTTACTACCCTACACAAACAATTACATTTCTGCTCAAATAGGACCACGGCGGATCTATAAGGGACTCTTTCGGGCTGAGGCCCTCCTCCCAAATGATAAAATATAACCATGCTTTATGAAAAAATTATCTCTAAAAGTATTATTGTTCGTCTAATATCAGATAAATAATCACTTAAACACCATTTCATATAGGTAGTTAGTTTCTTTCTTTCTTTCGAAGTAATTATCCTAATATATACATGCAAAAAAAAATCTTTCGGGCTGAAGCCCCCCATAACTAAATCCTGGACCAATTAGTAAATAGGACTAGTTAATATTTAATTGTTTAAATATATTATCTTGAATTTTTCCGTTTAATTTCGATTTTAATATCATTGTTTAAGTATGATCTATTGAATTTATATCCTAGAGATAAATTTAAAAAAAAAAGACAGGGAATTAATATAATTTATCCTAAAATGCTTAAAATTTGCAAAAGTTTATAAATTTCTTTCCTCAGATTATTAGATAACTTATTCTTCGCATTCGAATTACACATACCTGCTATTATAAATTCTTGTAACTTTTGTATTGCTTTTCCATCGTATTAACTCAAGAGTATGAGGGAGTTGTATCTGGATCATGCTTCAACTATGCGTGGTAAACAGACGCACATTTATAATTAAGCTCACCTAGTCAGTGCTAAATGCGAATGGAATGAAAACGTAACCGCTCATCTATTGGTTGTTAAAAATACGAATGCAATGTGATCTTATCAGTTCAGGTCCATGTGTCCGTCTTCGACAACTGATTTTTAGACTTCCAGATATGAAAAAGTTGGTCAAGGACAGGTATGGAATCTTAATAATAGTTGAACATTAACTTATTGTTATATACATTTAGTTATTTGATTAAGTTAAATTAATTTAAATAGTAATGACTCGTTTTAACATTATTTAGTAATTTCTAAGGAGAATAGTAATTATGTATTATAAAGAATAATGCATCGCCTGCAGAATGAACGCAGTCTGAAATTATTGAATAACAAATAAAATGCCTTTGATTTACGTTGTGTTTTAAAAAAAAAAAATATTTACAGATTCATACAATTTCATGATAGAGATATGCTCCTTTGATCGACGATTTAATAAACTTTGAGATTTTTCACGTAATTTAAATTTTAGAAATTGTTTTCCTGTAGTCAAATTGCATCTTAAAACAGGATAACAAATTTTATATTAATAAAAAAAAATTGTTATGCTTTCTACGTTTTTATATGAATGAAAGATAGCATAGTAGAGGAAGTTCCGCTTTAAGGATTTCTTTAATAGATAATTATTGAATAACTATTCCTTGAAATATTAAGTAAGATTTAACAATATGTATCCATTAAAATACTTTTTATATCAATAGAAACATATATCAACTTAAATCTTTTTGGTTTGGACAAAAATATATTTCAATACCTAAAGAGAACTTTTTGATTTTTTTAATAGTCCTGTATCGTACCCAACATATTTTTATACTAAACAAAATAATATTTCTTTCATAAAGATTTTCTGATGGCTTTTTTTTCTGATGGCTTTACATTGCTTGTAGATTTTTTGCCGCCTTAACCAAATTTCTCCATCTCTGCTTATCTTGGACTATTTATTTCCAGTTATCTGCCTACAGCTCTGCAGTATCTTTGTTGATTTGATCTATCCATCTGCTTTGTGGCCTTCCACGTGGCATTTCCTATTATTGAAGCATTGTTAGTCCTGACCTTAATCAATTAAATTGTTAATTTACAAGTATATTTATGTTGTTAATAATTTGATTTTAAATTTGTTAATGTTAATGGTATGAACTATTTGACGGTGTATACGAGTATTGAATGGATATTTTCTCGTTATTCTTGATTTTAATAGATTTTGAATTATATCATATATGATATATAGTAATTTTTGTTTTCGAAATTAAATCCTTAAATAATCGTGTTCAAATCCTACTTGAACCCGAACAATTATCTCAGTTTTCTAAATAATTTTTCTATAAAATCGTTCACCTTGCTTTAGATTCGACGTAAAACATAAAGATTTCAATGGCTTTAATTACAATATTTCAGAAAGTTAAATCAAATATAGAGAGAATCTTCCCTAGAGACAATATCTGGGATTCACCTCAGTACTCACTCTATGATACATTTGGTGACCTTTGACCTTAGCTGATCGGCAGGGACGCTGCATAGGTCTTGGAGGGAGGAAGAGGAAAAATATAAAATTTCTCAACAATGTCACTGATCTAAATAAAATTTCGTTAGTAAAAACAAAATTTCTAATGAAAATAATGATGTGGAACATTCACAACAATTCAATAGCCGGAACGAAAATTCCCAAAAACTTCATAACTTGGGGAAAAAATTCAATAATTATTCCAATATATATATATTGGGTTGGCAAATAAGTCCTTACGGTTTTCCGTTTTCTTTTTATGTCACTATCATACAGTTCTTATCTGATGACTCTATCCCTAAGGTGGATTGTTTATCCTGTTTGTAATATGTCAACAACTATATCTGTTAACTCTTGTTATAACGAGGTTATTATTGTGTTTCCTGTTGTACTATAAATATGGAAGAAAATGTCATTCATTATCGGCATATTTTGTTCTATTATTTTAAAAAAAGGTATGTGTGATGCAGAAGAAGCTCATAGAAAAATTTGCAGTGTTTATGAGGATGATGACTTAACCGAACGTACCTGTCAAAATTGGTTTGCCAAATTTCATTCAGTAAATTTTGACATCAATTATGCTCAATGGTCTGGTCACCCATATGAAATTGAAACGAGCAACGTTAAGGCTATTGTTGATCAAAATCCCCCCAATCAGTGCTAGAGGTTGCTATGGCCCTAAATGTGTAGCACACAAGCGTAGAAAACCATTTGCACAAGCTCGGCTGTATTTCCAGGCGTATTGTTTGAGTCTCACATGATTTTTTTTCGTAAATAAAAAAAATGTTATAACTTTAATACGACTTTAGCTATCTACAAGAAATTTAGTAGGAATTTAGGACCACATAAACTACACAAAATGACATCAACAGGACCTTCGTAAACAAACTACAAATAGAGAAGAAGAAAAAACCTGTAAGGAGTTTTTGTCTTTTTATTCCTTATGTAGGCATTAAATAAAAAAATTCATACGGCTTTGAATAGCAATAATTCAGCTTTCCAACGGATATATTAACATCGAATTTGGAGAACATCGTCCATGCTTATTTGCCAACCCAATACATAAAAATCACATGTATCACACAACTTCAAATTGCCGACCAACTTTTTAGAAATTAATTCCTGCTAAAATAGTTAATATTTAAATATTTTATTATTTTATTTTATTTTCCTCCCTACCCTGCCTTTAAGACAATACGGGAGTTTGCAACTTAATGCAACAACAGTAACTTGATACACATTCCTGCATAACAAATCACTCCACAAGTTTATCTTTTTACATAGTAATAAATAAATCGCTGTGCACAGCGACCTGCTTTAATTTATTTTTCAAATTCTTCTTTTCCGTCTTCTTCTTCTGTCCTGTTCGGTGGCCTTCCAGGTACTGTTTTTTCACGCCCACCCAAAGAGAAGTGATATATTATAGTTTCTAAAACCCTCAGCTTACCATTGACATATAATATATCAGTACCCTTATTTCCAAAAAATATGATTTTAACCAAGAAAAACATATCTTTAGCTAATATAAATTAGTTTATAGTTAACCATTTTTTATCACAAACAATGGCGAATTTTGAGATCTAATTTAGAAAGCGACTATATTTTTTTTTAATAATGATAATCACAGAAATAATGTTATTAGAGTTGAAATATATACATAATAATAAATAATAAGACATACTAACGACGTTTCTGCTTATCTGGTGGGACAGGTATTTAAACTTGATCCATTAAAAGTCTTGTTCAGCAAGCATCAAATTTATGTACAATAACACAAACTTTGAAAAATACGTAACATAAATCTGGTTTTCTAATACCGAAGTTTAGTAGATCCGTCAGTAATAATCCAAAATCAATGTCAAATTCAAAGTAAAAAAAGAAAGAGGTCAACATTGAGGAAACATAAAATTAGTTTAAGCTATAGTTTTGCAGAAATCGCAAAAAAATTATTTTCCATGATTTTCATGTTAAATGTTCATAATGGTCTGAGCGTCATTTGGTTCAACATTTAAAATTTTTAGATGGTACTTAAGATTTCTTAAACTAGAAAACATGTGACAATATCAGTTTACATTTTTGGGAATTTGAATTCAACTATTCTTCAATATTTAGATTAAAAAGCAGAAAACATTAGAAAATAAAATAAATATTCAATAATTGTTTAGAAAATAGTAGGTCGGAAGCAGAAAACCAACAACACAATTTTATAGTTTATACAAATATTTGAAATTTTAGCCAACTAAATAGGAATAATCCATTATAATCCATAGAGCGTAGGACCTCTATCCTGCTTCACTTGTTTTATTCCACTAATAATTTATTTGAGAGCTTCTTTTCTTCAGTGAGAAGATTAAAAATTAGCATGGTATTAATTCCGAGATCATTCATTCCAAAGGATGCAAATTTGATCTGTAAATCTCAGAGGCGGATCCAGAAATTGTCTTTAGGAGCGAAAAAAAGTTATGCCGGCCGTCAACTAAGTCAATTCAACTTTATAACAACCGTTCTTCCAACCCCGACAAATAATTTTTATTTTATTTTTAAGCTGGAAATGAAGAAAACTTTTCAAACATTTTTATTTTATATCTTTGGTTCTAATTTGTTTACGGAAAAGGGTTTATGCGACTATGTGTAGCATATTGAGCCCGAAATACCAAATAATTTACCATAATTTAGGTAGTTGAACAAAACAATTGGAAGGGTCTAGCCTAAAAAGGAATGAAATCAAAAAATTATTTTCGTGTGTTGGGACTTCCAACTTGGAAGAGCAATAATTCAGCTTTCGAAAGGTTGTACTGATATTGGATTAGGAGAAAATCCTGAGAAGTTATGACTGCTTTAGTTAACGGCCGGAAAAAATCACCAAAGAAAATTAATTACTAAAATTTTCAAATTCTGACTTCTATAAAAATTCGTATTTAATAGTTTTAAAGTACATTGAAAACGAATCTAACTACATACTATCTATATACAAATATCTAACTATATACAAACATTTACTTGGCCTTCTATAATAGTTGAGACTTTTCGTTTTTGTTATTTACGACACGTTATAACTCATTTAATACTATAGTCAATATTTTTTATTTATTTTGCACACAAAAATATATCGAGTAGTATTTGAGCCTTTCAGTCGACAGAATGACTAACTCCAATTTCAACATTTTTGGTTATTAATTTTAGTGATATTTCTAGTGGGAAAATTTATATTTTTATTCACAATCCTATATTTCAACACTGCAATCATCTACTTTAGATTTAACTTACTCACTGTCTGTAGATATAATATAACTTTTTCAACTAAAAATCTTACTAAAATTACTTTACTCAAAAATGTTGAAATTTGTAGGGGTATCCATCTCCCACAAGGGTGATGGCGCATATACTCCCCCCTCCCCCACCCTCCCTTCACCCAAAGTAAAGTATATTTTTAGAAATCATATATACAATTAAACTTTCAGTGGTCTGTTCTATGCTTTTCTACTGTCCCCTTGTTTGAAACTTTTCATTTCGAACATTAATGTGTCCCCTCAAAAATTCAAAACCCCGTCAAAACATGCCCCCCTCAAAAATTTGTATGGCGCAACTTGCACCCTGGCGAAACACCCTTCTGGGCACCTCTGGGAATTGGAGTTAGTTATTCTGTCAACTGAAAGGCTAATATAATAGCCTAAAAAGCCGAACAAGGACAAGGCAAAAATAACATAAATTTTGATTAAAATTACATAATTTACATTACATAATCCTCTAGATTTAAAGTTTTTTTACTTTCACTTTCTTGATTTGATATGTATTTGATTTGACATTTGATTCATATATATGTAATATATTTAATATATAGCAAGGGTAAGTATTGCGATCGAGACAATTTTTTAATCTGAGTTTTCAACGGAAAGACACGTTTTGAGGTACCCTGAGTCGAAATGACCAAGTCCCGAAAAACGGTCTGTGTCTGTGTATTTGTATGTTAGCAGTCTACTTCAAAAACGAAAAGTCCTACGAAACTGATATTACGTATTTAAGATAGATATAAGCCTTATATGTGACGGCAACTTTTTCCTTAAAATCGGCTAACCGGAAGTGCCACTTTATATCAACGCTGAAACACATTTTCACAATTTTCTCAAAAACGGCTCAAACGATTTTGATTAAACTCGGTTTATCATTGTATAATTAAGTGACCTTTAATATCAATTAAGTTTTATCCCCATTGATGTCACTTTACAGGGCTTAAATGCCCAATGTTCATATACGTCTTCCTCTAAAGTACCTTTAATATGGGTTATTTTAAAAAGATAATCATTTCACACTATTCAAAGTTACGAAAAAACGCTAAATATAACGTTTGAAAGAATTTGATAAGTTAATAAAGGAGAAAAAAAAATACAGAAAAACCTGCGTTGCTATAGACTGTAGCGCCTAAACGAATGCACCGATTTTAATGAAACTTCATCTAAAGTCATTTTCTCGACACCCTTTAAATTTATTTATATAACATACATCATCGAAAAGAAGCTGGAAAAAAAGTTACGAGGGATGGTAAAATTAAATTCCGAATAACTCAAAAAGTATATATTTTGTAATTATAATGGTCTTAATGACTTGTTATCTGTAAGCTTTAAGCTTTAGCTCCGTTTAAAATGCACTTCAAAAAATTTCATAATAGCCCAGCATTGCCAGAAAATAATTTCTATTCAAAATAGATCGGTAAGTGAAAGTTGTTTGTTGTGCGCACCAGATTTTTTTCATTAGACTTTGGGTTCAAAAGTTTTTCGAGTTTTGGAGGTAATTCTTTGATATATTGCTAAATGCATTTCGGTTTTTTTACTTTCACTTACCTCTATATGGAATATATAGTAAGAATAAGTACTGCGATCAGGAAAATTTTCGAATATCAATTTTCAACGGAAATACACGTTTTGAGGTTCGCTGAGTCCAAATAACCAAGTCCCACAAAATAGTCTGTGTGTGTGTGTTAATGGGTGTGTCTGTAAGCGGTAAGCTCAGCTTAAAAATGAAAAGTCGTACGAATGCCTGAGATGTTACAGCAACATTATCGTCCAAATCGGCAAACCGGAAATGGTACTTAATATCAACAATGTTACACGTTTTTACGATTTTCTCAAAAACGACTCTTAACGATTATGATTAAATTTAGTATATCAGTGTATTATTCAGCCGTTTTTAATACCAGCTAGGTCTTAGCCACATTGATATGTGGCTTTCTTTCATCTATCATCAGTTTATTTCGAAAAATCATTTAAACTTTTAGAAAATTAAATTAGTGGATAATTTAATGAATTTTTTCTTGGTGTTATCCCAACAGTATCCAATTACAATTGGTGTGACAACTTTTGACCTATCTATGATAGGCAATTCGAATATCATAATTACATATTAGTAAACTTTGCAATGGAATAGTTTCATAATTTATAGTGGTATAATCCATAATCAATCGATGATATAATAAATAGTATTTTTACTATTTTGATGGTATTAATGATTTGTTAACTGTAAGCTTTAAGCTTTAGCCTGCCAAAAATGCACTTGAAAAATTTTATGATAGCCAACAATGCCACAAAATAATTTATATTTAAGTAGAGGGGTAAGTGAAAGTTGTGCTGCACACACTAGATTTTTTTTATCTAATTAGAAATCAAAAATTTAAATAAGTGGAAAAATTATTTGAGGACCATACCTTGAATCCTTTGAATTAGTTCATTTACTTAAAGGTACAGTGCAATAAGGTAAGAAATAGACGTTTTCGTACCAAGTCTGTTCTTCCATCTTTCACTATTGTTACATTTTTGGATTATAGCATTGGACTGAATTAAAATATTCAATAAATAAAGTGATTAAACGGATTTAAAGGGTACGATACTCCTAAGAGGGGCGTTCTAGAAATAATTATGGGAAAGGAACTAACAGAATTTGTAAGAAGTCGTAATAAACTGATCATCTAACTAGTTCATATCTCAAAATGTTTAAAATCGATTGTCATAGGCATAGAGAAGGTAATTATTTAATATCAATGATGAATTTATAACAACCTATTTTTGAAAAAGGGAGCCAATTCATTAATTCCTCTCCCATCTACTGGATAATTATTCACGGGTAATGGTACAGATATATATATTTGAAATAGTCAATTTTTTCCCCATAATTTTTGTTTTGTGGAGGAAAATTTCCTTCTATTCCTCTGCTGTGGAAGCAGCTCCTACGCAAGTTTTTGCAGATTCTCTTCATACCAATAGGAAGATTTTCTTTAACAAAAGAATGTAAAAATTATCTAAAACAGTAAAATATATAAAAGAAAAGTAAATTAAATATTTTTTTAACTCATTACCATTGTTAAAACATGTTTACTACTTTATATAATAATTTGGTTCCATACACCATAACAGACAAAGTTGGATTTTAATAGTAAATTTAATATTTCACAGGAGCTCCTGAAAATTATACCCAAGACTTTTGGTTTCTTTCCACAACTCAGTACTACTAGTATTATATTCGACCTCGTGAATAATAAACATTTTGAACTAACAATTTTGATCATTTTTTAATATGATTAAATTACTTTATTTATCTGTTTTAAGTTTGTTTATCATTAATTGGATCTGATCTTACAATTAGAATAACTAATTTTCAAAGCAGAGGATTAATCCCAAAGTTAAAAGCCCTCCTGGCATAAAGATGCGAATTCGTAATTATTTCTTATTCTAAACTTCAGTTTATCACGTTGTCAGGCAATGTGTTAGCTTCTTGGTCACTCCGCTCCTTTTTTTTTTTTTTAATGTTTAGCTTAGATCTCTCATAGAAACAAATTTTGACTAGTGAAAATAATTAATTTTCATTTTTTTTTTTTTTTTTTTTTTTTGAAAGGGCACCTATGAATCTTTCAGTGCTTATAGCATTGAATGTGTGATTTATTTGCTTTCTGCTGACCACTCATTGTTTGAAGGCACCCAACTGCTTTGTTATAACATTTTATTGGGATGGTATTTAAATTATATGGTATGAGAAAAATATCAGGTCTAATTTTTAAAAAACTGTTATGGGTATAATCTCAATTGAATTGATATGAAAGGCAACCAATTATGGAAAAATGGAAATCAGCAATTATTGAAAAGACTTAAATAAAACTAATAAATGTAATGAATTATTGTATATTTTATCTATATATCTATCTGAAACGTTTATCAATAGCATCAATAAACAATATAATAAAAAATCTTTTAAATGTATACCTATCATAATAATTAGGATAAAAAATTACAAGAAAAAAAAATGTAAAAAGCATATTTATTTCTCTCAGTAATGAACAATAAAATAATCCCCTGCTTATCAAATATTCATAATATCTATATACAATAATTACAATACTATGCGTCACAGAGTTAAACATAGATATTAATAAAACAATTCTTACAAAAAATAGGAAGGATTAGGGTTAATATATAAAAAATAATTGATGTTGTCGTGGGACTATCACAGGACACAACGTAAAAACAAATATTTCATCTACACTATAATACACAATTTAATTGGTTGTCGACAGTTTTAAGCACCAATTTTAAGATAAGAAAAACCAAAATTACATCGTTAAATACGAGATCAAAGATCAGTTCATGTTAGTAGCTTATAATGGAATCAATTAATTTTAAGCAGAAAATCTTAAAAGTTAATTTAAAATAATATTTAGATGTCTAATCGATGAACAAACAAATTATTATTATATTGATACTCTTGGTAGGTAGTTAGGAAAAAAATTTAAATACGACGTTAGGGTGCTTTCAATCATAAATATTTATGTATATCAACATAATAAATACATTTACAATTATAGAAGATTGCTTATTATCAGTCAAATGGTGATAAAATATATATATATATATAATTTTTATGATTTTTTTCTTTCATTAATATATATCTACTCATTTCATTATTCAGGCAGGCGATTGCACTAGAAAAATAACACCTTAAGAGGTAACAAGGTTAAAGCTATATAATGTCTAGTAATTTTCTACTTTCTTATGTGATGTTTACTGCTTAGGCTGCTGGAACTGAATACCCTTGGCTAGCATCTGAGCTTCTAAATCTTTTTCTTCTTCACAATACCTATAACAAATAAAGATTAATATGAAAGAAGATGATAGACATATGAGGTTAAAATAATTTTAAAACAGTATCTATCAGGTTGGAAATACATTTGCAAACCAAACTGTATGCTGAAATTATTTTTAAAGTTATCTTCAAGCGATCAAACAGACAGAAGCAAACTGTAAACATCAGCAAATATTTGCTATTCATTAATATTCTCACATGAGGCAAATTAGATAATTTTCGGCTTTGGCCATGACTAATTAATGCAATAAAGAGTATATTAATAAGAGTAATTAATCAACAAATGTTCTTTCAACAAACAAACAAATTCTACAGGAATTTAATTTTTTTTTTTAAAGAGCCTTCAAGTGAAGATGTCTCAGTCTAGATTAGATGGTACAGATAAGGTAATAAAAAATCGGTTTTAATAGATTTTATATTGGATTGCCAATAAATTAATAAACCAGGGAACATAATAAAATCGTGTGAAATGAGAACTTCTTTCTTAGGCATTGACAGAAAATGAAAAATCATATGCAATTACGGTTGGTCATCCGAACCCAGCCCAAATCATGAAAACTAGCGACTAGTTGATGATCGAGTTTGCAAATGTTTGTATATGGATTTTTAAACAGTGGAGTCGTGATTATGTAAAGCAAACAGAATTTGAACAGTTAAGAATTTTTCTAATAATCGATTTAGGAGAATTAATTAAATAATACTGGTGGGAAAATTTTGAATTTAGAAATAATAAACAATAAAAATCACAATGAATGTTTCTATAACGAATTTTTTTTATTTGAATAGTAATCGTAATTGATCTACAAAAATAAAATCAAACATATCATTCAGTATTAAAAAGCAGTTAGTTGGTTTAAATTCAATATTAATAAAATAGGAGAAGAGGAGTTCAGTGAGCAAGGCACTGCACTCCTATGCTTCCAGTTCTGGCCCAATCTCCTCCTTGAACATTTCGACAAGAAACAGTACTTCCAAACCAAGTGTTACTGGTTTTGTTTTTTAATAATAATAATCAAATTTAACAGTATTTTTTAAAAAATAGATCAACACCAAAGATAAGTACTAAATGTTCTGATCAAAATGAAATTAAAAACTTATTTTTAAAAACAATTAATGACATATCTTTTTGACAAACCATCACTGATTTAATACAAGAATATGTTTTACATACATTGCTGTATATGTATTGTTAATATTTATCTGAAATGGTTAACAATAAATGACATACCAGAAATTTGAATTATATATTCTTTTCCCTAATACCACCATTTATTGCTTCGCTGACGACACTGCTATTCTAACTTCACACAAAAATCCTACTATCGCATCAATTGCCCTACAAAACCATCTTCATGATCTTGAAAAGTGGTTTGAAAACTGGAGAATCAAAATTAATAGTATAAAATCCACCCACATTAGTTTCTCTCTTAGGAAAGCCTCATGTCCACCCATAACGATTGCCAATAATCCAGTGCCTTCAAAGAACTATGTACGGTACCTTGGACTCTACTTAGACAAAAGACTTACTTGGAACATACATACGAAATTAAAAAGACAAGAACTTACTAGACGATATAGCCAACTTTCACATCTTCTGGACTACAGATCTTCACTTAACTTACGAAACAAGCGATTTATCTACAACACCTTACTGAGACCAATATGGATATATGGAGCAGAACTTTGGGGTTCAGCAAAACAAACACACATAAACAAAATACAAACAGCACAATAAAATTTTTTACGAAAAATTGTTAACGCACCTTGGTACATTTCAAACACTACTATACATAACGACTTAAACACCCCAACAGTAAATTCCTACATCCACGACAAATACACTACATTTCATTCTTCAACCCAAAATCACTCCAATCCTTTGGTTCTTTCTATCTCCTGCTCCCTGTTACCTGAGCAACGAGGATTAAGAAGAAAATGGCCAAGAGACCTACTACATCAATAAAAACATCAACATAAAAAAAAAATCAAGCAATTACACCAAGACAATAAAAACACAACAAATTTGCTAGATGCAAATTGCATAAAATAAAAAAATATAAAATATATATTCTTTTCCTAAATCATTGGTCAATTTGTTTTCTTTTTTAAACATTTAATACTGTAATCAGAAAAAATAGTTAATTTATTGAAAAATTAACCTACCAACCTCCATCACTCCAAGTAGTTCCTTAAGGTATACTTATAAAACGGGACATCCTTTCTTTGCCTATGCTTTACCACTTTCATTCTTTTAAATATACCACATTAACAGTTTGTTTATCCCCAGAAGTAATAGAATGGATTCAATCCAGTTCAGATAGGTTATTAAAGCGTACAAATTCTTAAAACTCAATAGATTTGCAATGCACCACCATAATTTATTGTTAATAAAAAAAAAAAATTATTTATTAACGGGTAAAAAGTATAATATAGTCACAAAAGACGTCACCAAAGTGTAGCTATGGTTTGAGAGCTTCCCAATTCTAGCATTGTATCATTCCAAATTATTACTATTTCACTTATGTTATACAGATAGAACTTTACAACATCTTCTTTAGCCAGAAACTTGGATGAATGATTGACAGATATGAACTTAATAAGATACAAACGACAAGAATGGAACATCGTAGAAATAAAAACGATAAACGTGTCATTTAGTTGTATTTTCTTTCCCAACTGGAACCACAATTTCCCATGATATAATACACATGCGAATGGAATGGAAGGGAAAGCATGTAGGATTGAACTTATGCTCTTTTGTGAGTGCTCTGGAGCAAATAGTGTTTGTAACAACATATAGCTAAGATAAAAGATAACAAGGAGTAATTGTAGAAAATACTGAGGAAAAGATTAAATAAAATAAATTTAAACAGCCAGATAAAGGTAATTTCAAAAATGAATATAAATATTACTGTTTCTTTTTATTTTTACATACTTTCAAATTTGTAGCACTGAAGAAGTATCAAGCAGACATTAAGAACGGCATATATTTAATAGCTTTATAATAATTTTTGTTTAATTTTGACTTTCACTCAAACCATTTCCTAGAATAATATGATGAATAATTTCAGAGAAAAGATTTAAAGTCAAATAACATGAACATTTGCACACAAAAGACCAACTTAAATTATTGGATGTTCAAAAGACTTGCACTAAAAAACATAAGTTCCTCAAAGCACTCACGACAGAGGCTAGATATAAAGAGAACGAAAGTGACAACAAATAACAGGAAATAAAGATGATTTCAGATTTCTAAACATACAAAAAATTGTTTTCAAATTTCAATGTAATAAATCATAAATGATTGGGAACAGGGTTCAATCAGAACTCTGGCTGAGCGGGGTAACGAGTGTGCAAACCATGCGCGACCCGGAGTAACCTGTGATAAACCGAAATTTACAAGTTCAAATCCTGGTACCGGGAGAACTTTTAACTCTGACATAATTCCACCGCCCTCACCTCTGGATTGGGAAAAAACCCATATAGCCTGAAGGGAGAGAAGAGGGAAAAGGAATATCCCCTTTCGATCCTAGTATAGATAATGAATGTTCTTTCAATAAGAAAGAAAAACAAAAATTAGGAAGTGAATAGCTAACTGAAAGTAAATATTCATAAAATCTAAGTTTAATTGTTTTAGGTGAATTTAGTACACCCAGCTTTAAAAAAAAAAGGCTAAAAAATAATGTAAATAAAAAAATCAACTGAAATTATAGAAAAATAAATCTGTTGATCTCCAAATAATCATTTCCTCTGTATTTGTTTGATGAAAATATTATTATTATCCTATTATGCAGTCCCAATACCTTCTTAAAATAAAAAATAAGTGTAAAAATTATTATTGTAGAAGACTGGTACTTCTACATACAATTTTTTCTAGAAGAAATATTGATTTTGAAGTTTTCTTCACAAATTATCTTCTTTCCAGAATAATTTATAAATTTTTAGTTCATAGTTTTTTTTTTATAAAAAAAAATTCATTATCATATTACCACATTTATAATTAAATAGAATAGGTAAAACTAAATTCACTTAATTTTTCATTATTACTTCAGTTTTAAGAAAGTTATGTAACAAGTGCTTACCGAGCAGAGAAAAAAAAAGGCACAAAAATAAGCCATAACATTTTGGTGCCATCATCTTCTGTAGGTGTGCAAAGGAATGTGGGTAAGTATATTTATACAAAATTCAAAAATGAAAACGGTAACAATTAGTACAAAAATGATGCAAAGCATTAGTAAATAAAATCACATAAAAGTTTTAAAATGATAATTAGGGTTATATGTTAACATAAAAAAAAATTATTTCCATGGCAAAAAAATTAATATATAGCACATCTCACAATATTGATGCGAGTTGTGAATGAGAAGACAAGTTATTTTGATTAAGATGAGGGTATTCATTGAAAAATGGAAATATCACCTTAACAATTTTAAATTATTGGATTCAGAAAATATTATTAACACAGTTAGTATGATGTACAAAAAAATTATAGATTAGTCAGCATATAATGCTACTAAGAATAACTATATTAAATTGTGAAAGGTATCAATCAGTATGTAATACATCTATTAAATCATTGTTCTATTCTTGGAACCAGTAGTAATTTGTTACTAATTGCTCATAGTTACTAATACTCATTTTCTGTTAAAATAAACATGAGGCAATAACAATCACAAAAGCTTTTTTTAACTTCAAATAAATCATCAATAACTCAAAATGACAATTTCCATAATTGACTAAAAATGATTTTTAATACTAAACTATGGATTGAATGAAAAACCTATGTTTGTATACTAATCTTTTCTTTAATTTTTTTTTTTTTTTTATGCATTATCGTACCAATCAACCTTAATAACAAAAGTAGATCAAAAATTAAGATTATAAATGTTAAAAATGTTTAAATTATATATTGTGAAAATAAATGTATATAAATTTTAGTAAGAAGGTGGACATCTAAGTGCCTAGGTGGACAAGCTAAGTGCCTAACTAAAAAATTGAGTTTAACAATTTTAGGCAAGCTAACTGCCATTGCAAACAGCCTGAAAAGTGGGTTAAATGCCAAAATCGTTAATATTGATTAACTTTATTAATGATTATGGCATTAAGCCCAGTAAGGCCTGCGTGAGTTGAGTTACAGTCTACGTGATAGCGGCAGAAGATGTTTCAGTAGTTAGGATAAATATACAAGACAGATAAGAAAGGACTTTGAAGAAACACTATGATGAACAAGTGTTAGTTTGAAACAAAGGGATCCTGAAGAAAAAAAATTTTAATGTAAAAACATTGAAAACAATAAAAATTAATTATTATGTACAAATACAAACTGGATCAATTTGAACATTTCTTGACATTATTTTTCTTAAATATAAAAAATAAAAATATTAATTTCTTTATAATTAAAAAATAACTTAAATGTTTTCAATGTTAGTTTTTTTTAACCTGATGTTTTCTAAAATAAATTATATGTGAAAAAATTAAGATTTTAATTGCTAATCTAAGAACCTAAAAAATAAATTGGTTTGGAGATGGTTGACCATGATTATAATATGAGTTGGTCGAGGGTGCGGTCAAATTAAATACTACATATCATAATAGTATTTTAGTGGTTACGCTGACGTTTTGACCCACTTTGTAGGTCTTCATCAGGGTGTAGTATCAGAGACTCAATTCTGGTTGTACCAGTTGCAGATACAACTCCCTGATGAACACTATTTGCATGTAATTTAATTATATTTTTCTGATTTATAAAATCACTTTTACTAACTTACAAATTATATCACACATAGAAGCTTTATAATATGGAATCAAAACTCTTTGTCCATATAATTAAAAATGATGAAGATAAATACGAGTTTCACCGTGTGTAAATACAAAGGGAGAGATGTAAATTATTTTTAACATACTCAATGTTTTTAACATACATATGTTCAAATAAGTTGAAATTATTGGTGCTATTTGTGTGAAGCTTACGGATATATATGTATATTATTTCTACTATTTTTATATATGGAATAGTTTAAAATAAAATTATAAAGGATCAGAAAAAAAATTGTGTGTGTAATTTAATTATTCTTTCCTGAATAATAAAATTACCTGTCCTTACATATGTTTATATATGCAGGTTTTGAACATTTTTAATTTTTATACCGTTAACTGGAGTTACTTTTGGACTAGGGTTAACTATGTAATAGAGGTTATTTTAAATTTTAAACCTTCTGGTAGACTGCAATATTAATTGAAAGAGTGATGGGATGACCGAGTGGACTAATATGTATGAAAAACACATGTTGCCCGGTTATTTAATAAAATAATGTTAATAATTATGAGTTCGCGTTCCTGTGCCAGGGAGACTTTTAGCTCTAGTATCAAACTCCCACCCTTTTCTCAGGCCCAGTAAAACCCCATTAAATAGCAAAGGCAAGGGAGGAGAGAACAAAAAAAAAAAAAAAAAAAATTCAAAGGAAAGTTATCTGTATACAAAAATCTTTTAGACCACTAGGTAATTTCCTATTCAAAACAATCTCTAGTGTATAGGCAATCCTTAGTCCCAAACCCCGCCTTACAGCTATCTTGATTTTTGATATACTTTTTGGGCCAGTACCATTTTTGGAAGTAAAGATTGGAAAGCTGGAGATCGTTTTGATTTTATTTTATTCTGTTATTTTATGAACATGCTAATTTTGCATGGTCTCTCGACACAAAATTTTCAGACTTTTATTTTTTGATTGTATTTATAACTTCAAATCAATACTTCCTAATAAATGTCAAGCTAATAAAAAATGGTAAGAAAATAATATGAAGACCTTATTAATCCTTCTTACAAAAATTTGAAATAATTTTCAATTTTGATCTTCGATTTTGACCATTCTTGAACCGAACTTATGCGAACTTAAACGTATGCGTTAGATATAAGACAAAGAATTTAATCTTCTTTGATTCTTGAAATAAAGTTATAATAAAGATATAAATCAATAAATAAAACTAAAAATTTTCAAAAATTATGTATTTTTATGCCGTAATTTAACATTGCATCAAGAGATCCTAAAAAACTGCCCAGCGATGTTACAAGTACCTTAGCACCTAGCAGAGTGTTAAAAGAATAACCCAATCAACCATTAGAAATGGCAGATCTGCAGAATCATTCAGAACAGAATAATGCAAATTATAAAAAAAATATGTTCAGGGAGAAATTAATGACAAAAATCAAGAAAAACCTCAAAATTAAACAAATAAATAACCAATATTTTCAATAAATAAAAATATATAAATACCTAATTAATCAAACGTATATACATATATATGTACCAACGAGAATTACATATAAATTTAATAAAGTTTTTATAATTATAAATCAAGGTTATAATAAATATCTTCTACATTTTTTTAAAAAATAAGTTGACATTAAAAAAAAGAAAATTTAATTCCTGTTTAATTTTTTTTATATTTCCAATTCCTCTTCCAAACATTATTCCAAAAATAGAGATTCTACTGAACATATGACATTTCTTTAATATTTTTTAGTAGAATAGATTTAAAATAATTTAACTATATTATAAAAAAGTTCATTTTGTGATTACTGAAATAAACGAAGTGATACTAATCAAAATTAGGTTAAATATATATTAGAAACTGATTTGGAAAAGGTTGAAATTGACTTGGAAATGCTATATCTTTATATATATATATGGATACAAGAATTCAAAATGAAAATAGGGGAAAATTTTATATGGAAAAACAGTAAAAAACTTTTGGTGGTTTATGTTTATAGCTATAATTTATATTGCAAGTTAATGGTGTATAGCTATATGATTATTATTTAATTAAAAGAAAAAACAAGAAACAATAAATCTAAAGAATACTGAACTAATCATCACAATGAACTGGTACCCACAGCGAGGTAACCAATCAATGTGACCAGGAATGTTTGTAACAATAAACAATAAAAAAAGAGATTGATTTCCCTTATTGGTCAGATGATCATGCACGATACAACCAGAAACAGTTGTAATAGACAATCAAAGCAATATCTGGAAACAATTTAAACAAAAATAGAGAAGCAATCATCACATTACAAGCATGCTTGAAGGAATTCCCAAAGTTAATACTTCCCCAATGTCTACATAAACATTAATTCACTTTGACATGTTATAAGAAAAAGAGGGAATAAATGATTGTTCTAGGTATGAGGAAAAGAATAATTCATTTGATAAAGTGTGACGAGGAAATGAACAATGAAATAGATAGCAATTGCTAGGATGATGTATGTGATTGGATTGGAAGGTTGGCACCTTTCTTTTTCAGCCTCTAGTTGCGCTTGCAGAGAGTTTCTCCTTTCAACTATTTCAAGCATTTCACGTAATATGCGACCTTCCAGAGCTACTTCTTCATTTGTTTTTGTTCCTTCTGAAATAATAGGTAAATAAAAATAATTATAACCTAAATCCAAAAATGAAATATAGTAAAATGATATGTATAATTGAGTGGCCTCATATCAAAGACGGACATCCGTAATTTTTTGAAAAGTTGAGAAAAACCAATTTTCTGTAACTTAGATTCAATTTAAAATAATTCTAATGATTTTTTTTTTTATGATTCAACATGAACTTTCTTAAATAAAATCATCATAAACATTTTTAGTTGAACCTATAAAACAAAAATTGACTTTTTCTCCACTTTCCGAAAATAACAGATGTCCATCTTTGGTATGAAATCAATCAATTGATAAACACGGAGCAAGTCAGAGAAGTCCAGTATTTTGAGAAATCATAAAACCTGGAATTTTAACTGCCATGTTACAATAATTCCTAATTTTTTAAATTTACAACCAGTATCAATAAATCAATTAACTATAATTTATATTCAATACAGTAACCTAATTCAAAAAAGTATGTAGAATCAACTTTAACAATCTCAATTATTCAAATTCTTATGAAGGTTAAATTTTTTTAGTCTTCTTGAATATTTAGAAACTAAACTCAATAAATCCAATTCTTATCCTACATAAATAGATAATCTCTCACTCTATTCATACTCTGAAATTATTTTTATAAATATTACAATTTTTTTTTTAATTATTAAGTATTTGATTAATATGTCTGAGTGGATGAATATTTAATTTGAGGTTGATAATAGAATTTCTAATATAGACCTAAGATATTGCTATAAAATTAATAATTCGTCCATTATTATTAACATTTAGGACTATTTCTTTACTTTAGAGATATTCTTATTTTCTATTATTATCATTTGAAATTTCGCTTTTTCATTAGTAAAAGTAAGAAAGATTTGTATTCGTACAGCAAGTTAAAAAAATGTTAGTTCTCAAAATAGAAAATTTTCATTCATGTTGTTTAAGACATCAAGGAACAAAATTGTCTGTCTCAAATAAAATCCAATTTTCATGAAATTTTCAGAAAATGTGTGTGTTAGTACAGTTATGGCTTTTTCATCATCGATGAAATTTTAGTAATGTGTTTATTAAAAGTTTTTTTTGGTCAATCCATTATTATTGAATTATGCTGATTATTCAAGTATCAAACAGTTAGTGATTCAAGTCCATGAGCATCTAAGTTTTTTACTTTAAAAGATTAAATATTTTCAATTTTTATTTTTTATTGTTATTCCAACATGCTAGTGATGACATGGTTCACAGAGGGAATCTGAACGTGAAAACATAGGCAAAATCTGTGAGGTAACTTTGTTCAACCATCTCATAAATTTTGGTAAATATCTATAATACTTTGAAAGAAAAAATACAGTCAACTATTTTTTTTTTCCTCAAAAGTTCAATGTACAATCAACCAAATTTAGATAGTTAACTTTGAAAATACGTAAAATCATCGGAGTTGATGGTAAATAAAAAAATCATATTTAAATAGTTGAAAGTTATATAATATAAAATGGAACAATATTTTATAAAAATCAATGATTACATTTTTTGAATATGCATTAATTTGAAATTTGTTGCATCAATCTCAAGCAAAACTAGGTATTTGAGCAATTGATTTATCCAAACATTTTTTAAAATATCTCGATGATTCATACTAACCAGGAGAAGCAGCCATAAGTTCAGATAGCTGGGCTTGCAGCCTGGCATGCCTATGCTCCAGCTCTATTTCTTGGCCCCTTATTACAAGCTGTTTTTCTTTACTCCGCGCTTCACTCCTCTCTCTCATCAATCTAAGCCATTCACCAAGTAGCTCACTTTCACTTCCATTTACACCTATATACAGAGAGAAGTGTTAATTTACAAAAAAATATAAGAACATTCAACATTCATCACAGTATGTGATTTCAAAACAAAAATGCAACTATGTCATGCCAAGACTATTACAAAAATATTATGTATAATCAGCATTTTTGTTATAATAATAATAATTTGAATTAAGAATACATTGACATGAACATTTGATAATTTGTAAAAAAAAAAAAAACACAATGATTTAATCTAAAAATGCAGAGAACATGAATAAAACAGAACACAATACACAATTCATCCCCTTCTTGTTAGCATTAACATATATGTTTAAGGAAAAGATTATTCTCTACTTATTACCAGAAAGGTATTAATTCAGTGATTTTATTAACATTAATGTTAAAATGATTAATAATACTAATGATAATAACGTCTGGAAGAGTCTGCAACCAAAATCAGTCTTATTATCAATGTGTCCAAAACAAAATATATGTCCACCATATCCTCACGTCTAACAAGGGAAAACCAAGCATGGCTGGAACAGTGTGGAATCGAGAATGTTGACGAATTTGTATATCTTGGTTCATTGATAAATGCACGAAATAACATTGATTGTGAGATAGACAGGAGAATCGCAGTGGCTAATCGGTGCTATTTCTCCCTCCAGAGACATCTTCGCAATAGAATGTTGTCATGACAGGCCAAAATAAGAATATATAAGACTCTTATTAGACCAGTGCTCACATATGGCTGTGAGAGTTGGACCTTAACTAAAGCAGTTGAGAAATCCCTACTCAAATTTGAAAGGAGGATTATACGACGCATATTTGGAGGGGTCCAGGAAACACCACAGAATTGGAGGAGGAGAACGAATTTGGAAATAAAGACATTATTTAATGACTTGGATATGAGCAAATTCATCGTACTGGCAAGACTACGCTGGGCGGGACATGTCGCGCGGATGGATATGAATGTACCCCCACAGAGAGCTATGAATGAGCCTGTGTTTGGAAACAGACGAGTGGGAAGACCATGTTTGTGCTGGCAAGACTGTGTGGCTGCTGATGCATGTAGACTACTTGGTGTCAGAAATTGGAAGGCTGGAGCAACTAAGCGGGAGAACTGGAGATCCATGCTGGAGCAGGCCAAGTCTCAAATAATTGGGATGTAGTGCCATTTAATAATAATGATAATAACAAATATCAATGATGATAGTATTGGTTTAACAACCCCTCTTCAATTGTTCTTTACGATTGATGCAAGAAAGAGAAGATACCATAATAGTGTGCTTTGCAAATAAATAAATAAGTCATTGGCTATAATTATAATGTTTTCTTAATCATCCAAAATATAGCAGAATCCAGCCAGGACATATAGACTTTATTTTGTAGCCAAATCACAAACTAAATCTCAAGTAATAATACTTACAAAATTAAAAATGTTCATATATATTTTTAAAAATACAGATTACTAATAACTACAGACTATCCCTGTTTGTTTAGAAATATTGTTTTGTCTAACAGATATAGTAAGATAATAAGTCTATTCATTTCTCCAAAAATAACTATTCTGGGTTCTTCTAAATTTTCTCTATAGTTACAAAAAAAATTGAAACAACTATTTCATAAACAGCTATTTAATGAGACAGAATGTTAACTATTTACCTGTTTCTTCACCCCTTAGAGCCTTTTCAACCGCAACCCCCTTAGCCTCCAGCTCCTTTTGTTTTACTTCCAACTCTTCAAGCTCTCTCTGAACCTCTTGTGCCATACGAAGCCTATAGAAGTAAAACAAATGAAATATGTTTCTCCAATATAACTTTACTCGAACTAATAGCTCAACTTTTAAAGATATATTTGATAAGTAAAAATATAAATATAAAAAAAAGGATCGATGAAACATATTAAATAACACTAATACATTAAATGAGTAAAATATTTTAACTAGCAATAATACAGACAAAAGACATATCCAGGTAATGGAAATGTGGTACCTGTAGAAGGTAGGAAGCAGGACCATATAGGAGAGGATTAGGAACATTGCAATAAGGTCCAGTCGCAGTGTTATTGTTATATCGATCTATTACAAACTGTAATAGAGAAATTAATTGGGTCATCTCCTTAGAATAATAAACCAACATCTGGCCACAGAGGCTTATGAGACCCTGGTAGAAAGGACATGTCCTAGAGGTAGGGGCAAAATAACATGGGAGCAGAACATTAGGTAGGCCTTCCTTAAGAGAAACCTAACCTGGAAAGATAAAAAGAAAACTACAGTAGGATAGGGATGTATAGAAACAACTGTAGGAACCTCACATAAGCATACGGTATAAATAGGAACAGGTAAAGATGACGATGATAATAAGGAATCAGATAATTACACAATTCACATCATATTTTTAATGCAGTTGTTTATATGATTTAGTGATTAATTATAAACAGTGATAAGAGGTTTGATCATATAGATAATAAATAATAATAAAATTAAAAAATAGAATATTTTAATCATTAATTTTTCAAATAATATTTTATTTGTTGATCAAACTATGTTCAGTTTTTTATAGGTCTTCATCAGCCCGATCTAGAAACTATCACCTTGAGAAGAAACAAAACTTCAAAACAGTAAAACAGAGTGAAACACCAGATGGTAAGTTAAAAATTGAGAGATGAGGACATTTTTAAGATCTATATCACAATGGCTAAAAGTAAGAATGATTGGCACGAGAATAAAATAAACCAAGTAAATAAATTGTCATGAATAGAACAAAACCACATAACCAAATCATTCACGGTAAATTATATAATTCAGTGCACTTCATAAAGCAAGGAAGAGAAATCAAATGATAATTTTTTTAAATTTTTATGTAATGAATACAGTCATTGAGTACATTTAGCTTACGTTGTGTCATACGCTATATCAATAATTATAGAAAAAAAAAAAAAAAAAAGAAACCAAACCAAGAATTTACAATTTTTTTTTAAGTTAAGTTTAAAAGTATTAAGATCAAATAAATTAAACAAAGTCTTTTACCTTTTACTTTGAGCCTGTCTAACTTGTCTCCTGTTCTGTTTACTCTTTCTTTGAAGTGAATCCATTCCCGCAAAGGTGCAAGATTGTGTCTCCTCTTCCGATTGGCTATCATCTACAACTAACACCATATACCACTGGCTCATCACACTAACACCCACTAGCATAATTAACATTCAGCAATAGATTGAGTATGAAAAAATTGCACATTATTTTTTTTCTTATTTCAATAAACAATAAAATTCAATTTATGTACATTGTAATTTGTACTTCAAAGCTGTGAGAAGCATAATAAATAAAGCAAAAAAAAAAATTAAGAGAATCTCTCATTAGCAGTTAGCCATTTTATAAGATTGATTGGCATGAAGCAGTAGCATTTTGACTGATTATGTATGCATATGTATATGTAGTGGAGATTAACTAGTAACTAATGCAACTACAGTGAATATGAATAAAAATTGCTATAATTATATAATTTAACATTGCATTATCAAGTGTGAATTTATTTCTACAATACCATATTTATAAAACCTCAATTGTTTTTTTATTTACCTTGACTAGGATTATAAGACACAGGAGGTGGCGGAATAGGAGGAGCATCTTTATCCTAAAATATAAAAAATAGCTTTGAATAACAATACAGTTACCATTAAACTATATAGAATATTAAAGTAATAATTAAATAGTTTGGAAGATGATAAAATTTGTATGCACAAAACATCAACGTTTTCAGTGTTCAGTTATTAAATCACATTTAATTAATTATTATTTCTGTTAAGTCCGAAAAAATTGAGTGATTTACATGCACTTATCATATCATATTATATATAATATAATACTGATTATTATAATTCACTCAACGAAACTTATAATTTAGAGAAATACAGACGAGTGAACACAGATGGGATCTTAAAAGGTACTTTTTTCTTTTAAATTAAATACTCTAGGTATAAGAAAAAATTGTTTTGAAGTTTTAAGACAATTTATTAAAAGAAAATTAAAATAATTTTATTACTCTGGGATGAGGTTCCTTTAGAACAATCTGTAAGTACCATCTTTAAACTTAATGTAGATAGAACTTGTTACGATAAATATAGACAAAAAATATTGATCGGATTAAAGGTGATACCAACTACGTACTTATAAAAATGATGTGTGTAAATAAGAAAAAATGAGACAGTTTTTTGTAAAAAAAACTTTATTAGATTCAGGAAAACTTGTAAAAGGTAAATTTTGTATGGTTAGTTTCCATACTTTTCTAAAAAAAGTAAAACTTAATTAATGTTTTTAAAGATATAGTATAATTCATTGAAGAGGAATGGAAAATTAAAAATGTAGGTAACCACTGTGATTAATATTCTTTGAAAATAATGACCAGCTAATGATCTAAATCTTAATCTTACCTGAGAATAAAACTTCTAGACTATTGGTAAGTTGAAAAGGATTATATGCACAAGATCTTTTGAATTTTCACACTGAGTGAAACAGTAAGTTTTATCTATTGCAAGAGCACTAGAATAGTGAACCATGAACAGTTATTAAATATTTCATGTTTATAAAATAAAATTATGTTATATTTTGACAAATTTTTATAACAAATAGTGAATAAGTATAGCAGCCATTTGTAATTTAAAATATGATTTCTCCAGGTATTGCTAAATAAGCCAATTATTTTTTAATGAAAATATGAAGAACGCCCAGAGGAAGAACAACCTTTTCTTAAGTCGAACCCTATTTGCTGATAAGATTTTTATTCTCATCCCAACATATAAAAAAGTTCTGTTCCTGGGGGTCGTAGCATGATACAATAGAGTTTTAATTTGTACTAGTAGTCCTTGAAATTAGTGCATAGCAAAGCCAGGGAAGGAAACAATTGAGGTGTTTAGTTCAGAAATAGTAGAGCACGAGGCTTCCAAACCAGTCTTGGCTCCATCCTGGGCTAGCAATCATTCAGCGATGCTTCACTTCTTGTGAAAATGTTCCAAAATGGTTTGATGACTGATTTGCCAAAAAAAAAATGCAACCTTTTTTCTGGCATGGTTTTAAAAATAGCCAGAAAAATAGGAAAAAGGTAAAGTTAGAGATGGACAATATTTCGAATAAAATATTAAAATTTGTATGCAATAAATACTTATTAATACACAAAAATTCTTATTTAATATTTACACATCTGGTTAATATCCTAATGTGTAACAAAGTAGTAGAGCCAGAGAAAGAAAAATAAGTCTGTAGTTTGGCCCACATCTGCACAATTATAGGTAAACCAAGTTTGTTTGAACACGCTAATTTTTGGACAGGCAGTTCGGCTTTTCGATGATTTCCCATTTAGTCTTATAAGAATAAAATTTTCTGTTGATATTATTTGCAGCCACAACAAATGAAATTCAGGGAGCAGGCCAGTAGCCAGAGAAGGGAGCTGAGATAGCTTCAAACCACTTCTAAGAAATGTTTTGGTTTATTTTATTTTTTTAATGATCCTAACTTTATAAATGAAATATAAATTAATCACTCATTTTCAAACTCCTCTGGAATAATAACTGAACTGACTCCTGAAAATTGAACTGTGAAATGATGTTTTAGGATTGGGATATTATCAGTTCCATGGTTTATCCCTAGATAAGTGGCAAGGATAAATGTATAAGCATGTTGGAGTCAACTTAAGAGAAGGTTGTTTTTTTTTTTTTTTTTGTAACAAAAAGTCAATGTTGCTAATCTAGAATAGATTGTACAGAAAAAAATGGTATATGCTTACACCAAAGGGAAAAAGAAAGGGGTTGGGTAATTTTTTACATTTATTCATATATATCAAGGTAAATATTCAGTTTACCCAAAAACAACTTCTATAAAAAATTAAACTAGAGCCAGTTCTCCTTAAAAAAGTTCCTATTATTTTTTTCTTATTGGCTATAGTTTTAGAGATGTGAGTTGGAGAAATGTTTAAAAAAATTAAGAATCATCAGGGCTTTTTGCTTAACTTGTATAATTACAACTACAAATAAATTTATATTATTATGTTTTAATTATAAATTATGTAAATAATGTTACAGATAAAGTACACTTTAAAATTAAACAAGATATAGAAGGGATGGATGAAATTTTTTTCAATCATCACTTTCACGTCTATGTTTTTTTAGTTTAGTTAAATTAACAGACTTAAACTATAGCCAATTATCAATAAAAAGAGTCCTACTCATTTTTTTTCCCATATGGTCAATAGTTTTGGAAATAACTGGGAGAATAAAAAAAAAATGTATAAGATTTTATGTAATTATTCCAGCATAAAATAGACGTAGTAAACTATTTTGCATTTTACATCAGGACTTTTGATTTAAAAAAACATCATCATCCTCAAGTGCATTCTTTCTCATCCAGGAATTGATCAGTGGAATTATTAGTAGATAAAAAAAAGCTGCATTTCATAAAAAAATATTTTTAATGACCACTTTTCCTTTAACAAGTACTTATGCCTCTAAAGAAAATGGTGCTTAGAACATAAGAGGGAGCGAGAGAGGGAAGGGATCTGGAGAGTCAAAGCTTTTTAAAGTTTGGAACATCTCACCTGTCACTGGACTCATATTGTGTCGTTGACAAGTCATTAAGAGCATAAGGGGGCGGAGTGGCCGAGCAGGCTAACGTGTGTGTAAAATTTAGGTTGCCCGGCAACCAGATAATAAACCGAAGATTACGAGTTCTAATTCTAGAGTTAGAGGAACTTTTAACTCTGGGATAATTCCACTGTCCTCTCCTGTAGCCCGGAATAACCGTGTATAGCCTAAAAGGTGAGGGAGGGGAGGAAAAAGCCATTAAGATCATTTCACAAAACAGTTTACCAAGATACTTTGTTAAATTCCTGAAGAAATCAACCTATCCACTTTTTCATTTTTAAAATATTATTTTTACTTTTAGGAGCAATTGTTTTCATTATTGACCAAGATGAAAACAGCTCAGAAAACAATCACTAAATACGCTAGTATAACTGAACAGTTTTTTACATGCTTAAAAGTAAAATCAACTCCATTTGATGAAACTCTTAACATTTGAAGTTGTTAATTAACCACATCTCAAATTGTTACAAACTTTGGTTCAGATCTCTTTCATACTTTCTGAATAGTTGTGAAAAACACTTATTTCCAATGGTGTTTTAAAATACACATAGTTTTAACATAAGTTGAAAATAAGCTCTCAGAAATGTATTGTAAATTTTATCAGCAAGGATAACTTTCTTGACATGAACATTAAAAAGGAATCTATTCAGACAGTCCGGTACCTTAGCATCCTTCATGACAAAAGATTAGTTTGAAACCCACATGCCTGACTCAAAAGACAAGAGCTTAACTGACAATTTGGCCAGTTATATAGACTATTAAACTGAACATTACATAAACAACTTTTCACAACACAAGGATAAAAAGGACAGTTAAAGCTGTATTATAAATTTTAATAACTTCATTAAGCATATCTAAATAATTAGTCATAAACTTTTATTTATTTCATTTTATAAATACATAGTTCCTTAATAATTTTGAAAATCACTTGAAGCAACTTACTTTCTTCGAAGAAACAGAAGGTATAGATTTGGTGGGTGAATGACTAGATGGAGTTTTAGGCGGAGTAGGTGATTTTTTAAGAAAAAAATCAGAGACAGCTTGAATAATACTTCTTTTCCTTTCTTCTTTACTCTTTTTATTTATTTCAGTTTTTTCACACTAAAAAATAAAAAATAAATATAAGTCACATTTAATAAAATAATGTTTGAATTTTTTTTATTAATATTATGGACTGAAGGGTCACAACCATAAGATAACAATGATAATATAAATTCATTTTTTTAAAGTAAAATAATGACAGTGATATAAGCTTAAATAAAAAAATTTTTTTTTTCCTTATCATTGACAAATCATAAACAATCGGTTATGTAGGATCAGTACATTTTTTAAGTATAGTTTTGTTGGAGGAAAAAGCACTTCTAAGCAATAGAAGTTGATAAAATCAATATTGAACAGCCTAGGTAATAACCCTCACAGTCTCTGAAAATATCACCAAATCAAACTAATAGCAGTAAGTATGATGCCCATCATATCAATTCAACATGAGAATTTAGTTTAAATTAAATTTTAGAATGGAATATGCCTAAATTATAAATATAACCTCCCTTGCCAGAAGTTCACCGCTTACTACTACCACATTTCACAGCTATTATAGTCTTAACAATTAGAAACATTAATTTTACATATTAAATGGAATTTTATGAAATTTTTACTAGACTATTTATACACAATCTCCGGATTTCCTCCAGATTTCGACCAAATCAAACGAGTAGTTTTTGAAATATAGACATCATGGTTACAAATTAGTAAGCAAAAGTATTTTTTGAAAACAGTGGATGGAATTCGATAAAATGTTTTAATCTTGGAATGCTCTTTGATTTTTACATTAATCTCCAGCTTCCTTCCAACTTTTGATTAAATCGAACGTTTGGCTTTAGAGGTGTATCAAGGAAAATACACTCGCCAATATTTAAAAGTTGCCAAATCGAATGTTGGCGTTTTTGAAATATTGGGATGTCTACAAAAATACATTTAGACATGCATATGCGAAAGTAGTGGATGGAATTGATATGGGGACCATCAAGGCGCTGTTCCATATAATCTATGAAACCTTCATGAAAATCGGGTTAACAGTAATAGGTGCTCTTCACATAGATATGAATATAGGCTGGTAGAAGCGAAACTAAATATGTTCCTTTATATCTAAAACTTAGAACATAGGTGAAAATTTTCGATTTTGAGAATGAAAGGATTTTTAATCTTCACCACAAAGCTTCTCCAACTTACTACTGAGGAAGCTATATTAGGGAAATCTAAGAATGATTCCCCTCAGAATAGTTCTATCATAAAAGAATTATATATCTATATATAACAAATATGAAGTAATTTAAAATTACTCTTTAACAAATAGACTTTCAGCACTGACCCTCTATCCTCCTTAAAAAAATAAGAGAATTATTCTCATTTATTTATTAATTGCCATAAGGAACCTTAAATCTATATTTAAAATTAGATTTTTTTGCAATCCATCCATAACACATTTCAAATTTAATTAATGATGAATCATGCAATTTAAACCACTAAGGATTACTTAAGACACAAACTACAGTTTAATTTGACCTTAAGAAAATTGAAAAAATAAGAATATAAAAAGTACTAACATGAGTTGGAGAAGGAAGTTTAGCTTCATGAAGATGTTTTTGGATTTTAAGTTTAAACTTTTTAATTTTATCTTCCGGGCTGAGACCAAGTTCTTCATCACTCATCATTTTAAATTTTGCCCTAGCTTGTTCCCTCATTCCTCTGAGATTTGGTACCGTGAGTTCACTAGGTAGACCTGGAGTACTACAAGCCTTATGGATATCAGGCAATGATGAAGCAATGACGTTGGTTTTAGCTGCTAAGCGCCTGGCAGTGGTAACAGTAAAAGCTCGCTCTCTAATAGGTGGTGGAGCAGCTGGTGTGACAAACATTTCAGATTTTGGTCTTTCTTTTGGAACTGGAGCTGGAGGCGTGTCACTAGACCTTAGAACAGTTCGAATAGACCTTCTCTGTTTCCTCTCTGTTGGTGATTTTCCTTGTGCTATCAATCGATTCATGACCATTTCATGAATAAGATCTTTTTGTTTAACTCTTTCTTGATTTAACTGTTCCAGCTTTCTATGAGTTGTAGGAGAATTCAAACCCAACTTAGGTGTTAATGACTGAGGCTGAGGTGTTGGAGGGGGCTCTTCTTTAACATCATCTTTCTTAACTGGAATAGAGATCTGTTTGGGAATAACTTCTTCAATCGTTGTAATTGCTGGAGCCTCAACAGCACCTACAGATTCTAAACTATCAGGAGGAGACCTCTTGTTTATTTTTCTAGATTTTCTAACATCAATAGAATTCCTGACATTTCCAAAAGGAGAAATTTTACCCTGCATTTTCTGAACATATATTTCATATTCCTGATTAATTTTGTCTTGACTATCACTTTCTACTACATGAGCAGGTGGTTCAATAGGGCTATCTTTAATTGTAGTTGGCTCAGAAGTCGTTGTTGTGTCTGTAGATTCTCCTATTCTAGAATCGAGATCTTCTTTACTTTCAGCCTTGGTTTCTAAACAGTAATTAACAGCTTCAACAATTGGAGTTGGTAAATCATCATCTTCTGAATTTATAAATTGAATGTAACCACGATTTAATATCTTATTAACAGCTCCTGAATCTTCATCACTACTTTCATCAGCAGTATCCATAAATTCTAAATTTTCAACATTATGGAGGTTGGTAGGCTTGTCTTTACCACATACATGTGTAAACTCATCATCAAATTCTTCGGTTCTTGCAATTTTCGGAGCTGTACCCCTGGCATTTCTCCTGCTTCTTGGTGTCAGATGCTTTTTATATGAAATAGTTTGAGGGTTAATATTATATTCGAGATCATCAAATGTCTCTGAAACAACTCCATCCTCATCTCTAGCCCAATCAGACAACTCTGTTTCTGTCAACCCTAAAGTAATATCATCTTTCAGAGAAGGTGATGGAGGACTACTTGCGTCACTATGTACTTCCTCCTTTGTAACAAATAATTCTGCTGGAGTAGACACTTGTTTTAAAACCTGACCATTAGTTTCATTTGAAGGCACAGTTATCACTTTCGCAAATCCAGTTTCAGTAGAAGGTACAAGATCGAGTTTATCTCTAAGCTCTTGTCGTTTTGGTTCTGCCGCCTGGCAGACATCAGGAATATTAAGTGAATCAAGCTGTACTTCTTCTTCCATCAATTCTCCACGAGAATTGTGAATTTCCAGTTTTGGAGGTGACACAGGATTTCCTTCACCTTCACTTTCTGCTGAATCTTCTTCCTCGGAAGAACTCATATCTGATGATAATGAATCACTTTCAATCTCTTTTTGCTCAGTTCTTGGGAATTCTGGCACTACAATACTAGTTTCATGAACTGGGCTTCTTGACCTCACCTCTTCTTCTTCTTTCTTTTCTTCTTTAATTTCTTTCTCTCCATCCTTTTTATCTTCTTTACTACCAAGACTACATATATGCTTGAAATCTTTTAATGGTAAAATTTTCTTTTCTAACAAGACAGGAGAAGTTTTTAATTTATCAGCTCCTTGAAGAAAAGCCTGCATTGTAGGACTTGGGACTGGAGCTGGATTCAACAATTTCTGCTGTTCAGATATTTGATCAATTAAAGATTTAAATTTTGTATCTAAAGTTATAGCTGATCCCGACTTTCTTATGTTTCCAGGCATACCAGAAGGTCCAAGAAGATATTTCTTTTTCAACTCGAGAGAAATCTTAGATGCTATGCCTTCAGTGGATTGAGTTCTGTTGAGAAGATAATCACCTCTATTTGGATTAATAAAAGGTCTAGGTCTGTCATTGTTGTTAATGTTATTGTTGGGAGTTGTTGGTTTGGGTTCATCAATTCTTTTCAGTTCCAGCTTTAAATCACCACTATGAGGTGTAATTTTTCCATTAACCTGCCTTGAAATGAGCTGCACTTGTCTAGGTGCTTCAATCAACCCTTTGCGAACCTAGGAAAAAACAATGTTTAAATCAATAACTGATTAATGTTTAAAAAAAGAAAATTAAATATAAAACAAATATCAAATTGTGTGTGAGGGCATATAGTAAAACTTTTTTCTATTATAAACATACCAGGTTACATCAATATTTATATTCACCTGAACAGTTTCACTAATCACAATATCAGGAATAGTATGGGTTGTACCATCATGTTCAAATTCAGAGTCTGTAGATATTTCTGTTGCTGAATTTTCATCTTCGGAACTACTACTGCTATATTCATCTTCTGAAGGCACCTAAATAAGAAAATCCATTAAAATTTAAGAGCTGATTTATTATAATACAATAAAATGATGAAGGAATAAATGAAAATGCTGAAGCCTAAATTTTAATGAAAAACACAACACAATGACAAAAAACAGAATAAATGTTCATTAATATGAATATTTAAAATGAAACAGAATTTTTTCACAATTTACAAATTTATTGATCTTTTATTCCATCTCATTGAACTAGTAGTAGTTAACAGAATTTAACTGCGAATAGAAGAGGTGGAATAGAAAAAAAAAAAAAAAAATAGCACAGTTATAAATATAGATCTAGATTGCCTATCTGTTAGAGATCAAGTCTTGAAACCATATAACAGGTTTCAATGTAGCATTCTATATCAACATCTTGAAATTAAATGATTTTCTTATTAATGACAGGAGATGATTCTATTCACACTTGTTTATCTCACAAAAGATCATTTATTCAGGTTATTGTGAGATCGAGAGTATTTAAACTACCAACTTACTATATTTTTTTTTAATGATACTGAAGGGTTAGGTAATTAACTATCGTCCAGATTAATAAAGATAGTACCCATAACGTCAAAGGAGGATTAACAATTACTTTTCCTAAACATTTAATGGGATTCAGATCTAAATTCTAAGATGGATTTTATGAGACACAAAACTTTCGAATTACCAATTTTCATTAACTATTTACAAAACATAATCAACACTATGAAATATAAAATAGAAGATGATGTAAGTAACTATGATTTTTATAGATAGTAATACTATGAAATAATAAAAAAAGAGTTCGAAAATTCAAGGATTTTTTTTTTTTTTACAAAAAATGTTCTCTAATTAGATTTTATACATTTGGTGCCATATTATTTAAATAAAAACAAATCCTTTTATTAATATTATTTTATTTTTCACGACATTTAAGCTCTATAGAGCCATTTTTAAGTAATGCACATTCATTTAAATAATAATTGTCCATTGCTAAATTTTGTATGTTTTTCTTTCCAGGGTTGTTATATGAATTAGGAATATATATGAATAAATCTCAGAGAAAATAAAAAATAACCAAACAACAAAATCTGTTGACTATCCATAGCCTAGAGAATTATTGATACATCAGTAATACTATGAACAATTGCCCACTCCTACTATGCAGATTTAGTAGATCTGATGGGTTATTCAAATGTCTATCATATAACTTGCCGAATCTTCATTGACTTGTGCACAGATTTACAGTTTAGTTGCATCCCCTTGTAATACCAGGTTTTTACACAAGTCCTCATGCATAATTATAGCTTTATTTCAGATTACATATTTTAATCATTATTGCATATTACTATTCAAACTAAAGTCCATTGTTTCACCTATTTTTCTGCCAGTAATTGGACTTGATGCCAGTACCACTTCATTGGTTTTGAGACAAAGACTTCTTCACATACAATTTCCATTTCTCCATAATTATCAAAGATCTGACCTCTTTAAAAAATGAGTCAATGATCTAAACAAACCTTAGTCTGATGGTGCGAAATCTAGGCTATGCATACGCAGGATGAGGTAAAACATTTACTGCTTGCAGTTGCGATAATTTTTCCTCGGCCAAACGAGAATGATGCGCAAGGGCATTGTCATGTTGCAAAATGGCTTGGTTCCTATTGACCAAGGTGGAATACTTTGCACTCAAAACTGCATAAATTCGGTCTAGCTGAACACAATAGAAGTTTGAGTTCACTACCCAACCATCACTACCGAATAAATAAGCTCAAAATGCAAAAGGCCTCCGAAGCTCTACTAAATACAAAGCATCACTTTTTTCTCAAACTGATCTTGGCAAACTTCTGGTAGTGCAGCTTTACCCACTGGTCATTTTTGCTATTTTTTTTTTTTAAATATCCACTTTTCATCACTTGTAAGAATTTTTTTTTTCCAGAAACTGACATCTTTCAAATTTTGAGACAAAACTTTGCAAATACCAACTCGCTGCTGCACTAGGGCTTCTTTCAAGTCATATGGATTGGACCTTGGTCTTAAATTCCATATTCAATTGGTTCATGCATTCAAGAAGAACATCATTATCAATGACTGATGGGTGACCTGATCTGGATTCATCTGCAAGGTTCATATTTCCATTGCTGAATTGCCTGAACCAAAGTGCAGCAGTATTTCAACAGATAACTGACTCTCCTTCTATGTGACAAATTTATTTAGCAGCTGACTTTGTGCTTAGACTCAAAATACTTTGAATAATGATTTTATCTTCTTTCATTGTACTTGCCTATTAAAACTGTAAATAACCCCATAAAGCCAACTCAAGTCACAAATAATTAAAGGATTATAGTCTAAGTAAACATTGACATAAATAGTAGGAATAAAATAACATTTAACATTCTCATAGGATTAATTAAGAGAGTTGGAATTAAGGTCTGTGTCCATGCAAAAGGACATATTTGTTTTCACTTCCTGATGATGTCTTAGACTATGATGAACAGCACGAGGAAGAGACTATCTCCTTTCTTTTAACTTGCCTAACTTCAAAACAGTCTGATACTTCTCCTAGTATCAGCGATTTCTGTTGAGGATCTTTCATGCTTGCTTCAAAGTTAAAATTGATAATAACAACTACTAAGATGTAGACAAATACTTTTCCACAATGATGCAATGGAAATTCTATAGCCTTGAATTATGATAAGTTAATTTTAGAACATCAACATAGCTTTTTTTTTGCTTTGGCTGATATAAAATTCATAATGGCAAAGTAAACAGAGACAACCATGCAGTAGAGTAGACTTGGATGGCTAATTTTAATGCAATGCTAAAATACAAAAGGTTTAATAAGCAAATAAAAATTTTATCAAAACATATATCACTCTCACGCCTCTTATAAAAATATTTAAAAGAAAAAAATTAAAATATTTGATCACCATTGTAAAACAAAATTATTAATAATAAAATATTTAATGACTTGAATAACCAATAGAATAATTGAAATGCACACTTTTGACTACTAAAAAAAAAAAAATACTTTTTAACTTCTAATTTTTGCTGAATGACATAATAAAAAAATCATATTCTGATGAAAATGAAGGTTCATAACATGGAAGCAGTGATTATCGAACAAGTCTATTCATAATTATTTCATATGAGGAAATATGTTATTCTTCATTCTGTAAATTGCTAGAGATATAAATGAGTCATCAAAATGGAAATTATTAAATAGGGGGAGGGGGAGGAGATCAGCGAAAATGAATTACTCTTTTTGTTTCACAATGGTGTAAAATAACTGATTTTTTGTTCACTCAAAAAAGTAAATATTATCTAAGCCAACAAAATTAACAGCAAAAAAAAAATTAAATGTTAAAAAATAATATACTTTGTTAGCAAGTGGTATGGTTTTACACAGTGTTAATAATAGCATTTTTTAAAGGAAAAAAGTACCTGTGTAATGTTACAAGTTAGTTTAAAAAAATCACATTGTTTTGATTGATGCTACATTCAATATAAATACCTCAAGTCGATATAAAAGTGTTTGAATTTAACCTATGGAAAGACCTGACCACCTGCTTAATGTTAGATATCTGCTTTCTTGAACAATTTATAAACAGCAACAAGAGCTTTTCACCTCTGTTTCAGATCCGGAGTCAGAAACGTGCTGACGAGGACTTGTGTCCTTTTTGGCCTCCTCTTCAGTATCAGAATCAGTCGTTTCATCTGAAATAGCAGACAATGCAATTAATGTAAATTTCATCATCTACTTTTGTTAAATTGATTCTATCTCTCCCTTGGCCTAGAGGAAAGCCAAAAGGCAAGGTAGGAAAGAAAAGAAAAAAAAATAGAGTGAGTGCCAAGAATTGTTTTTCAATGCTGCTGAGAAATAAAAACTAACCAATCCAGGAGGGAATCAAACCCACAACGTTTAGAATGGAAAACTCTGAGACTCCGTGCCCCAAACTGCTCTGGCCATCACGTTGTACAGAGCCAAAAAAATCACTGGGTTGTGAAAAACTGTTATCCACATTCCTGAGACAATATGGCAGATGTACAAACACTTGATTTTATTTATTTAATCAAAAAATTAGATTGATAAGCCCAATATAAATTGTTTGTTGTTAAATAGTAACTACCTTCATAAGACTAATGAAGCTAGTCATTGGAAACACACACAACACCATTTATCAAGGTAAGAAGGAACACCAAAACCTTTTATTTATGGAATTTTAAATAATAACATAGTTATGCTGATTTATAATTATTTATTAGGGATTGCAACAAAAAACTACTATCCAACTAAACAACAAATATTAAAAAGCTTAGAATGGTCATATCTATATAATCAGCAATACACTAAAAGAAGATTGATTAAGAAAACATTACAGTCAAATATTCTTTTAAATAGAGGTAACGAAAAAAAAACATTTATTAATTATATTTACAAGGTTATTTTTAATCAATTAATAATCTTAAAAAAGTAAAGGTATTTAATATGGGAACTGTAATTTTGTTTAATTAGGTTTGTGCAGTGTAACTGAAGCAAAGTGGAATAAAGAATCAAATGTTTTAAATTTATTCCCAATTATTAAAACATTCTTGGGATAAACCCTCCCACTCATAAATGAAAAAAACCTACATCCATATATTTATTAAGTAACGTTGAGAATCGTGCATAACATTATCATTCCTATTATAAAGAATGACTGACCAGCTATTTTATAAAATGATTGTTATTTTCAACCCATGTTTCATTTTGACTAACCTTCAGAGTTGGAATAATGAGAAGAGGCATAACGTCTAGTCCAGTCTTGAGCTAGTCGTAATGTTTCTTCAGGATCAAGACCACCATCTTCAGCTTCAGCATACCCTTCACTTGAGCTAGAACTTGAACTGAAAGTAAAGTTAAAAATTACATATAATCGTTATGTTGAACAATACTCCTGTTATAAAATATAAATAATAAGTTGGTTTCTTGCAAAAAGTCATGATTTAAAAATTTTAAAGTTAAATAAATAGATACTTTGACGAATTTTATCTATATAAAATTAGAATATTGTGCACTTTGTGTAATTATTTATGGATTTTAAAAGAATTTTGATGTAATAATTGTTTTGTTTTTTCATGTTTAAATAAGATCGAACTACCACAAGATCTTGAGGAAATGTTTCACCAAAAAGATAAGATTACAGAAATGTTGGTAGTTCTCAAAGAGATGCATGGTGGTCAATTATACCAAGCCCAGACAATCCTAATTCCAATAAACTAGATCAGACCCCACCCTCACTTCTTCATTCTAACCCTATAGACTCCTTTGGTATGTTTGTTAAAATAGCTTCTCATTCACTTTTCGAATGCTCCCAGTAACACTAAATTTTTTTTCATAATTTTCATAAAAAATTAAAATATAAATAAACTTGCCTATCTTGGGATGCTTCAGTATCCGTGGCTGAAGGCAAGAAATTTCTGTCCGACCATTCATCTTCTTCAACCTCAACACAATCAGATAAATTCTCAAACTCTGCTCGTTCAGGGGTTCCGATATCAACAGTCTGAAAAATTTATTTGCTGTTGAAATTTTAATTCTACAAAATTATAATTATTAATTTAAATAATAGTTGGTAAGTAGCAGAGATGACAGCTATTATAATCTAAAAAGCATGGTAAATTAAGATAGATGATCCGTTACAAGAAATCTCACAAGAAACAAATAAATGTAAAAATATTAGGAAGAGAATTGCAGTATCAATTTCACACTCACCAGACTTTGCGGTCAGATTTATTATTTAAGATTTATGAATAATGGATTTTGATTCATAAATCTAAAATTTTAAAATCTGATTTAAGAATCTGAATTTGGAAATTTTCCTATAAGTACACAATTTTTAAATGATATTAAAAAGAATTCTTTATTTAATAAATCAGTTCATGCCTAGCGTCCAAAAACATAAAAACAATAATATACTATTCTACTATTCTTCAGGATTCAACATGAAATATAAGACTACAACTTTAAGATCTTCTAAAATCAAGTATTACCCAATAGACAAAGAAAAAAAAAATGACAGCAACGCACAAACATGAGGCAGTTGGCAGAAAGAGAAATAGCAATGAAGAAGGTACAAGGCAAAGTGCATATGGGATACTGATGACGAATAAAATTAAAAAGACATGTTAGTGTAATTTTAAAATATTTTTACATCTCTAAAGCCTCTTTTAATTGAGATAGAGATTTGAAAATTAGTATTTAAATTGATTGGAAGTTGGAGAGGTTCTTCCTTTTGAGGTTCTCAACTTTGTTCTCCCATCCCTGCCTTCTTGATAAATTGAATAAAGAAAAAAATTATAAAATGTACAAATAGATGAGAAAAAAAAATCGAACATTTCAATTTATTTTAAAAATCTAGTCAATTTTAGCAGGTAAAACAATTTTATCAATACTTATACGTTTTCCAGAATTTTTTTTTTCTAAGAGTAATATTAGTACACCCTTTTAAATTATAACAATGAGAACAGCTGTTTCAAGGAAACAAATTAGTCATATAATTTTTTTTTTTTAATTTGACATATTATAATATAACCATTTCAAGAAACATTTAAGATAGTAGGTATGAAGTAAACTTTAGAGGAAAAATCTGGGTATAATAGTCATATATCCTATCTGAATTGAATTGAAGCATTAATTTCACTACAAAATTAAAGCGATCCTAATAACATATTAACACATCAACAGTAGGATGTATTATATCACATAAATGTCAATCATAATAAGAGATCAAAAAGTCAAATAAAAAAGCTTTTTTCCTTACGTCTCAAGTTTTGAAACAATTACAAGAAAATTTAGTCTAAAAGGCATGAAAAATAAATCAACAAGATAATAACAAAGCTACATAAATAAGTATGTATGTACATAGCATTTATCTCAATTATATGCAAAATAAAGTTTATTTTGTGTACCTCAGTTTTATTATCTGATTTGAGACAAAATTTTCTTATTACGTCACTTTTAATAACTAGTCGATTTAATTTTATAAATTATTATGGTAACACATAATGAGCATCTAATAAAAACTTGTAACTTGCAAAAAAATGTCCGTATCGCCTTCAAAATAAAATGAATTTTAATAAAGTTAAATTAATCCAAAAAAATAAAGAAGGGAGAAAAATGAGTTAATACAATAAACATAATTATTAAATAATAGCAAATAACTAATAAAATACATTGTTAATTAATTAATATTTTTAAACTGGCAAGTATGGGCTCTAAATGTGCCATATTCTAGCCATGGAATAAACTGAGTTATGCTAAGAGGATAGAAAAGGCTCCTTACATAAGGCAATAAATCCTTACAAGACACTAATGGTATATTAGTACTTTCATCATTATACTAAATGATTAATTTATAATAATGATTTTAAATTCTAAGCTCTTTATAAAATATTCTATAGGAAAATGTAAAGTTTTACAACAGTGAAATATGTGAGGCTGACTAAATAGATTGAAGTAAACACAAGGATCACTAAACTTCAGGGTGGAGGGTGAGACGACCACATATGGTTTGGCAAAGCCAGACCTGAATCTAGAAGATCCATCACTTGTAAAGTAAACAGATTAACCTTAATTATTAGACTATTAAAAAAACAGAACATTAGATAATTACAGTATCAGGATCAGGTGACAACCTTCACCGCACTTGACAAAAATAATGATTAACTAATATAAGAACAGGCCTTCATGAACTCAAAATATGACATGGGTCTTATATTACTAGAATGAAGCCAATGGAGAAGTATGAAAGTTAAAATTGAGGCATATAAAGTTGAATTTCCACTAAACAAACAAAATTAAAATGGTTTCTCGACAAATCTGCAAATTCTCAAGGAAGCATTTTTAAAAATGAAAATACCTTCAATATAATGAATGGGCCATCACAAATCAAATTTATTGCAACTTTATTATTTTTTCAATATTGAGCTTGAGTATTGGGCGATAAGAGATGTTTTTTTTTTTTATCAAAATATGAACAATTTTAAGATCAAACATTCACACGCAATGTTTAAATGACATTATTTTCAAAAACTATGCTCTGTTAAAAAATGATGACCTGATATAGAAATAGACCAATATGTGATCAAAGATGGACATCTATAATTATTAAAAAGTTGAGAAAAAGCCAATTTTGTAACATAGCATCAAAATTAAACATAATTCTAATGATTTTTTATTTCATGATTCAACTTGAACATTCTTAAATGAAATCATCAGAAACAGTTTGAGTTGAACCTATAAAACAAAAATTGCCTTTTTCTTCCACTTCCTGAAAATAATAGATGTCCCTCTTTAATATGAGACCACTCATATATGAACTTGAAATTGTTTTTACAAAATGTGGTGTCTATTGAATAAAAAACAACCACTTGTACATTTTTTTGTTTGTTATTCAAATAAAATTTGCTTAACTGTTTATTGCATCTCTTTTCTTTGAATGACCAGTAAAAATTTGTTAAGAGTTTAAATAAATAGCCATTATAATGCAGCACTGGGTGGATAAAAATGTATAGCTCTCAACTGCTAAATAAACATTTTCATATCAACCATGCACATAACTCAATTTAAAAAAAAAAAAAATTGCTTATATCTCTTTACTTCTAGGGTCCTCGTCACTATCGGATCCAGGATTTAATTTTGAGGGGGCTTCAGCCCGAAAGCTTTTTTTTTCATAAAAATGACGATATTTACTTTGAAAAAAAAGAAAGAAACTAGCTATCTATATGAAATGACGTTTAAGTGATTCCTTAAGTCCTTTTAAATGTAATTACACGAACAATAATACTTTAAGAGATAATTTTTTTTTCCCATAAAACAAGGTTATATTTTACCGTCTTGGGGAGAGGGCTTCGGCCCGAAAGCCCTCCCCCTCCCCACACCCCGTAGATCCGCCTGTGGTCCTCATACATGAGAGTATAAGTGAAATTAATAGAATCGTTAACTGATAAATTAGACTAATTTAACATTATGTTAAAATTTTAATGTATCCAAAAAAAAAAAGATTATGGAAAGATATACATTAAATTGCATTAATATTATAAAAACTAAAATAACTACATATATATTTGAATTATAATTAAATATATATATACTAATCAAAATATGAACACAAATAGGCTAAAAAACACAACATTTATTAGATTATTCACAGGAACTCAAGTACAAAAAACAATATTTTAAATTCCATTTATACCTCAACAGGTATCAATTCCGATTCCAGTGATTTTTCTGTTTTAATGGGTGTTTTAAGTATCTCAGTTTTTGTATCCTCCTTAAGCCGCCTTCCTATTGAACCTTGCAGGCCAAAATGTTGGACACAATAGAATTTTGAGCCATATTTTCCCTCACGATCAAAAGCATAATTTCCTGAAAATAAATTGTATTGTCCAAAATTAAATTAAAATAAAGTCAAGGTATAAATCTATAAAACAAAATCAAGTTAGAAATCTATGAATACTAGGAGACTTAATACCTATTACCCTTGAGTGTGGCAATTTGTACTATTATTCTTTAATAAAAAATCAACTTAATTAACTCAAGAACCAACAGATAATTGAGCATCAATACAAAAACAGTCTTATGTGAAATATTGAATTTAAAAAAATAAACATTTTTAAGCGTTATATTCAAATTAAATATAAACTTATCAAAATACTTCAAAATTAATAATTAATTTTCTGGATTACTCAGATATGATAGAAACAACAATAAAATAAGTAAATGTAATAATATAAAAGATGTTTTAAACATATACAGTTATATATATTACATGGGAAAGTATGCTGCCAGATCGAGATTATCAGGATCATTTTTAAATGGAGGTCTGTCAGATTTTGTCTAAATAAAGTAAGAATACAAAGGATATTTGTATAACCATTTTTAAAAAGAATAATACTAAAATACAACAAATGATGTTGGAATTTTTTTGCCTATATTCGAGAGTTGAGATGGGATCCCAACTGTTCCTGCTGTGGAAAGTTAGTATTAGAGAGTTCTCAAGTAAAGCTGTAATTAAGTGTTCAGTTTTTTTTTTTTTAAATTGAAGCTTAACAAAAATGTTCATGTATTCTTAAATTAACATAAGACTACAACATTTTTTTTATCAAAATTTCAGAAACTAAACAGTTATGATTTGATCCGGTGGTCACTAAATCTAATGCACATGGACTAAATACAATCCATGAGCACCAAAAATTCAGCTCCAGTTTATTTTGTTCATTGTAAAATGTACAGTGTAAGCAAATAATATAAAATAATTATCATATATATCAAATGACCGATTAAGAGACAGAATAACTGATACACATAATGACAATGAATGTTTTAATTGCAATGATATGAGATATTGCAATGATATATCTTCAGCTAGCGAGGTTTGAGGAATTATGGCATTAACAATAAAAAGTTTGATAATCATTGATTTTATCAAAGCAGTAGTGATAGAATGGAAAATAGTAGTTAAAATTGAAAGACAGCCTTTGAATATAGTTTTTGGTTATTATCAGGAACACTGGAGCCATAAATAGTGGACAAGAACAAACATTTATTAAATTTATAGCAATTGAAATTCAGTTTTTAAGTAGTTAAAGAGAATAAAAAATGAATAATTAAAAAAATAATCAAGCCATTTATGCAGAAATAAACATGAAATCAAGATGCTAATAAATAAAAAATCATTCACTAATCAAAAATGATTCATGGGTATATTTTTATTATACCAAATGAGATAGAACATGTTTTAGATACATATTTTTAACTACGATATTATACAATTTGGAATACTTCCATAATTATAAACAAATATATATCACCGGTTTATTGCAAAACATAACGTTTCATAAAGTTAAAATCACTAAGTACATTGATTAATTTTTCCTCTTTGAAATCACAACATTCTTTATTTAATATAACAACTACATTTGTTATATAAAAGGGATAGTGCCATTTTTGTGCACTTACTATGTTTTTATATCCAGAAACAAGATCAAAATTCACAAAAATGCACTTTAACATTTAGCTTTATTAAAAATGTACTTAGTGACATTTTACAATAAACTGGCGATATTAACTTCAACAATAGTTTTTCTTTTGAGTTTACATAATAATGTATGACTTTGTATGCTAGATATAAATTTTTCTAAAATCATTAGTTATCTAACAATGTACTAGACATCCATATTACTTTTTTTTATTTCTGTAAATACATTTTCGAACTGGAAACATATCTTTCTTTTAATTTCCACTTTGTTTATTATAAAGTTCCTTCATAATTTAAATTTATCTATATCTTATTACTACTTTGTGAAATGGTTAATTATTTCAAATAAACAAAATTAAATGTACTTTAGAGGAAGCCAATTTGAAATTTTTTTTATTTAAAGCCTATTATAATATTTTAATAAGGATAAATGCTATGAGAAATTAAAGACCATTAAATTGTACGTTGATTAACTAGTTTAATTTGAAATTGTTAGAAATGTTTTCAAGAAAATTGTAAAATCAATTATTTAAAGCGGATGTTTTGAAAGTCGATTTAAGCATTAAAAAGATGCTCGGCATTTAGCTTATATACATAATTTCAGTTTTATACAATTTTTTGCTTTGTAGTTGGAAAAAAAATATGCAAACACAAACCACTTAGTCAGACTTGGAGAAACACGTATTTCTGTTAAAAACTTCGATTAGAAAATTTTTCAAACACATATCAGTATGTACTTCAATTATAGATAAGTGAAAGTAAAAATTAAAGTTTATTTTTAAAGTGCCTATGCATTCTTCAAAAATTTAATTAATGGCTTAAAAATTGTATTGTTCTATTTATTTTATATAGTATCATTTATTATTATAAGTTTCAACATCGACCACATAATGTGTATTGAATTTTTTTTTTGTGGAATAAATAAATAAAAAAAATCTTACCTATAACCATTAAGATGAAAAATAAAAATATATTTTATTAAGTTAAAAGCATGGACAAGGTCTCTTATACCAGTGTTAATTAATTTATTTTATTGATTATCACTCATTTAATTATAGATTAATTACATTTATTTATTTTAGTGTATTTTCTTCAAGTAAATTCATTTTTCTATGTAATAAATAAAACATGTATACCAACTAATTAAGAGCTGTCTACTGGAGATATTACAGCATTAAACAAAGATAAATAATATTTAAAACAATTGAAAACATAACATACCCAGCCTGAGAGATGTTGAACAGTACTGACACCTGAAGCAGCCCCTGTGAAAGAACCTGCCCTCAGCACTTAGTCTCTCCATCAAGTAGACCCTCTTATTACAGAAATGGCACATCTCACTTCCACCAGAACCTCCAACTACTGCTGGCTTGCCAGTCTAAAGAAACAATGTTTCTCTCATTAGGAGAACAGATAAAGGATTTAATCTTCCATTTGACTTTCATGAAAGGAATCAACCCACCATGACATCTAATGGATCTTACTCATGTTTATCACGTTTATCTAGATGAGATGGTATACATAACTATCGTTTGGAAAAATGTATCTACTTAACACACTAATGGCTCCTTATAACAACAAATCTAATTTAACAATTATAAAGCTATGATAAGGAGAGATTAGAATTTAATATATATAATAAATAAATAAATAAATATATATATATATATATATATATATATATATATATATATATATATATATAATATATAAATATATATATATTTAAGTAAAATAGTAACTTAATGAAACTTGAAAGCACCTTCAGAATATATATAGAAAATGGCAGTTTAAAAACTTTCCCACACATACGTATATAATACTAAAAAAAAATTATTTTTTAAGGCCAAATAAATTTTCTTGGGAGTAAAGGAAAAATTAACTAAGCCATCAAAATCAAATGTGCTCATCAATGATATTAAAAAAAAAAGGTATCTAAATTAAGTTTTTTTCCCAAACAAAATTAATACAAACTTACATATTACATAAACATAAATTTCTTATATAATATCATTTTTTTAAATAGCAACCCTGAATTAGAAAAAATATTCAGTAAATTGAATACAATTTCTAAATAATCAATAAAAATGACATATTAAAAAAAATGTATTAGTTATCACAAAGCTTATATAGATACGAATGGATAATAAATAAATAAATAAAAACAAAACATATTTCACAAAGCAATGGAAATTTCAAGAAAAGCTAGTTTAAGGAGAAACAATAGACCCACGAGATTCTCTTTTATAATTTAAACATAACTTATATTTATCATTTAGTTTAAGTAAGCCTTTGTTAAATGGAACACATTTTCTAACATAAGAAAAGTTTGACTTGAAGCAAAATGAAAATAAAAGATAAAACAAATGTAGGAGTGTTAAATGTAGTACCATAACAGGTTGCCATTGACAAATTTTTTATCATAGTAAATATTATTATTTCATTTATTTAATATTAAATTTAAAGTAATCTGTTCACCTAGTATTTTATTTAGAGTTAAAAAAAAAAAGAAATTGCAGAACCTACAAACAAAAGAAATCCTAGAATTTCCATTAAAATTAACTTAATAGCTCATGCTACTGCTTGTGGCATGGATTACTATAATCAATCATCTTCCTATAGCCTCAAAGAGGTTGTTAACCAATTACTGTAGTACTTTTTCCATCTCATTGGTAATAGCTGTTTAAAATTTTAATGTATTAGGAATAGAATTCTGGTAGCACACAGAGTACTCTGACAGTAACCAGATATGTGGATCAAGGTCTAGATTTTTTAATAGCCACTTCATAAATATGATAAAAATTCCTATAGGTGCTTAATTACAGTCTGAGCTCTATGTAATCATGTATTTTCATGCTTCAGTATCCTGTATCCAATTTAGGATACAAATTACATTCGTAAATGTTTCTCTAAATTTTCTTTGAATCTGTGAGTTATTAAAGATTTGCATTGCACAACTACTAATTTCGTATGGACATCAGAAGAAAGATCTCCCCAAGATATGCTTGAGCTTTCTTGGAATATAACCTGTAGGATTATACTATATTGAGCACATTGTTCTATTGCACCTGGATGTCTAACAACGAAAATATGGACATCAGATGGCCTATGACCCTGTCTCACATTATTAGTCAAAATGCCTTGCTTTCAGGTCTTTAAAATATAATGGATATATTATGAGCAAATTCAAATCTAAATCTTTTGCTAGATCTGTGGAAAAGAGGATCACTTATTTATCTTGAAATATGTAGTTCATGTACTTGACATAGTTTAGCTTAATATAATTATAAGTTAAATTATAATAGTAATTTCATTTGATGTTATCAGTTGTTGAGATCTAAAAGTCCAATTCATACCACAATATAATTAAACTAGATCTTTCTTTCTTGGACTGGAGTACTAAATTGAAAAAAATAAAAAATAATAGTCAATATATACAGATTTCTGCATTTTAATTTATCTATTGTTCTATAAGAGTATAGGAAATCAAAATGTTAAAATTATTCTATTTAATATCGAACCTCATTTCTCACAAGAGAAATCTATATATTTTCAATTCCATTCACGAGTCTTTAGATACATAAATAAGTAATCAAATAAAAACTTACAAATCGATAATAGCTTATCAACTATATACATGACAATTGTAGTGTAGTTAACTTTTAACACAAAGAACTTTCTAGCAGATTGCAATCCACAAGTTCACATTCATTATGAATAATGGCAGTAGATGTGACTCAGAAACAAAACAAATATTAGGTCACCTGATATTTCAATTATAAATTGATCACTTTTTTCATAGCTTTTTTTTTTGAGGTTTTAATTTATACATTGATAATTAATGATATTTTATCCCTAATATTTTTGTTTATCTATTTATACTTTAATTATTATTGCTTCTTTAGGCATTATTATTAATTAAAATTTAGTAATTCTTTTCCTTATATAGGAAGCTCATGAAAATTGTTTACATACATAATGTTTGAAGGTAATCTCCTCTTCAATGAGGTTTTATACCTAATTTTTTTATGAATCCTTTAGTCTAATGGTAAATCATTAGTTATGGTCTTTTAACTTCACTTAAGCAAGTTGATTGACACAACTGCGGAGAGAAGGGGAAGGGAGGATAGTATCACCTACGCAGTTTTTCTGATGACATTTTTTGGTCATATATTTGGCATAATTGGCAAATATGTTGTATTTTCATTTAAAATAAAAATTTATATTTTTTTTATAAAAGGCTACAGATGCCAGTTATGGGCATCATGGATCGGCTATGGTCATGTTGCAAAAATGTTTTTTTTTGTTTAACTCTATCTATACACAACAACCATTCAGAAGTTATTAAAATCTTACTATTTGTTAATAATTTAAAAAAAAAAATCTTAAAACACAATACTGACACAGTCTAAAAAATACTAAAAACGAATATATGGCTTCAATTGTTCACCATCTATTTTGTAAATATTTTTGCATTCCTGCTAAGTGAGAGCTTTATCGAAACTTCCTAGTTTTAAAAGAAATCCTGATTTATTTCTATCAAAATGATATACAAAAGATCACAAAATATTAATAATATTTTCCTTGATCAAAATAATTGCCGCTGAAATAAATTAATCACAAAAATCTTTTCAGACAAATGAGAGCTTGCTGCTGATACTCTTTAATAGTTTTACTGGGGAGAACCCTGACACCATTGGTCACTAGACATTCTGTCTTTAAATTTGCATTTTCGATTTTAAATGATGGACAATTTCTTAATATTCATAAATAAATCAATTTTTTGTTTAGGAATTGCCAGTTTATAGTCTTTGTCAAGAGCAATGATATCCAAAGACAAAGTTTAATGTTAGTCGACACAGTAGCTTTTCTGTGCCCCATGTTGATCAAGCTTATGTTATTCATGGTTTAACAATCATAAGAAAGTTAATGCTGTGGTAGACATTTTATAAGTTTGAAAATATTGATATAAAAATCTATATTTTAGTACTGTAGATTTCACAGAAGCCCATTTGAAAATTTCTTCTTTTCACCTTGTGAAACCATTTCATTTTATGTATCTTTGACTTAACAGAACTGACAGTTATAACTAGATATTGTTATTAATAGAAGTAACATTGTCGTCAATGACCAAAACTAGTTAACAACATTGCATTTTAGTTTTATGATATAATTAATAAACTAGAAAAAATTACCATTTTTTAGCAGTAAGAGCATGAAAAATGGTTAGGAATGATTCAAACTAAAATTTCAGATATTTATGAATCAATTTTAGTCAGTCGAAAATTTATGTTAATTAAAAACACAAAATTCAAAGTAATGGGGGTCTATCTAAAATCCAAAGATCATTAAAGAAATAATTGCTTAACAAACATCACTGGTGAAACCACTCATATTACACAAAAAGCTACAGCACTATTTTATGAAAAATATTTTATAAGCAAATGGGAAAGGGATAAAGGAGAAACCAGAACTTGAAAAAGTAACAGCAAATAATACAATAATGCATCGTTTTAAAGCAAAGAACATTGATGGAAGACTACTGTTTGTTTAATTATTTCATTGAATACTATTATAATTAAACTCGGTTTGTTTCTAAATATTATTATAAGATGATCTGAAAATTACCCAAATGGACATAAAATAAATTAAACCATACCTGAATTATCTGAGGTTCTGGTTGTTTATTAATAGTAGCTAAATGGGCAGCCATTGCTGAAACTTTGTTAGAACCCCTTGGCCCTTGCTCTAACTTTATGCCATCTTTGATTCTTCGTTCCAAAGATTTCATTTTATCATCTATTTTAGAATACTTTTCATTGAGGCCAGCATCGTTGCTTTTGGCTCTAAGTTTTTTCTCAACCAAAGTAAACTATTGATAAAAAATAAAATTTGTTAAATAAATAACAAAACCTCTATTAATCAAGAGATAATCATTTTCAAAGCTGGATGAATACCTTATCTTCAAATTGTTGTTTGCTCCATTTCGGCACTTTCTCAGATTTCTGTGCAATTAAACCTCTCCCCATTCTGTTTTCTTCCATTTTTTTTTCTATCTGCTTAACATTCCAATCAGATTTTTCAATTTTTCCTATAACAAATCAAAATTCCACTGATAAATTTTAAACACATGCCACATCATTATAACCATAAATTAAAAAATAAGGTCTCCATTGAACAATAAACATAACAAATAAATGAGAAGGAGTTGATCAGGGGATGCGGTCAAATTAATTGTTTAATTTAGTATTAATTTGACTGCACTCTCCCTCCCTCCCCCCCCACCCCCGATCAACTCCTCATATTATACCAACGGTCAACCATCTCTACATCATAAAAAATAAATAATTGATTTACCGATTGCCCTGAGCAAATCTTTTGGTTTCTTATCACTGTGGGTTCCTCTCAATTTCGCTTCCAAATCCTTAACCCTTCCAGTAAAATCTTCATCAGTTGCCCCAGCTTTTCTTATTTGATCCAAAGGTCTATTTTCTCGGTCCTACAATATAAATTCAGTTTATTATTATTGTTTTTTAATTCTAATCACAAATTAATTGGTTATTTCCTACTAATACAATAAGAGATTTTATAAGTTTTATTTTTTCTTAATAGTTCTTAAGATATATTTCATATTTAAAACTTTTTTTCACGTGTCATCAAAATATTTGTTATTCAAGATTGAAATTAAATATATTGAACTTATTTCCTTCTATATAGTAATTTTATAAATTAAAAAAAAATTATAATTAACCACTGATGACTAAATGGGCAAAAAAATTAATTCTTATTTTGTGATTTATACAAATACATTGAAACAAATATAGACATGCTAACAGAATAGTAAATAAATAAAATAAAACTATATAAATAACAAATTAATTAAGACAAATTAGGACGATAGTAAAAAAAATATAAACAAAACGAGAACATCACAGTAAATCAATTGCATCCAAAATTTGTATTAATTATTTTATATCTAGATTAATTAAGTTAAAACCTCTTATCAAATTAATAATAAGTAGTTTAAAAATGGATCAATGTTAAAAATGACCAAGATTAGGAAATAGTAATCTACAAAAAAAAAATTATAATGACGAAATTATAAATAGTGAAAAATTCACTATTTTCTAGTAGGATGGAATTCTATTGAAATGTAATAGGCAGCAAGTTCGAACAGAACTGTCAAGAATTTATAAATAAAACATTAAAATTTTATTTTCACCTTCAGGTTTCCATTTTATCTTAATTAAAGAATCATTCATTCAACCATTTCATTTGATTTAAGTGGCTTGATTTCTAATAAATTAAAGTAATAATAAAAAATTTGAATTCAGGTTATAATAGTAGATAGTTTAATTTTTGACAAACTTGATCCAATGTTTCATTAATACAGATATAAACGGAACACCGTAACTATAGCAAAAGAAAAAATTTCACTAAATAGTTACAGTTTTATAATATTAAATCTAAATATAAACTTCAGGAGCATTATATAGTAAATGAGAGGGCAAACAATCATAGTACATTATACCTGAAAAAAACTAATTAAAACAAAAAATAAAATCTGCTTTGAAATTTATAAAAAGACAAGGACTAATTCTAATGAAGATAATTGTTGAGCAAGTATTTAATTCTGAAAGCTAAACTGATTTATTTATTATCATTTTTGTAAGAACTGCATATTTACTTTGACCTGTTAAACGGGAAATAAAAACTTGTTTTACAATGGGATTTTTTTTCTTTATAATTGTAAGTAATATCATCACACCTCAAATAATAAAAGAAAAAATAATTTTTAACTTATTGAATTTATTTATTAGACAAAATATTTTATAAAAAAAAGAAAGAAAGAAAGAGATATTTTGTCATACACAGTTAACAGGTTAAAATACATTTCAAGTATTTATGAACTGAACAATTTCACTACACCACAGGTACAAATGAGTTACAGATTATTTATATATATACAGTGGGAACAGTTTTTATGCAGTATTTCGGTTCGATTTACTTCATGGATCATATAATATAAATTAAATAAAATTATGTGGCACAAGAAAAGAAGGTTTTACTATTTTTATTAAAACAGAAGTTCCAAAACCATTTAAGACTAAATCATAGATGAATCAAATCCCAACTATAAATGAGAAGAATCCGAGTCTTTAACAATGTAGGAATATAAAAAAAAAAGACCAAATTGAGTAGTTAGCTTGAAAGTTGTTAAGTGATATAAAAGATTTTTTTTTTTTTTAATTTCAAAATCATATAATGTTTGAATATCTGATTGCCAATGCAGAAAATATTGCTATATAACCACCACTACCACAAAAATTAATGACCAATGTTGAGATAAAAATAAATCATTTGAGTTCATTCAAGTCCAAATATGATTTTGACTATGAATAATATGAAATATAACAAAAAAAGTAATATAAATCTATAAAATAGTTTACATTCAAATAAAGCATTCAAATATATTGTCAAGATTCTGTAAAAAAAAAAAATCAACAAACGAGAATGACTTAATTTTCGCTTTCTTAGAATTATGTCACCAATAGCTACCAGTATGTAAAAACGGAGACTTTGTAATAATAGTGAAAATTCACTTCCTGAAAGTTTTTGTAAAATATACACTTGAGGATCGGTGAAATGTTGGTCTTTTTTTTTAATAAAAAACAAACACCAACAATATGAAAACTAAAAAAATAATCTTGAATTAAATAAATGTATTCAATACGCAAATTCAATATTCAAATTATATAGTTGAAAATGTAACTTTCTATTTTCTTTGAAAATAAATTCTAGTTAAACTTTGTGTCTCAGTATCTCTACTCACTATTTATTTTATTTTGTTGTGATAACTATTTTAAAATCATATTTCAGAATTATTGTTTTTCTATGATCCTTATTTACTGCCTAAAAACTGGTTTATATATAAGTTAAATGAGTCATACATATATAAGACATTCATACATATGAACATACATTATATATACAGTGGAACTTCTCATGACATGGAAATAACTAGGGATAGAAGTTGTGTCTTCTTAATAGATCTGTCTGTTTATTATAATTATGAAAAAATAAGACATGAAAATAAAAAAGTATGCATGTATATAAACTTTAAAAAAAGTAACTAATATGCATAATAAAATTGCAAAAATGCATAATGCTCTTAACTATATGGCCATACTAACTATGAAATCATTATGGCCTTTATTCGCCTATCATGCGAACTCTTTAAGATTTATTATATGTTCTTTTGTTTTTGGTATTTTTGATGTGTCAACAATACTTGTTTTCCTGACTTTGAATCAATTTGTGTTGTCACACAATCATAAATTTAACCAAGGATTCGCAATTATGATCTATTAGTCTTAATTTTCCTAAGATGATGCTTTTAAATAATTGAAATATATTGTTGAAATAAAGTTTTAGTATTGAAAGAAATATTAAGTGGAGACAAAAACATCTTCCTAGAAAACAATGGAAAACAGATATTATAACATAAACAAATGAATTGCTTCCTGTTATTCTTGGGATAAATTAGAGTTTTATGTCTGCTGTTTCCATTTATTTTATACTGATTTATTAGAAGTTTTACCAGAAGAAAAAACATACAGTTCAGCAACTGTGTCCAATTATTAAAAAATTCAAATGTAGTAAATCCTGATGGGGTGAATAAAATTTTTTTTAGAAGCGTCCATTAGGGGATGTTTCACTGTACATATACATAAATCAAAGTTGATATAGCCTTAATGTAGCACCAACAACAGAACCATTTTAACTCATAAAATAAAAATTAATTCATGCAAGACTCAAAGAAGTTAAATAAAATAATACAGAGACCTAAATTAAACAATAAGGAAAACAGACAAGTTTAATTTCATTTCCACATTTGTTGCACCACATACATAAGACATTCAAATGTTTAAAGCTTACAGTAAAAGGAAGCTTAGTCTCAAAATGTTTTAGCCTGTCCTTGAAATCTGGAGCATTCTTTCGATATAAAAACAGAGAATAGTCTTCTGTAGGAGTGTCAAGTTTCGTATTTGTCATAAGCATTGTCAGACATTTTTCTATCTTCTTGTTCAAAATATGTTTCATATATTGTTTCTGCATACAAGTAGATTTATTTTTCTCTACTTCGCTGGACTTTTCTTTTCGTTTGTTTTGAACTTCTAAAAGCTCCTTTAAACGCTCACATTGTTCGTCATGCTCTTTTCCACAGTCTTTGGCAAATTGTGCTCTTCTTTCAGCTCGGGCACTTTCTAATTTATCCAACCACTCCCTTTTTTCGGCTACCATTAGTTCCTGACAAAAACTTCCAATAGCTCAATAATAAATCACCATCACATTTTAATAGTAGAATATATTTATAATAATATAAAAACTTATTGATATTCATAGTACATATTAATTTAACATTAAGTATAAATCTAGTTGTTACAGACAACTACAAGTTTAAGAAAAAAGTAATACCACAACCTATGTGTTGGGATCCATAAGAGGTGATTTGGTCATGAGAACAGTCGCCAACAAGATTGTCCAACAATTAAGGGGAAATTTTCTGCCACAGAAGGACTCCTGGGCCCGTGAGATAGGACCAATTGCATTACTCACTAAGGTACTTGACCTTCTGTTGAAGTATCAAAATGGATAATATTTAACACAGTCAGTGAACTGAGATAATATGAAACAACAACAACTCAACAATTCTAACTTTCTTAAAAAGAAATAAGATATGGAAGTTCATAAACCAATATGGAGATTTCCAAAAAAAAAAAAAATTATGATGCATTCTGGGTTAAAATCTAATTCCCACAAATACATCAATTACTTACTTTTTATATCAGCCATCAATTACATTAATAAACAAACTTAATTTTCCAATTTAATATTAGTGTAATTTTCAAACATCAGTTTTACTTTTTCATTGTTATTAATGTATTTAATTGTGATCTTGGGTAAAACTTTAGTCTTTCTTTAGGGACAATTCATAATTAAAATGAAATTCGCGTATATAATGTATTAATCATATACCATGCTTCTCAACTTATTTTATCAAAAGTCACTCTGTTCATTTACTAAAGAAAATTTATGTTGATTAGACAAATAATAAGCAAAACTTTAATTTTTGAGAAATTAGTTCTTTTTTAAAAATATAAAATAACCAGGATGGCACCAAGAATGAAGCACCAAAATGTTTTCACTGAAGAAATATTTAAAAAGCAATTTTGAATTCTGTTTCTTATAACTGCACCAATAGCAGGTCTTTGTGCATTGATAACTAGAAATATCAATTTATAACAATAAAATTCTGTAAAGCTTTCATAACAGCAGCAACAAGATCAATCTAGCAGGTTGCTGGAGCATGGTGTCTAATTCCACTGAAAGAAATTCCTGCCTTTTTTTTTGGAAAATTCCAGATTAGCCAAGCAACATTTTTACAAACATGCTATAATAAACTAAAATAAAATTTCAACTATGTGAAAGTTTGAATTAAAAATACTGCAAATTTTTATTTTAAAAATTTCTTTGTTTTCTTTCTTAGTTGTGAGAGATTTTATGGATGAATACAGGGCAAGACAAACCAATAACAATTGAAATAATTGAGTGTCACACAAAAAAAACTTTATCACATATATAATTCAAACCAACTTTTTGATATAAATTAAATGTGATGTTATTAGGTGCTCAACAAATTGGAATATCTATTATAGAGGATAGATGGTTCTACTGTTTTCCAGAAGTTTTGATAATTCGTTATTAACAACAATCGTCATTCGAAGTACCCTTTGTATGCCTGCAACCTAAAATATGTTTTTCCTTTCACCCTACTTACATATGCTTGAGGCTTTACTTGCATATGCTTAAGTTCCAGGATGACATAAATAGTACTAACTGCTGGACTTCGGAAAATAAACTAAGCTTGAACCCAGCAGAAACTAATGTGATTCTCACTGGCTTAAAGACATTTCCCTATTATCCATGACTTATCTCAACAACATTTCTATTCAATTCCAAAAGCTCTATAGAAAAAACCTCTGGGTTACACTTGTTAAATACTTAAGCTAGAATAACTAAATTTTCCAGATTATCCTAACCACCGAAAAATCTATCATGATCCATAAATAGCTCCTAAAATTCTGTTCATTAAATTTTTTTTTTAATAGCATTTCATTATTTAATATTTTTATGAAAATTAGACTTTTATTTTAAGCATTAATTTCTCTTCTGTTTATAATTAAATTTCAATTATATCAATGCAATCAGACAAATGCTGTTTTAATTTACATTTTTGTAACTCTTAGAATAATTATCGCTAAATGACCCAGAATAAAAATATAATTCTCTTTTATTCTACTTTCCTTCATTGACCATTATCTGATCATATTTGAATAAAATTAGGAAAGTTCATGAAATATAAATATATTAATTTATTTTTTGATGAAATAATTCAATGTTTAAGTGTAGTAAATAGCTAACTAAATTCAAAAGCAAGAAATAAAAGCCAAAGAATAATCACTATTTAAAAAATCTATTCTAATCTATATTTAAAAACATATTGCATAAATATGCTTTATTACAAGATATGTTAACTATCAAAGAAGTATGAAAGAGAACAAATATAAATTTTTTATCAGAGAAGAAAATTAAATGATTATCTGGAAATTTATATTAGGCTATAAAATCTGTAAAGAAAAATAATTAAATTAAAAAATATATATATTTGAAAATACAATCAATTATCAAAACCAGACAGCACTGTAAAAGCATTTTATTTTCATCCAGGTAACATATTAAAAAAAAAAAAAAATGTAGGCATAAAATGAGACATGAAAATGGTATTAAAATTTTACAGTAATATAAAACCATTAAATAAAAAAAATCAATACTTATCATAAAATTAATATGTTACTACCTAAATCTTGCAACGCCACACTTCAAATATTATTTCATGCAAACTTTTTATTTGATTAAGAAAAATATAATCTGTTAGGTATGAGAAGAAACAATAAGTGCAGAAAAAACATGTTTAGTAATAGCTCACACGTCTTGTCTTTTTAGGTTGCACCACATAAATGCATTCTCAAAACTAACGCTTACAGGATATAGAAGCTTATTCTCAAGATGTTTCACCCTGTCCTTAAAATCTGGAGCAGTCATTCGATAAACAAACAAAGAATAATCTTCAAAAGGTTCATCAGATTTTGCATTGGTTGAAAGCATAGTCATGCTTTTCACAAGTTGCTTGTTGAGGATATGCCTCATATACTGCTTTCTTATAATACGTTCGGTTCTATTCTTCTCTATTTCGTTCAGCCTTTCCCTTCTTTCATGCCTAACTCTCGACAGTTCAGCTAGACGTTCAGAGCGCTCTGTGTATTCCTTAGCCTCTTCTATGGCATATTGTGTCCTCCGTTCATCCCGGGCATTTTCAAATCTATCCAACCATTCTTTTCTTTCAGCAGCCAGTAGTTCCTGATAAATACTTTGTTTAGCTTAGATAAATTATGATATATTTGCATTTGTGAATCCTTTAATATATCTAACAGGAACGATCATTCATTATAACGAATAAGATACTAAATAATAGACCTTCAAAAGAAAGTAAAACAATTTTGAATTACATGAATTCAAGAAATGTTAAAACCCTTATTGCATCATTTAACAGGATAAAAATTAAGATTACTTAAAAAAAAAAGTTATGAAGGAAGTTTTGTTTCACTTGCACAAAGTAACTTATTAATCATGTTCACTATACTATGTTCTGCCTATAATCCTTTTATTTTAATTTCATAACTTAGGTTCTTAAAAACTTTATTTAATTCATATTGAAAAACTTATTGATCAAAAGCATATTAAAACGAAACAATTGCATCATCGGTAACTTTAGAATGGCTAGTTACTGAAGAAATAGTAAAATAGGAATACTTTTATTAAATAATAAAATATTTCTTTTAAAAAATTGATAATAGTGATAAATATAATATATTTCAAATTTATAAATACTTACAGCTCCCAAATGGCTTCTCCTTTTCTTAGGCGTTTTAGAAGTTAGTTTACCTAAAAGTGAAATTTTATGTGCAGTAGTCAAATGCGAACGAATACGAGGTTCCCTTGAATGTGTAATATGGTGTTTTTCATCTTCAGTTTCTTCCTGAAACAGAGATACAGTTTGAACATTAACATTAAAAAATATATATTCTTTTCTTTACAAATATATATAAAAAAATTCATTTCTTAATAAAAGTTAGTATTATTACAAGTTTAGGATGTTTAATATGGGGGATTTCTCCTCTGAAAGCTTCATATACTTGTGAAAGATATGATAACATAGTAAGCCTGTCAGGTATGACACATTCTGCCATTTCTTCACCAGTCATTACCTAGAAAGCAAATGTCTATTATTATATTACAATTAAAATAATCGATATCAATATATAGTACATACAATATTTTAGTTAATCATTAAAAAAAAATTGAGAAAAAAACAACATAGTCACAACTTCACCAAATAATTCATAACTAAATAGAGATCATTTAACCGTGACACAACTCGCTTTTCATGTTGCAATTTTTAGTGAAGATTTTGTAATATTATCACCATCATATTGGAGTAACAGACGTGAAAATTTTCATTACTGTAATTAATTGTTTCATTAATTTATCAGAAGTATTTTTGCAAAACAGAACCTCATAATGACACTACATTAATAGGCATATAAATATAAATAAAAAAAAGTGTGGTGCATGCATCAGACAACTTTCATTTACCAACCTTTCTTATTTAGCAGAAATAAGTAATTTCAGAGACTTAATTACCATGTTTTTCATAGCCCTCTAATATATTATATTTATGTTTTTTGTCACTAACCATTTCCTTTTACGATTGTCTATTTTAATTATTTATTTGATCATAATAAATAATTAAGTGCCACAAAATATTTTTAGTCCAACAAGAGTGCCAATGACAAAGAAGATCACTACATTCATTTATATTTTATTGTAGGTATTTTTATTTGTTTTAGCATTGGTAGAAAATTTTATTTTTGTATTGCTGAAATCTATAGAATTAAATATTAAATAATACCGAAGCTAGCATTAATGAAAAGTCCATATATAATTAAGCATGTGTTACATATGGAAGCCTATTCTAACCTTTTGGGCGAGCATGGTTTTTTCGACTCTCTATTATTCTCTATTACGATCCCTTATTTCTCATTTAATTAATTATAAAATTCTTTCATATTTTATATTTAACCATTTTTTAGAGCAGATTATAATGTTAAATGGTTATTCATTTCAAATAAAAATAACTGAAGGTAGTAAGAAGTAGAAATTTTGAAAATTAGGCATATAATACCTGTTAGAAAACACCAATGAGAATAAGACCTAGATTATATTAAAAACTGCTTAATTTTACACTGATATAATGAATCTAATCAAAATTGTAAAAGTTGGTTTTGAGAAAATTGTGTAAAATCGATGATACTAAATGCCACTTCTGGTTAGCTGATTTTTAGGAAAATGTTGCTGGAACATCCCAGCCACATACATACCTTAAATAAGTGATATTCGAGGCTAAACTTTTCATAAACACACATAGACAATTTTGTGGGACTTGGTTATTTGGAATCAGGGAACCTCAAAACGTGAATTTCCATTAAAAACTTGGATTCTAAAATTTTCATGATCACAATATTTTTTTTCTCTTACTATATATTATAAATGTTGATCAGTAAAAGTAAAAATTGTAACAGAAAGTTAAAAGTACAACAAGAAGTGTTTGGTTTTCTTAAAATTGGCCATTCTCACATTTATTACGTCAACAGGATGGTGATGATATTTCCAATGGAACAGAAATTTATGCAAAGATACCAAAGCATGGATAGAGAAATAAAGATAGGTATTGATTGCAAATGTTAACAAATATCGCAACAGCATACATATTATAAAACATACTACAACAGAATAATTTTCAAAAACATACATACATAATGAAGTCCATTTTCAGTTTATTACACAAAATTGAAAAAAAAAAAAAAAGTAATTACAAAGCAAACAAAATACATTAAAGTAATCGATGAATTTCTAAAAGAAAATAGAGAAACAAAATTTTCCATGAAGACCAAACTAAATTTTCATCAGAAATCAATAGTATAAAGTCTCAAATGATTATTACACAAATATTTTGACAGAAATATTAGAATATAATTATTTAAGTAATATACATGGATAAATAAGAGTATAAATTTACACTTACTGGAGGTATAGCAGCTTCTCTTTCAAGAATATCGAAAGCTAACTGATTGTTTTTAGCAACTTCTTCTGGATTAAGGGAAGAAAAGTCAATTAAATGTGGACGGTACCTGTGAATTATGGCACACAGGGCAAGTCCAGACTTAAAAGACGAAGTTACATCTTCAACTTTAGGCACAGATTCATAATGATGTATCTGGCGCTTCAACCAATGTAATAATGTTTCTGGATGGCACTCTGTTATTAAACAAGAAACTAAATTAAATACAAATAAAACATATACTTTTAAATAAATTCATGTAGTAGATTGTACTTTTTCCTATGTATTAATGAAAGACGTTATTTCTTTTGCCATTACACAAATGAAAAAGTTTATAAATCAATTTTTTTCTTCTTTCAAGTTTATCAAACTGAAGTTAATACTTCTTTTTAATTTTCTCCTAAATATTTAATAAAAAATTATTTCATAAAATTAATTAATTTCAATAAAAAAATATTAAATCTTTATAGCTGAAAAGGGAAGAGGAGAGGAAAGAGGGCAGAGAGACTGAATCTCAGCGATTGTAAGTCAATTGTTCAGAGACAACCTAAACTTAATTTTAAGTGTATTTATTTGAGTTTAATATGATAACCATGTTGGAATGATTTTATAAAATCAATCAAGACTGTTATTTAATATTATAGAGATTTTCATTTGTCAGAGGTCATAATAGAGTTTCTATTTACTTATAGTTTTTCAATTATTATAAATTTTTTAAAAAGTTATTTGAGAAGTACATTTTCCTTCTTCCTATTTTATTAATATGTTCGTTCAAACCCTAATGTTTCACGGGTAACTATTTTGAATTTTTTAAATAAAAATATTGGAAATTATAACACAAAAGTTTATTATATCCATATAGTAACACATCAAATATGTTACACTCCTTCCACTTCTGGAAAAATTAGAAAAGCAAGTTATTCTTCAAATAACAATCTCAACTGCTTCCATAGATATAGTTTTTGAGTTATAAAATTAAATAAACTTCGAATTAGAACATATGCAGAAAATTCAAAATGGCATATCTCTGCAGAAATAGGTCTAATTTTGATATTTTATGTAATTTTATTTATCTTTCAAACAAGTAGAACCAACGATTAAGTGTGTAATTTTTAGTAATTAGCAAATAAAATACAACATTCATTAAACTTTTTTTAACCTATTTTCAGGCAAGTATACTAGTTGCATACATTTAAAGGGTTAAGACAAATTTCATTAGAATCGTTATAACTATCTCAGTGCTACACTCTTTAGTGATACAGTAGGGTGACTACCAGACAGTTAAAGTTTCATGACATTTCCCTATTTAATGACAGTTTTCCTAGACTAATATGTCTGGGGAAACCAATATTAAAAATGTATAATTTATAACTAAATTTATTTATAATACATGAAAAAAATTGACTAAAAAAAGATTTGAGCAACAAAAAAATATATAAAAAAATCAGTCTTTTAAATAACAAATATAATGTTTTATAGGAAGTATTTTTTAAGCTTTATTAGGATTATTAATTTTAGAAAACTAAACTTAGTAATTTATTTTAATCGCCTTAGCAGTTTCTCAATAGTAATTATTATTCTTTATTACTATAAACAGTGTAATAATTATTCATATAACACTTATATTATGGAACATGTCATTGAAGAAATCATATTGTACTGGCACTTAAGAATGGTAGATAAAGTAGAGTTTACTTAAATGTTTTCATAATGTATACTTATCATAACATGGATTAAATTCTGGAATATCTGGAGTTTGTAAAATCTACATTTTATATAATCAATTTCTGTATAATGTTTTTCTTAGTTTGATTAATCTGGGAAGTTCCCAAATATAGTTGGCACTGTAATTTCAGCTCCTGATTTTGTAAATTAAAGGCAAAGTTTCTATAGCCGGGAAAGGGTGGTCGAGCGGGCTAATATGTGTGCAAAACACGCATTGCCTGGCAACCAGCTGTTCAGATTCATAAACCAAATTTTTTGATAAGATATAAAATAATTACGTGTTTGCATCCCAGTGCTGGGAGGTGGCATTAATTCCTTGCCCTTTCCCCTGGCCCAGGAAAATCCTCGTATAACCTAAAGGGTAAGTTAGGGATGGACAAAAACAAAAAGAAAGTTTCTATCATCACAACAATGAACGTGATAAGCATAAAAATGGTCCTGATAAGTTATATGTATTCTGTTTATCCCAGAATTTGTATGGCAACTTTGAAGATGGTGACTCTATCATTTTTATATAGACCTTGAAATGATTTAGAGCTGTGAGCTTATGGTTTTTTTTTTGTCCTCTCCTTCCTGACCTTATAGGCTATACGGTGTTTTCTTGGACCAAGGGGTGAGAAAGGGGGATTAATGCCAGAGTTAAAAGACTCCAAAACCAGAATGTGAACTTATCATTATTTTATCAAAATATCTTCCATCAGGTAAGACATGCGTTAGCCCCTAGGCCATCCCGCCCTTAAGAGCTGTGAGTTACCAACTTCTTCAAAGAGGGATTTTGAGTTGATCACAAAACATATTAAAACTATTTTTATAATTACCATGTAATACCCCGTGACCTTAGATTTTTTTATTAGATGACAACAGGAGCCACAATGATACAGTTAAAATAACAGATATTTTAAAAATTAAAATGTAGATGATAGGAAAAATATTTCCAGAAATTGTGAGATAAAAAAAAATAATGGAAGTTGAATTGCCAAACTGATCACAATAACTTCTGATAATGAAACAGCTTGTGAGACTAGTGAATGAAAAACTTTTCCCAATGACAAGAGGATATGAGGGAGAAGAGAGCATTCTATAAATACTAGATTAAAATGAAGTGAATATAAATGTACATATAAAATCATACCACGTTTTCGTTTTTTCTTGGGATGATCATCTCGGGCTGGAAGATGGACATTAACAGGTTGCTTTAAAAATTTATCGACTGCTTCAGGGTCATCAGTTGTGAAGAGATTTCTAACTTGAATAGGTATCACACTTCTTATATTTAGATTAGGATATCTGAAAATTAAAATTTTAATAAAATCTTATTTCACTGGCTTGTAATCTTATAATTTTACTATAAAAAACCATAGCACAAATAGCATTCATTTAAATAATAAAGCACAGTGAAGGTTAACCAGACAATATCATGTCATTCAAACCACTAGATTTTTATAAATTAAAAAAAAGAATATTCACTATCTCCATGATTTAATGGAAATATATAAACAACAGTTTTAAATTGTTGCCTTTCAGTAATTTAATTAAATAACTAGAATAGACTAGGAAAACATTTTGCTATGAAATACAAGTAGATATTCTTAAAATAATTACAGCTTATTCAATTATTGATCAGTTCAGAAGAATCAACTTTTTTTTAATTTTTCACTTTTTTTAATTACATCATAATTTTACAAGGGGTTATGGCTAATTAAATTCACTGCAGTTTATAAACAACATTTTTAGAAAAGAGGATCAAATTTGCAGATTTTTCAACCAAAGTTCGTTACTTTTCTCGAATTTTTAATATCAATTTGAAATTTGACTTTTTATGGTTTTCCCAGCACTGATTCAAAATTCATTGGCTATTCCCAGTAATCATTGAATTTTCAATCAAATAACAACCCTATTCTTTTGGGGAAAGGAAATGTTACTTAAAAGTCATACAAATTACAAATGCTTGTATAATCTAGTATTAATAAACAATACAAACCGAGTATGAGGGTCCAGAGTGTATGATTGCAGATCCCTTTGCAAATTCTCAGGTGTGGTCTGTCCTAACAACCTATAAATACTTTCTCGTTCTGCCAGAACTTCCAGAGGATGGGCTCCAAGACTCCAAGATCTTAATGCCCAACAGGCATCCATGGAACTCAGGAAACCTCGAGCACATCCTGAACCAGTAGGCCAGAAAGGCTAAAAGACACATAGTTTCCAATAATTCCTTACCACTTTAATTTTTCTCAAACTACTGGTACAAAAATAATGGATAGAAGGTCACTTGTGTAAATTAGTCACAATAATTATTCCTATTATTAATTAGTGCAGTTCTAAAAATTGAATAGATAAGTACAGATTACTTGAGAACTTAAAACTGTAGGCAGTGCAATGGATAGGAAACATACTTTTAAAGAATAAACTATTCAAACTTAATTCAAATAGAATAGCCATAGACACAGCTATGAATGATTCAAGCAGACAAAAGAAAGTGGCATTGGTTAGATATGAATATGAATAATATGATGTAATTAATGTGAAGCAAATTAGTAAAATTAAAATACTGACCAGAACTAGTACTTAAATTAATTTCACCAATTAATATACAAAAACTAAAATAGCTTTATTTCTTCAATTATGGACTCTTGCACTTTTTTATATTCAATTTTTTTTTTTTTAAGCAGATGCTAATATTTATCTTCTATTAATAAATGAATTAGATATCCGTAAAGGATTTATTAATAAACAACATATGAAAAAAAAAATTGTATGTAATCCTAAAGCCTGAGAATTACTTAAACATTACGCCAAACCACTTTTCCACTATGAGGAGCAAATGGATGACCTCGTTAAGATCAATATTTTCTTTCATTGTAAATAATTCTTTTATTTATTCAATTTAAAATTTAGAATCATTAAGTTATTGCAATATATTTAATATACATAAAAGCTCAAAGTTGATTTGAGCATTTTTAAATTTTCAGGAAAATCATTGGAATAGCAAGACTAGGATTAGTTTAGAGACTATAACGTGCATTAGGTAAATAATCATCAATGCAAAGAGGTCCTTGATTGGGCATGAAGAAAATCAGATACGTGTGATAGTGGGAACGAGCTGAGGTTAGCCAACCTAAAAAAATTCCTTTAAAGTAAAATAATATTATTTCCACGAATTTTATCAAAATCATAAGAAGAAATACAACATTGCACGGCTGCTCAACTGTGTTGAGTTGCTAAATGACACAGCATACTCATCAATCAAAAGATAATACTATACAAAAATATTAGAGAGAGTTAGGTCAGGCCATTGGAATACATATCAGACATGCCAAGAATGGTTTATAGAATCAAATAAGTGAAGGCATAGATCAATATATGTGGTAATGGAGGATTCCCGAGTCCAAAAAAATTGTCTCTGTCATATTCTGAATTTGGTCCCTTAATCATCAAGATTTAATAAAAAAGTATGCATAATTGTGTTTTATAAGCTACTTTTCCTTTTGCAAAAAAATCTAAGCCTCCGAATATATCATGTAGTGATATAGAAAAATACTATGCCAAGGGAATTCATAGGAAAATGAAATTTCTTGATTACATAAGCCTTGATGAACATTGAATGCCAATGTGGCATAAATCATTTTCAAAATAAATAAATTAATAATCATTAATAAATAAAAATAATAAATGTATACTTTCAATGTCACACTTTTAAATAGTTAGATGGACTAGATGCTGTTTATTTTTAACAGAGAAAGTAAGCTGTTATTCCTTAACAAGAAATATCTCTTAGTAATCTAAAGTGTTGAATACCTCAAGGCTTCTATTTTGACATACACCACTTTAGCATTCAATGGTTAATATGTCACAATTATGAATAGAAAGATTTTATATCCTAAAATATAACTTATATAATATTAGATAAACTGTTGAAATTATTCATACCTCTAGAAGACTATCACCAACAAGAGTAATGAACAATCTATGTCCAGCCACTTCGGCCATTCTACTTGCGTTTTCTGCAGCATACATAGAAGTAAAATCAAACATGGCCACATCAGGTTGGCCATAATGATTTACAGCAAATTCTAGGCATGGCAGTTGACCATTCGTTGAGAAATCAGCAGCCTCTCTGGCATACTCCATAAGAGCTCCTTTGTCCACATTTTCAGGACTAAGTAACTTAGCAGTATCCTGACAGTCCTATAGTTTAAAAATATATAAATAAACCATAAATAATGAACATTTAAACCTATTAGAGAAGTTTGTAGGGAATGGGGGTGAAATCAATGATAAAATAAGATAGAAACAAGAAAACTTATCTGTACCAATTTCTTATTTATGGTTTATTTCATCACTGACACACGCCCCCAACTAACTTCTACTATGAGTTCTATGGGGAACAATACCTCTTCCACTATTACAAAATTTATAATTTCTTATTGTTCTATATAAATATTACTAGGTGAACATGCGAAAAATTCACAGAAAATTTTGTTCAGTGAAGAAATAGCAAAACAGTATAGAAATAAGTAGTTTCTATGTATTATGTAAGGAAGGAATTAATATTTTTTCCTTAGTCGATTACAATATTAAACATAACAGACCAAAATATTTGTAAAAATTTCTTTGCTAAGACCTATTTTTAAACGCTGACTGGAAAGATAATAACAGCAATACAGACAAAATAATGCCCCAATCATAGGATACTTTTAATTATTAAAACAATTAAATATAAGAACAACCAAATGTCTTAAAGAAAAAATAAAGTTAATATAAAATCCAGAAAAAAAAATTTAGTACACTATTCTACTCCTCAATGCAATAACTTTGAACAGGAAGACATTATTAAGTATACCAAAACTAATGGACTGTATCTTTGTTAATAATTGTCCGATTTTTTTTTTTTTTTGTTTTGTAGGTAATTTAGTAATCTTTTTAATTATCATGGGTACAATCGAGAAAAAAATGCATACTTTTTGAGTTAATCGCAAATAAAGTTTCTTTTCCTTCATAACTTTTTTTCAAAAATTTCGGGGGGATAGGACTATTTTTCACATGTGAAGGAGAAGAATATCTTCAAAATTAGCGGTCAATCATTGGATTTGATGAAGAATTGACGAAGTTATGACGTACCGACAAAAAAAAACACCTTTTAGAAATAATATATAGGATGACATTTTCAAACCATAAAGTATTTAAAAAATAAAATAACTAATATTTTTTTAACATTTAAATTTGTTTGGAAATCTTATTTTTATCTCTTTGATTTAATATTATGCAAACTTAATTTTCAAAATAACTTCATTTTATAAGTCAAAAACCAAAATACATTAGTTTATTAACATTCTAAAGAATTTTACTTTCACTTACCTATATGCCAAATATATAGTAACAGAAAGTATAGCAATTGAAACAAAGTTGAATTCGAGTTTTTGAAAGAAATACAGGTTCTGAGGTACCCTAATGGCAAATAACCAAGTCTCTTCAAGTTGTATGTGTGTATATAAAGTTGTAATAGAGCAAATATAAAAGTTATTTGATGCGCATTGCAACCAGATTTTAATATATTTTTTTCTGTGTAGTACCAAAATGGCTTTCGGTTACGTTTTAAAATAGAAGTAAAACAAATGACAACATTTTTTACTTTTACTAACCTATATATGAGATATACAGTAAGAGAAAGTATTGCGATCATAAAAAGTTTCAAATCTGATTGTTCAACAGAAATACACGTTTATAGTTCATTGAGTACAAACAACAAAGTCGTGATTAAGTATTTGAACAGTAAGCTCTGAAAAGGAAAAGTCGTATGAAACTGAAATATTTAAATATGTAAGAGATATATGTCTGGGATGTTAGAGGAACTTTTTTGTTAAAATAGATCAACCAGAAACGGTACTTTATTTCATCAATTTTGATACATAATAACAAATTTCTCATAAAGATCTAGCAAAAATTTGAACTTGCTATATCAGATGAATTGTCAATTTTTTCATAATAGCTTTTTCTAAAGTACCTTTAATAAGACTCATTTAAAATAATTAACAGTTTCCTGTGGTTAGTAGTTATAAGAAACAGCTAAAAATAAATGATGGAAAAATTTAATAATTAACAAAAGAGGAAACAATTTCCCAGGTTGAAAATTAATTTCCAGAAATGTTGGAAAGATAATACGTTAAGAAAAAATAGTATCTTGCGTATAAAGTGACAGAAGCTAAAGGAGAGTGAATTTATGAATAGTAATTTCTGAAAGCTATTATTTTTTAGTGGAAACTATAGAAAACTTACAAACTATATGGAAAATTTTACAATTATTTCTAAGCTTGACTAATCAAAAATACATAATGCAATTGTTAAAACTATTTTATTGTATTGTTGTGTCACTTCAAACATGACTTAATCGTCAAACGTACAAGCATATAATCAAAAGTATTTCAAGAAATTAGCTAAATATTTACATAGGGAATCATAAAATTGCAATTTGAAATCTATTGTTTCTCATTGTTATTCAAAGAAACTTCTTTATCCTTTACTATAAATAGTTAATTGAATTATTAAAATCTAAGTAGTAAAAATATTAAGTACTTACATTTAATATAACACCTTTATCTATAAGACTATGCTTCTTAGCAGTCATCACAAAATAATGTGTGTCATCTTTGTAATAAACAATGTTTTCAAGATCTATTCCAGTTTCTGCAGTTAATTCTTTAAAAAATTTTTGGTTAAATATAAAAGCAACACCAGAAATTTCTTCAACCCTTGCTTCAGCCTCTGAGTGTCGATTAATAAAGTTTGCTGTGATAGCAATGGCTAACTTTCCTCTGAATTCCTTTCTTTTGAAACCTAAAAATTATAACTGTAAGTGGCAACTGAAAGCATTTAAAATATTCCATTAGATCCAGAAAAAAAAAAAAAAAAAATTACCATCAAGAGTATTTCTTTTGCCATCAGCACCAATTAATGCGTTGAATTCATACTGAGATACTGGGTGATCAGCTGGACTTGTTGCTGCACGCCATCCAACCACTGAACACAGTATACATATATATATATATATTGTATTTTATTTTAAATATATATTTGGTTTTAAATCTATACACACCAATGTTTTTGTAAATCCAAGTTGACTCTCAAATTTAGATTAAATTATAATTTATTTTTTTTGTTTCAGTAGATAAATTATTTTTTTTTTTAAGTATACTTTCTAGTTTAACAACTGAATTTAAGAAGAACAATAAACTTGTCCAAAATTTCTTTAAAATATTCATTAATTTTAAATTTTTAGTAACAAAATTAATATTTCAACCATTAATGTGATTTTTTTTTAAAATCATTTAATGATTTGTTTTATATTTATATGAAACACATCAGACAATTATAGCCAGTATAATGTTTATTAGTTACATAATTATCTATATTTCAAAGTCTATAATTTTTTGTTTGAAAATAAAATCTTCAGGAGGTGTTTTCAAAATACAGTAATTGCTCAACACACGCGCACACACACAGCCTTAGATAATAATGAAAGAACATCCTTTATATTAAGTAGTAGTTAGTAGGAAGAATTAAAAAGAAGTAATATTTTTCCTTCGAAACAAAATGCTAAGAACTAAGAACTTACTTTCATTGGTCTGAGGATCTTGGTGAGGTGGTATAAGTGATTCAAATCCAACACCTTCATGAATTTCTATCCCCAGCAAACATGATACTTTTAATAAAATACATTGTAACTGTCGAATACCTATAAAAAAAAAAATTAAAAATATAGTTCAATTTTTTTATAAGAGTACATCTAATAACTCAAATGTATCAATTTAGGAACAGAAAAACTTTTCAAAATCCTAATTCTTTATTTAACACATGATTTTATATCTAAACTTAGTGAATGAATCATAACCACGGCAACAACGTAACGTATTGTCACAGGTCCAGAGCCTATATAATTGTTTGCAAGGGTAGCATAATTACTGGAGAGTTATGGCACGGCATAATCAATCACATTTTCCTTGATTTATGCAAAACATTTTCGTATTAGCTCTACTATTCGAATTTCCCAGGAAGGATGTTGACATTTAACAGTCATATTTCTAAAACAACAAAAGGTTAAGCCCCTAACCACTGTTTCCCAAACCAAATCCCCAGTATATAGAATTGAACATAGGTCTCTGGCCTCCCTGCTGTCTTATGGAAAAACTATCAATCCTAACCGCATCTGTTATACATAAGTAATTTATACTATAAAATTATTGAAATCATAAGGTGATTATAAATTTGTCAACTATAGGCAAGAGTCCGCCTTATTTTATTAAAAGAAAAAAATACATGAAAATGCAGAAAGGTGCCTGAAATATCAAAAGTGTTAAAAGATAAGGATTTTTTTTTTTTTTTTCTGAAATTAAAGATCCCTGTACCTCTACACATGAAAAGTTTTGGGTTCAGTACTTGGTAAGGGAGTACTGTTTCCAGACCAACAGTTGTATAATTTGGCAAGACTCTGATAGTGATTAGGCAAGGATCACATTCAATCACAAATTAAACATATAAATAACAATATATAAAAAAAATTTAAATCTAGAATATAAAATAATTGAATCAAATCATGACCTGAATGATCAAAACTTTATAATCAGATACAAAACTAATCAAGGCAGAGTATGGTGTTATTCATAGAGTCCTACAACACTTAATATATATCCCATCCCATCCTGTTTATTTATTATTATTATTATTTTCTTTTTTTGTGAATGCAGATCACTCTAATTTCAATTTTTAAGCATTTTAATCTTACTGATGTGGTCGATGGCTCCAGCACAAAATCTACCAAAAAACTTTTTAGCCCCAAGAGCTCGTAGATCATGAATAACAAAAGGCCATAAGTGAAGTACATTGTTTCTTGTTATGCGGTCCCTTTTTTCAACAACTACTACTTTTGCTCCCAGAAGTTGTGCTTCAATTGCAGACCTCAGACCACAAGGGCCTGCCCCGATAACCAAAACCTGAAAAATCACAATAATAATTTTTTTAAATTACGTTCTTTTACCATTTTAGCTTAGAATAGTGAATAATTAGCCACATGTAATAAAATAGACTACATATTTTAATTCAAATTCAGTTTTTAAAGAGTGCATATACATTAAAAAAAAACAACTAAGAATACATAAATTGTTCATACCCTAAGATTACTACATATTTTTCCTCTGTTATAGCACTTATGACTGAATCTTTTATCAAATTTGTTCCATAGCGCTTGGGCTTTCCATGATCTTAGCTTTGCCTAAAAAATCAAAAAAACAACACAGATAAAGTTTGTTAAAATAAAAAAAATAATAATAGGCAAGAATAAGCATCAAATAAAAAAAGGGCTTAAATCAAGTTTATAATTTTTTTTTGTTCTATAAATTAAATTTTTAAAAAATTTATGAATTCCTTGGAAAGTTGAAAAAAAAAATGCAAAATTGTGCATCAAAATAACATAAATATTTTCCAATGGCATAAATTCAGGAAATATTTTCTGCAGCATGCAATATTTCAATTGGCCAAGTAGTGAGGCCACATTTACCGAATCCTTAACATGTGTGCCTGTACTGTTAATCAATAATATTCTGATTTTACAAGTAAAATAAAATAAAATTGAAGGTTTTTCATTTTTTTTTTTTTTTTTTGTAACATTCAACCTAAATTATACTTATAGAAAATTATAGTTTATAGAAAACATAACAGTAATACACATCACTCATCATAGACATTTTGATGATAAAGATAATAAAAAACTATTTTAGTGTTAATAATTTATTGAACACCAGACTGGTTTAAGAATAAATTAATAAAGTAACTGAAGGATTACTTCAAGGGTAAACATAAATGAATTTCTCTAAAAAAAAAAATACTTGGGAAAAGAATATCATAAAACTGTAATAAAGCTCATTACATTATGACATAATTAAGTTTAGTCTGAGTTAAATAGAATTTTCAAAGCAGATGAAACTTATTTTATTTCATTTTTATGATTTTAAAAGACAATAAAATGTTAGAAAGATGATGAGATCAGACTGTCTGTAAGCAAGAATGCATGAAGATAGACAAGTTGAAGAACACATGACAGTAACATTTAAGTATGAAGAAAAACTTTAAATACTCTTGTATTTGAGTACTACCCATCATCCCTCATACCTTGAAAATAAGAAAAATCAGAAACTTATCAAACAACTAGTGCTTTATAAGTAAAATGTTTGTAATTAACAACTTCTAATTATAGTCACTAAAATAGTATCCTCAATCTTTCATTATTTTCATAGATAATTACACTTCCCATTCAACTATGAAAACAAATAATATTTGCAAATTATTTTTTATCAAACTGGGCACTCTATGTGACTATTTTCAACAACCATTGAACATTAGGGTATTTCAACAACTTTAAGAATCATGGATAAACAAAGTTTGCAAAAAAACAAGTAAAGAAAAAGATACCATCAGTGAAGAATACGTTTTTTTTTTACCAATTTAAAAAATGATAATGACAATGAGATCCAAGAGAAATATTATGTTTATTTTAAAAAATCTATAATTTATTATACATATAAAAAAACAATAGATTTTAAATAAAAATAATATCTCAAAACAAATTAGATATTATGAACATCTATTAACAACAGAGTTAGAAAACTATATACTAGAGTCATAGTATGCTCTAATAAACAATATATCATGAGCCATAAGAAACATGAACCTGATTTATATTTAGGGCACATGGTATGACTAGCACCAGAATGCAAAATAGTGGCTGGCCTTTCCTATGCCTGTTAGTAATATTGAATAATAAAAATATTGATAGCATAAAATAAAGGAGGAAAACTAACAAAACCACACTTAAGCTAAAACCAATTTTAAAGATAAGGCAGTACAAAATTAAAATTAGGACATTATCAATACTAATTAAAATTTAAACTTCGCAGAATAAGTCACACTGAATTGTCAAATAGGCCATAAAGGACTTTATTTACAGCTAAATATTTACTTCTGGAGCAAATTTATGAATGGAAAATTAACATGTGAATATCATCTTAACTACAATAAAAAAATACATAAGATATTGCTGTTAAGTTTTCTAAATGAATAAATAAAAATTAATATATAAATAAATGGACAAATACAATGTCAGAATGAGAAAAATTGAACATTAAATGACTAAATTGTTAACTGATTTAATCATACGTTCACGTTCATCAACTTACATAAAATTGATTAATTTTGTATTCAATTAAATACTTACTATGCTTTTATTTTTTTTAAATAATGTAGTTTCAGCTGAAATTAAAAGTTTTATAATTATAATGATACTGCAACAATGCAGTAAGAATATAACTTTTGAAAATGCTTACATATAATTATTGAATAACAAAACAAAACGCTATTAAAAGATTTAATGTAATAGTACCTTGAGTTTTGGATAGAAATGATTAAAGTTTGTGGGTCTGATTTGTAAAAGATCGCAGAGGTATCTGAAATGGCCAAGGACCGATCGAAGGGTGGTAGCTGAGCAAAACTGATCAAATACATCAGCAGCAAGAGCAAGGTTGTTATCCACCCCTTCCATAATTTTGGCCTGAAACATTACAAAGTGAAAACTATTTTTGAATTGACAGTAAACATTTTATATGTATATTCCTATATTTACCTTCAAACCAAAAAATTTATAATATAATCAATTTATACAGAAAAATCTGTTCCCTCGTTCCCTTCTTAAAAACTAATTTTCATAGTATATTTATAAAAACACATAATACACTATTAATACTGAATGTATACACACATATGATCAATAATGAAAACAATTAGATAACGATGGAAAGATTACCAATTTTAATTTAACTAAAAAAAAAAATCATGTTTATTTAGAATTTAACTGGAAACTAGATATACTAAAGTTTAAAAATAAATTTAGCATTTATAAATCAGGAAGATGGAAAAGCAAATGGAAATAATTAAAAGTGTTAATTGGCTGCATAACAACCCTTGAAATGATAACATCTCATTTTCTTCCAACAGAAATTAAACTGAGATTAATGAGAGTAGATGGTCTACTTTTGATAAAGTTTTAATTGCCAGAACTACTTGAAAAAATTATAAATAACATTTAACAATCAGTATTATATAAAACTTCGAATAGTTTTTATATTTTCATGATTTAAAAATATTAATATAATCTACAATCACTGATAATACAAATAAATTGTTAAGACCAGAGCTCAGAATGTTTTACAACAATAAAATTATTTATCATGTCTCATTAATTATTGGTTCACTACTCTAGTGCAGCAATGAGTCAGATTTACTTCAGTTTTGGTATACACAAAGAACTATCTCAGAGCACCAAGGACCCTGGCTTAATAGTTTTTAATCATCAATCATTAATAGAAAAGATGTTCCAAATTAATTATTTATTTAATATTATTAATTATTTTGAAGTGTAGCAAATTTGAATTTGGATAATAGGTACGAAATCTGGAACATCAAAAAAGTAAATAGAATGTGGGTTATGGTCTAAAAAAATCATTAAAAGGAGTTAAAAGTACATCAATAAATAAAACTTTTCCTAAATACTTCACATTAAATTCAAATATAAATAAAATAATTAAGTGATAAGAACAGGTAAATTCTTAAAAAAATAAAAATTCATACATGTATGTGTAAATAAAAGTTTATATACATACATAAACATACTTCATAAATATATATACATATAATATATAGAAATGAATAAATTGATAATATTTAATGTACGTATACCTTGTTGAAAACATAATATGTATAATCAATTTAATACACCTACACCATTTAATGCATTAGAAACAGTAAATTAAATAAGGAGAAAACACTGTAAAGTTAATAACAAGCGGAAAATCATGATTCAACGCTTTTGAGGATTAGGAGACAAATCTTATATATTTTTTTTATAAATAAGAACACTTTGATGTGATAAAATAATGAAATACTTTATCTTAGTAATTAGGCAAATAATCATACATAAGCTTACCTAATATCAAAGAATTCAGAAAAACAAAAACTGACAGACAGCATCTTTCTGTAAAAGAAGAAAAAACTATAAGGAACTGAGTCAAAATGAATACTTAAATAAAAGATTCAACTTTTAACTAGCGCACAAACACCGACATAAACAAAAAGCAGAACATTGCCAATTGAGAAACTATTTTGGGGAAGTTGAATGGTCTTCCCACAACTTCAGTGATAAGTGAGACTAAAAATAAAATGTTGTTCAACGCCCACTTTTGCAGAGCACATTTTTAGCTATAAATAATTTCATTAATATTCTTCAGCACATTATTAGAAAACAATTTTGGTTTCTTTTAGGTTTCGAGAAATAAATTGATAAAAGTCAGGTTAATAAGTTTAACTACATTGCATTAACAATAGTTATTGATTCCTAAAGAAACTGGAACATAAAGAGTTTTATATAACTGAAATAGAACAAAAGTAAAGATTGAACTGAATAATTAATTATTACAGTAACTTAAAAATAAGTTGACATTCTTATCCTCAAAATCCAAAATCCTCGAAATAATCATACCACTTCTTTACATCAAATAGTAGATTTTTGGCAATTTCCAATTAAAGTTTGGTTATTATGTATAATGATAAGGAAACAAATTTAAAATGTGCTCTGTCTCTAATAATAATCATGACTAAAACAAGGGAAGAGGAAGCAAACTTCAATGACAGTTCAGAACAATGGACTAGAAAAATATTTTGCTGTGTAGAACTTACTCACTCATTTGCGTATGCTTAGAAGCTTCGTAGATAATAACTTATCCATGATTAAACTATATTCAACTTCACCAATAATCTACACCTAGTATCACCTGAGGGACTGAGCTTAACAACAATCTCGCAAGTAGAGGTGGTAGAATTGACAACCTCAGTTTAAACAACATTTAGGACTACAATTTTTTAATAACAAAAATGAATAATCCCAAAACAGTTTATCTTGTTGATTGTAATGAATTTAGACATAGAAAATGTTATCTTTGAAGTAATAGTTTATTATCAATCGATTTCATATAAATAAACAACATCGGAATTTAAAAGTAAATGCTTTTAATTTCCAATAAAATATATTTTTAAATATATAATTGTACTCTAACTTTGTAAATCGCTTCAAGGATTATTCAATTAGAGAAATATTTGAAAACAATTCGCTTATCAGTATATCAGTATAGCAGTGTATCAAATGTTTACCAATTTCAAAAAAAAAGGTTCGAATTTTGGAGATATCAATTTTCCTGACTAGTTGGAATAGCTTAATCTCATCAATAATTAACTAGTCTATAATTAATTATGAAGTTTAAAGCTGTTATGTATGAATCTCTCAGTATGAAAAACCTTTCGTGTATGTCACTGATAATTTATCTTATTATTTTATCATCTTAATTCTTTATTACTGAAGTAATTGCTATAGTTTTAGGAAATACTTTGAATAAATTAACGAAGAATTGTGTTTTAAGATTAACCAAAGCTGAAATGTCTTTTCTTGTTTGTGAAGAAAACTCATCACCCAAGCAAATATCACTTTGGTGTTTTATAGATGCTAGACAATATTTTAATGAATTCATTGTGGAAGCAATGGGGCCTACATGTGAAATTTTCCTGGAATTTCCTACAGGTTTAAATATTAACTTGAACTATCTTCACTATAAATAAGGTGACCAAATGTTCTTCTTTTAAAACCTATACTCCCGAAAACTTAAACAAATGTAACAATTGTTATATGCAAAATTTTTTAGATTTACATGTCATTGAATATCTCCTAGAAAATTTTATATCATTGGTAGCATCAGTATGCAGATGAGAGTAGCTATGTTGTTTTTAATTCAAATGATTGTCGCAAGAGTTGATAAAAATTTGATTAGAACTAATATGTCTGTCAGCATGAATTCGAACGGTAAGTGCTTCTAATTGAATATTAATTATTATTGCTAAAATATGTAAAGTCCAGTTTTTCATTGTTATTATTTTATAATTAATATTAATGTTTCAAACATTTTTCAGTTTTAATTTTCATTTATTAAAAGGACTTAATATTTTAAAATATCGGGTCGTCTGTTTATTCTTTTTGTACAAAAACAATTGGTCACCTTACCATGAATGATTTAAATTAATTTTAGCTTATGAAACATATACAGTGTTGTTTATAATAGCAAATATTGGAAGGCACTACTTCACAAATGTTGTCGAATGTTTCAGAATGTCGAAGTGTGTCTGAAAGTTCAAGTAATGAGGACCCATCAGAGATTTGTTTATCTCTTTTGAGTATGCAGAAATTTATAGCAGCTATATAATTAAAACTGATTAATGCCCTGATTTTAACTGAATAGGAACAATTGGGAGCTTGTGGAAGTCTTAAATCATGATTATGATTTAAATATAGGGAGGTTTTACTCAGGGACACATCAATACTTTGCTTGTATTGGAATTCCTCTTATATGTGTGATCATGAGATCTTGTGTCTATCCACCTAAGTGGAGTATAGGCCGAGTATGTTACAGCTTACTTTAAAATTCTCAAGTCTAGCAACATTAGTTCGAATCCTGCTGGATGCATTGAAAATTATTTTCTGAGCTACTCACGGAATGAATCTCAACCTTCCAAGTCTAGTTAAAATAGGTTTGGTTGTACCTCTAGATCGAACCCTCAGTTATCCGGAAATATGAAGGTAGGGAATAATAAAAAAAAAAAAAAGTTGAGCAGCAATTTTGAAATAGTAACGATTCTAATCTCTATTCTTCTAAAAAAAAAAATGTTTTTGTTCCATTAATTCTACATCAAATCTGATGATTGAGCCATCATTTTAAAGATTATCTTCTGCTTCAGTGCCTAAAAACAAGCACATTTCAGTTACTTAATTTTGTAGACTCATAATTTGAACATATCTATTGGACTGCTTTAGGATATGTAAGCTTGATTTTAATGTATCACTGTTACTATTAATGTTTTGTTTTTTTCCAGATATGTTTTCATCATCGCTCAGTAGTTTGAAAACTGGCAATAGTAGTCCTAGAAGTGTAAAAATTAAACTTACTAATAAAGTATCACCTTGTTTAACTGTGGATATTGATTTGGTATATAATTAACTATTATTATTTAACTTTAAACCTTGATTTGTAAACTATTAATGTATACAAATATTCATTTCTCACCTCATGTCTCAAACTTATTAATTTCTAACTATATATACTTCATTTTTTATTTTTATAATATATTTTATTGAAATTTTTATATAAAGAAATTAATCTCCAATGGTGTTGAATGTTATGTTACTTGGAAATGAATTGTCTAAAAGCTACCATGTTTTAATGATTTATCTATCCATGTTATTTAGCACATCATTAATGGAATATGAAATTATTTTGCCATTCAAAGTAAAATTCTCTTTTAAATTAGTATGAAATATATTAAAGAATATAGATAGAAAATACAAGACTTAAGTTACTAGTTTAAAACTTTCTGTTTACTCTGTCACAAAATTATTTAGTTCAGAAAAGCAATAGTGACTATCCAGCTTTAAAATAATTGTTTGCAATACGTTTAAATAGGTAAACTGCTATAATACTTAAAGTAAAAAAAAATACCACTCTTTTTACGGTCTCATGTATTTATTTTTAGGAATTTTCGGTGCTCTGCACCTTATTCATCTAAAAAATATTTTTAAATACACAATAAATTAGAATATGTATACATATACATATATGCCTAGTCCTGTCATGAATATTGTTACAAGGAAATATATATAAATAGATTTCAACAGCAAAATAATTTTTTTCAAAAAATTTACTAGAAAATAAAATGTATATCTATAGAGAGTAAAACAAAAATTTGATTAATCAAAATGTCCACCTTTTGCCTTGACAAAGGAATTTAATCTCCTTGGCCAATCATCAATAGCAGCATGCAGCACTTGAGGAAAGTGCTCAACTGCTCGGACCAGAGATTGTTTGAGACTTTCCAAGTTAGAGTGTGCTCTGTGGCATGTCATCCTCTCCAGTTCGGACCAAAGCCGATAATCTAGTGGGTTGAGATCAAGGCTTCCTCAGGGCCAATCCGAGGTAGAAATGAACTCTGGAATGTTTTTTTGCTACCACTGCTGAGTTGATCTGGGCTTGTAAGCTGGAGCGGAATCCTGCTGGAAAACCCAATGACTTCCAGCAAACACAGTATCATTTAGAGGCTTCACAACGGGTTCCAAAATATCGTCCTGATTGTTTTTATCGGCTGTTTTAACTCCTTTTACACAAAAATAGAGCTTTATGGTGCCATCAAAGCAAATTCCCCACCAAACCATCACTGAGGAAAGGTGATGACCTCTTTCCACTCTCCCAATGACTTCCTGGGCTTCTTTAGTGCTATGTGCGTTCACATGATCATTTTGGCAATTAGTTTTTTCTTCAATCATAAAAATTTTCTCATCGCTAAACAAAATCTTTCGATTGGTATAACGACCAAGGGGCACTTTGTATCTATCCACTCTAATTTTTTTTTAGGGAAGTGGTTAGCCTTTGTCCTGTCATTCTTTGAAATGCACCCATCCTAAAGTCACTTTTTATTATGGGAGACATTGATCTGACAGAGATTCCCATTTCCCAAGACATGATTTGTTGTTTTTGAATGGGATCTCTTCTGGATCGAGCCGCCACTGCTCTCACTGCATTTGCTGTTCTCACAGTGCGAGGACAGCCTGGTCGAGGTCTGTCACATTCATATAGGGTTTCATTATATCTGTTTATAGTGCAGTATACGGACATACAGCTGATATCCAAAGGTTGCAAAGTGTTGAAAATCTCTGACCTACATTTTCCAACTTTGTGTAAGGTGATCAAAGCTATTCAGTTTTCTTTATCACCCCACTCCATGTTAACTGAGTGAAAGAAAAATACAAACTAATTGGTATTATTATCCTGACATGTAAAAAAAATGACCTGATAGAGGTAAGGATTATCTAAATGATACCCAAGGATGTAAATAAAGTTCAACTTTTGTAACAGTATAACGACAGAACTAGGTAAGTATACAATAATCATGCATTTATATATTATATTATGTATATATAACTATACAATAAATTAGAAAAGTTCGCTACAGGAATCCGCCAATATTTCCACATACCTTTACAATGCTCGTTCAATCCATTTTATGAACTTCTTTCTTTGTATAAATTTTATCAATCATTATAGATTGGTGTCTAAATTTACAAAATTAAGTTTGGGCTTTTCACCTGTAAGTTAAAAAATAAAATCAATTTTTTTAAAAAACTTATGGTGTAATAGGTAATTGAGTGTTATATTTCAGTCTGTTTTAATTAACCAAAATTTACTTATATCACTTACTATTGAAGGAGGGAGGACCCCTGTTGTAATTTACTTTCCAGTTTACAGTCTTACTCTGGGCTTTTAAACGTGTGTTATCACCTGTCCTCCCACCCCCCAGAACAACCATAACCCCCTCCACCGTTAAAATTAAATAAAAAGGATTTTTTTTATTATTTTTAAAATATATTTCTCTGAGTCAGGAAAAAAATATGTATATACATCTGAAACATACATACATACGAGGGTCGTCTGAAAAGTTTCCAACCTAACAAAAATACAAGACATTTTTTTTTTTATCCTTAACATATCCTTGTAACTCTACACACTTCTCCCAGCGATGCTCCCATCTCTGCAACCCGTCCAAAAAGTACTCACTGTTTTTCTCTACAATATAATTGTTCATGAAGGTGATTGCCTTTTCATTTGACGAAAATCTCTGTCCTCCGAGCGCAATTTTTAAATAAAGGAACAAAAAGAAGTCACTTGGAGCTAGACTAGACCTGGTGAGGAAGGTGGACGGTCAAACCGTAATTCGTGGATTTTCGTCATGGCAACCGCTGAGGTGTGATATGTTGCGGTTGTCTTTGTGAAACAGGATTTTTTTTTCTGCAAATGTGGCTGTTTTTCTGCAAGTTCTGCTGTCAGCTTGTCAAGTAATGATGCGTATTATGATCCTGTAATGTTTTTTTCTTTTGAAGATACTGCTATGTAAATGGCTTTAATGACCTTTCTTTTTGGGCCTGAGATTGACTCATGGAGAATTTTTGTTTTTTCAAAATTAATTTCATGTGTATGGGTTTTTGTATGATTTGATAAGGCCGTATTTGTTTTTTAGTTTGCTTTTAAATTATTTTTATGATTGTATAGATGTGTTTTTAGATCGGTAAATGTCATCCCAATATATATGACATCACAATTTTTACAAGGAATTTGATATATCAGATTATGCTACTTTTAAAATTGGGGTTTTGTCCTTTATTTTAGATATCAATTTTCTAATCGGATATTGTGGTTTTAGACCGAACCTGAATTCACTTATATCTTTTAGTGTTTTTATAATTTTGGAAGTTAGGTCACTTCCTAAGGTTATTGATTTTTATTTAAAAGGTTTAATATCTACTTTTCCTTGGGCGGGTTTCCGTATAGTCACGATGTTAGATGGACACCTATCTACATCCCAATCAACTTTTTTAAAAACAAATTTTTACTTTCACCTACTTATATATGTAATATATGGTAAGGGTAAGTATTGTGATCGAGAAAATTTTGGAATCTGAGTTTTCAACGGAAATACACGTTTTGAGGTACCCTGAGTCCAAATAACCAAGTCTCGAAAAATGGTCTGTGTGTATGGGAATACTCTAGCTCGAAACCGAAAAGTCGTACAAAACTGATATTACGTAGTTAAGATAGATATATGCCTTAGATGTCGCTGCAGCCTTTTCCTGAAAATTGGCTAACCGTAAGTGCTACTTTATATCAATGTTGAAACATATTTTTACAATTTTATCAAAAACAGCATTAACGATTTTGATTAAACTCGGTGTATCATTTTATAATTAAGTGGTCTTTAATACCATTTAGGTCTTATCCCCCTTAATGTCACATTATAGTGCTTCAATCCCCAATGTTCATATACGTCTTCCTCGAAAGTACCTTTAATATGGTTTATTTTAAAAAGTTAATCATTGTCAAAGTTGTAAAATCATCATGTAACCTTTTAGAAAAATAAATTAGTGAATAATTTGATAAATTTTCCCTTTGCGATATTCCAACAGAATCTATTTACAATTAGTGTAACAACTTTTGACTTGTCTATGACAGACAATGCAAATCTATTAATTCCGTTTTAATAAACTTTGCAATGGAAAAGAACAGTTTAATAACTAATAGTCATACAATCCATAATCGACTGGTGATATAATAAATAGAACTTTTGTTATTTTCATAGTATTTATTTTTTGGTAGCTGAAATCTTTCAGCTTTGGCTCAGTTAAAAATGCAGCTCAAAAATTGTATAGTAGCCCAACATAGCCAGAAAATAATTTCTATTCAAAGTTGAGCAAAGTTCAAAGAGTAAGTGAAAGATGTCTGTTGTGCGAACCAGATTTTTAATCTTGTTTTTCTCTCTTGTGTTTCTAAGATGTTCTTGCCTTTTTGTTTTACAATTTCTATTTTGATAGGTTTCTTTATTATTATCTTTATTTTTGTGTTTATTTAGAGCACTGTACCAAATTTTATTTGTAATATGCCTGGGATAAAAACTATTGTTTAAAATTTTTAACATCTGATGCTTCACCTCTTTTAAAAAAATTTCATTTGTAAGTTTTATAGATTTATTTATTAGCTTAATTTCTACATTAATGATTTGGGACTTTCGGTGGTTTGAATAAAAATTTAAATTATATTCTCCTGTAATTGGTTTTTGGTACCATTTTGTAAGTAGCTTGTCTCCATTCCAGATATTGTTACATCTAAGAAATTTAGTTTATTATTTTCTTCAGTATCTGAGTTGAATTTAAGTTTTCTGTGTATATTATTTATGATATTTATTAATTTAGAATGTTCATCTTTTGTAATTATTAAAAATAAGTTGTCTACATATTTTTTTATAATGAGTGGTTTTATATTCGACGTCTGGAGTGCCTGATCAATTATTTCATTCAGGATTGTATCAGATAGATTGATGGAGGGGCTTGATTCCATCGGTAAACCAAAAATCTGACGGTATAGTTGATTTTTGTGTGCAAAATAACCATTTTCAGTAAATAACTTTATACCTTCCAAAAATAAACATTTACTTTTTATAGATGTATGACGGAAAAATTTATTTATTTTGTTTACAATATTTCAGGTATCTGATATTGGTATGTCTAGAACATGTGTTCATGATATTCCTGTAAAAGTTTTACCTCGGCTCTTATGGAGTGAATATAATGACCCTCCTAGTCATAACTATAATGTAAGTATGTTTGTCTTAAGTTTGCTTGTTTTCCTTCTATAACTGTTTTAGTATCATAATCTTGTCTTTCCTTTTAGATTATAATTGAATTGAAAAACTTGAAAAAAGTACGAAGTGTTGTTGAGAGGTTAAAAAAATTATGTTCTTATGTAGAATTAAAACCATCAAATGATGGCCTACTCTCTGTCAGTGGTTCCACCCAAACTGTTACAGTTAATACAATCTTCAAGAACGTATTACTGATTGAAGCAGCAGGTGAATATTCACAGCTTGGTACATATGTATATAATCCTATTCTAATCTTGCTTTGATATTGATAATATACAAACTTGAATTTATATTTGTTTTGAGCTTGTAGGTTTTTAATAGTGTTTTGTCAGATATACAATTATTACCTAGATTCAGATATGTTTGATATCTTGCATTCACCCGGTAACTGTTTTTTTTTTTTTTTTCTCAAATAGTACATTGCTAATAACGACCAGAATAATCTTTTGTAGATACAGTTTCTAGTTATCCAGTGATTAATAAGATAATTGCTGGTTTACAAAACTGAGTATTTCTTTTTTCTTTTTAAATAAATTAAAATTAAGTTAATGGTTTTATTTAAATAATAATTTTGATTACACTGGTTGGAATATTAAAAATCTGGTGCGGTAACAGCGCATTACCGCTCTACTTTGAATAGAAATTATTTTCTGGCAATGTTGGGTTATTATAACATTTTTGAAGTGCAATCTAAATGAAGCTAAAGCTTAAAGCTTTCAGCTTTAAGACCATTAACAAACCATAACAAATTATTAAGACCATTAAAATAACAAAAACTCTATTTATTATATCGACGGTAGGCAATTAAAATCTAGTTACTGCATCTGTTTTTATAAACCTTCAGTCTCTGAGCTATGTGTGCCTTTCAGTTGACAGAATGACTAACTCCAATTTCAACACTTTTGAGTAATGTCATTTTAGTGGTATTTCTAGTTGGAAAAGTTATATGTATACAGACAGTGAGTAAGTTGATTCCAGAGTACGTGATTGCAGTGTTGAAATATAGAACTGTGAATAAAGGTATAAACGTTACCTTCAAGAAACATCACTAAAATTAATAATAAAGAATGTTGAAATTGGAGTTAGTCATTCTGTCAACCGAAAGGCTCATATATAACTAGAGATATTTGAAAACATATCTGAATATTTAACCTATAATGGATATTTAACCCACCTATAGATGGAAGAAGGCACTCAGGACATAATATTGGTTTGGCAAATGAGTTCTTTTGGTTTTTCAGGATGAAAAAACCTCAATGTATTATATATATAAAATTTATTTTAACCTACAATATATTGAACTTTTGTATACTATGACTTTTTCCCATCTTTCCCCTTACTGCATAATGCCATGTTCATAAAATGTTTGAAGTTTATTGTTAAAAACTGATCCAAATGGTTTTTGATGTCCTCTTTCTTTTGGAATTGGTAATAGGTAACCTTTCAATATGATTTTTTAAAAATATAAACATATTTAATAAAAGAATGACAATTGTATTTTTTATGCTAGTTATGAATATAACAATACTTAAAAGAATTAAAATAATACACAAACATGTGAAAATTATAACAAGTGTGTAATGTGAAAACATACATTTACAAAGTGAAACATGTATGTTTGAAAAAGGAAAAGTTGTTCCAAAACATCACTAGTATACAAAAGAATAAATAAATGATGAGGAGTTTGAAGGTTGTCATTGAAAATTCATCTCATCATATAAAATACCAGCTTTAAAGAAAAAAGTTAGAATATGGTATTATAATGTATTGTTACCATTTAGCAGCTAATTTGTAGCACCTACTTGATCTGAAATAACTTAAAATAAAACTAATACAAATATGTGTTTACTTTTGTTCAATTGTTTTATGTTTAAAAACTAAACTTCATATTTTTACTATACAATTTTACTTATTATTTGCACAGGTGATGCAGAAAGCAATGTTAGAGTTGATGCAAAGAAGCTCTATTCTCTGTTATGCTGTGAAGTACTCAATCCTAAAAAAATTTCATGCTCCTTCTTGGAAAGTAAATTGGTACATTTCATTCTGTACTGTGATTTATTTATGGTACATTTCTATTTAACAACAATTGAAGAATGAAATCAATTTTAATGAAGAATTTTTTATACCAATGAAGTACGTCTTCCTCTGTACAGTCTAAAATGATGTATTTTAACTCTGATATGTTCTTATTTTTGTAAATATATTTTGTTGAATTTGATTCTACTGTTTGTTTGTATTTTATTTAGTTATTGGAGTATTTATACGACATTGCTTGAACAGTTAGCATGAATTTTAAGTGAATGACTTGTCTGTGCTAATATACTAAAGTCTTGTTTCCTATATTAAGATTACTAATATTCTTTATTTTATTAACTTCATCTAGTTTAACTGATTTTTAAAATGCTAAAGTAGGGTAAAAAGGTAGTGTTGCTCCATTATCTGATTTAAAATGCCTTTAAAATAACATAAGTGAGGTTTTAGAAGATGAAAAAGGTTCATAATAAAAGAATCAATGATGTCTTTGCTCTCCATTAAAAAAGTCTTGTAATTAGCATAGGACATGTTGTCTCAGATGAATGATTCAAGATTCAGATGTTGAGAACGACTATTTTCATTCTATATTACATGACATTATAGAAAATGTGCTCTTTTCATCAAGAACACTCCAGCGTATGAAAGATATCAACTAGTTTAGGATTGTTAGTTCATTCACTAAGGAGTTATAGAGTGCGTGAGCAGGGACCTAAGAGATTCCTTCAGAAACTTGGTGAGGGTGCTTAGGGTATGAATTTATCAAAAGTCCTGACATCTAGGTGGTAAGCTGAGGCGGGAGGAAAGGTCACAATTTTTGGATTTTCGCTTATATCTCGAAAACCGTGCATTGCAGGAGAAATTTTTTTACAGTAAATTAAAGTTTATAAAATTAACTAAAACTTTTATTCTATAGATTTTATCCTAATTCTAAACCATTTTCGAGCTACACGCTCGAAAAAAGATGATTTTGCCTCACATGTTTCATCTAACTTTCCTTCATATCCTCTAAGATATTCATCAGAGAAAAAAAATCATTTTAAAGAAGCTGTGGAGGCTTAAATTCCATATTTGAATATATATACATAGACAAATTGAGTTCCAGCCAATCTACAGTTACAGCTATTTTAAAATTGTTCATTAAATTTTATCATTTTCGGAAAAAGTTGTTTTTATCATATGGACTTTTGTTTAATATGTGTGGCCACACTTTAAATCCAATTATTAAATGAAGTCGAAACAAATCATGTTAATTGAAAAAATTAATGTTGTATTTTACAGATAGTAAAAGTCTCATGATAATTTTATTTTGTTATATTAAATACATACAATTATAAACCTCATTGTTATCACTATTTTCAATAACTTATTAATATTACACTCCCAAATTTAGATGGATAGTATTATGACCACTTGAGTGTTTATTGGGTTACTGGTTTACAGAAGATGAGAAACGACCGACTCAGGAGTGAGGTATGCAAGGCGCTTAGCTGAATGAAAAGTTAAAAGAGGATTTAGAAAGTGAAAAGTGGATAAAGAAGAGAAATTCCTTCATGGATATCATACTTAAAGTTAATGGTTGTAATAAATAACAATCTGTAAAACATTCAAATAAATTAAGAAGTAATTTCCTTAAATGATTTTTTTTTTCTTCAAATCATTTACAAAGAAAAAATCTTATTTGGTTGTTGTTCTCCTATTTGGATATTATTTTCCATATGAGCTTACAAATTAATGTGGATGTGAATGTATATACATTTGAGTGAATGTATGTTAGTAGAAATTTATTTTTTAAAAGAAAGAAAGTACTTACTTTTTAAAAATAATAGTAGAATTTAAAATATATATGTATGTATGTGTGATACCACATCGTTATTTATTTATTATGTCCTTCCCGGCTTTTCATCAATATCTAGCTATCTTAATGGCTCTACAACCCTCAGTGGGTCCTGGCCTCCTCAATGAGTTTCTGCCAAATTTCTCTATTCGGTGCGGCTACTTTCCAATATTTATGCTGGTTGTATGTATTTGTTGCCATAAAGCTCTTTGTTATAATTCTTGGAAGGTTTGTTTCTTCAGTTCCATGAATCCTATGTTAAGAATTCCTTTCCAAATTTTGTCTGTCTATGTATTTGAGGATGTAGAATTTTATTTTTTCTTATTCTGTGGGGGACGCTAGTCTTATATAATTATTATTTTTAAGAAGTGTGCAATAATTATGCTTTTATGATTTAAAATTCAATACATTAAATATTTAAAAAAAGAAACAAAATATACACTTAGCAGGAAAATAACAGTCAAAATTTCTTGATGAGCCTAAGTACAAGCACATGGTTTCATCTTAAGTTGTGCTCTATTAGGTAATACTTGAATTTTATTTCATTCAATATTGCTCTAATAAGACGAATTATTTTAATACGTATTTTATATATTTGTTTAAAATTTTCAACTCTCATATGGCTCATGTTTTGTTCGATTATTGTCTCATCTTTCATTTGTGCTCAGTACCACTAGTTAATTTTTTTTTTACAATAATAATTTTTATTTGGATGCCTAGTATTTAAGTAAGTCATTCATCAAATAATTCATAATTTGGCCCATTAAGTTATTTATTTATACATGCTCTAAAATAAAATAATTGACTAAAACATACCCCAAAAGATCTCTTTGAATTATTTCTCAAACGTTGCAAAGTAGATATATTAAAGAAAAATGAAAAAGTTTTTTTTGGAAAAAAAGAAAAGTTTGGAGAAAACGGCTCATGATTAGGATTAAATTCATTATATCAGTGTAAAATTAAGTAGTTTTTAATATTATATAGGTTTTATTCTCATTAATGTTCTCTAACAGAGCTTAAATTTTCAATATTTTCAACTTTTTTATCTCAAATAATTAACCATTTCACATCGATCTCTAATATATAAAACAGTTAAATATAAAATATGAAAGAATTTGATAATTAACTAAAGGAGAAATATGAGATCTTAACAGAGACTAGTTGTAATGAAGGAACCAAAGGGATATGATCGCGGCCAAGCTCACCCGTGCCAGTCCGAAGATAAGAACGGCTTCCGTACGTAACATGAGCATAATAAAATAGGGCCTCCGACAATATTAAGTACATATACATATGCGCTTTTCCTAAATGTTTTCGTTGGTATTATTTAATATTTAATTGTGTAGATTACAGTGACCTAAATATTAAAATTTGTATATATTAGGGTACTTAAACAAATAAAAATATCCACAATGAAATATAAATCAATATAGCGTTTATAATTTTTACTTTCAGTTCCTCTTTGTCTGAAAATATTTATTTCAGCTAAGAAGAGGGTAAATGAAAGTTGCGTGATGCGCGCACCGCACCAGATTTTCTTTTCTTTTAAACTGCTCTTATGTACCTTTTAAGTTGATTGTTCCTTTTTACTTTTACTTACCTGTATATGTAATATATAGAAAGTGTAAGTATTGCGATCGTGAACATTTTCGAGTCTGAGTTTTCAACGGAAATGTACGTTTTGAGGTACCCTGAGTACATATAGCCAAGTCCCGAAAAGTGGCCTGTGTGTTGTAAACATTCAAGCTCGAAAACGAAACTGATATTACATATTTAAGATATGTATTGCCTTAGGTGTCCTTGCAACTTTTCCCTTAAAATCGGCTAACCGGAAGTGTCACTTTATATCAACACTGGAACACATTTTTACAATTTTCTCAAAAACGGCTTTAACGATTTTGATTAAAATCGGTGTACCATTGTATAATTGAGTGGTATTTAATATCATTTAGGTCTTATCCCCGTTGATGTCACTTTACAGAGCTTAAATGCCCAATGTTCATATACGTCCTCCTCTAAAGTACCTCTAATATGGTTTATTTCTAATAATTAACTATCTCTCATTATTAAAATTTACGAAAAAATGCTAAATATAACTTTAGAAAGAGTTAGATAATTGAATAAAGGAGAAAAAAATAAAAATGCTTATCCAGGTCGAAAATAAATCTTCGGAAATACTAGTCAGGAGGTATACGTATCGTTGGAAAGCGGAGAATTTTAGAAAACATATCTAATATAGAAAGTTGTAGAAGGTAACGGAGAGTGGTGAAAAAATTATAAAAAATAATCTCTTTAAACTGACATTGTTTAACGCAAATCACATGTTTTCAAGGAAATTAACTAACTAAATGTAAACTTTTAAAATATTGTTTGATTAATTTAATTAATTATTGTATACGTTGTTTAAAAAACTATCTCATTGTACTTGTGTGAAAGAAGAAGTAAAATATGAAATCATTTCATGGATGTATAGCATTTCCACGTCAATTTTAACCCTTTCCAAATCAAATTAAACTTTTTCCAAGTCAAATTCAACCTTTTCCATTTCAAATTCAAACTTTTTTTATTTATTTAATCATTTTTAATTTTTCGATGTGTGGGTCTGTTATCGTATGAGTAGTTTTTGAAAATAACCTCCATTTTAAGATTACGTCACTGCGTTTCGAGTTATTTAAGTTTTTTTTATTTATTCGATATAAGTATTCTTATGTTTCTCGAGCCGTAAATTTGGAAAATGACGCCCATTTTATGATTAGGTCACCGCGTTTCGATTTCTTTAATTGTTTCGAATTTTTTCGTATAATGGTGTATTCTTATGTTTCCGGAACCCTAGATTTTGAGGTGCATGTCGCTGGCCCGGCACCTATGGCATTTTGAGTTGAAACCTATGCCAATATTTAGTACCTAATTTGTACTAATTTGTACCTCAAAAATTAGAATTTGTACCCCTCAGGAACCGGAGATATAACGCTCGTAAAAGTGCCGGGCCAGGGACATGGTGGCCCGGCACCTATGGAATTTCTAGTCGAAACCTATGCCAATATTTAGTACCTAATTTGTACTAATTTGTACCTCAAAAAGTAGAATTTGTACCCCTCAGGAACCGGAGATATAACGCTCGTAAAAGTGCCGGGCCAGGGACATGGTAGCCCGGCACCTATGGCATTTGGAGTTGAAACCTATGCCAATATTTAGTACCTAATTTGTACTAATTTGTACCTCAAAAATTAGAATTTGTACCCCTCAGGAACCGGAGATATAACGCTCGTAAAAGTGCCGGGCCAGGGACATGGTAGCCCGGCACCTATGGCATTTGGAGTTGAAACCTATGTCAATATTTAGTACATAATTTGTACTAATTTGTACCTCAAAAATTAGAATTTGTACCCCTCAGGAACCGGAGATATAAAGCTCGAAAGAGTGCCGGGACCGGAAGTTCCATCTCCCTGGCCGACACCAATGGATTTTCGAGTTGAAACTTATGCCAATATTTAGTACATAATTTGTACTGATTTGTACACCAAAAATTAGAATTTGTACCCCTCAGGAACCGGAGATATAAAGCTCGAAAGTCCGCTACCGAAGTTCCATCTCCCTGGCCGACACCAATAGATTTTTGAGTTGAAACTTATGTCAATATGTAGTACATGATTTGTACTAATTTGTACACTAAAAATTAGAATCTGTACCCCTCAGGAACCGGAGATATAAAGCTCGAAAGTCCACTACCGGAAGTTCCATCTCCCTGGCTGACACCAATGGATTTTCGAGTTAAAACTTAAGCCAATATTTAGTACATGATTTGTACTAATTTGTACAGCAAAAATTAGAATTTGTACCCCTCAGGAACCGGAGATATAAAACTCGAAAGTCCGCTACCGGAAGTTCCATCTCCCTGGCCGACACCAATGGATTTTCGAGTTGAAACTCATGCCAATATTTAGTACATAATTTGTACACCAAAAATTATAATTTTTACCCCTCAGGAACGGGAGATATAACGCTCGTAAAAGTGCCGGGCCAGGGACATGGTGGCCCGGCACCTATGGAATTTCGAGTCGAAACCTATGCCAATATTTAGTACCTAATTTGTACTTATTTGTACCTCAAAAATTAGAATTTGTACCCCTCAGGAACCGGAGATATAACGCTCGTAAAAGTGCCGGGCCAGGGACATGGTAGCCCGGCACCTATGGCATTTGGAGTTGAAACCTATGCCAATATTTAGTACCTAATTTGTACTAATTTGTACCTCAAAAATTAGAATTTGTACCCCTCAGGAACCGGAGATATAACGCTCGTAAAAGTGCCGGGCCAGGGACATGGTAGCCCGGCACCTATGGCATTTGGAGTTGAAACCTATGCCAATATTTAGTACCTAATTTGTACTAATTTGTACCTCAAAAATTAGAATTTGTACCCCTCAGGAACCGGAGATATAAAGCTCGAAAGAGTGCCGGGACCGGAAGTTCCATCTCCCTGGCCGACACCAATGGATTTTCGAGTTGAAACTTATGCCAATATTTAGTACATAATTTGTACTGATTTGTACACCAAAAATTAGAATTTGGACCCCTCAGGAACCGGAGATATAAAGCTCGAAAGTCCGCTACCGAAAGTTCCACCTCCCTGGCCGACACCAATAGATTTTTGAGTTGAAACTTATGTCAATATGTAGTACATGATTTGTACTAATTTGTACACTAAAAATTAGAATCTGTACCCCTCAGGAACCGGAGATATAAAGCTCGAAAGTCCACTACCGGAAGTTCCATCTCCCTGGCTGACACCAATGGATTTTCGAGTTAAAACTTAAGCCAATATTTAGTACATGATTTGTACTAATTTGTACAGCAAAAATTAGAATTTGTACCCCTCAGGAACCGGAGATATAAAACTCGAAAGTCCGCTACCGGAAGTTCCATCTCCCTGGCCGACACCAATGGATTTTCGAGTTGAAACTCATGCCAATATTTAGTACATAATTTGTACACCAAAAATTATAATTTTTACCCCTCAGGAACGGGAGATATAACGCTCGTAAAAGTGCCGGGCCAGGGACATGGTGGCCCGGCACCTATGGAATTTCGAGTCGAAACCTATGCCAATATTTAGTACCTAATTTGTACTTATTTGTACCTCAAAAATTAGAATTTTTACCCCTCAGGAACCGGAGATATAACGCTCGTAAAAGTGCCGGGCCAGGGACATGGTAGCCCGGCACCTATGGCATTTGGAGTTGAAACCTATGCCAATATTTAGTACCTAATTTGTACTAATTTGTACCTCAAAAATTAGAATTTGTACCCCTCAGGAACCGGAGATATAAAGCTCGTAAAAGTGCCGGGCCAGGGACATGGTAGCCCGGCACCTATGGCATTTGGAGTTGAAACCTATGCCAATATTTAGTACCTAATTTGTACTAATTTGTACCTCAAAAATTAGAATTTGTACCCCTCAGGAACCGGAGATATAAAGCTCGAAATAGTGCCGGGACCGGAAGTTCCATCTCCCTGGCCGACACCAATGGATTTTCGAGTTGAAACTTATGCCAATATTTAGTACATGATTTGTACTAATTTGTACACCAAAATATAGAATTTGTACCCCTCAGGAACCGGAGATATAAAACTCAAAAGTCCGCTACCGGAAGTTCCATCTCCCTGGCCGACACCAATGGAATTTCGAGTTGAAAATCATGCCAATATTTAGTACATGATTTGTACTAATTTGTACACCAAAAATTATAATTAGAACCCCTCAGGAACCGGAGATATAAAGCTCGAAAGTCCGCTATCGAAAGTTCCATCTCCCTGGCCGACACCAATGGATTTGAGAGTTGAAACTTATGCCAATATTTAGTACATGATTTGTACTAATTTGTACACCAAAAATTAAAACCTGTACCCCTCAGGAACCGGAGATATAAAGCTCGAAAGAGTGCCGGGACCGGAAGTTCCATCTCCCTGGCCGACACGAATGGATTTTCGAGTTGAAACTTATGCCAATATTTAGTACATAATTTGTACTAATTTGTACACCAAAAATTAGAATTTGTACCCCTCAGAAACCGGAGATATGAAGCTCGAAAGTCAGCTACCGGAAGTTCCATCTCCCTGGCCGACACCAATGGATTTGAGAGTCGAAACCTATGCCAATATTTAGTACCTAATTTGTACTTATTTGTACCTCAAAAATTAGAATTTGTACCCCTCAGGAACCGGAGATATAAAGCTCGAAAGTCAGCTACCGGAAGTTCCATCTCCCTGGCCGACACCAATGGATTTGAGAGTTGAAACTTATGCCAATATTTAGTACATGATTTGTACTAATTTGTACACCAAAAATTAAAACCTGTACCCCTCAGGAACCGGAGATATAAAGCTCGAAAGAGTGCCGGGACCGGAAGTTCCATCTCCCTGGCCGACACCAATGCATTTTCGAGTTGTAACTTATGCCAATATTTAGTACATAATTTGTACTGATTTGTACACCAAAAATTAGAATTTGTACCCCTCAGGAACCGGAGATATAGGACCATGTCGCTGGCCCGGCACCTACGGAATTTCGAGTTGAAACCTATGCCAATATTTAGTACCTAATTTGTACTAATTTGTACCTCAAAAATTAGAATTTGTACCCATCAGGAACCGGAGATATAACGCTCGTAAAAGTGCCGGGCCAGCGACATGGTCAAATAACGTATCGATTTTCGAGTTGAAACCTATGCCAATATTTAGTAAATAATTTGTACTAATTTGTACACCAAAAATTATAATCTGTACCCCTCAGGAACCGGAGATATGAAGCTCGAAAGAGTGGCGGGACCGGAAGTTCCATCTCCCTGGCCGACACCAATGGATTTTCGAGTTGAAACTTATGCCAATATTTAGTACATAATTTATACTAATTTGTACACCAAAAATTAGAATTTGTACCCCTCTGGAACCGGAGATATAGGACCATGTCGCTGGCCCGGCACCTACGGAATTTCGAGTTGAAACCTATGCCAATATTTAGTACCTTGTTTTGTACCTCAAAAATTAGAATTTGTACCCCTCAGGAACCGGAGATATAAAGCTCGAAAGAGTGGCGGGACCGGAAGTTCCATCTCCCTGGCCGACACCAATGGATTTTCGAGTTGAAACTTATGCCAATATTTAGTACATAATTTGTACTAATTTGTACCTCAAAAAATAGAATTTGTACCCCTCAGGAACCGAGGATAAAAAGCTCGAAAGAGTGGCGGGACCGGAAGTTCCATCTCCCTGGCCGACACCAATGGATTTTCGAGTTGAAACTTATGCCAATATTTAGTACATAATTTATACTAATGTGTACACCAAAAATTAGAATTTGTACCCCTCTGGAACCGGAGATATAGGACCATGTCGCTGGCCCGGCACCTACGGAATTTCGAGTTGAAATCTATGCCAATATTTAGTACCTAATTTGTACCTCAAAAATTAGAATTTGTACCCCTCAGGAACCGGAGATATAAAGCTCGAAAGAGTGGCGGGACCGGAAGTTCCATGTCCCCTGGCCGACACCAATGGATTTTCGAGTTGAAACTTATGCGAATATTTAGTATCTAATTTGTACCTCCAATATTAGAATTAGTGTCCCTCAGGAACCGGAGATATAAAACCCAAAAGAGTGCCGTGACCGGAAGTTCCATCTCTCTGGCCGACACCAATGGATTTTCGAGTTGAAACTTATGCCAATATTTAGTACATAATTTGTACTAATTTGTACACAAAAAATTAGAATTTGTACCCCTCAGGAACCGGAGATATAGGACCATGTCGCTGGCCCGGCACCTACGGAATTTCGAGTTGAAACCTATGCTAATATTTAGTACCTAATTTGTACTAATTTGTACCTCAAAAATTAAAATTTGCACCCCTCAGGAACCGTAGATATAACGCTCGTAAAAGTGCCGGGCCAGTGACATGGTCAAATAACGTATCGACTTTCGAGTTGAAACCTATGCCAATATTTAGTACCTAATTTGTACTAATTTGTACCTCAAAAATTAGAATTTGTACCCCTCAGGAACCGGAGATATAAAGCTCGAAAGAGTGCCGGGACCGGAAGTACCATCTCCCTGGCCGACACCAATGGATTTTCGAGTTGAAACTTATGCCAATATTTAGTACATAATTTGTACTGATTTGTACACCAAAAATTATAATTTGTACCACTCAGGAACCGGAGATATAAAGCTCGAAAGTCCGCTACCGTAAGTTCCATCTCCCTGGCCGACACCAATGGATTTTCGAGTTGAAAGTTATGCCAATATTTAGTACATAATTTGTACTAATTTGTACACCAAAAATTAGAATTTGTACCCCTCAGGAACCGGAGATATAGCACCATGTCGCTGGCCCGGCACCTACGGAATATCGTGTTGAAACCTATGCTAATATTTAGTACCTAATTTGTACTAATTTGTACCTCACAAATTATAATTTGTACCCCTCAGGAACCGGAGATATAAAGCTCGAAAGAGTGCCGGGACCGGAAGTTCTATTTTTCTTGTCCCACACCAATGGAATATCTTGTTGAAACCTATGCCAATATTTAGTACCGATTTGTATAACAAAATTTACAATTTCAGTGGGGGTGACATTTTTGTTTGTAGAATGCAAATAATTTGACAAATAAAATATTCAAGATTGATACAAGAATTACGATGTTTCTTATAGTTAAAAAAAATCGTGACTATTGGCTAGTCATGAAATAAAAATAAATAAGAGATAACAGTCAATACAAACATAAAATAGTTTGAGTGAATGTATTCAATAGTTAGATAAATAATGTTTGCAATACAGACAATAGTAATGAATTGACGTGGTAAGTAGTAACGCAGGCGGATCTACGGGGGTAATGTAATAAAATGGTAAAATGTAACCATGTTTTACAGAAAAGAATATTAAAAACTATTCTTGTTCGTGTAATTACATTTAATAGGACTTTAAGAACCACTTATGTACCATTTGATATAGGTAGTTAATTTATTTTTTATTTGTTCTAATTAATTATTGTTATATTTAGATTTAAAAAAATTTTCGGGCTGAAGCCCCCCCCCAAAAATTAAATCCTAAATTCCCTAGTGAGTAGTAACATATGTCTTACCATATATTAAGAATAACAATGTTGATTTAAAAAAAAAATTTATATTAAGGATTACATAGCACTAACAGTGTAAGTATAAATATTTGTGATTAGTAATTGGTTGACTGTCGTGGATAATGAAGAGAAGAATAGTTGGGGTGTTCAGTCAAAAGAAGCAAAAATAAATTAAATTTATTTTTTTTAAAAAAAAATAATATTATTTTTTTTTGCCTTCCTTTTTGACTGAGCACCCCAACTATTCTTCTCTTCATTATAAATATTTGTGTGCCTTTTGATAGTAATTTGTATAAGTATTAAATTTCACAATTTTTTATTTCTCTAAATATTCACATTTAAGCGTTTTAAAAAACGAATCTAATTTGCGTTTTCGTTATAAAAAATTCCTTGACAAAGTTTATTGAAAGCGCCTTTCGATATTGTATATTTTTTTTATAAAAATAAAACTCATTTAATAGAATAGTCGATATTTTTTTCTTATCTTGCACAAGTATTAATAGATCCTTACAAAAATAGATTTAAACGGAAGTCAGCCTCCGTGAATCTCATTAAAGGATCTGACCCTTGGTTTACCTGAAAAGGGTTTGGGACAACTCACACTCACCAAAACAACAACCTTTTTTTTTCGTCAACGTTTTTTTTTTTTTTGCGACAATCTTTTTATTTTTTTTTATTTTGGGATCCAATAAGTGTGTAGATTTGTGTAATTGGGTATTTTTTTTTTAGTTCAAATATATTTTTGTTACATTATGTACTTTCAGTTGAGAAAGTTCTACAAATGTGCTAATGTTATGAAGGTCGTCTGCCCTCTCCTTTTTGTTTAATATAACAAATATATCACATATTCAAGATTTTTTTTTTATAGATATTTTCAAGTATATCTCATAGGTAAAAAAAAAAAAATTAATAAATAAAAATTCCTACAGTTATACAAACATATAAACAAATTGATTTTAAACACTCAATATTATATTTGTTCGTTTCACTATAATTATGTTAAATTTTAATACACAATAAAAACTTCCGCTATTTCTTTTTTTTATCCATTACTCCTCCCCATTACAATTTTAAGTCAGCGCCTGTGCACACAAGTACAATGAGATAGTTTTTGAACAATATGTTTTTAATAAAGTGTATTTTAGATACTTTTTTTTTTTTAACTTAAAAATAACTTTATAAATTTACGTTCAGTTAGGACATTTGATTTAATTTTCCTGGAAACATGTGGTTTTCTTTTTATGTATTTTTTTTTATCTTCATCCACGCATATCTTCATTTAAAAATAAGGTAATTCAATAGTCTACTTTACCATTTCTCCCAAAAATTAATTGGTTGAAACAAAATGAGCTAGTTTATCAGTCTAGGGTGGATGGTTTAGTTAACCGTTTATCTGTAAATGAGCATTCGGTAGAAGATTTGATGGAAATTCTCTCAAATATCATCAAGAGGTCTGCTAATTATAATCCTTATCCAAGGTCAGTATATAAAAGGAAAAATCCATGGTTTGATAAGGAGTGTTTACAGGCTAGAAAGATGTCATTTATAAGTTTAAAGTTATTTAGAAAAACTTCGTCCCCTCCCAATAAATTACAGTATTTAAATTGAAATAGTACTTATAAAAGTCTATGTTTATTAAAAAAAGAAGAAATATTATATATATTCTGTCCAACGTCTGAATAAGGTTAATAACAGTACAGAATTTCGGGAACTTGTAAAAGTATTTAGAAAAAGTAATTACTTTTTTCTAATACTAAAAAGTAATTACATTGGTCTCTAGGTAATATATCATTACAAGATTGGCTTATGCGCTTTAAAACTCTCTACAACCCTCCGTTAATTTCAAACAGAATTTTATACCTTAAACCTGATATTACCAATGCTATTTTAGATAGACCCTTCTCTCTTGTGAGTCACTAGCGGGTCCAGAATTTAATTTTGGGGAGGGCTTCAGCCCGAAAGCTTTTTTTTTCATATACATATAACGATAATTACTTTGGAAAAAAAGAAGGAAACTAAATATCTATATGAAATGGTGTTTAAGTGATTCATTAAGTCCTTTAAAATGTAATTACACGAACAATAATACTTTAAGATATAATTTTTTAATATATTTTTCCATAAAACATAGTTATATTTTACCATTTTGGGAGGGGCTTCAGCCCGAAAGCCTCCTCCCGTAGATCCACCCGTGTTGTGAGTTGAAAGCGGTTTTGGGTAACTCCAAAAATAACAAGGCACCAGGAAGTGATAGGATCCTTTATGAATTTTACAAGTATGCTCCCAATTCCTTTTTAAACATTTGTTGGCTACATTTAATAGAATTTTTAAAATGGGCTATGTCCCTTTAACATTTAAAAATCCATTATCCCATTACATATAAAAAGAGTATACAAATTTGGCTTCTAATTACAGAGGAATCTCCTTCATTAATGCAATTGCCATGTTATATAGGGGCTTGATTTTGGCTAGATGTCTGGACTTGATTGATGAAAACAATATAACTAAAGAAGCTCAAGCTGGTTTTAGAAAAAAAGATTCAACAATCGATAACATACTCACATTAATGAGTCTAATTAAATTAAAATTACAAAAGAAAAGAGAAAAAGTGTATGCATTTTTTTTTAGATTTTTCTACAGCATTTGATAGTGTGCAACGTTATAGTCTAATTTATAAATTATATCACCCAGGATTTTCATCTAATTAAATCAATTAAAAGTTTGCCTAGCGATACTAATGCTTCAGTTTGGGGTTTGGCGAAACCATTTAGTATGGAATCGGGTGTAAGACAAGGTTGTTTGCTTAGTCCGATTCTATTTTCTTTATATATAAATGATTTGGAAGAAAACTTAGTTGGTGGTATTTGTGTAGAGAAAAATTGTAAAATTAAGTATCTAGCTTTTGCGGATGATATTGTTCTCCTTTCTTCACATCCAGTGACATTACAGAGTAATATAAATTTACTAGATGAATACTGTAAAAATGGAATCTGAGAATAAATCTCGAAAAATCTAAAATGATGGTCTTTCACAATGGTGGTATGTCATCACGTAAATCAAAATGGTTCATGGGCTAAAAAAGTATAGACGTAGTTCAACAGTACAAATACTTAGGAACAGTTCTCACGCCTACTCTCTCAATGTCCGAACACCTGGCAGAAAAACTGTAGAAAGCCAAGGTGGGTTTGAATTTGATTTAGCGCCAGTTTATCGAAAACAAAGACATAGCTATATCCAAAAAGTTGCAAGTATTTAATTCCGTTTGTAGGGCAGTGATGTGCTATGGAGCACAAATTTGGAGTGAGGTGGGATAAGTTATGAAGCCGTGGAAAGACTACTAAGATTCTTTCTTAAAAAATTATTTAAATACCAAAGTATACTCCAACACATTTTATTCACTTTGAGACTAAAATAGATCCGTTATAACAATTTTGAATCTTTCACCACATAGATATCCAAAAATATGAACACTACAAATAATTAAAAAAGAAATTGCATAGTTTAGGGATTTACTTAATCTGATAGAACTGCATGGATTAAATTTCAACTTAAAAAGATCTAACTGTGATGATATTAAACTACGGAAAGCTAATTTATATTCACTAAGAACTCGAATTCAGAAAGACATATATAGTCAATATGTAATTAAAGTTCAGAATCCTAAAACTTTCACTTTTTATCCTCATTTAACTTCAGTAAATTATAACGATGACAAAAGCTCATTGAAGGTGATCAGATGGGTAATTAAGATTAGAGCTGATGTTTTGAACTTAAATTATAAACACTTCAAGCAAATAAATAATAATTGTAGCATGTGTAATACAAGCGAAACAGAAGATCTCTATCACTTCCTGGCTGCTTGAACTATTTATGAAATTTTTTTACACAAATTTTTGGTGTACAAATTAGTACAAATCATGTACTAAATATTGGCATAAGTTTCACCTCGAACATCCATTGGTGTCGGCCAGGGAGATGGAACTTCCGGTCCCGCCACTCTTTCGAGCTTTATATCTCCGGTTCCTGAGGGGTACAAATTATAATTTTTGGTGTACAAACTAGTACAAATTACGTACTAAATATTGGCATAAGTTTCAACTCGAAAATCCATTGGTGTCGGCCAGGGAGATGGAACTTCCGGTCCCGCCACTCTTTCGAGCTTTATATCTCCGGTTCCTGAGGGGTACAAATTCTAATTTTTGAGGTACAAATTAGTACAAATTAGGTACTAAATATTGGCATAGGTTTCAACTCGAAATTCCGTAGGTGCCGGGCCAGCGACATGGTCCTATATCTCCGGTTCCTGAGGGGTACAAATTCTAATTTTTGAGGTACAAATTAGTACAAATTATGTACTAAATATTGGCATAAGTTTCAACTCGAAAATCCATTGGTGTCGGCCAGGGAGATGGAACTTCCGGTCCCGGCACTCTTTCGAGCTTTATATCTCCGGTTCCTGAGGGGTACAAATTCTAATTTTTGAGGTACAAATTAGTACAAATTAGGTACTAAATATTGGCATAGGTTTCAACTCGAAATTCCGTAGGTGCCGGGCCAGCCGACACTTGGTCCTTATATCTCCGGTTCCTGAGGGGTACAAATTCTAATTTTTGGTGTACAAATTAGTATAAATTATGTACTAAATATTGGCATAAGTTTCAACTCGAAAATCCATTGGTGTCGGCCAGGGAGATGGAACTTCCGGTCCCGCCACTCTTTCGAGCTTTTTATCTCCGGTTCCTGAGGGGTACAAATTCTATTTTTTGAGGTACAAATTAGTACAAATTATGTACTAAATATTGGCATAAGTTTCAACTCGAAAATCCATTGGTGTCGGCCAGGGAGATGGAACTTCCGGTCCCGCCACTCTTTCGAGCTTTATATCTCCGGTTCCTGAGGGGTACAAATTCTAATTTTTGAGGTACAAATTAGTACAAATTAGGTACTAAATATTGGCATAGGTTTCAACTCGAAATTCCGTAGGTGCCGGGCCAGCGACATGGTCCTATATCTCCGGTTCCTGAGGGGTACAAATTCTAATTTTTGGTGTACAAATTAGTATAAATTATGTACTAAATATTGGCATAAGTTTCAACTCGAAAATCCATTGGTGTCGGCCAGGGAGATGGAACTTCCGGACCCGGCAGTCTTTCAAGCTTTATATCTCCGGTTCCTGAGGGGTACAAATTCTATTTTTTGAGGTACAAATTATGTACTAAATATTGGCATAAGTTTCAACTCTCCAATCCATTGGTGTCGGCCAGGGAGATGGAACTTCCGGTAGCTGACTTTCGAGCTTTATATCTCCGGTTCCTGAGGGGTACAGGTTTTAATTTTTGGTGTACAAATTAGTACAAATCATGTACTAAATATTGGCATAAGTTTCAACTCTCAAATCCATTGGTGTCGGCCAGGGAGATGGAACTTCCGGTAGCTGACTTTCGAGCTTCATATCTCCGGTTTCTGAGGGGTACAAATTCTAATTTTTGGTGTACAAATTAGTACAAATTATGTACTAAATATTGGCATAAGTTTCAACTCGAAGATCCATTCGTGTCGGCCAGGGAGATGGAACTTCCGGTCCCGGCACTCTTTCGAGCTTTATATCTCCTGTTCCTGAGGGGTACAAATTATAATTTTTGGTGTACAAATTAGTACAAATTATGTACTAAATATTGGCATGAGTTTCAACTCGAAAATCCATTGGTGTCGGCCAGGGAGATGGAACTTCCGGTAGCGGACTTTCGAGCTTTATATCTCCGGTTCCTGAGGGGTACAAATTCTAATTTTTGGTGTACAAATTAGTACAAATTATGTACTAAATATTGGCATAAGTTTCAACTCGAAAATCCATTGGTGTCGGCCAGGGAGATGGAACTTCCGGTCCCGGCACTCTTTCGAGCTTTATATCTCCGGTTCCTGAGGGGTACAAATTCTAATTTTTGAGGTACAAATTAGTACAAATTAGGTACTAAATATTGGCATAGGTTTCAACTCCAAATGCCATAGGTGCCGGGCTACCATGTCCCTGGCCCGGCACTTTTACGAGCTTTATATCTCCGGTTCCTGAGGGGTACAAATTCTAATTTTTGAGGTACAAATTAGTACAAATTAGGTACTAAATATTGGCATAGGTTTCAACTCCAAATGCCATAGGTGCCGGGCTACCATGTCCCTGGCCCGGCACTTTTACGAGCGTTATATCTCCGGTTCCTGAGGGGTACAAATTCTAATTTTTGAGGTACAAATTAGTACAAATTAGGTACTAAATATTGGCATAGGTTTCGACTCGAAATTCCATAGGTGCCGGGCCACCATGTCCCTGGCCCGGCACTTTTACGAGCGTTATATCTCCCGTTCCTGAGGGGTAAAAATTATAATTTTTGGTGTACAAATTAGTACAAATTATGTACTAAATATTGGCATGAGTTTCAACTCGAAAATCCATTGGTGTCGGCCAGGGAGATGGAACTTCCGGTAGCGGACTTTCGAGTTTTATATCTCCGGTTCCTGAGGGGTACAAATTCTAATTTTTGCTGTACAAATTAGTACAAATCATGTACTAAATATTGGCTTAAGTTTTAACTCGAAAATCCATTGGTGTCAGCCAGGGAGATGGAACTTCCGGTAGTGGACTTTCGAGCTTTATATCTCCGGTTCCTGAGGGGTACAGATTCTAATTTTTAGTGTACAAATTAGTACAAATCATGTACTACATATTGGCATAAGTTTCAACTCAAAATCCATTGGTGTCGGCCAGGGAGATGGAACTTCCGGTCGCGGACTTTCGAGCTTTATATCTCCGGTTCCTGAGGGGTACAAATTCTAATTTTTGGTGTACAAATTAGTACAAATTATGTACTAAATATTGGCATAAGTTTCAACTCGAAAATCCATTGGTGTCGGCCAGGGAGATGGAACTTCCGGTCCCGGCACTCTTTCGAGCTTTATATCTCCGGTTCCTGAGGGGTACAAATTCTAATTTTTGAGGTACAAATTAGTACAAATTAGGTACTAAATATTGGCATAGGTTTCAACTCCAAATGCCATAGGTGCCGGGCTACCATGTCCCTGGCCCGGCACTTTTACGAGCGTTATATCTCCGGTTCCTGAGGGGTACAAATTCTAATTTTTGAGGTACAAATTAGTACAAATTAGGTACTAAATATTGGCATAGGTTTCGACTCGAAATTCCATAGGTGCCGGGCCACCATGTCCCTGGCCCGGCACTTTTACGAGCGTTATATCTCCGGTTCCTGAGGGGTACAAATTCTAATTTTTGGTGTACAAATTAGTACAAATTATGTACTAAATATTGGCATAGGTTTCAACTCGAAAATCCATTGGTGTCGGCCAGGGAGATGGAACTTCCGGTAGCGGACTTTCGAGTTTTATATCTCCGGTTCCTGAGGGGTACAAATTCTAATTTTTGCTGTACAAATTAGTACAAATTATGTACTAAATATTGGCATAAGTTTCAACTCGAAAATCCATTGGTGTCGGCCAGGGAGATGGAACTTCCGGTCCGGCACTTTCGAGCTTTATATCTCCGGTTCCTGAGGGGTACAGATTCTAATTTTTGTGTACAAATTAGTACAAATCATGTACTAAATATTGGCATAAGTTTCAACTCAAAATCCATTGGTGTCGGCCAGGGAGATGGAACTTCCGGTAGCGGACTTTCGAGCTTTATATCTCCGGTTCCTGAGGGGTACAAATTCTAATTTTTGGTGTACAAATTAGTACAAATTATGTACTAAATATTGGCATAAGTTTCAACTCGAAAATCCATTGGTGTCGGCCAGGGAGATGGAACTTCCGGTCCCGGCACTCTTTCGAGCTTTATATCTCCGGTTCCTGAGGGGTACAAATTCTAATTTTTGAGGTACAAATTAGTACAAATTAGGTACTAAATATTGGCATAGGTTTCAACTCCAAATGCCATAGGTGCCGGGCTACCATGTCCCTGGCCCGGCACTTTTACGAGCGTTATATCTCCGGTTCCTGAGGGGTACAAATTCTAATTTTTGAGGTACAAATTAGTACAAATTAGGTACTAAATATTGGCATAGGTTTCAACTCGAAATTCCATAGGTGCCGGCCACCATGTCCCTGGCCCGGCACTTTTACGAGCGTTATATCTCCGGTTCCTGAGGGGTACAAATTCTAATTTTTGGTGTACAAATTAGTACAAATTATGTACTAAATATTGGCATGAGTTTCAACTCGAAAATCCATTGGTGTCGGCCAGGGAGATGGAACTTCCGGTAGCGGACTTTCGAGCTTTATATCTCCGGTTCCTGAGGGGTACAAATTCTAATTTTTGGTGTACAAATTAGTACAAATCATGTACTAAATATTGGCATAAGTTTCAACTCGAAAATCCATTGGTGTCAGCCAGGGAGATGGAACTTCCGGTAGCGGACTTTCGAGCTTTATATCTCCGGTTCCTGAGGGGTACAGATTCTAATTTTTAGTGTACAAATTAGTACAAATCATGTACTACATATTGGCATAAGTTTCAACTCGAAAATCCATTGTGTCGGCCAGGGAGATGGAACTTCCGGTAGCGGACTTTCGAGCTTTATATCTCCGGTTCCTGAGGGGTACAAATTCTAATTTTTGGTGTACAAATTAGTACAAATTATGTACTAAATATTGGCATGAGTTTCAACTCGAAAATCCATTGGTGTCGGCCAGGGAGATGGAACTTCCGGTCCCGGCACTCTTTCGAGCTTTATATCTCCGGTTCCTGAGGGGTACAAATTCTAATTTTTGAGGTACAAATTAGTACAAATTAGGTACTAAATATTGGCATAGGTTTCAACTCCAAATGCCATAGGTGCCGGGCTACCATGTCCCTGGCCCGGCACTTTTACGAGCGTTATATCTCCGGTTCCTGAGGGGTACAAATTCTAATTTTTGAGGTACAAATTAGTACAAATTAGGTACTAAATATTGGCATAGGTTTCAACTCCAAATGCCATAGGTGCCGGGCTACCATGTCCCTGGCCCGGCACTTTTACGAGCGTTATATCTCCGGTTCCTGAGGGGTACAAATTCTAATTTTTGAGGTACAAATTAGTACAAATTAGGTACTAAATATTGGCATAGGTTTCGACTCGAAATTCCATAGGTGCCGGGCCACCATGTCCCTGGCCCGGCACTTTTACGAGCGTTATATCTCCCGTTCCTGAGGGGTAAAAATTATAATTTTTGGTGTACAAATTAGTACAAATTATGTACTAAATATTGGCATGAGTTTCAACTCGAAAATCCATTGGTGTCGGCCAGGGAGATGGAACTTCCGGTAGCGGACTTTCGAGTTTTATATCTCCGGTTCCTGAGGGGTACAAATTCTAATTTTTGCTGTACAAATTAGTACAAATCATGTACTAAATATTGGCTTAAGTTTTAACTCGAAAATCCATTGGTGTCAGCCAGGGAGATGGAACTTCCGGTAGTGGACTTTCGAGCTTTATATCTCCGGTTCCTGAGGGGTACAGATTCTAATTTTTAGTGTACAAATTAGTACAAATCATGTACTACATATTGACATAAGTTTCAACTCAAAATCCATAGGTGTCGGCCAGGGATGGAACTTCCTGGCCGGCACTTTACGAGCGTTATATCTCCGGTTCCTGAGGGGTACAAATTCTAATTTTTGGTGTACAGATTAGTACAAATTAGGTACTAAATATTGGCATAAGTTTCAACTCGAAAATCCATTGGTGTCTTGCCAGGGACATGGAACTTCCGGTCCCGGCACTCTTTCGAGCTTTATATCTCCGGTTCCTGAGGGGTACTAATTCTAATTTTTGAGGTGCAAATTAGGTACTAAATATTGGCATAGGTTTCAACTCCAAATGCCATAGGTGCCGGGCTACCATGTCCCTGGCCCGGCACTTTTACGAGCGTTATATCTCCGGTTCCTGAGGGGTACAAATTCTAATTTTTGAGGTACAAATTAGTACAAATTAGGTACTAAATATTGGCATAGGTTTCAACTCCAAATGCCATAGGTGCCGGGCTACCATGTCCCTGGCCCGGCACTTTTACGAGCGTTATATCTCCGGTTCCTGAGGGGTACAAATTCTAATTTTTGAGGTACAAATTAGTACAAATTAGGTACTAAATATTGGCATAGGTTTCGACTCGAAATTCCATAGGTGCCGGGCCACCATGTCCCTGGCCCGGCACTTTTACGAGCGTTATATCTCCGGTTCCTGAGGGGTACAAATTCTAATTTTTGAGGTACAAATTAGTACAAATTAGGTACTAAATATTGGCATAGGTTTCAACTCAAAATGCCATAGGTGCCGGGCCAGCGACATGCACCTTAGATTTTGGAAATGACCTCCATTTTAAGATTACGTCACTGCGTTTCGACTTATTCGAGTTTTTCGGCTTTTTTTCATATGAGGATGTGTCTAAAATGTCTAACCACCAAGTTTTAATCGAGTGTCTAAATTGTGAATACTGAGCTTTCTGGTACACTCATTAATAACATAACTTTTTCTTTGAAATTTAACCGGAACCATGTTGACATATTACAATCAAATCAGTGGAAATGGCAACAAAGGGTTAAGAGTCTGAATTCTATTTCAAAACCGGATTCCCTGTATATATAATGGAACTAAGAGACAATAAAGTGGATTAGTGTTCTCAGATTATGAGTTTCACAATTTCCTTGCGTACAGTGATCTAATTCTAATTAGATAGAACTAATTCTATAACCATAATTATATAGCTGTTAAGAATATGAATTGATTGGTATGAAATATGAATTGGTATGATGGCTATGCATAAAGCCACCAAAAAAAATTCTATAACTTCATTTGGTTTCATCAGATTTCCTTGCTTCTTTATTTTATAGCAACTCTACTTTATATTTCCTATTATGTGAACAATGAATATATTATCAGAAATAATATATCAAAATAAAAAAATAAATGGCACTGTGTTAGATGACGTGGCATATCTTCTAAAATTCAATTTTTAATACGTTTGAATAAAAAAAATAAACAGAAGTTGCTATAACTCATTTAATGACCTATTATCCGATAAAATTGATATGTCAAGTCATAGTAAATAAAGGTAGAATTATAAAAACATTGGAATATTTTATATATATATAAAATATTCCATAGATAGATTTTTTATTGTAGATTTGAGGTAATGCCAATATTATTAGACTTTCCACGAACAAAACAAAAAAATTATAATTGATAATTTTTTGACTGCACATCCTACCGATTTTTCATTTAATTTGATGTATAACGTATGATACAGAACTACATTAACGTTTATTGTTGATCTGCTCATAATAGTTATTATCAGGGGTGCCCATCCCTCCAAGGCCGAGCACCCCCCTCCCCTCCAAAAAAAAAAATGCCCCTCTCTCTTATATAATTAATATATGAAATGTAATCTGTAAGTTATTTTAAAAGATAGTAGATATAATATTGGTCTGTTTCTCGAGAATATTAAAGGCACAATACATTAGGCAATTACAATCAACAAGTAACATCAGTAATATTTAGAGGAGGCAAAGGCTCCCCCCTCTCCCTTGCCTTCCTCTGCGTATGACCATGCCAGAAATTTATTATTATTTTATTTTAAAAATATTTTTTCCTTTTAAATGAGATTTTCATCTGAAATAATTGCGAGAGCGTTGTCAAAAGGGGTACATTATTTTATAATGGGTGGCAATAAATTTGAGGATGGTTAAATTAGTCTTTATTTGCTAATTAGAATTCTTTTAGAATGATGCAAATTGTTCACATAACTTTTTTTTTTGTTGCTACTTTATTTTAAATTTGTTTCCGTGTCCTATAGCCAAAGACAAGGCATTAGTTGTATTTATTATATACACACAATGAAGGTACCGCATACCGATATTTCAAACAAGCTGAAACTGGATATACCGAAGACAATGGCCCTGTTTCTGTTGAGTACTTAAGGTAAAATCATATCTGCCGCTCTTCCAAGCATGCGGCGCCCTTATATATTTTTTAATATTCAGGGAAATCTCAATGTGACTTTAAAATGCAGGCAATTTAAATGTTATTTTAAAATTGAAAACTTAAGCCCGAAAAATTCTGATAGCGCAACTTGCGCCATCCAACCCCTCTATGGGCACCCCCTGATTATTATCATGTTTATCTCCGTCTAACAGGTATTGAGGAACGTCGACAAATATTAATTGCAAAGGGCCTCAAGTCAACGTTGGTAACTTTGTTTGTTAATTATTGATCTATACATCTCAATAAATGTTTTCGAACAATTTTTAAAGAATGGATTGCATCGAAAAATTTGCAGTTGAGCGAATGCACAGAATTACCATGAAACTTATAAAATTACCTACAATGTGAAATGGTTCCCGATGATTAAATTTAATGTGTTCTTTTTTTCTCAATCGACGCGTATGTCTGTCCTTAACAAAGTGGAAAGATATTTTAGTGGACATCAACAAAGATTTTATAACAACTCAGTGAAATCTGAAATTATTGGTTAATCAAATTCAGCCTCTATTGTACATATTTTTCAATACTTTAATTAAATTCAACAACAAGAAAATCTGGCCCTGTATAGCTTAGACTTGATTGGGTATTGGTAGTTTTCATCCAGAGAAGAACGTAAAAAGTGTCATGTCCATTTGGTACCACTGTGTGCAGTCCGTTATGGAGAAACTTTTGAAACAATCAAAATCTAAATAGAAAACTAAAGGACGTGAAAGACGGGCGGTACTCGTTCATAATCTTTAAGTATCCAAAATAATATTTTCGTATATTTAGTGAATCCCCGAGGCAATTCATGAAAAAAGTTATAAATAACAGAAAATTTTTTGGGGGGAGGAATAACTCACCACGTATACATCCTATCGGTTTTCAACGGATCTAAACGTTTCTGAGTCTGTTTTTAAGCCTATTTTTTTGAAAGGTCATTAAATTTCTCACAAAATTGTCAAAAATCATCTGAATCGGACCAGTATTAGCAAAGTTACAGTATATATTTTTTGTATATATTACTAATGATCTCACTGATTGGTTTTTAGGAAAATGAATCTAATTCAATTGTTTTTTCTAATGGACACATTTAAAGGTGTATTTGTTTTTTTAATAGATAGGAAAGTCATGTAAGTGGAAACACTCGATTTTTAATTAAAATTGGTTACAATATATAAATTTTCTTTACTCTACAACTCTTCCATTCCATATAATCAGAGGGATGGAGGAGGGTTATCACTATCTTTCTTAATTCTTAATTTTATTGATTTAGTTGGACTATACTATGTTTACGTCAATAAAACATTTAAATGTACTTATTTTTTAGCATTTTTCTATGATTTAAAGTAACATGTTTAATAAATAGTAATAAGCTGGTAGGTAACAGCAAGACTCTTCTGAGACTCTTGCGCAAGACCAAGACCAAAACAGGCACCCAGTGCGCAAAGACCAAGACGTTTGTTAACGCAAGACCAAGACCAAGATCGCCTCGTCTTGGTATTGTGTTTGGACAACACTACATAAAACTATTGACTGGAGTTTGAACTTTCTGAGGTACTGAGGTAAATGATCTTACTCATCTTGTAATAAGTCAAATTTATACGCACGCTCCAGCATATTAGAATTGGTGATAGTTCTATAGTTCTGAATTTTAATAGTTTTGATAATATTGACTAGCTATCACTATTGATACTAGTGATAAACTTTTTTGTGGTTCTTTTTAATAATTTCATGTTATAAGTGATACAAGATGTTTAGCACCCATCTACGCCAACTGATGCTATAAAAGAAGAGCTCGTGGGTATGGGATTCCATGTTCGCCAGATAGTGAACATATTCAAGGAGGATAGAGAACAGCCTGGAATAAAAAGTAAAATACCGCTCCCACTATTCTTCGTTGACCTTGACCGAACGCCCCAGGTCGAAGACATCTACAAGGTCACACGCCTTTATTACACCAGCGTTGTTGTGGAAAAGCCTTACACCAAGCGCGATATCGTTCAATGCCATAACTGTCAGGCTTATGGCCATACGAAAAGATATTGTCATCACATTCCTAGATGTGTGAGGTGTGGTGAGCAACACAAAACAGAAGAATGTAGGAAGTCTAGAACTTCACCTGCAGTATGCGCTTTATGCCACCAAGGGCACCCTGCCAACTACAAGGGTTGTCAAACATACAAAGAATTAAAAACAAGAATGTACGCAACTCCTAGAGAAGAAGGGACATCCAGGCCACCAAGACAACCCTCTAGAACAGTGAACGGAAGAGTGACCTATGCTCAGATGTTCAAAGGAGACACTATAAACACTCAATCTCAGGCCCTGCCACAAGAACCTCAACCTCGAGAATTCACAAATCGACCTCAAGACCCACATCCCTCCATCCCTGAACCTAGGTTCAATACCCAGACATACATTCCTCCTCCTTCCAATTCCACTGACCTCACAAGCCTATTAACTTCTTTCCTCTCTGAATTTAGATCCCTTATCACCCCTCTTATTTCATTACTTACCAATGTTATATCCAACCTCATTCCACCGCCGAGAAATCCATAAATGTCCTCAACCAAATCCCTTTCCATTCTCCTATGGAATGCGAATGGTATTCGAAATCACATCAACGAACTGACAATCTTATTACATGACAAAAACATCGACATAGCACTAATAACTGAAACCCGACTAACCAACAAACGACAAATCAACGTTCCTGGCTACAATATTTATAGAACCGATCATCCTGATGGAACAGCACATGCTGGCACTGCTATAATTATCCACCGATCTCTCTCCCATCATTTATTTCCCTTACCAACCCATAATTTCCTACAATCCACTGCTGTAATAATCCAAACTTCCCTTTACCCAATAACATTAGTTGCGGCATATTCCCCGCCTAAAATACCCATTTCCGAATCCCAAATAATTTCCTTCCTGAATTCCTTAGGACACCATTTCATCCTAGGTGCAGATTTAAATGCAAAACACCAACAATGGGGAGCCAGATCCACAAATTCCCGAGGGCGAACACTGCTATCTGCACTTAATTCCCATCGCAGCAACATCCTTTCACCTAATACTCCCACATACTGGCCAACAGATCCCAACCGCAATCCCGACCTTCTAGACTTTTTCCTACACAAAGGTCTAGGATCATTACACTGTTCCATTTCAAGGCTTGATGATCTTTCCTCAGACCACAGTCCTATAGTCCTAACCGCTTCCACATCACCCATTCCTAAATCATCCTCTCCTTCATTTATCAGGGGACCAGTTAACTGGAACCTTTTCCGTCAAATATTGGATGATAATATAGACCTCAGAGTTTCCTTAAAAACACCTGAAGACCTTGACGATGCAGTGGACTCCTTTACTAAGCTGATCCAGCAAGCAGTTTGGACTGCATCCTCACCTGATCGTCCCAAAAAACACCTCAGTATAAATCCTCTACCCCAAGACCTATTGGACCTTATCCATAGCAAACGATGCTCTAGGGCCCTCTGGCAAAGAACCAGGCATCCTGATGACCGGAAATCGTATAACTATTATTCCAAACAGGTAAAAAAGAAACTGGATATCTTTAGAACCCAATCCTACAATTCCTACCTTTCCTCATTAACATCTAGTGATAACTCCCTCTGGACTGTAACTAAAAAAATCCTTAAAGTCCAATCCATTTCCCACCCCCTCCGCCGTGATGATGGTTCCTGGGCTTCGTCAGATGCGAATAGAGCTGAAGAGTTTGCTAAACATCTATCCTACACATTCACTCCCCATCCCGAACTCCATCCCACCCACACTGCTGAAGTTAAAGAATTCCTCTCTTCACCAATTCCTCTCTCTCTACCTCCAAAACCTGTTAACCCCTCTGAGGTCAAATTCCTCATAAACAAATTAAAACCCCGAAAATCCCCTGGATATGATCTCCTCACTTCACAAATCCTTAGACAACTTCCCAAAAAATCAATTATATTCCTGACCTATCTATATAATTGCATCCTTCGTACTACCAACTTTCCCTTGATGTGGAAACACTCCATAATCGTGCTGTTTCCAAAACCAGGCAAACCCGTTAATAACACATCATCCTACAGACCGATAAGTTTACTCCCTATCCTCTCAAAAATCTTTGAAAAAATCCTCCTCAAACGCATCCTACCCATACTCGAATCCCACAACATCCCTTCTCATCAATTTGGATTCCGCTCAAGACATTCCACTGTCCAACAAGGCCTTCGTGTTGTGGACCATATATCCTCTGCACTTGAAAACAAGCAATATTGCACTGGTGCCTTTCTGGACGTAGCGCAAGCTTTCGACCGGGTGTGGCACGATGGCTTGCTTTTCAAGCTCAAAACCCATTTACCCCAATCCTTATACCTAGTCCTCAAATCCTATCTCTCAAATCGTTCCTTCCAAGTCCGTTGCGGCACCGAATTCTCCACTTACTATCCAGTTGAGGCTGGTGTTCCACAAGGCAGTGTTTTGGGTCCAGTTCTCTACATCCTTTTCACTGCCGATATCCCTCCAAATCCCGATACCTTCCTAGCTACATTTGCCGATGATACTGCCATTCTATCCTCCCACTCAGATCCTCAAATAGCATCTCAAAACCTACAATCTCACCTCTCCTTGATTGAGCAGTGGTGCAACGACTGGCGCATTAAAATCAATGAAGCAAAATGTAAACATATTACTTTCACTCTGCGACGCAGATCCTGTCCCACAATCCTTTTCAATTCAATACCACTTCCCTACTCAGATACAGTCCGTTACCTTGGCTTCCTTCTAGACAAAAGACTAACTTGGAACCCACATACGAGACTTAAAAGACAAGAACTTAACCAACGATATGGCCAGCTATATAGACTACTAAGCAGGACATCTCATCTTTCGATTGAAAATAAACTTTTAATCTACAAGACAATACTGAAACCTATCTGGACCTACGGACTTGAACTGTGGGGAACTGCTAAACATTCGAATATCAAACGCATCCAATCCTTCCAGTCCAAAGTACTTAGAACAATAGCCAATGCCCCATATTATGTCACAAATAAGACCCTACACCATGACCTTAACATCCCTTTTGTCCTCGACATCATCCCATCCAGATTCTCAAACTTTCACCAGAACCTTATCCATCATCCAAATCCTCTAGCTCAATCCCTATCCAGCTCCCAACATCCCTACAATCCCCCTCGAAGGTTAAAACGGCAGTGGCCGCGAGATCTATTGTAAATATGCTTCTGGAGTCCTGGCAATGGCCAGCTTCTCCACTCAAGTCCTGAGCATCTGTGGCTCTAGTGCCCTCCTTCAGCCTCCACTGGCTTTTAATACTAGTGATGCGGCTGGAAAAGTGGCACTGGGATCTCTGGAGTCCTGCTTTGCTTTCTACATGTGGGGAGAAAAGGCTGGCTCGGAGATTCCTGGGCGAATGTATATAGGTATGAATGTGTTTAGAAGTTTTTTTTATTTTATTTTGTTTATTTATTTTTTTATTTTATTTTATTTTTTTTTCTATTGATTTACATTTTTTTTTATAAGTATTATTTATTTACTTTTATATTTATAGTTACTTCTGTATTACTTGTATATACTGTATGAATGAGAACTTTTAGCCTTAATACTTATAGCCCTCCAACAGTGGCTGATTGTATTATTATTCAATAAAAATAAAATATACAAATTCATGAACAAGATGTTTAAAAATCATTTTAAGATAAATCATACGGATCCAAATTTAGAATTTTACTTTTATTTTTATAATAATAGGTACTTTCCGATGCTGACGATTATAGATACCTGTTGATGGTTGATCAATCTAATGGTTGATAATTTGATCTGCAATTAACATCAATTTACTAGTATTTTATTTTTATTAGTTTATTATTATTATGTATTATAATAAACATAAAAGCATAAATAAACTTTTTATTTACAAAACAAAAATGTTAAAAATAATAATTTTTCCAATATTTATCATCTAAAGTGATAATGAAACTGTATTCCATACCCAAATATCTATTATAGAAATTGATTTGTATTCATAGGTGACCAATTAAATGTTTCTAGTCCTAACATTTACGTCTAAATTAAAAAAACCTGTCGACTGCTTCAATTATATTTATGAAAATGTATATATTAGGACTAGATACATTTAGTTTCTTCCTAATATTTTGTTTTTGAATTCGATTTGTCGAAAAGGCGAGGATAAAAGAAAAATATTGAGACCCAAAAAAACTCCTGTAAAAGCACCTCTATGTTTGACACACAGTTAAGACCCACTATGGGAATATCTCCATTATCAACTCAATTCGCATAAAAATATTCAATATTCAAAATCAGTTAGATTATCATTAGAGGCACTTTCCTAAAATGCGAAGAACTCTAAAAAAAGCTCATGGCATGCGAATAAAAAAATGATAACAATTAAAGGCATTTATTAATTCGATTCAATTCATAATATAAGAATTTATAACCCTTCATTTTAATTTAAACTTATGTACACTTCACAGTGTAAAAACAATAGAAAAATGCGAGGTTTGAGAAAAAAATTTGAGTCTCTCAAAAGGCTCTTTTCTAACACTAACTTAATTCATTTATAAAATTTCAACCCTCTAATTTTATTTCAAGGGTGTGTAGAGGTACAAAAAATCCAAAAGCTGTTGAAAACAAAATGAAAAAATGTGAGAAATCTTAATATAGAGGGACTTTTCCTAAACCTTAATGGTACTTTCGGCATATACAAAATCCTACGTACCGAATTTAAGTCCATTTGGTCTAAATGAGGCCTGGAGAAATGTAACGTGGAAATAGGGAGAAAATCATATATATATTTCATTTATATATAGATATATCAACATTTACTAAAAATTTTTAGTAATTGTACTCCATGGATTATATAACGGATACGAAGTGCATCCCTACACCCTCCGATACAATACAATGCAGAAATCGGCTATTTTCGAAAAAAAATACAACTAAAAATCCAATAACATTATAGCACTGATAATTACTTTATCAATACACCGTACTCCATTGAGCGTAAAATTATTAACAAAAAGTGGATGTATTTATTCTACTAAAATTACTATTATAACATTATTCTCTTACAGTGGACTTAAATCAGTAAAATAAAATAAAAAAATGTGCGAGCAACTAAGCTCCATCATTAAGGTTGTATTATCTTCTTATTTTCGTTTGGTAAAGATGATAAATAATTTTGTTGTTTTATTAATGCTTACCCTAGGAAATGTAATTGAATTTAGAATTTATTTATGTACATTATATATATTTTGTTTATGTATAAATAATATAACAGACAACCTCGGAAACCATATAATGATTATAAAAGGGATTCAAAATGCACACCCACACCCTCTGTGAACTTCGATGTAGTGCAATAATCTATTATTTTTTTTTCTCGAGAAAATCAGACTAAAAATGCTCAAATATTTATGTTACTTGATTACGGCCGAAAGTCTCTCTTGCAACTAATTCTAAAGAGCCGCTAGTCCCAGAATAAATAAATACGTTTTTAATTCTTCTTATTCCATAGGAAATCGAGGGTCGTTAAGAACTCAGATCACCCACGGTGGATAGCCGATATGTTTTAATTTTGCAACTTTTTAATTATTGATGACGTTGTTCTATTGGATCATATTTGCTGGACGATGTTTTCTTCCAGAATCCCCATTATTCCCCTTGGGGATGTGGAGGAATAAATAATAAATTGAGTGGGAGAGGGAGGTAAAGGTGAATGGAGGGTATGAATGCGGAGAGGTGGCGCTGCTGGCGGCCAGAGCGGTCCCTTTTGGTATTGATTCTAGTGAAGTTGGTGAGGCCGGACGACAAGATGTACTGAGCCAGCTGCCACAGGAGCTGAGAATGATATTCTTCTGCCTCATATCCGTTCTCGTCATCCCCGGCCAGTGCCTCCTCTATTCCAGTGAGTATTCACCTATTTGCTATATCCTCCTTAGTGTGTCGTGACATCAGCTCCGCCGGGCTCGTATCTTCCGCCTTACGTAACGACACTTAACCAAAACTATATTTAATATAAAATAAATACATAATACCATCAGCGATAACTTCTTGTACCCAACCATAAGCATTGCACATACACCATACAGGCTACAGGAGACGACAAGACCCATGTATTGTATCCAACATATGTCATGCTCTTACACTAATACTGCCATAATAATTTATTTAATTTTGATTAAGGTTTATTAAAATATATAAAATACAATATTTGTAAGAGGTGATATTGCAATGGGGAGAAAAGTAAGTGTTATCATGTGAAATGAACGGTGCTTCCTTTCAGATAGGCTCTTATCAACACGCTTAGGTCCCCCCAACGTTTTCAATTTTTTACTGAAGTTATATTGTTTGGCATTTGGTGATCAATATCATCATTTCTTTGAACATTTCTTATTAATTCTATATATTTTAATAGATCAGTTATTTTTAAATGTATCCAATATTTATATAATATAGAAACATATTGCTTAAATTAATTGGACATTTGATACTTTAATTCTTGTTATTTCTTTTACTAGCGAGTTTTTTGCTATACAAATGAAGTTGACAATTATTAGTTTGAAATTTCTTTAATGTTTTGGAAAATGATTTCCCATCATCAGAAACGTATTCACTAAGGTTTTGTCTCACATTCAACCAAAAAATGTTACAAAATGAGTTTTGTAAAATAATAAATGGAAACTAAAATAAATATTAAAAAATCCAACAATAATAAATATGTATCTAATGTTGGGAAATCAATTCTCGAAATTTAAAACAAAACTGATCAATAAAAAAATACACAACAGTCACAAGGAACAATAGCGAATATGTATCTAATGTTGGGAAATCAATTCTCAAAATTTAAAACAAAACTGATCAATAAAAAAATACACAACAGTCACAAGGAACAATAGCGAATATGTTTCTAATGAAGGGGAATCATTTCCCGAAATTTAAAACAAATCTAATTAATAAAAAAATATACAACAGTCACAAGGAACAATAGCGAATATTTCTAATGAAGGGGAATCATTTCCCGAAACTTTAAAAAACTAAACAACTGCCACAAGTAAGTTACAATTTCCAACATCACCAGATTAATTTTAATTTACCAAACTTCACATATAACTAAGCAAGGAGTACATCAAGTTTTGAAGTTTTTAATGAAAGTCTTTATTTTTATTGGAGAATGTTTTTGGTTCCCTAATGTGCCTTGTAGTTTCAATGAAAAAACAATTAAAAACCGTAGGTACAAAGTTGTTTGAAATTATTTAAGTAATTAAAAATCGTATACATAGCCCTAATATTAATAACTAATTTGTCTCTATACCATTAGAAATAAATTTGATTCTATTTAAATATTCAGGTGAAGGAGCCCTGACGATGGCCTAAAAGTAATGCCGAAACGTCAGCACAAAATAAAATATTTTTTTTTAATATTTGTTTTTCTTACTGGTTGCAACCCTCAACTAACTTCCCAGCCATATTAGAAAACATATCTAAAATGAGATATGTTAAAAAAAAATATATATTTTTTTATCAGGCATAACATTTCAAATGACTGTACCACTACGCCACTAGGTGATATCTACGTTTTAAATCAAACTAATTTTAATTTTCTTACGAATTATTTAATTTTATTATAAAGTATTAACCACATGATAAAATATCAACGTTTGAGATTGCCTGGTCATCGGCTAAGTTATTAATATTAATAAATTTAAATTTAATAGAAAATAAATCTAAATGGAATATAACAAAAAAAAAAACGAGAGAAATATAATCGCACATGTATTACAATATAATCGCTCGTTTAGTGTCCACCAGTCTATCAGTTCAACAAACGTTGAATTATTTAACGCTAGACACAAGCAGTTAACTGGCTACAATTTATTTGCCGCTCAATTCTCTTGAATATTATTGGTTTGTTTGGTTTTCATTGAATCTAAAACGGTTACAAATTTATATTTTATTTTAATTTTTATTTTATTGAATAATATAACAATTCGTTTCATGGACAATGATTATGGTGAGGTAAGATTACATTCATACTATATATATATATATATATATATATATATATATATATATATATATATATATATATATATATATATATATATATATATAATTAATAATTTTAAAACAAATCTGAATATATCTATATACCCTATTTACAATCAAGCAAGGGAACCCTTAGCCAGGCTTGTCCCTTTAACTATAGAGGGAAAAGCAAGAAGATCCCTGCGGTACGCTCTCAACCACGTTACTGGCGCTAAAGCCTCTGGCCTGCCTTCAAAACGAATAAATCTTACTTCTTTTACAAATTTCTATTAAAAGAATAATTCAGCTGGAATGGTATCATAAGGCTTTTTTATTAAAATGTAATCTGTATATATTTTTTGTAAGAATATTGTTGAATATAATTTCATACGCAAAATAACATAATTAAAATTTCTAAGTGACTATTAAATTTGGTTTCCATTTAAATATGTAAAATATAAGGCAATATAAATAGCTGTAAGGGCTTGACAAAGATACAAGTAAGACAATTAATGCGTGTTATATGACAAATAATTTTGTGTGGTCAAAAAATACTGTAAATTAATTGTTATTCTTGTAGTTTCCAATTAAGAATTCACAACGTCCATATTTTAATATAATAATAACATTTTATTAACATAAATGACAAATTTAATCTATTAAAGCTAATATAAAAAACATTGGAGCATTGGTCACGTGACCGCGAGCCAGAGTCAGTTGCCTTCATTGACAATAATTGATATTTACCCATGAATATATACACATATCTACATAGCTAAATGAATTTCATTTTCTTAAGGTATAATTCCCCGTAATACAATAAACAAAATGTTTTACGCATAAAAAAATATAGTCACTCACTCCCAGCTACAAATTTCATTGCCTATTCATAATTTACATAAATCTCTCCAACTATTATTGAGGCATTCTTATATTATTTGGCTATTTGATGTTCCCTGGCTTTACATTTGTTTGTCACATTTAATCAAGTAGTAATGGCATTAATTTTTTGTGTTGTTTCTAAGGAATGGAATGGTGACATTAAAATAAATTTATTACAACCACAAGATGAAATATCACTATGTGAATGTAAAAAAACGTGACGAATATTACTGTCCCCAAGGAGAGGATGCGAAATTCTCCATGTTCCATGCTCCATGATATGAATCAGTCTGTATCGATTAATTTTTAACCATAGGAATTCTGACTGTTATATGATGGAATTTCGAATTATAGATACCTTTTTAAGTTATCGCAAATACTTTTGTTGTATAATAGGAAAATAGCTTTGTCCCCAAAATTTGGAAAAAAAAAACGTCGTAACAAATGTTACAGACTTTTCTTACCACACTGTTCATTTAACACGATGGAAAAGAGTAAAACAAACCAGCGACCAGTCCATATGTAATCTTGAGGAATAAAAGAACTGACAGTTTTTCTTCCAAAACATGCTATATTATAAAACATATGGGTAATGAATGTTACCATTATTTTATTAACACTGTTCAATTAACATTTTGGATGATAATTGCAAAGTAAGTAATTTAAGGGCATTTATTTAGGCTTAAGGTTCATATCTGTCTGAAATTTGTTTATATCAGTAATTTATTATCTAGGACATCTTTCGTCATATTTAAGACACATTTTTCTTCAATTAGGCGATCATTTTTTTTTAATCCGAATTGCTAGAATTAGATCCAAAAATGCTAAATGGTGAAATAATATAAGAATGACCCTAACCCTTCAACCAATCCATCTCTTTAATTCCAGAACAATTGATAATTCTTTATTAGGGGAGTCTTTACCATTTAATTGTTAAATTACTTCTTCCATTGCCAGCACAGCGGATTTACGAGGGGAGCTTTCGGGCTGAAGTCCTCCCCCCAAAAAAACGATAAAATATAACCATGTTTTATAGAAAAAAAATATTAAAATCTATCTCTTAAAGTATTGTTGTTCGAGTAATTACATTTAATAGGACTTCAAGAATCACGTAAACACCATTTCATATAGGTAGTTCATTTCTTTCTATTTTTTTAAAAATTATTTATGGTTATATGTATATGAAAAAAAATCTTTCGGGCTGAAGCACCTCCCAAAATTAAATCCTGGATCCTCTAGTGATAGCCAGTACGTATTTATGAAAACATTTTTTCCTTAATTCAGGTGATATAAGACACACAGCTATTAAATTAAAGCATTTTATTATATAAATTATTGATTTTTCATAACGTTGCATTTATAAAAGAAATAAACATCTTACTAATTATTATCAAAATACTTTTTAATAGTTTTGATACAATTTTGTGATGAATAGAAAATCCGTTTTTTATGATTCAGAATACTTTGGTCCGTGTTTGTTACTTTATTATTATTATTATATCTTATTATTTTTACACCGCATTTAACAATAGTTTTAATTTATCTTCTCCAGTTTTTTTTATTTTTTTATTTTTCTACATCAACAAAGTCTATTGAAATTGTTCGGAGTTCATACAGACAGTATCAGAACTAATGTTTTTGGTGGTAATTTTTAAATTTTTATATTTTTCTCCTCACATTTTATAAGTTATATGTGTATATGCATATACACACGAAAAGAACCGAAGAGTAATCAGCGAATTGTATTGAGTATTTTATTTTAGAAAATAAAAAAACCCTGTTTCGTGACGATAATATTAAGTCTCATAAATTTCAAGTTATATCACAAGTATTCGAACTACAATAATGGTAAGTTACAAGAAACATGAACTAGTGGACGACATAACATTTTTTCGTTGTTTTTTATTACTTCAAATATTTATTGCCACCACTACACGAACGATAATACCGTTATAGATATTTATTTTATATTTTTTTTTTGTAAGGCATTGTTATATTTTACTATTTTGAGGAGGGGGAGAGGGGAGGATGAAAGAGATTGAGCCTGAAAATATCCTACGTAGATCCACCTGTGACAGTAGAGATGCAGTACATCATGGGAGGAATACTAAACCATTAAGGAATAATTTATTTAAAATGTAGCGTCTAATATATTATAGAAAATAAATCAATATTTTTTTATTCCAAAAATCTATTTGGAAACTCATATCCTTATGTGTAAACTTTATAAAGATGATAAAAAGTCCGAATTTCGTATTATATTTAAAAAGAATTCATAAAAAAAGTAGGTAATATATATATGTATGTATATACATTTATATTTACGGTAATGAATCTTGGTATTTCGCATAAGAAGTTCTTTTATACTTGAATGATTCCACATCATGAATGATCCTGTTCTGTATTTTAACAGTTTTTAAAATAATTTTTTGCGATAAAATAAATGTAAAGAAAATTATAGGATGAATTCAGCTCGAAAATCGATCAGATAAAACAACACCAATCTATTTATACAGCGATAACAAACTGAATTGAGAACAGGCGCATTAAGCACACTCTCTTGGCTTTAGACAGTTTTAAAATCACTTATAAATATTAATGGGGCAATTTTTAAACTAAAAGATTTTTTTTTAATAACAGTTAAATATAAAAAAACTCACTGTACTCAAGAGTTTCAATCATTTGAAATACTATCGACCAAAACCAGGCTTTGTCACGGTCATATAGATATTTCATCCAAACAAAAATAAAAAAATAGTTTGCTTATGGATAATTCGTTAATTTGCGCAACACCGAGAATGATGTGACTTTCACTCGGTAAATGTAATTGAAGTTAATACATTCGGCTTTTCAAAAATTATCAGCTAACCCAGATTAAATCTCAGTGGAATAGAAGGAGACGATTCGGTGGAGTGAACGAGTATTTTTATAAATGATAAAGAGATACGCTAAATATATTATTAAATTCTAAGAGCAGTGGAACCGAGGTTCCTGAAGAGAATTTCTGGAAACACTTAGCTTGACCAACTTCTATCAGAGAGACTGGACATCAAATCATAGGCTGATCTATTGGGAATATCTCCTGAAAACGAAGCTGTGCTTGTGTGCTGGAAGGTGTGAGAAAGGTTTCTTGGACTTCGTGGACGGCGACCAGTTGGTAGGGCCGCGAATTTTCTTAGGACGGAATGAAGAATATGGAGTGCCGTAGAAGAGAAAGTAGTATAACAGAAATAAGACAAAAGGCCAGGAACACTGATAAATGGAGAAGAAAAGAAATGGACATCTCATTCCTTCTTGACCGATTGGTGAGTTCAATTTTAAGGAGGAGTTCCACCTCTCGCAGTTCAAAGAATTAAATATAAATACAAATTTGATATAAATGCCATGTAAGAAAATTTGACAAGACTATAGTTGTGAAGAACTCCTTAATTGTTTGACGATGAATTTAAGGGCCAGTAATCATATAATAACAAATTATTGAAAAATATAAAATATCTATTTCTCAACTGCTTTTACTTTAATTGCTTAATCATATTGTACTTTGTACTTCATATAAAAACGCATAACATATTATTCTATATTAAATGGTAAAGTATGTTGTCAAGCGATAGCAAACGGGCAAATTTAATAAACTGTCGAGAAGCATTTTGAATGTGACTCCTCTGAATACATTAACCATTTACGGATTGTAATTGCCACAGATAAAGTTAGCTATGGCAGTATGGTGACAAATTAAAATCATAATACGTCAATTGAAGAAATTTTCACGGCCACTGCAGTAGGATGAAAAACTAAATAATTAACAAAAATACGGAATATTGCATGAATAAGCGGGAACATCCAGAATACTACAAAACCTTCAAAAACAAAAAACCAGGAAAAGTTCCCCCACGATTAGGGAGATTAAATAAAAGCTAAAAGTGGAATGGAAGGAGGATTACAGTTGTATAAACTTTTAATTCAAGCTCCATGAAGTGTAACTTTGCTGTTTGAAATGGAAATACCAGGAACGGGAAATTTAAAACAGAATAAGTAGCTCTGCATATGGGATATTAATAAGTTCATTTACGGTTATCTGTAGCAAGGATTGAACGCCCTTCTCTGTGGAACATGAGTTGGAACTGGTATCATAAAACATCTGTAAAGGATGATACACGCATTCATCTCTATCTCTGTCGCTACTTAGCTTTTTACCTTTCCTTGTATCACTTTGGATTTTCCCGAGCTCTAAATATTTTGATATTAGATTTTGGAACGATTCGTGGTATTTTCCCCAGTAAACAAGGTTACTAAACTTTCCGGGCCCCTGAATCTCGGAGTTACATTTGGTACTGACAAAGAAGGACTCGAACGTCAGAATAGAATAATTGCATGGATAAATAAATCCAAAAAATTGAGCTTCAATTGAACAAAACTGATAAAGAACCAAAAAAAAATTGAGATTGACTTTTTTTAATAATAAAAAACGTTCATGTTCAGCAAACAACTAAAAAGAACAATGCCTCGGTGTGGTGTGGTAGGGATTTGAGAAGTGTTGTTCCCTATATGCCGTATATGTCTACTAAAGAAGATATCTTCCCACACCCATTATTAAAAAAATCGAGTTATACTTATATTAGATTTTGGAAATAATATTAAAGTTAGTAATTTCTTCATTAACTACTATTTAAAAAATCTGGTGCGCGCATCACACGACTTTCAATTACCATCCTCTTCTTAGCAGAAATAAGCATTTTCAGACCAAGAGGAAGTGATAGTAAAAATTATAGACGCTATATTTACGAAAACCGAATATATACCTGTACATGATATTATCGGAGTCCGTATTATATTAAGCTCTTGTTACGTATGGAAACATGTCCTAATCTTTCGGGCGAACTCGGGTGTGATAGAGCGCCCTCGTATTCCTTTGGTTTCTCTATTACAACTATTATCCGTTACCATCTCTCATTTCTCCTTTATTTAATTATCAATTTTTTTCATATTTTATATTTCACTATTTTTTTACATCAAAGATTAATTTGAATTAGTAAATTATTTCAAATAAAGAAAAAATTAATGGTACTTTAGAGGAAGCTAATATTCAAAATTAGCCATTTAAGCCCTGTTAGACAACACCTACGAGAATAAAGCCTACATTATATTAAAAGCTGCTTTTTGATTTGATCAAAATCCGAATTGATCGAATTTGATCAAAATCCTTAGAGCCGTTTTCGAGAAAATCGTAAAAATGTTTAACATCGATTATATAAAGTACCATTTCCGGTTAGCCGATTTTGATGAAGTTGCTGTATAATCTCAGGTATATACAAATCTTAAATATGCAATTTCATTTTCATACGACTTTTCGTTTATGGGTTAGACTGGTCACATACATACACACACACACACACACCATTTTGCGGGACTCAGGAGACCTAATAACATATATTTCGGTTGAAAATTCAGATTTAGAAAATTTTCACGATCGCAATACTGCCCGTACTATATATTTCATGTATGCATAGGTAAGTGAAAGTAAAAAATGGAAATTACTTTTTACTGTTTTTTTTAGAAACTGTTTTGGAAAAGACAAAAAAAAAAAATCAAAGATATGAAATAAGAACAAAGGATATATACAGCCGAAACTCTGTGTATATAGAACTTCTTTAAAATGTCTAAATCAGGGAACTCTCTATTTAACTGGAAAATCTCTAAATAAAGAACTATTTTAAGAAAAAAATATTCTGTACATCGAATATTTTTTCTTTATTTACCGAGCAAAAAGTTACATTAAAAAAAAATATATAATGTAATTATCATTGAAATAATCTTTCGTTTATGTTTATGAGAATCAAGGTAATAACTAAATAAGACAAAATATGTTTTACAAAACTATTTTACATTCTGGCTCAGGTCATCGTTCAGTCGAATTGGTTCTCGCCGATATAAACTGGAGTCCGATATGAACATGTCTCGTCGAAATGTAAATGTTATATATTAGCTGTAATCTATAATTTTTCATTTAAATTAAATTAATTCAATTTAACATTATAATTGTGCATAAAAGACAGATATTTACGTATCACTGTCCATTATATTTTCATCGTATGAGGAGAAATATAAACTGTGTGTGGACGGAACCCTCTGTGGAAGGTAATCTAAATGGTTTAGAGCTTCTGGATATATTTTTAGATTACTTCTGACGTCTCTACTGACAGCGATGTCATAAATCATCTTCCTCAGCAATATACTCTTAACAGATTGTCAAAATGGTAAAGGTATAAAAATTCGTCTCATTTTATTACTAAATGTAAAAAAAAAAATTGTGTCAAAGTGCCAAAACATCATTACTATTTTGAGTATTGTCACAATATTCAATTGTTACTAAGTTGCAACAATCCATCTTACGAAGTATTTATGACTATTTATATTTTTATAATAATTTATAATTATTTTATTTTGTATTATATTTGCAACTGCGTTGCAACGCACTTGGCAAATGTTCTGTTGTTCATTTGAAAACGATCAAATTATTATATAAAACATGATTTAATCAATCCGCTAAAAAGTATGTGACGATTTTCTGAGCGAACGGCCAGACCGATTTTTAAATTCGGTACCTTCAATTATTCAATTATATCCCATAAGTATTTTGAAACAACTTAGGCTCAAAACATGAACCAAGTGTATACGTGTTTTAATCTGTCCCTTACATAACAACTTATTAAGCGAACGGAACGACGGATTTTTAAGTTATAATTTAAAACACTCAATGAGATCTCATGAATGTTTTGAAATTATTTGCGCTCCAAATACTGAAAAATGTTTTATTTAATGTTTTTAAGTCTTCTCTATTTTTTACTTTCCTACCAATACGAGGTAAGGAAAGTATTGCAATCGGGTCAAATTTCCGACATGCGGTTTTCGACGGATCTATACGTTTCAGAGCACCAGAATCCGAAAAACACATTTTTAGCCATTGGTCTGCCTGTCTGTGCCAAGATTTTCTCGGGAACTACACAACCGATTTTGTTGCTTCTTTTTTTAGTTTGTAGGGTTTTGACTACCGATGCCTGTGACAGAAATCCGGTGCTACTTGCGCAATAGCTTGCGCGCAATAAATGAAAAACATGTTTTTCATTTATTGCGCGCAAGCTATTGCGCAAGTAGCACCGGATTTCCGACATGCGGTTTCGTTGAATCTATACGTTTCAGAGCACCAGAATCCGAAAAACACATTTTTAGCCATTGGTCTGCCTGTCTGTGCCAAGATTTTCTCGGGAACTACAGAACCGATTTTGTTGCTTCTTTTTTTATTTTGTAGGGTTTTGACTACCGATGCCTGTGACAGAAATTCGGTGCTACATGCGCAATAGCTTGCGCGCAATAAATGAAAAACATGTTTTTCTATAGACTGTAGCGCAAAAACGGCTCTAACGATTTTGATGAAACTTTCCTATAATGTTTTAATCATTGTCCTTTCAATTTTCGTATATAGACTAAATTCCCGAAAAAATTCAGGAAAAAAGTTATAAAGAAAAGAAAAATGTTATGGGGCCTAACTCCCTAAGTATATGTTATACGGTAAAATTTATAATAAAACTTTTGAAAGGTAATTAAATTTCAACAAAACAAAAAAAAAATCATCGGAATCGAACCAGTATTAGCGATGATACAGCTTATTCTATTTTTTACACATTTTTTTAACTTATTACTTTCCTACCTATACTAAGGAAAGTATTGCAATCGGGTCAAATTTCCGACATGCGGTTTTCGACGGATCTATACGTTTCAGAGCACCCTGAGTCCGAAAAACAGGCCTTTCAGCCTGTCGTTTCAAAGGTAATGAAATTTCCTACAAAGCCATATAAAAATCGTTCATTTTGGACTATTAACGAAGTTACGACTATTCAATTTCGAATATAAGATTACGTTTTCATATCCTGGTGTCAGAAAGGGGTGAATGAGAGAATAAAGATGACTAAGTGAATGTAAGAAAATCTGTTGCCCGCATCACACAATCTTCACTATTTCCTCTACATTTAACAGAAATTAACTACCTTGAGCCGGTTTACATTGCTTTAGTTTATCAAATAAATCGTACTCAAATCTTATGTTAGATCAATTTTCAGGACAATGTATCTAGTTCAATTATTTTTGGTTTCTTCATGAACATATGTAAAGATATAAAAACTTTTCTGAAATAGGCAGAAAAGTCGTGTTAGTGGACACACCAGATTTTTTAAGTTTCATTTCATCATCATGCATAAGATCGTCATCTTAATAGCAAGGGGTAAGTAAATTCTTGCGCCATCGACCTTGGGAGGGGGGATGGGCACCTCTGATTTCAACACATAAGTGGATTGCTTTTGGAATTAGCATATATGAATACTTAAACTTGTTGTAGTAATAAGGTACTTTCCTGGCTAGTAGATTTCCTCTCATACATCGGTGAATGTCAACAACTGAATGAATCCTGAGTTTTGTTCGGGGGTGGAAGGCACCCTGCTACTGCACCAAGTTTAAATATTCATGGAAATTATATTCCTTAAGAAGCTACTTAGATGAAATTCAAGATAATTCTCTTAGGATGGATACGATTATTGATGTGATCGGTTTTTTAAAATTAAAGTATTTTTTAAGATTTTCATAAATTCTAAATAACACCTGATAGATATTTTCTTCTGTGGATTTTTTAATCTGTCTGTGAAAAGATATGTAACGATTTATTGAGCAAACGGTTCGACTGTTTTTTTCAGTTAGATGATTCAAATTACTCCGAATCAGTTTCGTATAGCCGAAAAGACTAGGAAGGGAGTAAAACAAAAAAAGTAAGGTGTGTGCTTTTGACCACACGATAAAAAGTTAAAAATGAAATGCTGAACGTTTCCCTCGCTTTCAGTATGCAGGACAGATTTTTAGTTTCTGAGCTATTTTAATCCGTATCTTCAATTAAACTCGTTATCATTTGGTTTTTGACACTATTTTCTCTATTTTCCCCTCTCTAACACGGCGTCACATTAAGATACAATTTTGACCAATAGCTCACTACAAAGATGATGAAATGATGAACATTTCCCTCCCCAACAATATGCAGGTCCGAGTTTTAGTTTCTGATATAAATTAATCCATATTCAAAAACATTCCAATTTGTCGACTCCAGCTGACTCTACCCGAGCGTTACACATCACAGATTTGACGGCTAAATTTAATTCACTCACTCCACTCCCAAAAAAGTACAAAACGCGCCTAAAGAAGTTTTCACTAAAAAAAACAACAACTTAGAATTAGTCTCTTTGGTTCCATTGGGCATGACTTGTACATCTGATAACCCAACTCAATTTTCAGCGAGCAATGTTGTGTATATTATTTCTTAAAATATACAACGAATCTTCACATTTATTGAGAGATGGTACCTGACCACGAGGTTTTAAATGAATCCCAACTGACTAAATTAGATTAACACTGCTCTTCATCATTTACAAACGTCATCGTATTCTACAATCTCTAACAGTGTTGCCTAAAATTGTACGTAGTTTACTTTGAAGAATTAACTTTTATTCGGTGACACGGAATAAATCTCGACTTCCACTCCGGCTAGTATAGGTTGGTTATTTGTCGCTTTATCTACCGATTCTATCTGGTGTGTGGTGTTTGGAAAATAAAAGTTTCAATATTGAATAATGATAAATAATCACCTGAAAGAAATAAAAAAATAATCATTGATAAATGTACATTATATTCAAGTTTTAAATAGGATGGTATCGATAGTACGAACGAGGCTAGAAAAAAAAGTATCTAAAATTATGATCTGCAATTGTTTTTTGTGTTAATATTATGATTTTTATTATGTATTTTTATCAGGGCCGGAACTAGGGTGGGGCAAAGGAGACGCTCGCCCGGCGATAGAAATAAGAGGGCTGAATATTTCGATAGAACGGTTTTTTAGCTAAATTAAAAGATATTTATTTCTTCTATTTGGTCGTTTTGACCACATTTCAGCCAATAATACGAGTTAATATATCTGATGATGCTATTACTACCTAAAATACTGATATAAAATTCTGCCACCCCTTCTGGCAAGTACATCCCAATTTCTTTTTATACTCATGTTTTATTTTGTATTGACTTTATAATTTTTTAGAATTTCTACTATGTTTATTTAAGCTGGGCTTTGATACTGCACGTAGCTTCTTGTACAGTAGTGTACCAAGTGAAGTTGTCTTAGATTAGAATAAACAGTTAACTGTAGAAGCAATTTAATTGCAGATTTACCTGACTGGATATATTTGTACTAATGTCGCCATTAACACGAATAGCTTCCATCGCTAACTTTCTAATAAGTTCATTAATGTGGATGGGAGTAGGGATAGATATCATTTAGATGCTAAATAAACATTATATCAGTAAACTGATACTAACCTTCAGTGAGATAACATTTATTCGATCGGAACAACGCACCCTATTCCGTCCCGCGTTTAACGCCATAATTCATTGTTTCTGAAATATTTATATAATTTTATTTTTGATTAGATTATTGTTTTAGTATAATTTTATTTTTAATGGACTGTTTAGATTGCTATTGATATTGCGAGAAATTTCGAGAAAAACTTCGAGATTAAATATAGAAATATCTATCAAGAATTATGTAGAATTTATTCAAAACTAAAAAAGTAAAAATCACGTGTTATAGAAAGTGTAGTGTGTTTAGGTATTTAGCTATGATTTAGCTAAGTAGCTATTTCTAATATTTAAAAAAAAAGTTATTAAAATTTTGTAAAAATATCACAACCGATAAAATTGATTGTAATGAAATTATTAACCTTGATTTATTCAATTTTGTTTTAATAATGAATAATGGCCCGAAACTGATTCCTATCCTTTCAGTTTAATTTTCATATTTACGAAAACCCATTTATTCGTCTAAAAATAAGATGGGCTCGAGACCTTTCAACACAGAATCCGATGACTTACATCAGAGCCGTCGAAATTTGGGGAATCCGATTTTTTCGGTTCAATTTTTTTTTCCGATACTAAAATATATTTATTATATAAAATATATATTTTATTATATATTTATTATATAATAAATATATTTTATAATCGGATATATTTATATAATAAATATATTTTAGTATCGGAAAAAAAAAGTGAACCGAAAAAATCGGATTCCCAAATTTCGACGGCTCTGATATATATATATATATATATATATATATATATATATATATATTAAATATATTATATAACAGTAATACGTAATAAAAAGAGGATAAAACAAAACCTTGGAAAACTTAGAAGAGACATGTTATTATTCTGTAAAATATTTAGGAAGTTAAGTTGCATTCTGCATCAGGTTTTGATAATTTGATTCATTCATGTTTGGATACACGCCACCTGCGTTTTGCAGTGAATTGTCCAATCTAGTAAAACGAAATTAAAAACATCAATAGTAAATATTATTGTAGAATGTGGAATAATTTAAAAATTGAGGTATACAGAGGACCTCGGTATTTAACTGTCTGTGTTTTCTGCATTGAATATAGTTTATATTTTTAATACTTTTAGAATCCTCTTTTTCCGACTTTGGAAATTATTAAATATTTCGCTTTCAAAAATTGTGGTGAAAAGAAACATCCTTTTTAATCATTTAAAGTATAAATAATAATAGATCCTTCGACGATTGTGCACTCTACCAATCTTAATAAAATAAGTTCATAAGGTCGATATATAGGTCTTTTATCAACATTTTGTTTATGTTGATCCATTGACGAATGATTGACACATTTATTAGCAATAAAAATAATATTCAATGTAGAAGAGGCCGATATATCGGTTTAAGGGGATGAAAAAAAAGATTAAAAAAGAAGAAATCAAACTCGACTATTTTTTTTTATAAAATAAGGTCGTGAGACAGATATACTCGTATTTGCCTTTGGAATATTGGTATTTGCCCTAATTAGTGGAAGAGGAGAGCCAGAAAAAAAAAATTAAATACAATTGTTTTCCAACTCGACCAATCTCATTAAAATAAGGTCATCAGGCCGATATATCGGTCTTTAGGATATCTGTATCTTCTGAAAATCTGAGGGGAGAATGAAGAAAAAAATATATAAAACCGGTATATTGGCATATCGGCCGATACTTATGATCAGCCAAAAGGCCGATATGCCGATATTAATATTGGTATCCGTTGATCTCTATTATTAAGACATATTATTTTTTAATAAGATGTTTAAAATAAAAATATTCTCGTGGTTTTAGTTGTAGGTTAACATCAAATGCGATTTTTTTAAATAACTTATTATTTTATTTAATTAACGTATTATTGTTAATCAAATTTTCGGAAAAGACATCAGATATATCCGAAAGTGTTAATGTTATACGTTATAATTATCTTTCTGAAAGAGTTAAGAGACTTTTAAGGCATTCAAAATGATTAATGAACTCTCCTTGACATACTCAAGTGTCATAGAACTGTATAGAGAACCCAAAACTTTACCAGAACAAATTTTATTTACTTTCTACCGTTCACTTGACTGCCATTAATACCTTTTTTTGATGTCTTCGTAAGCCTTAATTTTAATGTATTTTAACAATCATTGAATTTTTTCAGGAGTTGATACTTCATTTTATGATAAATCAGACACCTCAATTATAAAAGCTGATTGGGTTATTCAATATATTCAACATAGTTTTAATACATTTTTTTTAAAAATATCTATCTGTTTAGAAAAATATTGGTATAACTTAAACAAATCACTAGTTTTTATCTCTAAAAACAACAGATACAATTTGCACCTACATAAATATTTACAATAGTTACCTCACTAAATGTCTTGGCGAGCGCCCCAAAAGTCGTCGAGGGGGATTGTATGGTTTCCTGATGCATCTCATATTTTGTGGTAAAAGGTTCATGTTGCAAGCCTGTCTGGGATGAAAATTTTTTTAGTGTATACATAGAAGTCCTCTATGGTTTGCATTGGTATTGAATAAGAAGATGGAACTATATGGATGTATGAAGTCTTGCCAGGTCCCCATTAGTCTATAGCTGGTGATTATTTTATTTCTGATAAGATAATTTGTAGGTTTCATGCATACTTATCACTCGTAGCACATAACATTGGCAAGCTAAAATTGACTTTTTAGCAAAAATCGTTCAATAATAAAGAGAAAATCTGTCTAAATCCGATTATATAATTGGGAAATGGTCATTTAATTCTCAAATGATCACCTCACTCTTAAGACTCAGCTTAAAATTTCATTACAGTTTCTAAGTTCCGTGTCTTCGATGAAAGCATAATATGGACTAAAACGCTATAATCAAACTCTCTCCAAAGAAAAGATTATTTTCATTTATTCTCTTGCACATCAGAACACACCCAAAACTTGGCTAATTTCTTCACCTAATTAACTTATTATACTTTATTATAATATTATAATTTATTTTCAATACTACACTTTTTATCTCTATCATAATTATAAGCCAATTAAAATAAAATCTGAAACAGCTTAAATTATCAATCAGATAATAATATAAATAATTAAAATATTTTATTTTCAAGAGTAGCTTAATTTTAATTTCAAATAAAATATATCAAATAAAAAGTACTCAGAAATATTAATTAAGGTCCTTGATCAGCTTTCAAAGACTTACTGAATTTCCAAGATGAGAGGTTTTAAAAGATGATTAGAAAAAATAATTTTGGTTCAATAAACTTGAAATTGTTGTTTAACCGATATCAGTCAAGCATGAACAAGTTTTTCAAAACTTAAATTTTACCTATGATCTATATGTATTTATAGTTTTAGTCTAAATAAAAACAGTTGTATGTCTGGTTTTTTCTTCATGAGGGCCGCTGTTAGACGTAGCATTATGTTTGACTGAGCCTCATTCGTTGAAAAGTAGGCGTACGGGCTAAGGCGCTTTCAAAAGGTAATCAAAGTTAAGCAGCGTCAACCGTGGTCAGTACTTGGATGGGGTGACCGTCCATCAGGGAGAGCCATGCTGCCCAAGTCTCTTCCCCCGGGTTTGTGAGGCCTGTCCGCCTACTGAAGGTAACTTACTCCGGCGTTGGACTGATGACCCTACTCTGTGTACTTAAATCGGGAATTGGGATATGGTTTACCAGGATGCTAATAGCTGGTCCATGGACGGTCTGTTGTGCGTATTATGCTTGGAGTGCGTAATAGAAGGGCACATTGCAATGCAATGCCCATACATCTTCAAAAGAAGGGAAACATCACAGGAGGAGCCGATAGAGGTCAACGTTCAAAAGGTGAGGAGGAACCATGGTACTAATCGGAGAAGTGGACCTTCGGATGAGGTAACGAAGATTTCAGGGCCCTCGGAGACAGATGAGGAAGAACTAGGAAGCAGCGGAGACGATGGAGGAAGTAGCACGCAGTGGAGCGAACAGCGACGAGTGGCAGCAGGGAGGAGTAAGCGAGCGAGGATCTGAGAAGTGTGCAGAGCGGCGACAGCACAGTGACATGAAATAATATAAGAGGTGAGTCTTGCTGGTTGCCAATCATTACAATGAGAGGGAGAGTGAGATGCTTAGTAGACACGGGAGTACTAATACTATTATAACCCTTGGAGCGCTAGAGAGGCTGTGTGGTAGTGAGGGGACACCCAGGAATGCGATTGTAAAGTAATCAGTGTGGGGAGCCGTATAGCGTGGAAGGATTGCGTTAAACCGGTAGGCAGAAATGGGGAGAAATTTGAAGGTTTACATTGTAGGGAACGTGAATCGGGAATACCAGGCGGTAATAGGGTGTGACCTATTGAGACAGTTAGGGGATTAAGTAAAGGACAACAACGGGACCTTGAGTATTTAAGTAGGGAGAAAGACGTATAGATGTATGAAGGGCACAAGGGATAAGAGGGCACGTAAATTGAGTCGAGGACTGGAGGAAATCGATAAAAGCGGAATTTGAAGACATTTTCTTCAAAGAGGGAGAGATACAGGGCGTGACAGGGAGGACAGTTCATGAGATATCATTGAAGCAAGAGAGGGTGACATACGTAAAGGAGAGGAGATACACACAAACGCTTAGACAGCATATCCGGGAGGAATTGGAAGCCTAAAAAAGCAGGGGATAATAGTAAATATCACTTCTCCATACGATAGTCCTTTGTGGGCGGTGAGAAAGAAGAAAATTACCGAGTTGTGATAGATTGTAGGAGACTACATGAAAATGCGATAGACGAAAAATATCGGATCCCCAAATTTGAAGACATATTAGACAGGCTGAGTGGGGCGGTAATATTTAGTGTGCTGGATCTTAAGCAGGGTATCACCAGATAAAAATGTACCCAAAGGACCAACATAAAACGGCATTTACATTCAAAAGGGGGCATTACGAATTTACCCGGATGCCGTTCGGACTAAAGAATGGTCCGATAACTTTTCAGCGTTTAATGGACGAGTTCTTGAGGGGCTTGGATGAAACTGCATACCAGGTCTATATGGACGATTTGCTGGTCTTTAGCAAGACAGAAATTGAGCACGTAGAACACTTACGAAACGTATTCGAGAGGCTGCGCCGACTTAGATTAAAATGAATGACACGTCCAAAAATTAAACAAAATAATTATAATAATAGAATTATATAAATATTAATAAAGTAATTGTAAATTGTCAAAAGTGAAATTCAGGAATGAATTTCAATCTGAATAAATGCATCCACTGAAAAATGTATTAAAAGATAAATATATTAATATAGGCTAAACTAGTGTTGCCCAAAATCTGTCTTGGTCTTGCACTTTGACCAAGGCCGCCTATCTGTTGCAAGACCAAGAACAGTACTGGGAAAAAATCGATTTTTTAAATAAAAATTAAGGCAAAATAGTTACTAATACTTGACAATCTTAGTTACTATATCTTAATAATTGGCATAACTAATATACTTTTGCATTTAACTCCTCTAATATTTCATTCTGGCCTATTTAGGTTTCTACTATCTAAAAAAATACAATAATATTTCAATATTAATAAGCTACTGAGTAATTACAAGACTGTTGCGAGATTCTTGCGCAAGACCAAGACCGAGTTTGCAAGCCCAAGACTCATCTCGGTCTCGCTTTTGGGCAACACTAGACTAAACGAACACCCGACGTAATATTTTTTTTGCATAACAATCAAATAATAAATTCAGGAGACGTGATTTTTCTTAAAAATAAATAAAATTTATTTATCATCATTGAGTCAGTATCATCATCATATCATTGAGTCAGTAGCAGTAGTATCATTGAATCAGTATCATATCAATGGATGAACCTAATCAACTTGGACGCTGAATTGACCTGTAACCTGTAACCTTTCAAAAAGGAGGATCAATACTTATGTTTACCTAACGGAGCTCAGAATTATTTGGTAATCGTTTGGCGGAAAAAAACTTTGTCATGGCATAACAACTCTCAAATAATATAACCGGATTTATCATATAATTCATTGTCTCGCGGTTGGTGGTGCAGACCTTTTTGTGGGGGGAAACAAAAGAGAAGGTGACGCTCATTCGCACAATGAACAATTATATCCGCAAATAGGAATTCATACCGTAACCATTATTTTTATTATTAAATATACGGAATTAATTTGTATATTGAGTCGTCGAGGAATCGAAATAAACCGCTCGAAGAATTTAGAATTAAAATGTTTCCGTTGTAGATGAAATTATATTTAATAATATAAAGTAAGGCTGTATTATTTCATCATGTTTATTTTTCCTTTTTATACATTGGCTACGTTTTGGCTCTGATGCCATTTTCAAGCCATCTGTAAAACCCAATTCATAATTAGTTTCATACTAAACTGTATTTACATTTAACTTGCATTCAACAATAACAACAATTTTATAGTAGAATTAGAGGGTTTCTCCCTGTCCGACTAACGACGGATCAACCCCCATTTTACAAATTATATAACTGTTCACTTAATTGTAATACTCTTTGCTCAAATTGTATAACTGTAATTTACATTTATTCTATAATTCAGATTTTATTCTTATTTTATCAATATAAAATAAACTGAACGAAACAACGATGATAGAAAATCTATATTATAAGTCGCACCTTATAGCCAATTTATATTATTCTAAAGTTATTCTTGTTGCCAATTTGTAACCCAACTAAGGAATAAATAATTCTGGGAACAAGAAGAGTGGTGTCTTCGTCACGGACCGTCCCTCCGGTGTCTTCGTTAAAGTTCGTTCCACTATATAGGTTTATGTAAAATAAAATATTACACGGTCATTAAAAACTTTTTTATGTAATAGAGAGATATTAATTTTTAGAAATAAATACCAATCCTTTTCAAAACTTCATCCATTTATTTAATTTCGTTTGAAGATTTTTCGGGCTCATCTTGTCCGAGTTGAAGTTTGTTTTTATATTAAAAATGTGCATTTCCTATTAGCTTTGTAGTGGTGTATACATGAGATAAAAAGTTTTAAACATACTTAAAACTAACTGTGAATTTTTTTTTTTTTTCTGCTTCATACTTCTAACCACACCTGTCATAGTATTGACAATAAACTTTAAAGGTATGTACAAACTTTTCATTGTTGATCTAGAATGTTTACAACTAAACACACACACACACACACACACACACACACACATAAATCATTTTTTGGGAATTGGTTATTTAGACTGGGGGGACCTTAAAACATGTATTTCCGTTGAAAACTCACGTTCGTGATTTTTCACTATCGTAATACATACCCTTAATACATATTAATGTAAAAATAATGTTCCCGTCTCCGATTTACATAATGTTAGATATATTGGTTGTACCAACTGAATACATTATAAATCTAATTTTTAAATTTGAAAAATTTTTGAGAAGTTTTTGTTTATGCAGATTTAAAAAAAAAAATACTGAAACAGACGAATTCTACCATATTTTTAATCACACAAATTTTCTTAAATTTACTACCGATGGTGCGAGAGGAAAATTTAAGAGTTCATTTTAAAGCTTATTATATAAACTTTCAACTTCATTATACGTATTGCATAAAATATACAACTTCATTCGCCATACAACAAAACAAATTAGACCCCTGCCCATACTCGCAGAGATAATACGGGACATGTGGGAGCAGGTGGTCTAGTGTTCTTATCCTCCTAACACAACTGTCAGCTAGGCTTATCTAGCCTCAGGTGAACACGGAAATTCGCTACACGTTTGATTAAATATATATTGCATCAGTTATCATCAGATAAATTTTTGTAAGCGATGAAGTAATTCCAGGATAAAATTAATTTAAAATGGAATTTCTGCAGCTTGCAGAATGATAGCTTTCGTATTACAATGTGATAAATAAATGAAGGATTTAGAAAGATTGAAATATTTAAATATTCATCTACCACATATATTTTTACAGTGGTAAAGTATTTATAAAGTGAGTTCAAACCGAAAAATAAACACAAACATGAAAATTTATCATACATTAAAATCGGCCTAGGTAAACAAATAATTTAATAAATGAAAATTAATTAATTCCTGTCAGTTTGTCTGTGAAGAAAATAAATCAGTTTTAAAAAAATATAACTTACAAATCTTTGATTCCAGATCTTGTTAGTAACCTGAGGCAAGTGTTACCACATTTATTAGATTTCAATAATACTTTAAAAAAAAAAATTCTCCTTCGCTCCCATCGTATAGTATACGGGCTATTTCATTTATTCATTATTGTTTCTCGGAATTTATAAGATATGAATATACAGACACAGACACACACCCCAAAAACACACCCAAAGAAAATGCTACATTACATTTCTATATAGTTGATTGTGACCTGTCATTTCGCTCTAGGCCTTGCTGGTTTGTTTGTTTCTATCCAGGTCATCAGCGCCCGATCAACTAAATAACACTACTTTTATATTAATTGGATGGTTGGTCCAAAAAATAAGAATGAAAAAAGGATGAAAATAATTTAATAAAAGGACTGACAGAATAAAATAAATAAATAAAAATAACAATAGACACTTATAGATAAGATAGAATATGTAAATAAATAAACTTTAAAAAAATAGCAATAAATCAATAAATGAGTTGAAATTAATAACCAAATCAACTTTTAAAATAAAAAAATAAATTAAATAAAGTAAATAAATAAAAATAAAATAATAAATAAAAAATAATAATAAATCTGCAAAGGATCATAATTTATAAACTTGTCATATATGTTGTTTAAGTTTTTCATTACCTAGGAACTTGATAACTTTGGTAACGATTTCTTCTTGGTTTCCCAGGGATGCTGAAATATTCTGGGGTATTCCGAGATATTTTAACCTTGCCGTTAAAAATAGCACTCTTCCAAAACATATTTTATGGTTAAGGACTTGTCACACTTTTGACATCGGGGGATAAGATGTTTTGTTATGAGGTGGAGGTGTATCAGTCTGGTATGTCCGATCCTCAGCCGCGTGAGAACGACCTCCTCTCTACGACTGCTGCGTCTGGAGCTGGTCCACGGTTGCACCTCTTTCTTTATTATCTTTAGGTGTGCTGTTGTCCCACCGTCTTTGCCATTCTTGGGATATAGTTTCTCTTAGAGGTCGTGCAAGTTCAGATGTTGTCAAAAAAGCTTTACCGCGGCCTGGAAGAGTAAGAGCCTCTCTTGTTCCTCTATCAGCCATTTCATTTCCTTTTATGCCTATATGGCCTGGCGACCAGATGAAATGTGCCGTTGTTCCAACTTCATGCAGCATTTTTATAAGATTTAAAATGCAGTGTATTCCTGGATGGTCTGGATACGTGCTATTCATGACTTTCAGAGTACTTAGAGAATCCGATACCACAACCACATTTGCAACTGACTTCTTCATGACATATCGGAGACTCATTGCTACGGCGTTAATCTCTTGTGTGTAAACACTAAAAAGGTGGTGTAATTTATATTTGTAGGTAGTGTCAGGGGTGACAAAGGCTGATGCAGTAGATGTATCTGATTTGGATCCGTCTGTGAATATTAAAAGATGTTCAGGTAATGTAGTGATTATTTTGTGGAACTTTTCTTTATAATCTGTAGGTAATGTACTACTTTTGGTGAATTGTGTGAGTTGGAGATTTAATTTTGGTTGTATATAGGTCCAAGGGGGTATTTCTTTTTCTATTGCATTTAATTTTATTTGTTTTAATTTATTTATAATAAGAGACATTCTTTCTGCCAATGGTTTTGTGAATTGTTTCTTGGCAATAACCGTAGCTTCAAACTGAAATAATTATATATCAGTATCAATTTAACATTAAACAAATTTGAAAGTGAGTTTATAAGTACATTGTATCACTCCTAGACGGTCATCCAAAAATTGGCATTCCTTTCAAATCAAAATGGGAAACCATGATTTATAATTATGTCTTAAGATGTGCGAGTTATTCTTTTTACCCAATTCCAATACTTTCTTAAACGAATCTATTTTTATTTATATGATATCCTTTCTAACCATTACTTTCATTACAGTTCATACAAACGAAACATTATTTGAAAATTTTTATCTTAGAAATACAGACATTTGTGATTGTGACGGACAAAGTCAGCAAACATTCTATTCTACTGGTAAATACATGAACATTAAAGGGCACAGTTAATGAAGACTATCTTGATACAGGGGAATACTTGGCCACCTAAAGAAAGCCTTCTCTTCAACAAACATAGAAAGGAGTTCTTGCAATTTGCACAACTAATAAACTTTGTTGCAAGTTTATGAAAAAGGAAAACAATAATAATAATAATCAAAAAGGGGAAACACCTTGTTCTTACTGTTAGGTAATAATAATAAGAAAAAATAATGAAAACTACATTCCAAAACTTTCGACACTCCTCCTGAGTTTTTGTTAGATTTTCCTTTTTTTAATTTATTTCCCTATCGATTTTTTAAATTTAATTAATTATTTTTTTCTGTTCTTGTTGGTTTAGTAGTTCTTTTGCTTGATTTACTTTGTTTTTCTCCCCCCTCCCTCTCTTTCTTCTCTCTCTCTCTCTCTCTCTCTCTCTCATTTTTTTGTTTGTCATTCTTTTCCCTGCTGTATCTTAGGGCAATCCTATACCAGCAGTACATCCAATTTCCTAACTAACCTTTTTCCATCAAATTAATTATGGTTCGGCCACCAGGATTGGTAACCGAGCGGGCACTCCTGCTCCCACTTTGATCCAACTTCTTGAGCCAAAGTGAGGCAAAATTTCACTCTCTTAATTTGGTTGGGTTACTCTTAATTGAGTGGGTTACTCTTCACAGTTCTCTGATCTAAGACAACCTCCAGAATACGAGGAAGAGAACACTCAAGTGGATGAATATGATACTATCTGGGAGGATGATGTAGAAAGGGCTCTGGAAGAACTAAAGCTTGGCAAAGCAGGAGGTAGAGATGGCATTTTCCCAGAGTTTGTTAAGACTGTAGGAAGTAAAATGAAAAAATCACTGCAAGTACTTTTTCAGAAGATATGGAATGATAAAGTTATTTCGAAGGACTGGGGATACAACATCGCAGTGCCAATTCATAAGAAAGATAGCACAACTGAATGTGGCAACTACAGGCCTATATGCCTATCCCAAGTGATCTACACACCACTATATTAGTAAACTGGTTAAAACCACTGAAAGAACCAGAATTAGAAGAATATCAGATATACGTACCTTGGAACAATTTTTAACAAATCTGGAGAAATTGACCAAGAAGTTTCCGACAGGATAAAAAAAAAACAGTATATATTACCAGGTTTGCAACACAATTGTGGAAAAGAGAGAGGTGGGAAGGCATGTCAATCTCCCTACATTATTGTTATGGCAGCAAAAGCTGGTTCAGCCAAGACAAGCACTTAAGCAGGATTACAGCTGCTGAAATGAAATTTCTAAGAAGAATTTTTAGAAAAAGTAGAAGGAATGCATGGAAGCGAGACGAACTCGCAGAAGACCACAAAGCATAGTATAATAAGAGACAGATATGTATGGTTGAAGTGGCTGGAGGCTCCTCCACGCTGAAAGGCACACAAGGAGGAAGAAGAAGAAGAATTTGGTTGGGGCATTAGTACCATGTAAATCTACACTAAAGGTCTGCCTGCAATTGGAGGGCTGTTCCCACCAAATAGGACTCCAGTAACTTTCTGCCTACTTTTGGTTGGCCTATATAACAATTTATGTGTAATATTATTCATGAATTTTAAAATGACAATAACACTAATGTAATATTTTAAAATTACACTTGCTGCCACTAGTAAATCTTAAAAAGAAACAATAACAATAATATTATTTTAATATCCGTACATGTGATTCATCCCAGTACATTGTTGCCTCTCCTGCCTTGTCCTTTTTTCCAGGAATATCTTCTTCGCATATTTCTTGAAGGCTCCAAAGGTGTCACCACGAGTTTGTCCAGGAATCGAGGAGGCCACTTCAACAAAGAAAACTCCCCAGCCAGAGCCAGTCGAGAGTTTGCGTATAGCGGACAATCGAATATTACATGTCTCACGTCCTCTACTGCACCGCAGTTACAATCTCTCTTTCCCTCCCTATATATGTATAGACGATCCTCCAATAAGAGTAAAATGGAAAGGGAAAAAATCAACTACCGTGCGGGAAAATATTTTTTTCGAAACTGTTGAAATTTACTCGTATATGTTTAAAAATATATGTTTACTGAAATTAGTTTCTACTGACCAAATAAAGCGCCTAGTGTCTTGTTATTATTTATATGTGTTTAAAAATATAAATTATAAAAGTGGCTGATCTCAGATATTCCAGACAATACTAAGTCTCATTCGGTACTATATTTCATGATTGTTTTTTGAAATTACAAATTTGTAAAAACAGTTTTGCAATTTCGTTTTACGTGACCTCCATTTTCTGGCAGTTTCACGGTGCAGTTAATAGTAATGGATTATAATATTAGGGCCAGCTGACCTTTAGAGCAAACACCGCTATGGAGTTAACGGCCACCTTTTACCCTTTTAAGGTAATAAAAGTTGGGAGCAAGGCAGGGGTTACATTTTATCACCGTTTAAAATGGTCATTGTCTGTCATAATACTGTAATATAGAAGGTAATAATTTTATACTCAGAGCCACCGTATCGTCTACAAGATAAAAAATGAGATAAATCATATAATATTTGATATTTTAAAAAATCCTGTCTAAATATAATACTAACACTTTATATAGAGGTACATTATTCTATAGGCCAGAAATGGTTTGCGACCTATAGGAAAGTGAACCATTATAAAAAAAAAAAAAGGTCAAACAAGCATAATGAAAAACAATACTCTATTTATTCTTGGACATGTCCTTTTAGAATAATATACAGAGATAGAAATGTGAGCTTTGGAGCCCCAGAGATATATAAGAATAAATAAATAGACTTAATAAAAAAAATTTAACGCTACTGTTACTTCAAAAGGTCCTATGCAATAATTTCACATTCAAATTCTAGTTGTGCTAAATGTGACATTTTGTAGTCTAAAATTGCTATTGGTAGTATGCTACAATGGAAAATAGTAGAATATACAATGAAATATGAAATGATACTAATAAATCATAAAGAAATAATCAGTTTTTAGAATATCATCTAGAAATATCCAATTTTCATATACGAACTTTTGTACTAACAGTAGTGATAAGTTACCTTCTAACTTTAATAAATTAAGAGTGAAAAATTAAGGTGTGTGCTTTGGACCAACGATAAAAGTGAAAACATCAATAAGGCGAGATTAATAATATGAAATATGAATTATAAATAATATCTCATTATAAGGAGGATGAACTTCTGAACAATTCTCTCCCTTACAGTATTCCGGTCCGATTTTAGTTTCTAAGATATTTTAATCAATATCTTCAATAAAACTCGTTATTATTTGATTTTCGACACTATTTTTACCATTTTCGCTTCTCTAACACGCCGTCGCGTTAAGATAAAATTTTGAAAAAATGGCAAAAGTTATCTTAAACAATATATCATTGATAATCAATAATTTATTCGAACTTTAAACTACGAATAACGAACGATTCTTATTTAGAATAACGAATAACGAATAATTAAAAGTGCTTCAAGAAGAAGACTTTATCCAAGTTTAATTGAAATCGTTACAGCCGTTTAAACCCTATTTAAACTCTACACAGGTTTTTCGGCAGCCTTTCTGAAACGAAAGACATTAGGTTTAATTAAATATATTTAAAAACACTCCTGAATCCGATAGAAACGTTATGTCAATATTTCAAAGGAATTGGTGAAGAAGAAGTTTCGGACGGACACACACACACACGCACGCACGCACGCACGCACGCACCCACACACACACACACACACACACACACACACACACACACACACACACACACACACACACACACACACACACACAAACACACATTTTTCTTAACGTACTTGAAAGTGCGTAGAAAGTTTCGAAAATTTCGTGTCAATTTATTTAAATATCGACGTTTTACAAAAGCAATTACTGTGTATTTAATTGTATATATATATTTTCCTATTCTAAATATTTTATGATTTTTAAATTTTCTTTTAATTCCCTAATAATCTGACTACATATAGGTTATTGGGTAGAATGAAACCTGGTGGCATTCATAACTATACCTAAATAAAATAAAAATTATTTTTTAAAAGGCTTTCTTTCTTAATACTCGTAACAATTAGCTTTATGTCCTAACTATGAACATTGGTGTCGTAATGTTCTGAAAAAAAAGTTCTTCGATGTCAGACACCAACCTTACATTTGTGAAGATTCCGAAAAAAAAAGTAACATCTGAAAGGGATTCCAGCCCTCACCATAACTCCTCCACTGGAGAAGGGAAAAGGTCTGGCTGGTAGTGTCATTTCTTCTCTGCCCCTTCCTCTGCTCCTCTAAGAAAGAAAACCGACCCTTGGGGGAAAATGTTCTTTCCAAGTTTATATATCTTTCTCTGTCTTGTGAAATAAACAATCCTCGTGTCTTCTCATGGGGTAGTTAAACATCTTTGTGGATATCCTAAGCTCAGATCGGTTAAATGATCAATTAAAAAGAAAGAAATTTATTAGCTATCCATCATGTATTGAAATAACTTCAAAGTAAGTTTAAGCACATAGAGATTCAAACGATGGATTTTTGGACCAGGTAAACGGCTCAATATTAAATAATCAGCAGTCTCCTGCAACTACCGGAAGGTCTAATTGTAGTGGCGTTGAATCTGTTGATTGGTTGACATGTACTGCTTACCCGTATTCATCAAAAACCGTTAATTGAACTATCTTTATTATTATTGAATTAATCAGGTGTCTCTTGCATACATTCGAACTATTTTAAACGGCATTATTTATCATGCTCGTAGCAGATAACAAAAAAATTATATCACAAATCTCTTCCAGCCTATTGGTGGGTCACTTACAAAGGGATCAGAATGCTAAGAACTGTTTCCGAGAGTTAATAAGAAGGCTTTTGCAGGACCTGGATAACATCCTAAATAATACCGACTGTTTTTAAACTTCATTTCTGATTCAAAATAATATTAACAGTTTTAGGATCGTTTATTCACACTGATGATTTAGCCATTCTATCTAAAAGAAATCTATAAATAAATCAACACGATTTCAAACAAAAATCTCTAGGCTGTGATCTAATCAGCAATCCCTCTCTCTTTCCCATCCTGTCTCGAAAAACGATGATACCAAATCCTGAAATTGGATTTCAGTCATTTCATTCAATTGTACAATCCTATTGAGTATTGGATGTTATCTTTTTGTTTTTCAGAAAAAGGAATATTACCCCTTCTTTGACATCGAAAAAGCCTTTGATATTGTCCCGTACGAGGGCTTACTATAAAAAATTAAACTTCCCTTACCTTAAGAGACTTAGAAACTTAGTTTATATATCTTCTTTGACAGATATTTCTGTAGATTCCCTTATTTTTTACTTCTTTCCTCAACATACGCACATATATACCCTTTTAAAGCTACCGTCATATTGATACTGACTATAATGGAATACTATCTTTCCATTGGAATAGCAGGCGGATCTACGGGAAGAGGGGCTTTCCGGCTGAAGTCTTCTCCCTCTCCCCCCAAATGGTAAAATATAACCATATTTTATAGAAAAAAATATTAAAAACTACCTCTTAAACTATTATTGTTCGTGTAATTACATTTAACAGAAGACTAAATGAATCAAGAATCACTTAAATATCATGTTGTTTCTTTTTTATTTTTTTTTTTTTCAAATTAATTATCGTTATATATATGAAAAAAAAATGTTTCGTGCTGAAGTCCTCCCCCCCCATGGTGGTTGACGCCTTTCAAAAAATATATATATGTAAGATACCTCTTACTAAAGTTATGCAAAAGACAGATTGGAAATATAGAAACAGAATTAAAAAGAAAAGAATTGATAATAAGGTACAATCCAACGTCACATAATTAGGACTACAGGATCTCAGTTAACTTATCTTTGAAACAAGCAACTAATTTGTACATACTAAGCGAATTTTAAGGTTCAGTTAAACACATACACACTGTAAAAACGTATGAAATATCGTAAACGCACCGTGCTATATTTCAAAGACACAACTACATGAGCATTTCAAAAATAAATTCTTACACCCACAACAAGTGTTTTAAATTTCACTCTTCAACTTAAAATTATATTAATTCACTCGTTTTATCACTTTTTTATCCCTTATACCCGGTCGACGCTGGTAAAAACAAAGGAGCCTAGAATTCACCAACAACTAAAAGCTAAATAAAGGGCATAATCAAGTTAAACCTGATGTGTACTACAACACAGTTGCGAGTGACGTAATAAAGAATATTATTTTAAATTAAAATGATACCTTCGTGTTATTAAATATTTTCATTTAAATTAATTATAATCTTCATCTGAAAATTCTTGCTTATGTACATAATACAAATTTATTACATATATTAAATTTTTTTTAAATTTTAGAAACAATGTTTTAAATAAGGTAAGATAGAAGATAGAAGAAATTTTTTAGAATTTAAAGAATAGAAGAAATAAAAATTGTTTCAATTAAGAATTCTTTTACAATGCAATAATTCTTTTTATTTTTATTCAAAGGGTATTATGTTAATTTTTTTTCCTCTTTTCACATCATTATATCGTTTAAATTGTTTTACCGAAATAGTACACAGCTATCGTACATCAAAGCGAGGACATTGGATGAGAAGGTTTAATTAAAGCTGTCGGGAAATCGATAGAGGCCAGCGTTTTAATCAGAAGTGTATTTGACACGAGATTGAACCGATAAAATGCAGTGAAATAACTAAATTCGCTACGAATAATAATTTAGGACATACTGCTATCGATTTATCGTTTCAATTTCTTCGATAGCCTGTACGCCTCAGTTTTTTTATGATTAAATATTGTAAATTTTTGTGCATATATTTTATGATACATCTATTAGTTAGCTATTGCTTGAATACTATAAATAAATAGATTAAAATTCTTAACTTCTTATTATTTTTGTAAATTAATATATAAGCTAACAAGGATGCCTAAAATAAATTAAATCACTGATATAAACTTTTTAGATGCTAAAAATGGTTGGAACATTAACTCTTTAAAATAAGTAAGTTTCAGTGACCATTTCTTTTCTGGAGTTGCAGAAAATTATTAATCAAGCGAAGTTAGATTAAAGACAGTATTGTTTTTGTATGGTATAATATTTCATTCAAATGACGTTACATATTTATGATTTAAAAATAACTTAAACAATTTATATTTTAGTTGTTGTTGAAATATGTTGGAAGACATTTATTATATTCAAAATTCACATTATCAAGATTGAGTTTAGGTACTATTGCTTTTTTGTTTATTTTTTAAAAATAAATTGATACGAAATTATTACATAATGCTATCCGAAATCCGTAACTTCTATTAAATAAATCAAAGTGGATCTATAATCTTTTTTCGGCTCTCAGGAGCGGTGGATTTTGATGAATGAAGGGGATTTTCGTGTAGAAGTGAGGAATCATAATATGAAACCTCACTACAATAAACAGCAGTCATTGAAATAATAACGTGGTTTGAAAGGTTCTAACTAATAAATTAGGACAAATTGAGTTGTCGCTCAGAAATAACTCTATGTTTCAAATTTATCTATGAAATTTATCTATGTTCCAAATGAATTTTAATGCCATCAGTTGAAAAATAAAGATACCGGCAGAGTGACATAGTTTTAACCGCTAAATCTTTTAAACGTAATTGGTTCGAGAAAGTTCTAACTTCAATAAGGTACTTGATTTATAGTTATTGTAATGAGCGCTGAAGATAAAATTATATTATTAGTAATAATCTGTACTTTGTTAATAACATATTTGAATCTGTTATTTCAGAAACGACATATGTGATATTTTCATAATTTTTAGAAACACCAAAAAAATTATATTGGGCTAAAATTTTAGCAGATAAAACAATTATCAAAAATATATAGTGTAGAAAAACAAATTTGACATTATTTATTTTAAGTTTTAGAAATGCGCAAATCATCAAATTTTTTTTTTCGTTTTTCTCTGGTTTTGTTCCCGCAAAAAAAAAAAAATATTTCTGTCCTTTTTCTTATTTTTCGTTAGTCGAACCACATGGGCAATGGTTAGGGTATTGTTAAGATGAATATTGCATATCGAATAAATAACCTTTATTTCATTTAACTTAAGAGGTATACAATAATTTAATACATCAAATTGTTTAAAAAAAAAAAAAACATATATTTTTATTTAACTCGGCTTTTCGGTTTTGTATAACTTCACTTTAGTTTATATTATTTTTCTTGGTCGCGTTAATATCTAAAGAAATTGAAAATTGACACAAAAATGGATTATACATATTATATTATTGGATTCCGCGTATGTTGTACATGTATTCTACGTATTCGTTAATTTTTAAACCTCATATTTGAGGAGAGTTTCTTTTTGTTGATGACATAGATGTATTATTGAAAATATTCTGAAGTTTCAACGTGATGAATGATAATAATAAATGGTAAATGATATTATTAATTGGTTCAATTAAATCATATTTTATGCAAATATAAGTTCATTCAGGGTAGCATATTACATAGTGACGCTGACATTAGTTATAAAGATCCAATTTTGTAGTAGCGATAGTTAACTTGATGGTACGTTTGCCATTGGTTCCTAGTCACATAAAAATTAAAATATTTATTATTCATTATTTCTTGAAGGTTTTTTTTTTCGGTACACCATATCTTCGTTCAGTCTTCTTCAAAATCAATAATTGAGCCATCATTTTGAATATTAACAACTCTTTTAGGTGTAAGCTATTAGAGGAAAACGGTCGTATCCCCTCCCCCAAATTATTTACGCATAACTCAAAAATTATCCAATTTATAGTGTATTACAGCTATAATTATTAATGTGTTGTTGAATCCCATACAAATCTAAAAATAAAATCATCGGATAGAACTATTATTAGCAATGTTACAGCCTACTTGTAATTCTTACACACGTTTTGGTTTATAATTATGAGCGAACTATTGTTCTTTCATAAACTCGATCGAGAAAAAGAAAATTAACTCTTCTATGTCATAATACATTGCATTAACTTTGTTTTAGTTAGTTGCATTTACTTACTTATTACTCACCGATGTAATATGCGAGGTATTCTAAATAGTATTAATCTAAATGTGAGTATAATGTAGATAGCGTATAATCTAAATAGAGTATACTAATGATTTACTATTCCTTATTTCTATCTTTTTTCTTTTTAATGGATTAAATACCTTTAAGTAATTAATTTTTTTATATGAATAAAAAATCCAATAAATATTAATTAATGATACTCGTAGAAGAAAATAGCCGGAACAAAATGATTAATCAAAGACTATTCCGTTGGAAAAATATTTCCCTCAGTAATTATTCGTTTGATTTCATTCTGTAATTAAATTAATTTTCCGCCAGAAAGCAAGAGTATCCGAAATGTAGTGGAAATAATGGGACGTGATGATAACTGAGTAATCAATTGTGTGAGCTTCCGAAGAGTTCCTTATTCGAAAAGGGCTGAAGCCCCTCCCCCACCTCAAAATGGTAAAATATTACCGTGTTTTACAGAAAAAAATATTAAAAACTATCTCTTAAAGTATTCTTGTTCGTGTAATAATTTAATAGGAGTTCAAACACCATTTCATTTATGGGCAAATAATTTTTTTTTTTCAAATTAATTATGGTTATATGTATATGAAAAAAAAAACTTTCGGGCTGAAGCCTCCACAAAAAAAAATTAAATCCTGTATCCGCTAGTATTCAGAACTAATTTTTCTTCAGGAAAAGATTAGTTTTATCATCTCACAAAGGAAAATTGCTTCTTTGAAAAGTTATGATTATTAATAAAAATTATATACTTCAATCGAAAATCAATTATATAAATTTTTATTGACAGGGGATTTAAAAAATTCAAATTCTTCTTAATTATAGTTGCGGCTGAGAGGAACTGGGATCTTCCTTTCCTTCCACTTTTGGGGGGAGGGGAAGGCACGGCTCGGAGTTTTTCTGATTGAATGGATTCTGTAAATATTTTTGTGTAAAAGAATATGAATCTTGAAAAAAATGAATATTGTATAAAAGTATGCTTGTATTTATGCTATTATTATGATTAGTTTAGTTTCTTTTTGTCTATATACATTTAATTTTAGTATTAATATTTTACTGTTTAATTAAATTTATTTATTGTACATAGAGTGTGAATGTGCTCTCTGAACACTCTGATGTCTTGATACAATGGATGCCTTTAATTGAGACAGATTGTAATATTTCTCAATAAAAAAATAGTGACAAAATCTACTAAGTCTATTATATTGAGATAATTCCATTTTCGGTTTATTATAACTTTCCTGTTTTTTGTTTTGTTAATTTTTTTTTATATGAAATCAGTTAAATGTTACTAAAGCTACCATTACAAATCTAATATTCAGCAATAACTGAGGTCGTGAACTGAGGCTTGCGTATCGATTTCATGTGAATATATTAAACCCAAAGCATGCAAAACTTAATTCATTTAAGAATTTTATTGTGTTGTTATTTTGGAATGTCTTATTCATATCTATATAAAATGGGATTTTATTGGATAGAAGACTCTCTCCACTTAAAAAATGTCCAATAATTGACTACTTTCAATCCATCTTGGGCTGTGGATGTGCTAATTGGGAGCGAATTCCTCTAACTAAGCTTTATTGTCGCTGAAATCGCTTTTGCAGTTGAGACAAGAGCTTAGAGCTGTAGTAATTGAACAATTGGAGGTGAAAGGCTTTTCTTGTGGAACTAACTTGAGAATCGTTAAGGGCCTCAGCTCTTGCAAGCTAACTGATTCCCTTTAGTGTCAACTAACTTCCTCCCATTCGCACCTTAGGGTCTGGATGCCCTCGCCTGTAACTCACACTTCATTGAACAAGAATCTCTTCAACAACTTAGGTTATTTTTGTTTTTTTTAGTCACTGCTTTCCTTAAACTAAAATTAAAACGCTGTAAATTATTGTTCAATATTATATATTATTTCTCAAATATATATCCCTTTTCCGGCTCTCAGGTGTAATAGATTTTGGCGAATGACGTGTCAATAGAAAGGGAATCGTAATTTTAATTCCTAATTTTATACCTGAACTTGAATAAAAGTATATGTAAAAGTGGGAGGTTTCAAACCATATGATGGTGCCGTCTCAAAGAATCGATACGTTACATAACTCGGTCCACTATACACTAAGTATTTGAAAGCTTACTAAATTCCCTACAAAACGTAAAAAAGAACATCGGAAATCGGACAATTGGGTGTAGAATTATAGGTTTCTGAACATTTATTATTTGTTATACTGCAAAGATTGTGTTGCATCTGGGTAGTTATTTATCCAATTGGAAATTTGCCCTTTGTTACAGTATATTATGGTAATATAGGGTACAGTATATTATGGATCAATTAGTAACTTTTTTTTAAATTTCAAAACATTATATTCTTTTTAATTAATAACAATATTAATTTTATTTTTATTTATATAAATGTATCTTCCTTTAAACATTTTTGGTTTTTTTTTTCAATGTGCTTCAATTACAATAGCATTTACTATTAGATCTTTATTATTGTAGTTCATCATTGTAAAAATACAATTTTGATATTTTTTAATGATAAAATAACATACATCCTGATTGGCTAACTATATAACCAACCCCCTGGGAATTTGAGGCTTTTTTCGTCATCAGATGTTTAAAGCAATGTTTTTATTTTTTGTTTTTATTGAAATTTACAACTGTATTACATGGAAAATACAATAAGTAAATGAGACATTGGTAACATGACATGTAAAACTTGAAGAGAAACTACCCATCGGTAGAACTCAAATTAAAATTCTATATTAGAAGGTCCCGAGGCCATCTTCTTTTCAGACGCCTCTGAGGGTTATCAGGGATCGAGGAGGAAGCAAGGTTTGAAACGAGAGGATTCGTATGGTTCAGCAGTTTGTTATAGAAAGATAGGTATCTGGATTGGACCAAATCGGAAACATATGGAACATTAAGGTCTTTATGGATGATTTTATTTGTGACAAATTAAGGAGCGTTGAGGATTTTACGAAGGATTTTGGATTGTAAGGATTGGACACGAGAGGAATTTGATGATTGAGCCCCGAATCTCAATTCCGTAAGTCCAAATAAGTCTTATTATTGTCATATATATGAGTCGTTTGTAATTGATTGAAAGCTTAGAGCGTTTGTCTAGTAAGTGCTGCAGTAGTCGAAAACGTCGGGCGGTTTCTGATCATTTCAGTCTGGTATGGGGGTAAAGCAATGTTAAGAAGCTTTTGTTAATTTATGATAATCCTATGGAGGAAAAAATCTAATATTTAAATTATAAGTTTAAGGAAACGCAATGGTTAAACTATGGTATAATATAAATCCTATCGATAAACAGACAACTTACAAAATACATGTAATAAACCTTTGCGTATCAAACATTATTGAAAGGAAGTTGTTCCCTTAATGTATTAAAATTAGATATAATTATTAGGTTTGTCGGAGTATTCGGTCAGTTAGTGGTTTATTATTTCCAAACTAATTAATTATATATCAGAAATAACATTACTTTTCTAGTAACATAAGACAATATATTGGCTTGAATATTTTGTTTTTATTCATTAGTAATTTGATAAGAAAAATAGACAACACTTTAAAAAATAAAATAAATAAGGACATAAGCTTTGCCATAGAACATATGAAAAATATTTAGAACGCTATATCTTTGCACCAAATTGTCTGATTTCAACGATTTTTTTAGAAAATTTAGTAAACTTTTTAAAAACTTTTACAATATCAACAAAAATTGTATACAAGTGTGTGTATGTTATTAGGAAATGTAATTTTACCACCCCTCGTGACTTTTTTTCCAACTTCTTTTTGTTGAAGTGTGTTAAATAAATAAATTTAAAGAGCTTCGAAGGAGAAAACTTAATCCAAGTTTCATTGAAATCGACACAGACGCTACAGTCTATACGACATAGATCTTTCGGCTGCCATCTTTAAAGGGAAGGACTTTTCGGTGAAATATGTTCTACGCATACATTTAATGGACATAGAGGAATTGACTTTAGCTCAGTTTCATTGAAATCAGTACATTAATTTAGGCGCTGCATTCTGTACCAACATAGGTTTTTCGGCCTCTTGAAAGAAACTGCCGGTAGGATTGCCGAGGTAGAAATATCATCCTCGGATGACTTCTGACTTTGATTCCAAATTTGAAAAAAAAAATCGGTCTAGTAGTCTCGGAGAAAATACGCGGACGGATAATTCAATTTTCGAGTTCCACGTACCCTGAAACGTGAAATCTCAAATTTTTAGGAAGGTTTCCTTTTTTTTTTTTTTTTTTTAAGGTTTTTGGTCGATGGTTCATTATGGAAAAGAAAAAAACAAACCTCGGAAAATTATTGGACTGTGGTTTGTTTTTTTCAAAAAAATATTTATCATTTTCTATTATGTTTTCACTACTCTTCTTACTACCTCTTGGATAAATCAAATACAAAAATTGTTTCCTTATGATTTTTTATTCATTTTTTGTTTACAAAAAAATAGAAAATCAAATTATTCTTTTAATTTGAAATGACGTGAAAGTGTGTTATATACTCGAATTTAAAGGGCTTCAAGGAGAATGCTTCAGGCAAGTTTTTTTCTTCAAATATCTACAGCCATTTCAGGATAGAATATGTAGAAACGTCATTTTGAAACTAAATTTTACGGTAATATTAAATTGGGAATTTGCGGATAACATCATATTCGGATTCCAAATCTCTAAACAACGGCGGAAGAAGCAATTGGAATTTCGGATTCTACGTATCGTGAATCGTAAAATCTCTGATTTTTTTTTCATTATTCAAAAGAATAAATCGAAATAAATTGAAATTATATTTATGAATTTTGATAACTATATTGATGTATAATAAAAATAATAGCAAATATTTGAGATATGATAGCTATTAAATTAAACGGATGTTCTGGTTAAATGAATGAATAAAAAAATTAACTGTATTGAGAATACAATTGAAATTGAAAGCTATTATTAAAACGTTTGGTTGTAGCCTTGAAGTTCGATGAGATTGTGATTGGGACAATATGAAAAGATCACGAATTGTTAGTACAGTAACAATCGTTTCACTTTAGGACTGATATTTCATATTCGGATCTGTATCTCTTAATCTCTTTCTATATATTTTTTCTATTTATTTCATTTTATTGTTACTATTCTGTGTTTTTATTAACTGCATATTTATTTGGCTAATAACTAAATATTCAAAAAGGTAATTCTTTCGTTGTAAAAATGTTTTTTCATCTACCTTAATCTTTTTATAAATTAATGTTGATTAATTAATTTTATAAAATTTACCACAGAAATGTAGTTGCATATATACTTAATTCCCTTGCTACGTTGTTAGGTAAATATACGCCTTTAATATATTTTATATCAATAAATCAATATTTAAAATAAAGCCTTGCTCTATTACATGAGTCGAAATTTACTTTCTAAGAGCCTTAATGTGTTGTAAAAGGCAACCGGCTTCTACACCAATTTAATTATTCGTATACTTCAATATCTCTAACAATCTACCAATTATTTTAGGTGTATATTCCCTTAAGTTGGATAGGATTATTTCGAAATGTATTAATTAAATTAACTTTTTTTTCTATTTAACGTTTTTAGGTTTTCAGGAATTGACAATTTATATTCCGCTCGTATGATCACGAACTCACATATGATACATGATATGCTATGAAACCTACAAAATTTTGTAAATACTTAAAGCATAATAAAATATCTTATCCAGTATTTCGAACTCAAAACGTTTCAAAACAAATACATAATCTCACTCAGTGACTTTAGCCATCTGACTTCTCATCGGGAAAAATCGGTTCATCCGTTCGCTCAGAAAATGTTTATTATCTACAAGCGAATAATCTAAACACATAAACCTCATTGTACCTGGTAAGGGAACACAGCAAAGTTCCAATTTAATTTAATGATGAAGCATGTTTGCTTCACTGCAGAACAACATCTCTTGCCTGGCAAGCAGAAAAGACTCAGTGTGGACATGAAGAGTTCCTGCAAGATTCATGGCAACCTAAGAAGAGACATAGCTGGCCAACAGGAAAAATTATATTTACTCAGATTTTCATAGGAAGAAAATATGAAGCAGAAACTCAAGCGGCCTAGTAGGGGGCTTGAGCATAGGAAGAGGAGATAAAATGGAATAGAAAAGCAGCAAATATAGCAATTAATTGCCAACCACCACCCACCTAATTCACCTCACCAATTATAATTTATAATATGCAATTAAAATTTATTAACATAATAACCCTTATTCTAATAGATTCGGTCTTAATAACTCACATTTTAATAGATATAAAATATAGCAATCTGTTGCTTACTTATAAGCAAATACTCTTCCTTACAGTCCACAGCAATCGTTTAAGAATCAGCCTATAGCATAATTAATAGGTCAATATCTCTGACAGCCGTGGATGGGATTGGCTTAGTAAACTAAAAAGTAGCTTCTCCTTATTTGGGTGATAATAAGAGAACTACAAAAATGTTTTAATACATTAATAATTAGGGTATTATAGATAAACAGTAATGAAGCTTTCTTCTGCATTGATCTTTAGGCATCGTGATCTAAATTTCAAAAACGAAATATTTTTGGTCATTAAATTAATTTTAGGTTAAAAATTTAATTGTTACTCTTGCAGTTTATTATTAATTTTTGCTTCTTGTTATTTTCTCTACATTGGTAGTTATCTTTTTAATAGTAATTTCCTTTGCATCTGAGAATTGAAGGTGGTACGAAAATCATTGGCAATTACCTGATGAAACCTAATTTAATATCATTATATTTTCTAATCAAGTGTACAAGGATCGGAGGAACGAAGCCAAATTAAAAGTGCTCGAAGCAAAAAGAAAATCTTGGGATGATTTTGGTCGGAGGCTTGAGGAAAACGCTGACGAAAACCAGAAAGTCTTCTATAAAGTTCTCAAAGGAATGAGGAGGGAGCGACCGACTTCTCTGAAAGGAACTAAAGATATGAATGGGGATATCATCTGGTGTGACGAATTGATAATGGAATGATGGATAGAGTATTTTAAAGATCTGCTGGAGGGGAGAGTTGCAGATATATGTGAGATCCAGAGGAATTTAGAGGATGATTTGGTCGAATATGACTATTAGAGAAGAAGAATCGCAAGAAGCCATTACTAACATCAAACTAGGCAAGGCAGCAGGAATTGATAAAATTACTCCTGAAATGATCAAATACATGAAATATAAAGACCAGGAAATGTTTCTCCATCTTCTGAGTCTCATTTGGAAAAAGAACAAAAATCCTAAGGATAAGGAGGTTGTAGTGATCGTGCCCATCCATAAGAAAGAAGATAAAGGTAAAAGAAGAGTATGGCAACTACCGGGGAATTTCACATGGGAGACCGAACATATCCTAGGAGGACAGTGTGAGGCGTTCAGACGGCGAGATATGGATTGAATTAGGAGAAAAGAGCTGGCCCAAGAGCGAGGCATATGGTCCTCTACTACATAGACCCTACAAATTGTAACCCCACACTGCGTAGCGGTACATGGGGATAAGGTTATGATGATGGTGATCTTTTCGAAATTATGTTCAACGAACGAACGTTTAAGGAACCGTTTATTGCTAATGTGTATTAGTATCTCTTATGTATTGGATTATGTAGCAATGCCAACAAACCATAACAAGAAAAACGTAAACCTAAAAAACGATATAGTGGTCTCAAAAATAAATTATGAGAAAATAATTAATTAGTAACGTTATTAAAAATAGAATTTAATTAGATTTTCTGCAATAAAATACTAATAGAACTCTAAACTACAATTTTCCTTTGACCTAGTATAGACAGAGCATAATATACTCTAGAATTGAAGGTCCTGTACACAAGTCCTATGAATTATACTGGTATACCAGTCACTAAAATTAAGATGTTCTTAGCAACGATTAACACGCATCAGAGAAACAACTTAACAATAATATCAGTAAGAGTCAATGTATTAGCAACTAAAAATAAACTCAGCCCACAACTTGTGTTAAAATTAAACTTATCCCAGAAGTTCAGAGTAAACAAGAACAAGTTATTTCATACTTGTACTCAGACGCCTTTCACCAGTGGGTGAACTGCAAGGAGTAATCATTATATTTTATTTTAAGTTTTTCTGTAAAGAATCCGTTGGCGTTAAATATCTTTAATAATTAAATATTATTAAAGATATTTACAATGACAAATGTCATTTAAGGATATAACATTTATTCATCATAAACGTAAAACCATATAATAAATACTCTTTATACTATTCTTTAACACAACACTGTTTTGGTTAAAATCATTAAATATTGGTTATAAATGTTTTCTAGTATTGTATTAATTATGTTCCCTAAACAAAGGAACAACTTACATAATTTTATTTCCCTCTTCTAGATGATAAGACTAAAATATCCGTTATTATTTTTAAATTAAAACAATTATGAAATAAGTAGTTATGGTAATTAGTCTTAAATTAAATGCGATTTCTATTACAAATCCTTCTTTCCATCGTGCAGTGGTAGCATACTAAATTCTAATACCATGCAATCTGATTTCTTCAGTACCCTAGGAAAGAAATTCTATATGTTACAGAAACTAAAGCTTCTAAAGCTATATAATAAATTAGAAATTTTACCCTTTTGTGGGTCATTTATTATGATCATATGTGGCATAATTATTATCATTTATAACAGAATATTTATAGAGAAATCTCTTTCAATTACGGTTGATAGTTTTCTCATTATTATGTGGAGCGAAATCAAGAAATTTTCAACCAACGATGGAGCTCCAAAAAAACCATCAACAAGCTTTAAAGTAATTCTCAGTACATCTAGTTATATCAATCAAATGTGAGAATCGCTTCAAGGTCTTTAAAAATCCACAAGAGTCTAGCTGATAATGAAGAATATGTGGGCCAGAAAAATATCTGGTTGAAGTGGGCGCATCACACAATATTCGCTTACTAACCTGTATTGAGTAAAAATAGGCATTTTCATGGAAAAGGAAATTAATTTTTTTAAACGTTTTTCTTCATTTTATATTTTCTTCTGCGGCTTTATATAATATCTACTAATATTAATTATTGCGAATAAATATGAATCTTTTGAAAAAATTCTTAGCTTTATGCGAAACATCGACTACGAAATGTGTTACTATAAGAGATTAGTAGATATGATATATTATAAAATATAAATTAGCAGATCCTCTACTTTTCGCGTGAAAATATTTTTTCACAAATATTTGTAAGTGAAATATAACAGTTTAACTAACAATAAATAACAACAAGTCGTGCATTGAGTAGTTAAGTAAGATCACTGACGGATTTTCGGGGAGTGCTTTCGGTCTGAAGCCTCCCAAAAATGACAAAATGTAACCATTCTTATAAAAAAAAAAAAATTTTTAAAAATTATCTTTGAATGTATTATTGTTCATCTAATTACATTTAATAGGATTCAAAAAGTACTTATCACCATTTTATTTTGGTAGTTGGTTTTTTTCTTTTTCTTCCAAAATCCTGGATCTGCTAGATGGTTTACGATTTTACTCTAGTCTGTTTACGATTTTCCAGTTTATATCTCCTTTCTGGATAATCGGTTCCCCCCCGACTAACCATTATTTCTCCCCTAGCCTGAAATCAAAGTCTTTAATTACAATGGTATATTACCACATAAAATGTCAAATCTTAATTATTTTAAACAAATAAAATTAATCGTACATTAGAGATTGAAAAATTGAAAATTTCAAACACCAATTTCTCAGATTTTAAAGACTTATTGATTTTATATTGATGTAAGGAGTTCAATCGAAATCGTTGCAGCCGTTTTTGAAAACAATTTTTAGTTTTTTCCCCTATGCCTGTTGACTTCGACTTTTCAAGTCATGGATCTTGTGGCTTTTTAAGTCATAAGTTCTTTAGCAGCTTTGGGCTGTTGTAGACGACTAGTAGTGATCATTTTGTTCTCTCTTCTTCGAGATATTCAGAGAGTAAGTGGTTTTACTAACCAGGCACGATCACGTTTCCCTCCCTCTTCATCAGGAACTTTCCTGCAGGATGGTTGGGAATCTTTTGCTTTAATCTTCCACGCTGTTTTTTATGGGATAGGGGACTATCAGCCCTATACCCAACTTCCAACCTGGAGAACAAGGAGCTATGGTTTTGAGATATAGAGGTCGCTCACTTCCATGTGCATCTCAGGGTGGGTCTGCATGGTGGGATCGAACCCGCGATGTGGTGGTATGAGTAATTGAGTATGGTAATTAATATCTACACTTAATTATTTTAATTTATTATTAATAATTATTTAAATATATTATTAATTTCCGCGAACGAGATTTGAACACTTGATTTAAATTTTTTTCAGGCGGCTTAACTCGCTGGACCACCGCGGCCCTAAACAATTGTAAACATCTGTAAAATTGCTTATATAAAGTTCACTTCTGATTATTCGTTTTTTGTCTAAAACTTTGCTGTAATACATGTAGTCAAAAACCAAATACCTGTAGTTGTACGAAAGAATTATTTTATGCCTCATTTTTCTGTTTCTCTTATTGATTAAATTTTATAGCATAACTTACATATTCACGAAAAGTTTTGGTTTTAATGTAATGTTTGGTATTCAACTGATATAATCTATATTGTGTTCCATTTATTTTCTTTTGAACTTTTCTTCTTCCTTACGTTAACTTTTCATAATTTCCTTATTATTTTATTTTAATGTTAATATATTATTTAAAACTTCTAATGTTATATCCTTAATTATTATATAATCAATTTAATTATTAATATAAATGTAATTATACCAGTAACTAGACTCATATAAAATATAAGATTTTTAAAATATTCCATTTGTGCGTTTGATAATATTTGAGAAAACTCATTTTGCCGATTCCGACACAAATTAAAATATTTATTTACTGACTGATATTTTTCTGGTTCACATGCTTTCATTATAAGCTAAACTTTTGTAGATTTAAATAGATTTTGAAGCAATTCTCATATTTGGTGGATATAATTAGATATGCTGAGAATTAGTTTAAAGCTTGCTGATGTTTTTATTGGAGGAGATCGCTTTATCGTTGGTAGAAAATTTCTTGATTTTGATCCACATAATAATGAGGAAATTATCAACTATTATTGAAAATGAGTTTTCTATAAATATTCTGTTATAAATAATAATAATTATAACATATGTGCTTATAATAAATGATCAACGTGAGTGTAAAATTTCTAATTTATTATATAAATCTGGAAAAATCTATCTACAGCTATTTACAAAGGACTTTGGAATAATGGAAATTTTTAAGAGGTTCAGTTTCCGTAACGTGTAGAATTTCTTTCCTAGAGTACCGGCAAAATGGGATTCCATGGTATTACAATTTAGTATCATCTCCTCTGCACGACGGAAACAAGGATTCGTAATTGAAATCGTGTTTAATTTAAAAATGTATTATTACATAAACTTATTACGTTAACTTTTCATAATAATTTCCGTATTATTTTATTTTAATGTAAATATATTTTTTTAAACTTCTTTTTTTTTCCTTAATTATTATGTATTCATATTAATTATAAATATAAATGTAATTAGACCAGTAACTAGAACAGTTTATAATATGAGAATTTAAAAATTTTCCATTTGAACTTTTGATGATATTTGATAAATCTGTATTTAAATCATTTGCCTATCCCGACACAACTTAAAATAATTATTTACTGAAACTTCTGAGTCACAAAGCTAAAATATTTTATTATAAATTATTATTAGATAGACATTTATATAGTATTTAGTCCATTTTGATGATTAGATTTTCGATTTTTGCAACTTTAACAATTATCATCAGCAAACAAAGGGGTGTATCTTCTGTGATGCCAATATAGGAAAAAGTTGCTTTCATATTTAAAAAAGTATCTAAAGCAAATATGAATGAAGCAATAAAGAATTATGATAACATTTTCAATGTTGAAAAAAAAAATTGTTCATCAGCCGTCTCAAAGCAATCATTAAAGATGGAAAAGATCCGTCTGGCAAGGATTCTATTAGCAGATATTCGATTTGCACAATGTTTCTCCTTTGAAGTAAATTGCCCACCTGAATTGGTCTCGAACCAATTACCTTTTGTACCCGATCTTCGGCTGTGGAGGGTGGGGTGGGGTAGAGGGCGATTCGACAGATCATTGCAGTGTACCTTTGAGTTTGCGCCGTATCCTAATATATTGAAACAATCTTAATATGAGTGAATGTATTTTATTTTATTCAGAATACATGAGATTATTCCTTGATACATTCCTAAAAACCATTGATACATCGACACCCGAATACTAAACCATGTTTAAATATTATTAGATGATAGTTTTCCAAACAATCTACCAAGGCGATTAAGTAGATATGGAAGAAGAGTTCTTTAGGATAGATAGGATTTCGTAATTCCTGAAGTCGGTTTTTTAATTGAAAATTTTTTTTCTTATGACCTGTCTTTCATGTATTATATTGTTTATATTCAACATATATGATCATATTCTTACACATGATATGATATGGAAACAATACAAACTTGAGAATGCTTAAAATGTCATTTTTTACAGAATTTGGAATTCAAATTATTTAAAAAACAATTAAGAGATCTCATTAACGCATTTAAACAATTTAATTTAAAAATCCGTCAAGTCGTTCGCTTAAAAAATCTTTACACACCTTTTCGCGAATTGATTAAATACAAATTATTTAATCATTGATCAGTGTTTTTAGTTCGAATTGTTTCAAAACACCTGTGGGATCTCACCGAATTATTTAAAATTTAAAAATCGATTCATACATTAGCTCAAAAAACGTTACATACATTTATTGAAATTTATTTATTTATTCAGAAATATAACAATCTGTCACACGGACAATAATTATAGTAAGATATGAACACAGTCACATCACATACGCTGAAAACATAAAATAAAGAAAAAGAAAAAATCAACTAAATAAATAAAATAACTTAAATATAAGTAAATCCGTACATATATTATTACAGTAAGGCTCGAAATCGGTTTTGTACCAAATATAAGCTCCTGTCATGCTCAAATACCATGAATGGGGTACCGTTGGATTCAGAATTTTACGGGAGGTTAGTGAATCGAATTCTCCACTTTTGTTTTTCTTTCTAAAATAAATAAAGTCGATACAAACATTTTGCTAGGCTTCAATACTGGAACGGTGGTAGGTCTGTAGATCGATTAATTGTATTAACTGTAATTGGACCTTTAAGATTTTGATGCGTACAGCAAAACCAGGATAGTTCCTGCGGAACTATCGGATCCTGCGTTTTTAAGCCCAAAAACGTACTATTTTCGAGATAACGCAAGGCATGGGGTTCACATCCACACAACCTGACGTTAATTGTAGTACTGTCATTGGATACATGTCTCATTTCGTCGACTTGAGGTCTCTATGTTCGAGACAGGAGGAGTTTATATTATTTATCGATGGTGTTTTTGATCGGCAAGCCATATCATCGTTAGTTCTTCACCAAATCTCAAGATTGAGCCACCAATTTCGAAGGTTTCCTTCTCCTTCAGGCGGAAAAAATATTCCAATCACCCCGAAAATTCAGGCAAACAAGTTATGAAAAAAAAGAAACTTTATTTGCGAATAACAAAAAAATTACACACTTTTCCCTTGGTTATTCCTATGATTATATAAAACATTACTTAATTGTCTACAAAAAGAAAAAAAATCATTGAAATCGGACAATTTTTAGCAAAGATACAGCTTATTGAAATTTGTAAATATGTTGGTTCCAAAGAAAAATGAAGATTTAAATTAATTTTGTTTCCTTTGTGGGTTATGTTTATGGATAAAGTAACAATTTATTTCTTTATCTTTTGATACGTTGCATTATTTTCTTTTCTTATTAATTTGGCATTTGATAACAATATGCTGTGCGAATTTTTCGCACGGGCCTACTAGTTAACATATAATAACACTGTCATATCTATATACAATATAGATAATCTGGCAGGGAACATCAATGCAGGCTAGTTCCTCCAAGTATAAATGGAAAAGCAGGACTCCAAGAGATTTCTGCGCTACACTCTCAACCGCGTCACTGGTGCTAAAGCCAGTGGAGATTGAGCGAGGTTAATTACATTTAAGCAGTGGGCGGGGTGGCCGAATGGGCTAGCGTGTGTGCACAGCACCGCCGTTTCTCGGCAACCTGATATATCAATCAAATGATATAAAAATAGTCACGAGTTCTCGTCCTGGTGCCGGGTGAGTCTTTTAAATCTTCGCTCACACTCCCTGGCCCGGGTAAACCCCATATAGCCTTAACGGCGAGGCAGGGGAGGACCAAAAAAAAATGTACATTTAAGTAAATTTTTTTAACACATATCATTCAATCATGTTTTAGCTCCAATCGTTTCAAAACACTCCCTGGATCTCACCAAATAATTTGAGCCACCAAATCTGGTCGTTCACTCAAAAACATAACCATTTGGCCTTGACGGATAAAAATATTTTTTACTTGTTATGATGTTATACCCAAAGTCTGAAAACTATGAAACATTTTTCATTTTAAACAAAAAGAAGTAAATTTTGCTTTGAACTATTTGATTTTGTTTACTCGACTCTGGTATTTTTAACTAAGCTCTCTAAATGCCTCGAGTAAATCCTGGGATTACAGAGCGCCGAGCTAGACGATGGAGGTGACCCTGACCGAGTGAACATTGATCCACCTGCCTCCGCACCTTCCACCCGAATTCCATCACAAGGTATTTATATCTCTTCCCCGAGGGTATGGAATACTCGACTCACGGGTCACATCGTGAACTACCGGGCATAGCAACCAAATACTTACTGAATTCCAATAAATGGTAGCGATGGATAACGGAATATTGTTCATGTAAACTTAATTTAAATTAAAAATTACATTGTCATATTGTAGCAATAATTACAATTAGTATGAGTGCCAGTGGTGTAACTTTTTTCCCCTATAACCACTACTTGGCTATTTCTAGCACACAAAGGGAGAAGGATGGAGAGAGGAGGATTTATCGTACCGGTAGTCAACTTATTCTAACCAGAAGAGGGAGCTTGATATTCATTTGAATCGGGAAATAAATTTCAACCTCTACAGGTATGAATCGAATTAGCACAGCCAGACTTGAGCTTCGTAAGGTTGTGACGCTTAATAACCTCGACCGACACTAGTGTTGCCCAATATCGGTCTTGGTCTTCGTATTGCACTTTTGCAAGACCAAAATCACAAAATTGTTGCAATACCAAGACCAAGACCAAACCCTGCAAGACTTGTGCAAGACCTGCAAGGATCTGTGCAATTACCTGCAGTGCAATTAAGTCGAACTGAGACTATTTTCAGATGTAGTACGAGAACTATAGTAAGCTGATTTTAATGGTGGTTCACTTGCCCGTTTACATTGCTTGGTTCATCCGATAAATTGTACCCTAATGATTCCGCTGATCGGTTTTTAGAAAAATGTATCTAATTCAATTGTTTGTTTTTTTTCTAATGGAAACATTAAAATTTGTATTTTTTTAAATAGATAGGAAAGTCATATTAGTGGGCACACTCGACTTTTCATTAAAATCATTTATGAAATGAAAAATTTATCAGCTACAATATATAAATTGTTTTTATTCTACAGCTCTACCATTGACTATAATAGAAGGGATGGAGGAAGGTTATGATTATCTTTATTAATTCTTAATTTTATTGATTTAGTTGGATTATACAATGTTTACGTCAATAAATCATCCAAATGTACTAATTTTTAAGCGTTTTTCTAAGATTTAAAGTAATATATTTAATAAATACCCATAAGCTGAGAGTTTAGCGAAAGACCAAGACCATAACCGAGTGCGCAAGACCAAGACAAAGCCCGAATGCGCAAGACCAAGACCAAGGTTTGTTGATGCAAGACCAAGACCAAGACCGCCTCGGTCACGTCTTGGACTTGAGTTTGTGCAACACTAACCACCACGACCAGAAAAGTTAATAGCCAATCTCATATTTTTTTTTCGATTACTTTTTACTTACCATGTCTTGTATACGAGGAAATGGAAGAAGGTCGTTCTTAGGCTAGAACCAATCTTGCTCTAACTAGAGTGGAATGATCTTTATGGAAAGATTCATTCTGTAGGTCCATCACGAAATAAATTTCAACTCACCTTGGAAGGATTCGAATCGGCGTCGGTAGATTAGAGTATGTTAGAGCGGACTACGCCTCAACAGACCCGGCCATAACGTTCGTCATCCAGTCGTAACTAAGAACATTGTGCGCCTCTTACATCTCTTCCAGAACATAACCAATTTTACCCTCGCCTCTATGTACTCTACATAGCAACCATTCATCAAAATCTAAGCTAAATATATTAAACAGCATAATTACTCACCATAAATAAATAGAGATTTTTTTTATTTCGTTGAAAATTTTCAAGTAGGTTTACCCATTTGGGCACTTGTCCCAATACTACGGGTCTGATGTATAGGCATTATTTATACTAATGATGGAGACTTTCCAACCCTTATGTTCTAACTGTGGCTTCTTTGATTCTTTGATTATATTATTGTGGATAATATCTTTTAAACATTAGGGGCTGGACTGCTTAGTAAACTGGCCATACAGAATACGATTAATTCATTAATCTAAACTACTCGTATTGCAAAGATTTAGTGGACGCAAAGTAATATTGCTCATATAAGGCTCATATAAAACTCAGTTCCTTAAACTTCAGACCAAAAGGAAATTCTCCTGGCAGACCGCCGAACAGAGGATAAAAAAAAATTGAAAGCCCATTGGGTGTTAAGAATTAGTAGTCCGAGGTAATCCAGTTTGCTTCCTAAGGTGAACAGATAGTGGAAAAGTACTGCCATAGATTAGCTCTCCACAGTGTAGTTACCAAACGACGCATTGTTTCAACCGAGAATAACTATTATATTTCTCGAATAATCTTTCCGTACTTCTTAGTGATCTTTAGAATCTCACCCAGTGTTTTAGCTTTAATTTTTTTTTAAATGATTGAAAACTGTGCAGTAATCTCAAGAGCGTATTGTTGCTTGATTAAGTATACACCATGAAAGACAAAGTTGATTGTTTTAAATCCAAAAGGATTTTAATCTTGATTGAAGTCTGTAAGATAGATTAGCTCTGCTATTGTTATCAAAACTTAAGAACATCGTAACTTGGCGATTAAATACCCACTTGACTTGCTACCCACTGTTCAACAAATACGATTTCATTTTGAAAATTGCGAGTGTATTAGTAGACTATTTACATCTTCAAATATTTTCATATGAATATTAAAGTTTTATATAGTTCTTTGTTAATTAGAATTTTTGTATCAGCCATTATTTTTTTATTTCTGTCTTACCTATCGGCTTTACGGGTTTTGTAGTAGAAGGATATTACACAACAACATTTTTATTTCGTTCCTGCTAGTAGATGTAGCATATTAAACTTTAAAAAAATAAGGTATTAGTCTTTGGTTCGCTTAAATTCAGAAAAACAACAGCAATTTTCTCACTCATTGTCCCCGCCTTCCGTGGACGGGGTTATTCCAAGATCGAAGTGTGCCGCATCCATCTGCACACATATATATTGTAATGCGGGTAGTTTTGAGGTATCTGACTGAGGTATTTCACTTTACATAAAGTGAGGGTGTCTGGTTTGGCTTATCAGACGTGTCCTTAGTCTATCCAAGGCGACGCAGATCACAATGACGTCCTCAGCTGGCCCCGATATATCATCTGGGGCATAGGAATAGTTTTCCAAAACTATCCCACTTAGCATGCAAACCTCCATGATTTTCCATGAGCTCCACAGGAATTGTGAAACGCAATTGTACAGAAGAACCCATTTCGCTTCCAAGCGTATTCGAAGGTTGGGAAAGTATTTTCTTAAAGTAGCTTCTTTCGTGGCACGTCCACCGCTATTTACTATCTTCAATAATATTTTCTTCGATGATCCTTTCTATTTTTCATGGGTCTTCATTAATTCGTATCCGAATATTTCCCGAAAGAACTATTATTCCCTGTTAAATCCCATTTTCAATGAGTCATCGTACAGGAGGTCAGAAGCATCCCTTCCTGCGTAGGACCCGTTCTGTGTCGCCCCCATGTAATTCAGAAGGTTCTGAGTCTACTTTAGAGTACTCAGTATCATTTTTTATTTTTACATTATATTATAAATAATCATCGTTATTGGGTATTCCGTAAAAAAATGACCATTCCTTCAAACCTCAAATATCTGATGCATGTTTAGTGATATAGTTTAAAAATATAAAATAGATATAATGAAAATCCCATACTACGCACAAATGAAAAACATAAAAATCATTACAACCGTTTTTTTTTCTGTTTTTCATTTGTTGGTATGATATTAATAAGATATTGGGGATATCATAAAGATATAGATTCTATTATCGATCCATGATTAAGTGTTGGCCGCTGGGGGTCAAGAGCTGATATTTCCGAGAGTACCTGACAAGGTTTCATTTTGTGAAGGAATACCTTGGGGGTCCCGAGCTATAATTGCTTTTGGGAAGACCTTTATTGGATTAGCTTATTTTCTCCTCCTTTTGGAGAAGGCTTTTGGAGAAAAAAATTCTGTAGCGAATATTATCGAGAACACGGGTGAGGAAGGGATCCTACATATAAATTAACGTAAAATAAAAATATACGATTTTTTTATAACTTCTTATTTATCGCAAAAGCTCTAAAACGTTTATTAATAAATAAACTTCCATTTTTAGGAATATTTCTTGTTACCCTTTGTGGAAACGATTAATTGAAAAAAAAAATCTATGGTCAGTATAGCTTCCTCGCCATATTGGCTACATAGCTCCCTATACTTTAAGGTATGTGGCTAGGTGTATGCATGTGATATGAGAATAAAATCTACAAGAGAAGCCATTTTCGAAGTATTTTCTTGCCTAGTATATTCGCACGTTTTACTAAAAGAATTACACTGAATTCCATAAAATGGATCTTGGGCCATCCAGGTAAAAACCTTCACAATCTACTAAAATTTCAATAGATTGAATCTGCAGTAGGTACTAGGTTGCTCTGTTAAAAAAAAAAAAAAAAGACTACAGATCTGTACTCTAAAAGATGTGACAGTTGTTTGTATCGTCTGGTCAGTTCAAAGTATTCATCACATGTTTTATCATAAACCTATTGTATCTTTTTTTAGAGTCTGAGACAAATGGCGATCCATTAGAACCATCTTTACTAGAATAATTAATACGCAATTATAATTGTATGTATTATAAATGTTGTTAATTTTTGAATAAAGAACAATACATAGTTTACAAACAACTATAATTGTATATATTGTAAATGTTATTACTTTGTGAATATAGGACAACTAAAGTTTATATTTCATGGTATTACTTATCTCGCCTTGTTGATGTTTTTACTTTTATCGAGTGGCTTAAAACAAACCCCGTTGTTTGATTTTTTTATTTTACACAGATTGTAATATTTCTCAATTAGTAATAAACAAGTGAAAACATAAATAAAATATATAATAAAAGTATTCTTTAAAACAGCACGATTCAACAAAAGATAATAAAATAAAAACACATTATATTATTTAGCCTGAATTATTATTTTTTCTTCAATGAACACAATATATTATTCCTTTGGAAGTTTTATTTCAACGAAAAAAAAAAAATAAAAGGAGAAATATTGCTATGAAATTCTTAGAAAATATTTCCCTACTTGCCAAGAGAAGAAAGGGGAGAGAGGAAAAGTGGGTTGGTTTGTTGAACGTGTATAATATATTTACGAAGTTTCTTGTCAGATACTGTCAAGTAAAGTTTACTCACTATTTGTCAGAGACTGCACACAAAAATCTAGATTTACATCCTATATTCCCTTCCTTGTTTATTAATACAATGGCATTCCAAAACTTTATCACTTGGTCACCTTTCAACAAATTTCCATAAACATACAAAATAAATTTATTTAAACAAAATTTAAAAAAATAAAACAAAAAACCTACTCCTCCACTCACTCAATCTTTTCCTGTTTCTCTAAATTTTCCCAACTTGTCAAATTTAGTCAAGATTAATTATAATGTCATAAATTATATTATTTATTTGTATTAACATTTTCAGTAAATTTTATTCGTATGTCCTTAAACATTTAAATCACTTATAATTTATTTTAATACAAATAAATTTATATTTTTTGTTATTCAAATATCTTATGTTTTCAAAATCTAATGTTTAAAACAATGTTTTATCTTTAGCGGTTACTTGTTGTTATTATGTTAGTTTATATAAAATCATACTAAAAATTAAATATATCAATTTGCTTTCGTCTAAAGTTAAGTTTTATGGAATACATGGTTTACAAATCTTTGCAATGCCAAAATTTACCAGGATAACATTGGATTTTCTTTAACGTATTTTCTACTCTGATAAAAATAGTTGATCATAAAAATTTATCAAACAGAAGCACTTCAAGTTAAATTGGGTAATTATTTTAATGAGTTAGTTTTAATGAGTGGGTAGTTCACACTCAGTTCGGTCACACTTGTTTATGGAGTGCCGAATGTTTCCGGGTTTATCCGAAAGATTGTTTTCGGTGTTTCATGAATAAGAGTTACCAAAATGAAATAAATCACGCTTAAGGTCCTTATTTAAATAATTACCATATATGGACTATTCTCATTTTAGGGGTAAGTTTTAGTCCATTTTTACGTGATTAGTTATGTCTAACTTGATTTTTTTCCTCACTGCTATTCGGTGAAGAAGTATTTCTTCATAATGAAACATTAAAAATTAAAATATTATGCAATAGTGTAATTTTATAATCACATAAGCTACTAAAATTTCATTCCCATGTATTGTCCCACTCTCAGTTGACTAGTAAACAATTACTTTTTTCCTTTCGAAAACATTGTAAAATGACAGTGGTTTTTAATGCCAACTTTATTGCAACTCCTAAAGAATAATTAAGGCATTTTTAATTATATATATTTTTTAACTTTTGTAAACAGTGAGTTATGTTTATTTATTTTCAAACATTGTCCCATCACTTTGATGTCATTACCAAACAACAAACATAACGTCAGATATTTAAGCGTTGAAAAGAGGGAACAGTGGAGAAATCTTCTTCAGAGTGTAGTAGTAGCCATGAAGTTAATGGTCAGGCTCCAGTTGGATAGACCGGCCAGTTGGAGAGCCTCCCTCTACGCATCCTTTTCTTATACGTTCAACACGTATCTTTATTGCTGTCATTATCACCGCATATATTATGTCGCTACCTGTTCGAATTATTTCATTTATTATAATTAACGTTTGACTATGGTTTGTAGCAAGTCAGTTGGAAAAAACAAAAATTATAATACTAGTTACACAGCGGTATTTGCTGAATTATATACGTAAAAATGTCATTACCTAGTTGAAAACTAGTCTAATTCCCACAAATGAATTATAAGTCTTACTTACTTTAATTACTGAGCAAAAAGCACTTCTGATCATGGCCATTTGCTCAGATAAAGCCTAGCGGTAATAGAAGGTGTTGGTATTTAGAAAATTGTATTTAAATACCTTCAAAATTATTAAAATTTTATCATGAAAATCACCCTTATGTTCCTTAACACCCTGTTCCGTATCACCCTGGTTTTACTTGTTTCCTTTAGAATGTTTTTGAATAGCTTGATGAGATATAACTAAATTGTCTTTATATTTCTTTATCTATATCTATCTATCTATCTATCTATATGATATTGTTTTGTTTTTTTGCCATGAGGATGCCTGAATTGGCAAAACGTTGGCAGGTAAACTGTTCACTTGTATGAGACTCTACTTTCTACTTTAGATTGTTCCATTCATAATGTACCTTTTCGAGCTTTATACTTATTTCAATATTACAATTACTACTTCTAGATTTATTTTTTTATTTTTAATAAATACACCAAGTATATATAAATTGTAAAATAAAATGAGTTACATTTCATTACAAATTGTAAGAATTTTTCTTAAGACAGATGAAACGTAACCATTTTAATGTGTTTTTTTTATTTTTATAAATAAGACATATTTATATTTATACTAACACATTATACATTAGTATGTTTATTAGTACAAGAATTTAAACTGCTAAAGCCACATAAAATCGGTTTCTGTTGATTCAATACCAGTTCCTCAAAGGGAAACGATTTTGGTTTGACTGCCTGCATCTCTATCAAGAAACATTTCGCCTCTAAACTCATCCCGTTCTTAACAATTCTAAATAATTAACCACATATCCAGTTATGTGAAGCAATACGATAGCTTAAAAAAATAAACAAGAATAAATTCAGCAAGTGAGCTATTGACAACTAACATAAGTCACCAGCAAAACTTGTTCAAATAGCCGAATGAAATTATTTACCTTTTATCAATTTTACTGTAGTCATGAAGCTGTCGAATATGTAAAGTAAAACATTTCAAATGTTTTCTCTTGTTTTATTCCTAAAATAATAAATAAATTAAATGTAATTACAAATTTATAATAAAAATTATAAAAATAAATGAATGTGGCTCCGGAAGACGCTTTAAGATTCGAAGAAAATTTATTTTTAGAATGAAGCTTCAAAGCCGAGCTCTTCATTCCTCCTCTCTCTAATGCTGGGATTCAAAGCCCCGGCCCAGGGAGAACCCCGCGGTTAGCGGAGGGGTGGATTGTGTAGCTGGCTAAAAGATCTCAGTGGGGGCTATGTTGATCCAAATCCCAAAATCTGCCCTTATAAGAACGCGTCATCCAATCGATGATGAATATTATATAATCTGCTGAATAATCTGCTGTTTGTTGAATTTAAAAAAACGTAACGAAATAAAAAAAAATAAAGAAAATTGTAATATTAAGCCAAGAATATTTGTTTTTGTTTATGTTGAAGATTGTGATGATTCTTGAAGAGAAGTTGGTTGGGATTTTCGATCAGAAAAATAAAAAGGTAAAAATTAATTAATGATATTTAATTTTATTTTTGCCGACTTTTTGACCCAAAGTTCAGCCCTTCATCAGGGCTAAGAAAATACCAGATAACAACAGGTATGAGAAACATTAACATTAAATAGAAAATAATAATATGTAGATGAATGTTATATGTATACTGTACCTTTCATCTACATATTATTATTCTCATTTTAATGTTAATGTTTCTCATATATATTGTTGGCTTGCCTTTCCTTAGCCCCGACGAAGGTCTGAACTTTGGGCCGAAACGTCAGCAAAAATTTAAATAAATATCATTTATTTATTTTATTTTTTTTTTTACTTTTTTGACTGAACACCCCAACCAACTTTTTTCAATTTTCACTACAGCAAACCATTAATATACTATTATGATGGTTCTTGGCTGCGCGATGTGTTCTTACAGACATTTATTACTTACGGTACTATAGATAACATGGAGGATGATGTCATTCAACCTCATGTAGTCTCGAACTACGTGTTTCGTACGCGGTACAGCGGTGGGCCAGTGATAGCTCAATAACCTAATCACTTTGGTTTTATATAGGAGTAAGAAATATAATTCACCACCCTCTTTTTGAACATGTCGTACTCTCAACAGCGCATGAAATGAAGTCCGTCCTGAATTGGTTGTTTTACTTTTCAAAAAATAAACTGTAGGATCATTACCATCGGGTTTTCCAGCTCCAGGGTTTGCTCATCATAAAAAAGAGACAGATTGGTTCAAGGACTTTGTTAGTTTTTGTTATTATCTTTTCTTATATGGGGGAGTCGGGGATTGGCAACTCACCAGTGTCTCTGTTTTCATTTTGCTTTTCATCTAACCTGGCCATTTCTGGCTCTTGCCATTCGGTGGTTATCATACAGGTAACTAAATTACTCTAACCAGAGCGGGCAGGTGGTGATTCATGCCACGAGTCTGCAACGGAATAAATTTAAACTCGCACAGGCGCTCAAACAGGTGCATATTAGTCGGAAATGATATAAATAGGCAAAAATCCTGGGAAACATTTAATTTAGACAAAATATCTTCAAATAGGAATGTTTTATAGCATGTTGGATCTTCTGAATTAATATAGACTAAAACTATTTTACCAAGAACACCGGCTATTATTTTATAAAATTTTATAAGTAATAAGGTGTATAAATAAAAATGTATTACATAATGTTATTACGGAATCAATTATAAATATCTATTGCCAATATTACCTAACAAGGTGACATAAATATACTCGAATAGAAGGAGAGAAAATCAATCTATTTTTTTATATGAATAAAAAATCCAATAAATATTAATTAATGATACTCGTAGAAGAAAATAGCCGGAACAAAATGATTAATCAAAGACTATTCCGTTGGAAAAATATTTCCCTCAGTAATTATTCGTTTGATTTCATTCTGTAATTAAATTAATTTTCCGCCAGAAAGCAAGAGTATCCGAAATGTAGTGGAAATAATGGGACGTGATGATAACTGAGTAATCAATTGTGTGAGCTTCCGAAGAGTTCCTTATTCGAAAAGGGCTGAAGCCCCTCCCCCACCTCAAAATGGTAAAATATTACCGTGTTTTACAGAAAAAAATATTAAAAACTATCTCTTAAAGTATTCTTGTTCGTGTAATAATTTAATAGGAGTTCAAACACCATTTCATTTATGGGCAAATAATTTTTTTTTTTCAAATTAATTATGGTTATATGTATATGAAAAAAAAAACTTTCGGGCTGAAGCCTCCACAAAAAAAAATTAAATCCTGTATCCGCTAGTATTCAGAACTAATTTTTCTTCAGGAAAAGATTAGTTTTATCATCTCACAAAGGAAAATTGCTTCTTTGAAAAGTTATGATTATTAATAAAAATTATATACTTCAATCGAAAATCAATTATATAAATTTTTATTGACAGGGGATTTAAAAAATTCAAATTCTTCTTAATTATAGTTGCGGCTGAGAGGAACTGGGATCTTCCTTTCCTTCCACTTTTGGGGGGAGGGGAAGGCACGGCTCGGAGTTTTTCTGATTGAATGGATTCTGTAAATATTTTTGTGTAAAAGAATATGAATCTTGAAAAAAATGAATATTGTATAAAAGTATGCTTGTATTTATGCTATTATTATGATTAGTTTAGTTTCTTTTTGTCTATATACATTTAATTTTAGTATTAATATTTTACTGTTTAATTAAATTTATTTATTGTACATAGAGTGTGAATGTGCTCTCTGAACACTCTGATGTCTTGATACAATGGATGCCTTTAATTGAGACAGATTGTAATATTTCTCAATAAAAAAATAGTGACAAAATCTACTAAGTCTATTATATTGAGATAATTCCATTTTCGGTTTATTATAACTTTCCTGTTTTTTGTTTTGTTAATTTTTTTTTATATGAAATCAGTTAAATGTTACTAAAGCTACCATTACAAATCTAATATTCAGCAATAACTGAGGTCGTGAACTGAGGCTTGCGTATCGATTTCATGTGAATATATTAAACCCAAAGCATGCAAAACTTAATTCATTTAAGAATTTTATTGTGTTGTTATTTTGGAATGTCTTATTCATATCTATATAAAATGGGATTTTATTGGATAGAAGACTCTCTCCACTTAAAAAATGTCCAATAATTGACTACTTTCAATCCATCTTGGGCTGTGGATGTGCTAATTGGGAGCGAATTCCTCTAACTAAGCTTTATTGTCGCTGAAATCGCTTTTGCAGTTGAGACAAGAGCTTAGAGCTGTAGTAATTGAACAATTGGAGGTGAAAGGCTTTTCTTGTGGAACTAACTTGAGAATCGTTAAGGGCCTCAGCTCTTGCAAGCTAACTGATTCCCTTTAGTGTCAACTAACTTCCTCCCATTCGCACCTTAGGGTCTGGATGCCCTCGCCTGTAACTCACACTTCATTGAACAAGAATCTCTTCAACAACTTAGGTTATTTTTGTTTTTTTTAGTCACTGCTTTCCTTAAACTAAAATTAAAACGCTGTAAATTATTGTTCAATATTATATATTATTTCTCAAATATATATCCCTTTTCCGGCTCTCAGGTGTAATAGATTTTGGCGAATGACGTGTCAATAGAAAGGGAATCGTAATTTTAATTCCTAATTTTATACCTGAACTTGAATAAAAGTATATGTAAAAGTGGGAGGTTTCAAACCATATGATGGTGCCGTCTCAAAGAATCGATACGTTACATAACTCGGTCCACTATACACTAAGTATTTGAAAGCTTACTAAATTCCCTACAAAACGTAAAAAAGAACATCGGAAATCGGACAATTGGGTGTAGAATTATAGGTTTCTGAACATTTATTATTTGTTATACTGCAAAGATTGTGTTGCATCTGGGTAGTTATTTATCCAATTGGAAATTTGCCCTTTGTTACAGTATATTATGGTAATATAGGGTACAGTATATTATGGATCAATTAGTAACTTTTTTTTAAATTTCAAAACATTATATTCTTTTTAATTAATAACAATATTAATTTTATTTTTATTTATATAAATGTATCTTCCTTTAAACATTTTTGGTTTTTTTTTTCAATGTGCTTCAATTACAATAGCATTTACTATTAGATCTTTATTATTGTAGTTCATCATTGTAAAAATACAATTTTGATATTTTTTAATGATAAAATAACATACATCCTGATTGGCTAACTATATAACCAACCCCCTGGGAATTTGAGGCTTTTTTCGTCATCAGATGTTTAAAGCAATGTTTTTATTTTTTGTTTTTATTGAAATTTACAACTGTATTACATGGAAAATACAATAAGTAAATGAGACATTGGTAACATGACATGTAAAACTTGAAGAGAAACTACCCATCGGTAGAACTCAAATTAAAATTCTATATTAGAAGGTCCCGAGGCCATCTTCTTTTCAGACGCCTCTGAGGGTTATCAGGGATCGAGGAGGAAGCAAGGTTTGAAACGAGAGGATTCGTATGGTTCAGCAGTTTGTTATAGAAAGATAGGTATCTGGATTGGACCAAATCGGAAACATATGGAACATTAAGGTCTTTATGGATGATTTTATTTGTGACAAATTAAGGAGCGTTGAGGATTTTACGAAGGATTTTGGATTGTAAGGATTGGACACGAGAGGAATTTGATGATTGAGCCCCGAATCTCAATTCCGTAAGTCCAAATAAGTCTTATTATTGTCATATATATGAGTCGTTTGTAATTGATTGAAAGCTTAGAGCGTTTGTCTAGTAAGTGCTGCAGTAGTCGAAAACGTCGGGCGGTTTCTGATCATTTCAGTCTGGTATGGGGGTAAAGCAATGTTAAGAAGCTTTTGTTAATTTATGATAATCCTATGGAGGAAAAAATCTAATATTTAAATTATAAGTTTAAGGAAACGCAATGGTTAAACTATGGTATAATATAAATCCTATCGATAAACAGACAACTTACAAAATACATGTAATAAACCTTTGCGTATCAAACATTATTGAAAGGAAGTTGTTCCCTTAATGTATTAAAATTAGATATAATTATTAGGTTTGTCGGAGTATTCGGTCAGTTAGTGGTTTATTATTTCCAAACTAATTAATTATATATCAGAAATAACATTACTTTTCTAGTAACATAAGACAATATATTGGCTTGAATATTTTGTTTTTATTCATTAGTAATTTGATAAGAAAAATAGACAACACTTTAAAAAATAAAATAAATAAGGACATAAGCTTTGCCATAGAACATATGAAAAATATTTAGAACGCTATATCTTTGCACCAAATTGTCTGATTTCAACGATTTTTTTAGAAAATTTAGTAAACTTTTTAAAAACTTTTACAATATCAACAAAAATTGTATACAAGTGTGTGTATGTTATTAGGAAATGTAATTTTACCACCCCTCGTGACTTTTTTTCCAACTTCTTTTTGTTGAAGTGTGTTAAATAAATAAATTTAAAGAGCTTCGAAGGAGAAAACTTAATCCAAGTTTCATTGAAATCGACACAGACGCTACAGTCTATACGACATAGATCTTTCGGCTGCCATCTTTAAAGGGAAGGACTTTTCGGTGAAATATGTTCTACGCATACATTTAATGGACATAGAGGAATTGACTTTAGCTCAGTTTCATTGAAATCAGTACATTAATTTAGGCGCTGCATTCTGTACCAACATAGGTTTTTCGGCCTCTTGAAAGAAACTGCCGGTAGGATTGCCGAGGTAGAAATATCATCCTCGGATGACTTCTGACTTTGATTCCAAATTTGAAAAAAAAAATCGGTCTAGTAGTCTCGGAGAAAATACGCGGACGGATAATTCAATTTTCGAGTTCCACGTACCCTGAAACGTGAAATCTCAAATTTTTAGGAAGGTTTCCTTTTTTTTTTTTTTTTTTTAAGGTTTTTGGTCGATGGTTCATTATGGAAAAGAAAAAAACAAACCTCGGAAAATTATTGGACTGTGGTTTGTTTTTTTCAAAAAAATATTTATCATTTTCTATTATGTTTTCACTACTCTTCTTACTACCTCTTGGATAAATCAAATACAAAAATTGTTTCCTTATGATTTTTTATTCATTTTTTGTTTACAAAAAAATAGAAAATCAAATTATTCTTTTAATTTGAAATGACGTGAAAGTGTGTTATATACTCGAATTTAAAGGGCTTCAAGGAGAATGCTTCAGGCAAGTTTTTTTCTTCAAATATCTACAGCCATTTCAGGATAGAATATGTAGAAACGTCATTTTGAAACTAAATTTTACGGTAATATTAAATTGGGAATTTGCGGATAACATCATATTCGGATTCCAAATCTCTAAACAACGGCGGAAGAAGCAATTGGAATTTCGGATTCTACGTATCGTGAATCGTAAAATCTCTGATTTTTTTTTCATTATTCAAAAGAATAAATCGAAATAAATTGAAATTATATTTATGAATTTTGATAACTATATTGATGTATAATAAAAATAATAGCAAATATTTGAGATATGATAGCTATTAAATTAAACGGATGTTCTGGTTAAATGAATGAATAAAAAAATTAACTGTATTGAGAATACAATTGAAATTGAAAGCTATTATTAAAACGTTTGGTTGTAGCCTTGAAGTTCGATGAGATTGTGATTGGGACAATATGAAAAGATCACGAATTGTTAGTACAGTAACAATCGTTTCACTTTAGGACTGATATTTCATATTCGGATCTGTATCTCTTAATCTCTTTCTATATATTTTTTCTATTTATTTCATTTTATTGTTACTATTCTGTGTTTTTATTAACTGCATATTTATTTGGCTAATAACTAAATATTCAAAAAGGTAATTCTTTCGTTGTAAAAATGTTTTTTCATCTACCTTAATCTTTTTATAAATTAATGTTGATTAATTAATTTTATAAAATTTACCACAGAAATGTAGTTGCATATATACTTAATTCCCTTGCTACGTTGTTAGGTAAATATACGCCTTTAATATATTTTATATCAATAAATCAATATTTAAAATAAAGCCTTGCTCTATTACATGAGTCGAAATTTACTTTCTAAGAGCCTTAATGTGTTGTAAAAGGCAACCGGCTTCTACACCAATTTAATTATTCGTATACTTCAATATCTCTAACAATCTACCAATTATTTTAGGTGTATATTCCCTTAAGTTGGATAGGATTATTTCGAAATGTATTAATTAAATTAACTTTTTTTTCTATTTAACGTTTTTAGGTTTTCAGGAATTGACAATTTATATTCCGCTCGTATGATCACGAACTCACATATGATACATGATATGCTATGAAACCTACAAAATTTTGTAAATACTTAAAGCATAATAAAATATCTTATCCAGTATTTCGAACTCAAAACGTTTCAAAACAAATACATAATCTCACTCAGTGACTTTAGCCATCTGACTTCTCATCGGGAAAAATCGGTTCATCCGTTCGCTCAGAAAATGTTTATTATCTACAAGCGAATAATCTAAACACATAAACCTCATTGTACCTGGTAAGGGAACACAGCAAAGTTCCAATTTAATTTAATGATGAAGCATGTTTGCTTCACTGCAGAACAACATCTCTTGCCTGGCAAGCAGAAAAGACTCAGTGTGGACATGAAGAGTTCCTGCAAGATTCATGGCAACCTAAGAAGAGACATAGCTGGCCAACAGGAAAAATTATATTTACTCAGATTTTCATAGGAAGAAAATATGAAGCAGAAACTCAAGCGGCCTAGTAGGGGGCTTGAGCATAGGAAGAGGAGATAAAATGGAATAGAAAAGCAGCAAATATAGCAATTAATTGCCAACCACCACCCACCTAATTCACCTCACCAATTATAATTTATAATATGCAATTAAAATTTATTAACATAATAACCCTTATTCTAATAGATTCGGTCTTAATAACTCACATTTTAATAGATATAAAATATAGCAATCTGTTGCTTACTTATAAGCAAATACTCTTCCTTACAGTCCACAGCAATCGTTTAAGAATCAGCCTATAGCATAATTAATAGGTCAATATCTCTGACAGCCGTGGATGGGATTGGCTTAGTAAACTAAAAAGTAGCTTCTCCTTATTTGGGTGATAATAAGAGAACTACAAAAATGTTTTAATACATTAATAATTAGGGTATTATAGATAAACAGTAATGAAGCTTTCTTCTGCATTGATCTTTAGGCATCGTGATCTAAATTTCAAAAACGAAATATTTTTGGTCATTAAATTAATTTTAGGTTAAAAATTTAATTGTTACTCTTGCAGTTTATTATTAATTTTTGCTTCTTGTTATTTTCTCTACATTGGTAGTTATCTTTTTAATAGTAATTTCCTTTGCATCTGAGAATTGAAGGTGGTACGAAAATCATTGGCAATTACCTGATGAAACCTAATTTAATATCATTATATTTTCTAATCAAGTGTACAAGGATCGGAGGAACGAAGCCAAATTAAAAGTGCTCGAAGCAAAAAGAAAATCTTGGGATGATTTTGGTCGGAGGCTTGAGGAAAACGCTGACGAAAACCAGAAAGTCTTCTATAAAGTTCTCAAAGGAATGAGGAGGGAGCGACCGACTTCTCTGAAAGGAACTAAAGATATGAATGGGGATATCATCTGGTGTGACGAATTGATAATGGAATGATGGATAGAGTATTTTAAAGATCTGCTGGAGGGGAGAGTTGCAGATATATGTGAGATCCAGAGGAATTTAGAGGATGATTTGGTCGAATATGACTATTAGAGAAGAAGAATCGCAAGAAGCCATTACTAACATCAAACTAGGCAAGGCAGCAGGAATTGATAAAATTACTCCTGAAATGATCAAATACATGAAATATAAAGACCAGGAAATGTTTCTCCATCTTCTGAGTCTCATTTGGAAAAAGAACAAAAATCCTAAGGATAAGGAGGTTGTAGTGATCGTGCCCATCCATAAGAAAGAAGATAAAGGTAAAAGAAGAGTATGGCAACTACCGGGGAATTTCACATGGGAGACCGAACATATCCTAGGAGGACAGTGTGAGGCGTTCAGACGGCGAGATATGGATTGAATTAGGAGAAAAGAGCTGGCCCAAGAGCGAGGCATATGGTCCTCTACTACATAGACCCTACAAATTGTAACCCCACACTGCGTAGCGGTACATGGGGATAAGGTTATGATGATGGTGATCTTTTCGAAATTATGTTCAACGAACGAACGTTTAAGGAACCGTTTATTGCTAATGTGTATTAGTATCTCTTATGTATTGGATTATGTAGCAATGCCAACAAACCATAACAAGAAAAACGTAAACCTAAAAAACGATATAGTGGTCTCAAAAATAAATTATGAGAAAATAATTAATTAGTAACGTTATTAAAAATAGAATTTAATTAGATTTTCTGCAATAAAATACTAATAGAACTCTAAACTACAATTTTCCTTTGACCTAGTATAGACAGAGCATAATATACTCTAGAATTGAAGGTCCTGTACACAAGTCCTATGAATTATACTGGTATACCAGTCACTAAAATTAAGATGTTCTTAGCAACGATTAACACGCATCAGAGAAACAACTTAACAATAATATCAGTAAGAGTCAATGTATTAGCAACTAAAAATAAACTCAGCCCACAACTTGTGTTAAAATTAAACTTATCCCAGAAGTTCAGAGTAAACAAGAACAAGTTATTTCATACTTGTACTCAGACGCCTTTCACCAGTGGGTGAACTGCAAGGAGTAATCATTATATTTTATTTTAAGTTTTTCTGTAAAGAATCCGTTGGCGTTAAATATCTTTAATAATTAAATATTATTAAAGATATTTACAATGACAAATGTCATTTAAGGATATAACATTTATTCATCATAAACGTAAAACCATATAATAAATACTCTTTATACTATTCTTTAACACAACACTGTTTTGGTTAAAATCATTAAATATTGGTTATAAATGTTTTCTAGTATTGTATTAATTATGTTCCCTAAACAAAGGAACAACTTACATAATTTTATTTCCCTCTTCTAGATGATAAGACTAAAATATCCGTTATTATTTTTAAATTAAAACAATTATGAAATAAGTAGTTATGGTAATTAGTCTTAAATTAAATGCGATTTCTATTACAAATCCTTCTTTCCATCGTGCAGTGGTAGCATACTAAATTCTAATACCATGCAATCTGATTTCTTCAGTACCCTAGGAAAGAAATTCTATATGTTACAGAAACTAAAGCTTCTAAAGCTATATAATAAATTAGAAATTTTACCCTTTTGTGGGTCATTTATTATGATCATATGTGGCATAATTATTATCATTTATAACAGAATATTTATAGAGAAATCTCTTTCAATTACGGTTGATAGTTTTCTCATTATTATGTGGAGCGAAATCAAGAAATTTTCAACCAACGATGGAGCTCCAAAAAAACCATCAACAAGCTTTAAAGTAATTCTCAGTACATCTAGTTATATCAATCAAATGTGAGAATCGCTTCAAGGTCTTTAAAAATCCACAAGAGTCTAGCTGATAATGAAGAATATGTGGGCCAGAAAAATATCTGGTTGAAGTGGGCGCATCACACAATATTCGCTTACTAACCTGTATTGAGTAAAAATAGGCATTTTCATGGAAAAGGAAATTAATTTTTTTAAACGTTTTTCTTCATTTTATATTTTCTTCTGCGGCTTTATATAATATCTACTAATATTAATTATTGCGAATAAATATGAATCTTTTGAAAAAATTCTTAGCTTTATGCGAAACATCGACTACGAAATGTGTTACTATAAGAGATTAGTAGATATGATATATTATAAAATATAAATTAGCAGATCCTCTACTTTTCGCGTGAAAATATTTTTTCACAAATATTTGTAAGTGAAATATAACAGTTTAACTAACAATAAATAACAACAAGTCGTGCATTGAGTAGTTAAGTAAGATCACTGACGGATTTTCGGGGAGTGCTTTCGGTCTGAAGCCTCCCAAAAATGACAAAATGTAACCATTCTTATAAAAAAAAAAAAAATTTTAAAAATTATCTTTGAATGTATTATTGTTCATCTAATTACATTTAATAGGATTCAAAAAGTACTTATCACCATTTTATTTTGGTAGTTGGTTTTTTTCTTTTTCTTCCAAAATCCTGGATCTGCTAGATGGTTTACGATTTTACTCTAGTCTGTTTACGATTTTCCAGTTTATATCTCCTTTCTGGATAATCGGTTCCCCCCCGACTAACCATTATTTCTCCCCTAGCCTGAAATCAAAGTCTTTAATTACAATGGTATATTACCACATAAAATGTCAAATCTTAATTATTTTAAACAAATAAAATTAATCGTACATTAGAGATTGAAAAATTGAAAATTTCAAACACCAATTTCTCAGATTTTAAAGACTTATTGATTTTATATTGATGTAAGGAGTTCAATCGAAATCGTTGCAGCCGTTTTTGAAAACAATTTTTAGTTTTTTCCCCTATGCCTGTTGACTTCGACTTTTCAAGTCATGGATCTTGTGGCTTTTTAAGTCATAAGTTCTTTAGCAGCTTTGGGCTGTTGTAGACGACTAGTAGTGATCATTTTGTTCTCTCTTCTTCGAGATATTCAGAGAGTAAGTGGTTTTACTAACCAGGCACGATCACGTTTCCCTCCCTCTTCATCAGGAACTTTCCTGCAGGATGGTTGGGAATCTTTTGCTTTAATCTTCCACGCTGTTTTTTATGGGATAGGGGACTATCAGCCCTATACCCAACTTCCAACCTGGAGAACAAGGAGCTATGGTTTTGAGATATAGAGGTCGCTCACTTCCATGTGCATCTCAGGGTGGGTCTGCATGGTGGGATCGAACCCGCGATGTGGTGGTATGAGTAATTGAGTATGGTAATTAATATCTACACTTAATTATTTTAATTTATTATTAATAATTATTTAAATATATTATTAATTTCCGCGAACGAGATTTGAACACTTGATTTAAATTTTTTTCAGGCGGCTTAACTCGCTGGACCACCGCGGCCCTAAACAATTGTAAACATCTGTAAAATTGCTTATATAAAGTTCACTTCTGATTATTCGTTTTTTGTCTAAAACTTTGCTGTAATACATGTAGTCAAAAACCAAATACCTGTAGTTGTACGAAAGAATTATTTTATGCCTCATTTTTCTGTTTCTCTTATTGATTAAATTTTATAGCATAACTTACATATTCACGAAAAGTTTTGGTTTTAATGTAATGTTTGGTATTCAACTGATATAATCTATATTGTGTTCCATTTATTTTCTTTTGAACTTTTCTTCTTCCTTACGTTAACTTTTCATAATTTCCTTATTATTTTATTTTAATGTTAATATATTATTTAAAACTTCTAATGTTATATCCTTAATTATTATATAATCAATTTAATTATTAATATAAATGTAATTATACCAGTAACTAGACTCATATAAAATATAAGATTTTTAAAATATTCCATTTGTGCGTTTGATAATATTTGAGAAAACTCATTTTGCCGATTCCGACACAAATTAAAATATTTATTTACTGACTGATATTTTTCTGGTTCACATGCTTTCATTATAAGCTAAACTTTTGTAGATTTAAATAGATTTTGAAGCAATTCTCATATTTGGTGGATATAATTAGATATGCTGAGAATTAGTTTAAAGCTTGCTGATGTTTTTATTGGAGGAGATCGCTTTATCGTTGGTAGAAAATTTCTTGATTTTGATCCACATAATAATGAGGAAATTATCAACTATTATTGAAAATGAGTTTTCTATAAATATTCTGTTATAAATAATAATAATTATAACATATGTGCTTATAATAAATGATCAACGTGAGTGTAAAATTTCTAATTTATTATATAAATCTGGAAAAATCTATCTACAGCTATTTACAAAGGACTTTGGAATAATGGAAATTTTTAAGAGGTTCAGTTTCCGTAACGTGTAGAATTTCTTTCCTAGAGTACCGGCAAAATGGGATTCCATGGTATTACAATTTAGTATCATCTCCTCTGCACGACGGAAACAAGGATTCGTAATTGAAATCGTGTTTAATTTAAAAATGTATTATTACATAAACTTATTACGTTAACTTTTCATAATAATTTCCGTATTATTTTATTTTAATGTAAATATATTTTTTTAAACTTCTTTTTTTTTCCTTAATTATTATGTATTCATATTAATTATAAATATAAATGTAATTAGACCAGTAACTAGAACAGTTTATAATATGAGAATTTAAAAATTTTCCATTTGAACTTTTGATGATATTTGATAAATCTGTATTTAAATCATTTGCCTATCCCGACACAACTTAAAATAATTATTTACTGAAACTTCTGAGTCACAAAGCTAAAATATTTTATTATAAATTATTATTAGATAGACATTTATATAGTATTTAGTCCATTTTGATGATTAGATTTTCGATTTTTGCAACTTTAACAATTATCATCAGCAAACAAAGGGGTGTATCTTCTGTGATGCCAATATAGGAAAAAGTTGCTTTCATATTTAAAAAAGTATCTAAAGCAAATATGAATGAAGCAATAAAGAATTATGATAACATTTTCAATGTTGAAAAAAAAAATTGTTCATCAGCCGTCTCAAAGCAATCATTAAAGATGGAAAAGATCCGTCTGGCAAGGATTCTATTAGCAGATATTCGATTTGCACAATGTTTCTCCTTTGAAGTAAATTGCCCACCTGAATTGGTCTCGAACCAATTACCTTTTGTACCCGATCTTCGGCTGTGGAGGGTGGGGTGGGGTAGAGGGCGATTCGACAGATCATTGCAGTGTACCTTTGAGTTTGCGCCGTATCCTAATATATTGAAACAATCTTAATATGAGTGAATGTATTTTATTTTATTCAGAATACATGAGATTATTCCTTGATACATTCCTAAAAACCATTGATACATCGACACCCGAATACTAAACCATGTTTAAATATTATTAGATGATAGTTTTCCAAACAATCTACCAAGGCGATTAAGTAGATATGGAAGAAGAGTTCTTTAGGATAGATAGGATTTCGTAATTCCTGAAGTCGGTTTTTTAATTGAAAATTTTTTTTCTTATGACCTGTCTTTCATGTATTATATTGTTTATATTCAACATATATGATCATATTCTTACACATGATATGATATGGAAACAATACAAACTTGAGAATGCTTAAAATGTCATTTTTTACAGAATTTGGAATTCAAATTATTTAAAAAACAATTAAGAGATCTCATTAACGCATTTAAACAATTTAATTTAAAAATCCGTCAAGTCGTTCGCTTAAAAAATCTTTACACACCTTTTCGCGAATTGATTAAATACAAATTATTTAATCATTGATCAGTGTTTTTAGTTCGAATTGTTTCAAAACACCTGTGGGATCTCACCGAATTATTTAAAATTTAAAAATCGATTCATACATTAGCTCAAAAAACGTTACATACATTTATTGAAATTTATTTATTTATTCAGAAATATAACAATCTGTCACACGGACAATAATTATAGTAAGATATGAACACAGTCACATCACATACGCTGAAAACATAAAATAAAGAAAAAGAAAAAATCAACTAAATAAATAAAATAACTTAAATATAAGTAAATCCGTACATATATTATTACAGTAAGGCTCGAAATCGGTTTTGTACCAAATATAAGCTCCTGTCATGCTCAAATACCATGAATGGGGTACCGTTGGATTCAGAATTTTACGGGAGGTTAGTGAATCGAATTCTCCACTTTTGTTTTTCTTTCTAAAATAAATAAAGTCGATACAAACATTTTGCTAGGCTTCAATACTGGAACGGTGGTAGGTCTGTAGATCGATTAATTGTATTAACTGTAATTGGACCTTTAAGATTTTGATGCGTACAGCAAAACCAGGATAGTTCCTGCGGAACTATCGGATCCTGCGTTTTTAAGCCCAAAAACGTACTATTTTCGAGATAACGCAAGGCATGGGGTTCACATCCACACAACCTGACGTTAATTGTAGTACTGTCATTGGATACATGTCTCATTTCGTCGACTTGAGGTCTCTATGTTCGAGACAGGAGGAGTTTATATTATTTATCGATGGTGTTTTTGATCGGCAAGCCATATCATCGTTAGTTCTTCACCAAATCTCAAGATTGAGCCACCAATTTCGAAGGTTTCCTTCTCCTTCAGGCGGAAAAAATATTCCAATCACCCCGAAAATTCAGGCAAACAAGTTATGAAAAAAAAGAAACTTTATTTGCGAATAACAAAAAAATTACACACTTTTCCCTTGGTTATTCCTATGATTATATAAAACATTACTTAATTGTCTACAAAAAGAAAAAAAATCATTGAAATCGGACAATTTTTAGCAAAGATACAGCTTATTGAAATTTGTAAATATGTTGGTTCCAAAGAAAAATGAAGATTTAAATTAATTTTGTTTCCTTTGTGGGTTATGTTTATGGATAAAGTAACAATTTATTTCTTTATCTTTTGATACGTTGCATTATTTTCTTTTCTTATTAATTTGGCATTTGATAACAATATGCTGTGCGAATTTTTCGCACGGGCCTACTAGTTAACATATAATAACACTGTCATATCTATATACAATATAGATAATCTGGCAGGGAACATCAATGCAGGCTAGTTCCTCCAAGTATAAATGGAAAAGCAGGACTCCAAGAGATTTCTGCGCTACACTCTCAACCGCGTCACTGGTGCTAAAGCCAGTGGAGATTGAGCGAGGTTAATTACATTTAAGCAGTGGGCGGGGTGGCCGAATGGGCTAGCGTGTGTGCACAGCACCGCCGTTTCTCGGCAACCTGATATATCAATCAAATGATATAAAAATAGTCACGAGTTCTCGTCCTGGTGCCGGGTGAGTCTTTTAAATCTTCGCTCACACTCCCTGGCCCGGGTAAACCCCATATAGCCTTAACGGCGAGGCAGGGGAGGACCAAAAAAAAATGTACATTTAAGTAAATTTTTTTAACACATATCATTCAATCATGTTTTAGCTCCAATCGTTTCAAAACACTCCCTGGATCTCACCAAATAATTTGAGCCACCAAATCTGGTCGTTCACTCAAAAACATAACCATTTGGCCTTGACGGATAAAAATATTTTTTACTTGTTATGATGTTATACCCAAAGTCTGAAAACTATGAAACATTTTTCATTTTAAACAAAAAGAAGTAAATTTTGCTTTGAACTATTTGATTTTGTTTACTCGACTCTGGTATTTTTAACTAAGCTCTCTAAATGCCTCGAGTAAATCCTGGGATTACAGAGCGCCGAGCTAGACGATGGAGGTGACCCTGACCGAGTGAACATTGATCCACCTGCCTCCGCACCTTCCACCCGAATTCCATCACAAGGTATTTATATCTCTTCCCCGAGGGTATGGAATACTCGACTCACGGGTCACATCGTGAACTACCGGGCATAGCAACCAAATACTTACTGAATTCCAATAAATGGTAGCGATGGATAACGGAATATTGTTCATGTAAACTTAATTTAAATTAAAAATTACATTGTCATATTGTAGCAATAATTACAATTAGTATGAGTGCCAGTGGTGTAACTTTTTTCCCCTATAACCACTACTTGGCTATTTCTAGCACACAAAGGGAGAAGGATGGAGAGAGGAGGATTTATCGTACCGGTAGTCAACTTATTCTAACCAGAAGAGGGAGCTTGATATTCATTTGAATCGGGAAATAAATTTCAACCTCTACAGGTATGAATCGAATTAGCACAGCCAGACTTGAGCTTCGTAAGGTTGTGACGCTTAATAACCTCGACCGACACTAGTGTTGCCCAATATCGGTCTTGGTCTTCGTATTGCACTTTTGCAAGACCAAAATCACAAAATTGTTGCAATACCAAGACCAAGACCAAACCCTGCAAGACTTGTGCAAGACCTGCAAGGATCTGTGCAATTACCTGCAGTGCAATTAAGTCGAACTGAGACTATTTTCAGATGTAGTACGAGAACTATAGTAAGCTGATTTTAATGGTGGTTCACTTGCCCGTTTACATTGCTTGGTTCATCCGATAAATTGTACCCTAATGATTCCGCTGATCGGTTTTTAGAAAAATGTATCTAATTCAATTGTTTGTTTTTTTTCTAATGGAAACATTAAAATTTGTATTTTTTTAAATAGATAGGAAAGTCATATTAGTGGGCACACTCGACTTTTCATTAAAATCATTTATGAAATGAAAAATTTATCAGCTACAATATATAAATTGTTTTTATTCTACAGCTCTACCATTGACTATAATAGAAGGGATGGAGGAAGGTTATGATTATCTTTATTAATTCTTAATTTTATTGATTTAGTTGGATTATACAATGTTTACGTCAATAAATCATCCAAATGTACTAATTTTTAAGCGTTTTTCTAAGATTTAAAGTAATATATTTAATAAATACCCATAAGCTGAGAGTTTAGCGAAAGACCAAGACCATAACCGAGTGCGCAAGACCAAGACAAAGCCCGAATGCGCAAGACCAAGACCAAGGTTTGTTGATGCAAGACCAAGACCAAGACCGCCTCGGTCACGTCTTGGACTTGAGTTTGTGCAACACTAACCACCACGACCAGAAAAGTTAATAGCCAATCTCATATTTTTTTTTCGATTACTTTTTACTTACCATGTCTTGTATACGAGGAAATGGAAGAAGGTCGTTCTTAGGCTAGAACCAATCTTGCTCTAACTAGAGTGGAATGATCTTTATGGAAAGATTCATTCTGTAGGTCCATCACGAAATAAATTTCAACTCACCTTGGAAGGATTCGAATCGGCGTCGGTAGATTAGAGTATGTTAGAGCGGACTACGCCTCAACAGACCCGGCCATAACGTTCGTCATCCAGTCGTAACTAAGAACATTGTGCGCCTCTTACATCTCTTCCAGAACATAACCAATTTTACCCTCGCCTCTATGTACTCTACATAGCAACCATTCATCAAAATCTAAGCTAAATATATTAAACAGCATAATTACTCACCATAAATAAATAGAGATTTTTTTTATTTCGTTGAAAATTTTCAAGTAGGTTTACCCATTTGGGCACTTGTCCCAATACTACGGGTCTGATGTATAGGCATTATTTATACTAATGATGGAGACTTTCCAACCCTTATGTTCTAACTGTGGCTTCTTTGATTCTTTGATTATATTATTGTGGATAATATCTTTTAAACATTAGGGGCTGGACTGCTTAGTAAACTGGCCATACAGAATACGATTAATTCATTAATCTAAACTACTCGTATTGCAAAGATTTAGTGGACGCAAAGTAATATTGCTCATATAAGGCTCATATAAAACTCAGTTCCTTAAACTTCAGACCAAAAGGAAATTCTCCTGGCAGACCGCCGAACAGAGGATAAAAAAAAATTGAAAGCCCATTGGGTGTTAAGAATTAGTAGTCCGAGGTAATCCAGTTTGCTTCCTAAGGTGAACAGATAGTGGAAAAGTACTGCCATAGATTAGCTCTCCACAGTGTAGTTACCAAACGACGCATTGTTTCAACCGAGAATAACTATTATATTTCTCGAATAATCTTTCCGTACTTCTTAGTGATCTTTAGAATCTCACCCAGTGTTTTAGCTTTAATTTTTTTTTAAATGATTGAAAACTGTGCAGTAATCTCAAGAGCGTATTGTTGCTTGATTAAGTATACACCATGAAAGACAAAGTTGATTGTTTTAAATCCAAAAGGATTTTAATCTTGATTGAAGTCTGTAAGATAGATTAGCTCTGCTATTGTTATCAAAACTTAAGAACATCGTAACTTGGCGATTAAATACCCACTTGACTTGCTACCCACTGTTCAACAAATACGATTTCATTTTGAAAATTGCGAGTGTATTAGTAGACTATTTACATCTTCAAATATTTTCATATGAATATTAAAGTTTTATATAGTTCTTTGTTAATTAGAATTTTTGTATCAGCCATTATTTTTTTATTTCTGTCTTACCTATCGGCTTTACGGGTTTTGTAGTAGAAGGATATTACACAACAACATTTTTATTTCGTTCCTGCTAGTAGATGTAGCATATTAAACTTTAAAAAAATAAGGTATTAGTCTTTGGTTCGCTTAAATTCAGAAAAACAACAGCAATTTTCTCACTCATTGTCCCCGCCTTCCGTGGACGGGGTTATTCCAAGATCGAAGTGTGCCGCATCCATCTGCACACATATATATTGTAATGCGGGTAGTTTTGAGGTATCTGACTGAGGTATTTCACTTTACATAAAGTGAGGGTGTCTGGTTTGGCTTATCAGACGTGTCCTTAGTCTATCCAAGGCGACGCAGATCACAATGACGTCCTCAGCTGGCCCCGATATATCATCTGGGGCATAGGAATAGTTTTCCAAAACTATCCCACTTAGCATGCAAACCTCCATGATTTTCCATGAGCTCCACAGGAATTGTGAAACGCAATTGTACAGAAGAACCCATTTCGCTTCCAAGCGTATTCGAAGGTTGGGAAAGTATTTTCTTAAAGTAGCTTCTTTCGTGGCACGTCCACCGCTATTTACTATCTTCAATAATATTTTCTTCGATGATCCTTTCTATTTTTCATGGGTCTTCATTAATTCGTATCCGAATATTTCCCGAAAGAACTATTATTCCCTGTTAAATCCCATTTTCAATGAGTCATCGTACAGGAGGTCAGAAGCATCCCTTCCTGCGTAGGACCCGTTCTGTGTCGCCCCCATGTAATTCAGAAGGTTCTGAGTCTACTTTAGAGTACTCAGTATCATTTTTTATTTTTACATTATATTATAAATAATCATCGTTATTGGGTATTCCGTAAAAAAATGACCATTCCTTCAAACCTCAAATATCTGATGCATGTTTAGTGATATAGTTTAAAAATATAAAATAGATATAATGAAAATCCCATACTACGCACAAATGAAAAACATAAAAATCATTACAACCGTTTTTTTTTCTGTTTTTCATTTGTTGGTATGATATTAATAAGATATTGGGGATATCATAAAGATATAGATTCTATTATCGATCCATGATTAAGTGTTGGCCGCTGGGGGTCAAGAGCTGATATTTCCGAGAGTACCTGACAAGGTTTCATTTTGTGAAGGAATACCTTGGGGGTCCCGAGCTATAATTGCTTTTGGGAAGACCTTTATTGGATTAGCTTATTTTCTCCTCCTTTTGGAGAAGGCTTTTGGAGAAAAAAATTCTGTAGCGAATATTATCGAGAACACGGGTGAGGAAGGGATCCTACATATAAATTAACGTAAAATAAAAATATACGATTTTTTTATAACTTCTTATTTATCGCAAAAGCTCTAAAACGTTTATTAATAAATAAACTTCCATTTTTAGGAATATTTCTTGTTACCCTTTGTGGAAACGATTAATTGAAAAAAAAAATCTATGGTCAGTATAGCTTCCTCGCCATATTGGCTACATAGCTCCCTATACTTTAAGGTATGTGGCTAGGTGTATGCATGTGATATGAGAATAAAATCTACAAGAGAAGCCATTTTCGAAGTATTTTCTTGCCTAGTATATTCGCACGTTTTACTAAAAGAATTACACTGAATTCCATAAAATGGATCTTGGGCCATCCAGGTAAAAACCTTCACAATCTACTAAAATTTCAATAGATTGAATCTGCAGTAGGTACTAGGTTGCTCTGTTAAAAAAAAAAAAAAAAGACTACAGATCTGTACTCTAAAAGATGTGACAGTTGTTTGTATCGTCTGGTCAGTTCAAAGTATTCATCACATGTTTTATCATAAACCTATTGTATCTTTTTTTAGAGTCTGAGACAAATGGCGATCCATTAGAACCATCTTTACTAGAATAATTAATACGCAATTATAATTGTATGTATTATAAATGTTGTTAATTTTTGAATAAAGAACAATACATAGTTTACAAACAACTATAATTGTATATATTGTAAATGTTATTACTTTGTGAATATAGGACAACTAAAGTTTATATTTCATGGTATTACTTATCTCGCCTTGTTGATGTTTTTACTTTTATCGAGTGGCTTAAAACAAACCCCGTTGTTTGATTTTTTTATTTTACACAGATTGTAATATTTCTCAATTAGTAATAAACAAGTGAAAACATAAATAAAATATATAATAAAAGTATTCTTTAAAACAGCACGATTCAACAAAAGATAATAAAATAAAAACACATTATATTATTTAGCCTGAATTATTATTTTTTCTTCAATGAACACAATATATTATTCCTTTGGAAGTTTTATTTCAACGAAAAAAAAAAAAATAAAAGGAGAAATATTGCTATGAAATTCTTAGAAAATATTTCCCTACTTGCCAAGAGAAGAAAGGGGAGAGAGGAAAAGTGGGTTGGTTTGTTGAACGTGTATAATATATTTACGAAGTTTCTTGTCAGATACTGTCAAGTAAAGTTTACTCACTATTTGTCAGAGACTGCACACAAAAATCTAGATTTACATCCTATATTCCCTTCCTTGTTTATTAATACAATGGCATTCCAAAACTTTATCACTTGGTCACCTTTCAACAAATTTCCATAAACATACAAAATAAATTTATTTAAACAAAATTTAAAAAAATAAAACAAAAAACCTACTCCTCCACTCACTCAATCTTTTCCTGTTTCTCTAAATTTTCCCAACTTGTCAAATTTAGTCAAGATTAATTATAATGTCATAAATTATATTATTTATTTGTATTAACATTTTCAGTAAATTTTATTCGTATGTCCTTAAACATTTAAATCACTTATAATTTATTTTAATACAAATAAATTTATATTTTTTGTTATTCAAATATCTTATGTTTTCAAAATCTAATGTTTAAAACAATGTTTTATCTTTAGCGGTTACTTGTTGTTATTATGTTAGTTTATATAAAATCATACTAAAAATTAAATATATCAATTTGCTTTCGTCTAAAGTTAAGTTTTATGGAATACATGGTTTACAAATCTTTGCAATGCCAAAATTTACCAGGATAACATTGGATTTTCTTTAACGTATTTTCTACTCTGATAAAAATAGTTGATCATAAAAATTTATCAAACAGAAGCACTTCAAGTTAAATTGGGTAATTATTTTAATGAGTTAGTTTTAATGAGTGGGTAGTTCACACTCAGTTCGGTCACACTTGTTTATGGAGTGCCGAATGTTTCCGGGTTTATCCGAAAGATTGTTTTCGGTGTTTCATGAATAAGAGTTACCAAAATGAAATAAATCACGCTTAAGGTCCTTATTTAAATAATTACCATATATGGACTATTCTCATTTTAGGGGTAAGTTTTAGTCCATTTTTACGTGATTAGTTATGTCTAACTTGATTTTTTTCCTCACTGCTATTCGGTGAAGAAGTATTTCTTCATAATGAAACATTAAAAATTAAAATATTATGCAATAGTGTAATTTTATAATCACATAAGCTACTAAAATTTCATTCCCATGTATTGTCCCACTCTCAGTTGACTAGTAAACAATTACTTTTTTCCTTTCGAAAACATTGTAAAATGACAGTGGTTTTTAATGCCAACTTTATTGCAACTCCTAAAGAATAATTAAGGCATTTTTAATTATATATATTTTTTAACTTTTGTAAACAGTGAGTTATGTTTATTTATTTTCAAACATTGTCCCATCACTTTGATGTCATTACCAAACAACAAACATAACGTCAGATATTTAAGCGTTGAAAAGAGGGAACAGTGGAGAAATCTTCTTCAGAGTGTAGTAGTAGCCATGAAGTTAATGGTCAGGCTCCAGTTGGATAGACCGGCCAGTTGGAGAGCCTCCCTCTACGCATCCTTTTCTTATACGTTCAACACGTATCTTTATTGCTGTCATTATCACCGCATATATTATGTCGCTACCTGTTCGAATTATTTCATTTATTATAATTAACGTTTGACTATGGTTTGTAGCAAGTCAGTTGGAAAAAACAAAAATTATAATACTAGTTACACAGCGGTATTTGCTGAATTATATACGTAAAAATGTCATTACCTAGTTGAAAACTAGTCTAATTCCCACAAATGAATTATAAGTCTTACTTACTTTAATTACTGAGCAAAAAGCACTTCTGATCATGGCCATTTGCTCAGATAAAGCCTAGCGGTAATAGAAGGTGTTGGTATTTAGAAAATTGTATTTAAATACCTTCAAAATTATTAAAATTTTATCATGAAAATCACCCTTATGTTCCTTAACACCCTGTTCCGTATCACCCTGGTTTTACTTGTTTCCTTTAGAATGTTTTTGAATAGCTTGATGAGATATAACTAAATTGTCTTTATATTTCTTTATCTATATCTATCTATCTATCTATCTATATGATATTGTTTTGTTTTTTTGCCATGAGGATGCCTGAATTGGCAAAACGTTGGCAGGTAAACTGTTCACTTGTATGAGACTCTACTTTCTACTTTAGATTGTTCCATTCATAATGTACCTTTTCGAGCTTTATACTTATTTCAATATTACAATTACTACTTCTAGATTTATTTTTTTATTTTTAATAAATACACCAAGTATATATAAATTGTAAAATAAAATGAGTTACATTTCATTACAAATTGTAAGAATTTTTCTTAAGACAGATGAAACGTAACCATTTTAATGTGTTTTTTTTATTTTTATAAATAAGACATATTTATATTTATACTAACACATTATACATTAGTATGTTTATTAGTACAAGAATTTAAACTGCTAAAGCCACATAAAATCGGTTTCTGTTGATTCAATACCAGTTCCTCAAAGGGAAACGATTTTGGTTTGACTGCCTGCATCTCTATCAAGAAACATTTCGCCTCTAAACTCATCCCGTTCTTAACAATTCTAAATAATTAACCACATATCCAGTTATGTGAAGCAATACGATAGCTTAAAAAAATAAACAAGAATAAATTCAGCAAGTGAGCTATTGACAACTAACATAAGTCACCAGCAAAACTTGTTCAAATAGCCGAATGAAATTATTTACCTTTTATCAATTTTACTGTAGTCATGAAGCTGTCGAATATGTAAAGTAAAACATTTCAAATGTTTTCTCTTGTTTTATTCCTAAAATAATAAATAAATTAAATGTAATTACAAATTTATAATAAAAATTATAAAAATAAATGAATGTGGCTCCGGAAGACGCTTTAAGATTCGAAGAAAATTTATTTTTAGAATGAAGCTTCAAAGCCGAGCTCTTCATTCCTCCTCTCTCTAATGCTGGGATTCAAAGCCCCGGCCCAGGGAGAACCCCGCGGTTAGCGGAGGGGTGGATTGTGTAGCTGGCTAAAAGATCTCAGTGGGGGCTATGTTGATCCAAATCCCAAAATCTGCCCTTATAAGAACGCGTCATCCAATCGATGATGAATATTATATAATCTGCTGAATAATCTGCTGTTTGTTGAATTTAAAAAAACGTAACGAAATAAAAAAAAATAAAGAAAATTGTAATATTAAGCCAAGAATATTTGTTTTTGTTTATGTTGAAGATTGTGATGATTCTTGAAGAGAAGTTGGTTGGGATTTTCGATCAGAAAAATAAAAAGGTAAAAATTAATTAATGATATTTAATTTTATTTTTGCCGACTTTTTGACCCAAAGTTCAGCCCTTCATCAGGGCTAAGAAAATACCAGATAACAACAGGTATGAGAAACATTAACATTAAATAGAAAATAATAATATGTAGATGAATGTTATATGTATACTGTACCTTTCATCTACATATTATTATTCTCATTTTAATGTTAATGTTTCTCATATATATTGTTGGCTTGCCTTTCCTTAGCCCCGACGAAGGTCTGAACTTTGGGCCGAAACGTCAGCAAAAATTTAAATAAATATCATTTATTTATTTTATTTTTTTTTTTACTTTTTTGACTGAACACCCCAACCAACTTTTTTCAATTTTCACTACAGCAAACCATTAATATACTATTATGATGGTTCTTGGCTGCGCGATGTGTTCTTACAGACATTTATTACTTACGGTACTATAGATAACATGGAGGATGATGTCATTCAACCTCATGTAGTCTCGAACTACGTGTTTCGTACGCGGTACAGCGGTGGGCCAGTGATAGCTCAATAACCTAATCACTTTGGTTTTATATAGGAGTAAGAAATATAATTCACCACCCTCTTTTTGAACATGTCGTACTCTCAACAGCGCATGAAATGAAGTCCGTCCTGAATTGGTTGTTTTACTTTTCAAAAAATAAACTGTAGGATCATTACCATCGGGTTTTCCAGCTCCAGGGTTTGCTCATCATAAAAAAGAGACAGATTGGTTCAAGGACTTTGTTAGTTTTTGTTATTATCTTTTCTTATATGGGGGAGTCGGGGATTGGCAACTCACCAGTGTCTCTGTTTTCATTTTGCTTTTCATCTAACCTGGCCATTTCTGGCTCTTGCCATTCGGTGGTTATCATACAGGTAACTAAATTACTCTAACCAGAGCGGGCAGGTGGTGATTCATGCCACGAGTCTGCAACGGAATAAATTTAAACTCGCACAGGCGCTCAAACAGGTGCATATTAGTCGGAAATGATATAAATAGGCAAAAATCCTGGGAAACATTTAATTTAGACAAAATATCTTCAAATAGGAATGTTTTATAGCATGTTGGATCTTCTGAATTAATATAGACTAAAACTATTTTACCAAGAACACCGGCTATTATTTTATAAAATTTTATAAGTAATAAGGTGTATAAATAAAAATGTATTACATAATGTTATTACGGAATCAATTATAAATATCTATTGCCAATATTACCTAACAAGGTGACATAAATATACTCGAATAGAAGGAGAGAAAATCAATCTACAAGTAAATAAAGAAATGTGATATGAAGGTGCTGGTGAGCTAAAAATAATATCCCAGGATCAATTACAAAATTTTCTTTAATTTTATTTGTTTCTATATTTTTCCTCCGATTTTCAATGACCGATAGGAATAAATTATATTAGCTACAGATCTATGCATTCATAGAATGAATTTTTACCTTGCTCGTTTTTTGTACAGTGTTCTCGATTGAATCTGCCAGATAATTATCTAAACAGCAAACTACTGCAGCTGATTTTTGTTTCTATTATTAGCACAGGTTTCATGGAACATTTTGATTACTGTAAGTTTAACGGTAATATGCGCAAGGTACTTCTTCTAGGGAAACATGAAATCCGTTGAATAATAACTTATCCAATGAAAGTATGAAATTTTAGAATTTATTAAAAGAAAGCTTATTAATGAACATTTTTGACTCATGTCAACAAATTACTCATCAAGAAATTATTTTCATATTTGAATGAAAACACCAGAACTAGATTTAATGTTTAATCACAAGTTGCAAATTAGTTTGGTTGAAATTGACATTTTATTTATACTCTATTGGAAATTATGAAAACCAGTATTTTATTCGTGACTAAACTGTTGGAATATGTGAGTTAACTATGCCCCACATTAAAAAACATAAGGAATTTGAATTATCAGATCATCTTAAAATATGGATTTTTGCCAATCTCAGGACACTGTGCGGCGCCAATTGAATCTTCGCGGCTTCAGATGTCCCAGTCTTAGCAATCACTCATATACTATCCACTCTAAATAGGTAATAACATAGAGGATAGTATTTTAGAAATTGTTGGATCGATTTCATTTTATTTTATAACGGTATGACCAACCGTTTGTCTATCCACTACATCACGGAAATTCCACATGTCCTGTGGTATGTAAGCGTGTAGCTTGTTACCCTTCAGAAAAAATTATCGTCGTTTCGATTCTGTTAGTACAAACCGTCTGTAAAGAATGAGACTGAATAACATTTTTTGTGTTATTTTGAAAGCATAATTTTGTATATTAGAGGGTTAATAACCATAAGAAATGTAGACTGCTAGTATCGTCATTATATTTAAATGATAAAGGAAGGAGATGGTCTGGGGTGGCCATATATATATATATATATATATATATATATATATATATATATATATATATATATATATATATATATATGTATATATATATATATATATATATATGTATATATATATATATATATATATATATATATATATATATATATATATATATATATATATATATATATATATATATATATATATACATATAAAATAGAATTAAGAGATTATAGATAAGAGTACAATGTGAATAAAAACAAAAATGGAAGAAGTAAAATATACATAGAAATAAAATATAAATATAGAAATAAGAGACCATACATTGCACAACTAAATTAGAAGTATAGAGAGGAGAAAAATATGAATAATTATAATAATATTTGGTTGTACATTTGTTAGAAAATTACATTTAAATATTAGATAATATTGAGATATGGATAAAAAGTAAAATGAATACAAAGTGAAAACAGATGATTATACATTGATGTAGAATGTAAATATAAAATAAAAAGAGAGATCATACAAAGCAGAAATACTTAGAATAATGAACAATTAAATTGAATTAATCAATAAAAATTGAAAATATATAAAAATAACAAGATGAAATATATCAGTTATTTTTCACTTATAAGATTTAAAATGTGGCTATGTGTTAAAGAAATGCAGTTTTTATCTACTTTATGATTAACAGGATGCTGTTCTATGTGAATGTGGATGGATTCGGAAATGAGTCTTTTTTCATGGTTAGGGATCGTGGCAAGAATAGAGATTCTTTTCAAAATCAAATGAATGGTTGATAAGCTTATTCGCATTGTTTATAATTTTTTGTCATAATATTATGGAACTTCCACAATGCTCTATCTTGTCCGTTCTGGCCCTGAAGAAGACCTGCAAAGTCAGGTCGAAACGTTGGCTTTTAATAAAATAGTTTTGCCACTATTCAGCCTATTTATGACCGCCACCCCGGCCCATCTTCCTTTATAATGCAACGGCCAATTACTAATTATTCAATATTCAAATAATAGTTTGTATTTGTTGTATTCAATGTTGTTAGTGCAGCAAACATGACAGAGCCGGCCTTAGAAATTTGACGCCTAGGGCAATTAGGAAATATATATGCACGTCATCTTAAAAAAAAAGAATCGTAAGATCTAAATTACTTAATACTTGAATTGAGCTTCATCCAATATATATATACGTCCAATTCAGTTGCGTTATTAATATTAATTCTAGAATCGTTTAATTACTAATATAGAAGACCTTGAGTTCTAGACAGCCCTATCTAGTTAAGGATTTATCATGCTTCAGATATATATATATAATTTTTTTTGGAAGGAATAGAATACTGCTATAAATAAGTTTAGTTATGTGAAATTATGTGTTCGTATTAAAATAGTTAAAAAAGATAAAGGAATGAAACTTTACCTATCGTAAGATCTATATTACTTAATACTTGAATTAAGCTTCATTCAATAGGTATATATCCAATCCAGTTGTGTTATTAATATGTTCATATTATTTAATGTCATGCGTTTTGTAATTATCAAAATTCGCTATAAGAACCGAGTGCTCTTTACGTTCGGTGTTCCTAAGACTGCTGCTGGCAACTATTGTTTGTAGAAATATGTTTCTTATGCTTTTTATGAAACGAAGTAGAATTAGTAAATAAGTATCGAGTCTTTGGGACACCTCTCCTACTTATGTTATTATATTATAAAAATAAATTCTTCACTTTTGAATCGGAGATGGAAAAAAAAATATTCACTTTTTGAAGATTTACATTAATGAAAAAAACTAACAACAGAATTGGTATTTAATAAAAAAAAAAAATCTTGTAAAAATTTCGTAGCTGGAAAAAATAAAAAGAAGGAAAGCCGTATAAGATGTGAAATCAGTTTGTCCTTCCAGGAAAGGGTCTCAACGCCTTAGCACCTCAGCTTAGGAGTATTTTCTGAACATCCAGCATATTATCCTCGTGTCTTCTCTCCATATATATATAAATTAAATGGTAATCTTTATGTACAAATACAGTATACAATAAATTAAATAAAAACATGATTTAATAATGACTTTGCAGGTATGATTTCAGATGGATTGTTTGAGAATTATTGCCATGAAATATTTTAACATTAGGATTGGGAATTACAACTTAACTATTATCTACTATTATCGGTCCTTATCAACCTGTTCCACCCCCTTGACGCTGTTTTTGATGTCAGAAGTCGGTTTCATTCAACTTTGTTTTTTGACATCTAATAATTTAAAAAACTTATTTGCTATGTTCAATACAAAGCGAAACGTATCACAGCAATATACGAATGTGATACCTATAGCTACAAAAAACTAACAAGGAAAGAGCTAATATGAATGGAATTGATATTTAATGAATTTCACAAAAACTATTAAGAATTATGTTTTTTATTTTTATTTAGAATTCCTTGTTTAGTTTGGTTTCCTTGTAGTTCTCATTCTTACAAGCTACATTCAATTTTCTATTCAAATTCTTCAAATCATTCATCTGAGGCACTTGCGAATTAAGTTAATGTTTTCGAGCTGAGCCCTTTCAAAGTTTATATTTTTTCTATGAGAGATTTTAGCGGAATATTTAAAGAATCACAATATATGCTCTCATTAGATTATAATGTTTGTATTTCAGCTACTAAATATTAGCACATATCAGGGAAAAATATGCAAATTTACCTCTAAAACCATTATTGTCTCTCTTATTAAAATAAAATAATAGCTTTCCAAAAATAAATGAAATACATTTCAGAAGATATTGTTTTATTAAGAAGTTCAAATGTTTTGGATTGCGATAACCTTTATGCAGTGTTGACGCTGATAAACAAGTGAGTGTGTGAAATGTTGAAATTATCTTGTCTAACGTATTCTGATTATTTTTATGAAATTAGGTACGTTTTAAGTTCATAAATATTTACAAGAATATTACTTTAAATAAATAATATCCAGGAATGGTAGCGGTTGAGTTTTAATCGACCCTCATCGAACTAGTCCGAGTCCGGAGATTGACCCAATCCTAGTTCAGTAAGTGTGTAATCTAACTTTTGAAGCTTCTGTTTTAATAGGGTTTACAGTTAGTCAAGGGTTCTGACATAACTAATTCTAGCTATGGCGTGGAATTAGGTAAACTAACAAACACACCCTGAGCCAGGGGGTATTTTTGACCTTTTTCATTTTTGTGAAAATAATGAGTGCGTAAGCGAAATATGTAGACCTATGTCCATATGTCAGTTTCGTATTTCACACTAAAAAAAAAAATACAAATTTTAATTCTTTCTTTTTTTTCCCTCGTCAGCCCATGACATCCCTTGAGGTCCTGTACTGCAAATTTTAACTCTCGCAAGATTTATTCTTGATCAGTGATATGTTTAACATATTTAATTTCATATTAATCATAAATAATCGAAGGTTTTATGTAACCACGTAATTATCTTCCAGGTGGCGGTCAGGAATTTCTCTCTTTACCGCACTTTTAAATTCTGTCACTGGTAAAAAAATAAATTATTTACGTTCACAACAGTATCTGTAACATTTATTGCTCTATCAAACATCTAAAAAAACGCACCCTTGTCTCTAAATTTTATAAAATCTTTAAACGAAAAATGAAAAATGGGTTCAAAATTCTGCAATTTGATTTTTATGCAACTTGATAATATTTCATTCTAGTGACAGTCATTATATTAATAAAACTGTGCAGAGTAGCCGATTAATATATAGAGAAGAAGGGGATGCTGTGCCTGTATGGCCGTATTTAAATATATTGCTAACGCATCATGCGACGTTATCGATAGTAGGGGCCTTGAATTAATATTTAACAGACAAAAGTAACTATTTTTATTCTATTTCTTTGAATAGATGTTGTTATATATGTACAGATCGAGTGATGAATACTCGGAAAACGCTCGAGGAAACTGAAAGTTGATTCTTAAACAAATGTTAATGCCTTAATAGTTATAAGCAATTGAATTGTTATATAATACCATACAAGTGAATTAAAACTATTTTGGTGCATTTTTGAACATATCACTGCCGACACCAAGCACTGACACAAACGTCCATAGGGCGCAGTCGAATGTGAAATGTCCCTCTTTTTTTATAATTTGGTCCTAAGAGACAACCTTATGAATAAATATTATTATTTATACTAAGTCAAGTGTGCACTTTACTATAAAAAACACCTTTCTTCTATGTAATTGGTATACTGACAAAATTGTTACATCTCAAAAACAGCATTTTCGTTCTGATATGAGGTGTGAGGGTAAGTTAGGGATCGGTAAAAAAATGATCAAGTAGCTAACAAATTTATTTTTGGAATTTATGAAATTCTATCCACTGCTTTTAAAAAAATATTTGCTCAAGGATAAGCCAACTTATTTTTCTTGATACGAATATATTTTTAAAAAAGGCTCGATTTTGTCCAAAGAGGAGGAAATTAGGGAAATAGTGTCCAATATAGTAAACATTTCTTCGAATTCCATTTAACAATTAAAATTAGTGTATTCCATTTTTATAGACATAGTGGCTGTGAACATTTCATAGATAGTGAACATTTGGAATGTAAGAATAATATCCTATAAATATATCATATTTAAAGTTATATTTATCTTACAATTATATTCGGTTTTCAGGTTTAGTCACAAGAAACACATTTTGTTCTGTGTCTTTTGTCGAATTCATGTACCTGCGAGGCTCTTGCGTCTCGTAGCTAAGTCAAACTGAGTCTTGGGCGTTGTTATTAAGTATTTGGTTTAATTATCGATATTGATAAATGTTCTATAGTATCGATACTAAAAACTGAGTGCACAATGATCAAGACTAGATGTGTTGATTCAAGACCATAACCAACCAAATCTCGTCTTGTTCTCGCATTTAGAGTCTCTGAATATACCTATTATATACTGAATATATGTAATTATGTAACCAATAGAAACAGTGACGAAGCTACACCAACTTAGCAGATCTTTTTGTCCAGTTTGAAGAATCCCCTTTTTTGTATTTGTGAGTTTATACTTTAAAAAATCATCCGAAGAGCCGGCTGGGCTTGCGCCCATTTATCTGGCGAGATCGATGAGGAGTGATGAAAGCCGCTCTGTCCCAGATCCTCTCCGCCGCAGCTTCATTTATATTCCATCATCAGTAAGTGCCCATTCCAAGCGCTACCATCACCGATGCATTATGGAATAGCAAAATAATACTAAACTCCAAATATTGTTGTTCTCTTTTGAAAAACTGTTATGATCTATTGAACAACACACCTTACCAGAAGTAATACCAAATAGGTTTTCCTGCACCGGTATATTAGCAACAAATTTTTATCGAAACGTCAACAAATTAACATTTTTCTTTTTTTACATTTAATATCATAAAGTAAAAATAATAAAATACTTGGCCAAAAGGTAAACTATCAGTAAGAAATGCAGGAAAGTAGTCTGGTTAGTACTTTTTAATGAAATTGGTTTAATATGCTATGGATATTGTATCAGAGCGGTTTTAATTTCAGCCAAATGTGTGTATTCCTTTAGAACCCGGAATGTTGCCATATATGGTCTTTCTTGGAAGCCACAACGATATGAGATCCTCGAAGGAAAAGTTTCGATATCAATCGCAATCCCGTGTTACACTGTACGGTTATATGCTCAATCCCGGAACTTCACGCGTGAAAGCCCAACTGCCATTTTTCAAAGTAACGTGTTATATTTTTAAAAATTAATATCCATGATAGTGTAACGTCCTGGGAATGTCGACGGGCCTAAATATAGATGGTCTTGATACTTTACGTTTTGTAGCAAATAAAGAAATCTGAAAGGACATGCATTTTTTTACCTTATCACTTACTGGATGAAACAGTTGCTTTATAGTTATATCATTTCTGTAATTTTTATCTATTAATATAATATCACCTCAGTCGGTATAGTGAAGCATTTTCAAGAAATTATGTTATTATAATAATGATTATAATAATGCAATAATTGAATGATTTCAGTAACCACTTTTTTCCCACTTTATTCTATTTTAAAAGTTTTAAGTTTAGTATTTCTTCTGGAGATGAATAATTGTATTTATTCAGACTATGTATGACTATGCTATTCCGTCCTCATATTACAGAAGTAGAGACGCTATAAATTTCCTCCGGTGTTAGTGAAGTTATTCATGTCATCCTCATAAATTCTCATTTGTTCTAAACCCCTCGTTTATTCTCATCCTAACTGTCCTAACTATTCCTTCCCATTTCGTTTTAAAATTTTTTACAAAACACTCAAGGATCGACTTTGACCTATTCCCTCTCTCATAATTGCGAATCTCTAGAGCAGTACCACACTTTATCAGTAGCTTCCCTTGCATTGTCTCATATTTACCGCTACTTTTTCTATTTGTAGGTTTCTCGGTGTACAATGAGATACCTAAATTGTAGGTGAGACCGTAAAGATTTATAAATTGTTTCATAACATTGGTCTTAGAAATTCTCATATGGTGTACACCAAGAACCTATCCTAATATACGCTATTACGGACGTTCGGTACTCTAGTTCTCCGGCGGTAGTATTATCGTTATTTTTTCGATTTTATTATTTTATGCTCCCTCCGAGGCGTCTGAAAAGAAGATGGCCTCGAGATCTCCTTTTGTAAATACATTTTTAGAGTGCTACCAGTGGGTAGTTTCTCATCAAGTGATTTCATGCTATTATATTCTTTTGTTCACATTTACTGAATGTATTTTTACTTGTAATACAGTTGTAAATATCATCAATAAATAAAAAGAAAAAAAATATATTTTTACGTTGGAATGTTAATTTAGTTATGATTTAATTGTGTAAGTAAAATTATTTTTTTTTTATTAAATGCATTTTCCATTCACTGTTAAGTGCACTTATCATTAGCCAATTCTTATTTAACTTATCTGACTCAAATTAAAAAAAGTATATCTTGTTATTTTTCTAAATATTGTTTATATACCAATACCTTATCACTTATTCGTTTTAAAATTTTTACAAAAAACCCTAGGATCGACTTTGGCCAATTCCCTCTCTCGTAATTGCGAATCTCTGGAGCAGTATCAGAATTTATCAGTGTATTTCAGACTTTATCCTTGGTATATCAGACTTTATCAGTATCAGACTTTATCCTTTAAACATGAATGGCTTTGAGAAGATTTTACTGTTAATTAATAAAAATTAATTTCGCATACATTTATTTTATTTTAAACCATGGACGTTGGCTCAATATTGGAAGGCAACAATGGAAGCTTCAACAATGGTTGTAAGGTATTTTCATCATTATTTTCAGCATCATTAATATCAAAACGTGGAGACGGTTAGCAAATACGCAAACTTTCCATTCTGGTTGCGGGAGATTATCCCCTCCTCCTCATCCCCAGAAAAAATCTCGGAGTTATAATATTATAAACATTATGAGCAATAATTAAAATAAGCAACATAATTATTTTATAACGAACAATAGAGCACTATAAACTATATATCATCTTCGGGATCCCAAGAGACGTCTCTGTTTTCCGTTTTATGAAGAGTTGAAGTGCCTTATCCTTACTAACGTCCGAAAGTATTTCCTTGCATCCTTCCTCTTTCAAGTCATCCAATCCCACCGTCCTTCATACATCTCTGAACTCATTCGATTCATTCCCGCAGTACCCGCTCTAGGTCTTTAGATCTATAAACTATAGCCCTCCGAACCGCTGCTTTCGACAGATCGTTCATTATCCGATCCTCATCCCTGTGGAACTCCATCCCTCCCCACATCCGTCGCTCCAATACCCTACCTACCTTTAAATCCCGCCTATTTAAACATTTTTATCTATCCAGTCCCCATAAAATTGTAAATAGATATTACTGTAAATATTTATATAAATTATTACCTCATTCTTAATTATTTTTAATTTAAAATTAAAAATAATTAAGAATGAGGTAATTAATTTAAGGGCGGTCCCTCCACGCCCAGTGATTTCATTAAAGGCCTCTGGCCACAGATGCAAAGAACGCATACAGCATGCAGAGCCCTCTTACCTTAAAATGCCCTTGGGCAATAAAGGAAATTGAAAAATTTATGTATATATAACATTTACATATATATTGTATTTGTAATCAAGAAATTCCTGGGGAGTAGGAAAAAAAAAATATTTTTAATTACGTTTTATAATTTTTTTAAAATTTATTAATTGATTAAATTCAGAATGTAACTGATATTTTTTATTATTACCGTTTATTTATTTTGTGAATATTATTTATGTATCTCTGTGGCTCCTTAGCCAACATTTCTGTATTTTAATATTATTCTTCGTCGTAAACCAACGACTTCCTTTCCTACAGTTTCCTTTAACAATACTCCACTTATCCCTGTTGAGCAAATCCGATACCTAGGACTCCACCTTGACCAACGATTAACTTGGAATCCTCATACTAGACTGAAACGACAAGAAACCGCTCGACGTTTCCGATTACTTCAGCACTTACTAGACAAACGCTCTAAACTTCCCATTAATTACAAAAGACTCATATACTTGACTATGATATGACCTATTTGGACTTACGGAGTTGAGATATGGGGCTCCACTAAACCATCGAATTCCTCTCGTATCCAATCCTTACAATCCAAAATCCTTCGTAAAATCCTCAATGCTCCTTACTTTGTCACTAATAAAATTATCCATAAAGATCTTAATGTTCCTTATGTTTCAGAACTGGCCCAATCCAGATACCTATCCTTCCATAATAAACTTCAGAATCATCCCAACCCTCTCGTTTCTAACCATGCTTCCTCTTCAATTCCTGATAACCCTCCGAGGCGTCTGAAAAGAAGATGGCCCCGTGATCTCCTAATGTAGTCATATCATTAGAGTGCTACCATTGGGTGGTTACTCAGCAAGTGTATTCATGTCATTATATAAATTATGTCCAAATTTACTTGATGTATTTATGTAATACAGTTGTAAATGTCATAAAGAAATAAAAAAAAATATATATTATTCTAAAGGGGCTTCTCAGCCCCAGAATAAAAAAGTATTATTATTATTATATATTTAAAAATAAATTTATATATATGTTTATATATTAGTTTTTTTTTCTTATGAGTGAATTTGAAATTACATTAGCAAAGCAATTGAATATATTACATTTTTTTTTATTTGAAGGATTGAGGCTGTGAGATGAATTATGAATTTTCTAATGCATCAAATTTGCTTGAAAATTGACGTTAAATTCTTAACGTAAAAATTCAAAGGCGGATATAAATAAATTATAAAATCCTAAGTATAATCATCAATAATTATAAACTAAAATTTCAATAATAGGAACATAGACTATAGTAAATTACTTGCGTGCCTACTTCTAGCCCTTAGCTTAGACTATATATGTTATCCATTTGTTTAGATTGATTGTTATTGATTTCATTTTATTTTTTAAAGATGTTTTTCGTCAAATATTGAGGGGGAGGGGGCGATATTTTTGCCCTCTCTCTATTTTTATTAGAGGGGGGAGCGATTGCTCCCCTCGCCCCCCGAAATCTGTGCCTATGACGATTAATTTGATTGGAAAACGAAACTTTTAATTGGAGACCAACGGAGCTAACAAATTAAGGACAATAAAGTTCTCTTCATTTGAAGCATTCTCCCTATCGACTCAACTCCAGTTATATAATCGATCGACAGGTAACGGAAGCTTTTTTATCTACGTTATGTCGCCCTTGGTGGGGCTTCATTCTACCAGAGAGCTGCATAGTATTTTGCGACTCACTCTACGTTTAAACAAATAAAAAAACACAAAAATAGTAAATATTATTTTTTTATTTCAGCTGTATACTGATTTTTATGTTTTTAAAAATGATAGCAGTAACCCATTTTGGTATGTGGTATTTCAAATTTTCATGTTATAAGTTGTAGAATTACCGTTTTAGCTACGTATATATTTTTTTAAATGTTTAAGATTGTATAAGTTTGAAGGAAGCTAATATTATGGAATAAATATGGATTAATACAATGGAATTAAATGAAATTTAATTCATTATATTGCCAAAAAAAAAAAAAAACACATTTGCAAAGGGGTGATCTTCAAAGTATGTGCTTCTACTTTTTAAAAAATTATAATTGACATCCTTGTTTTAGTATACAATTAAAAAAAAACAATAATATTCAACTATTGAAGTTAATTTAATTCTTTTACAGGAAATTTCCCTCCCAACGATGAAGACTCCTACGAGTACGAATGGAGAGTAAGAAGGGAGCAGGCTGCAAGAGGTAAGTCATATCAAATTATTTTAATTTTTTTTTTAATATTATGTCATGTTTTATATAAATATCTGTTAAATGGCATTTTGATTTTACATTTCCTTCAAATACATATTTCAATTTTGTAAATACTTTGTATATTCAGTTTATACGTATCCGAAACAAAAGTTTATTTAATTGTTTTAAAAGTAGCTATAGGCCGAGACTACTTTAAAAAAATTCAATTAAATAATAATTAAAATGTATTAATTTTAATTAAAATATATCTCACAATTCAGTTTAATATTAATTAAAATATATCCATTTTAAGTAGTACATATTCCACAATTCAGTTTAATTTTAATTAAAATATTTTCATTTAATTAAAATATATCCATATATTTACATTTGATTTCGTATTAAAACTATGATATAGTGTTAAATAGATTTTAATAGGGACGAATTTTATAAACGACTCACAATTTTATATAAACCAGAAAATAATCTTGAAAATACATCGTTTTCAAGAGGAAGATAAAACTTGTGCTAAGTTTTCCAATTGTTCAAAGTTACTACTATCTTTACTCCTAAAGTTTTCACTACTAAGAGAGGAAACACAATTATAACAAATATCTTTTTTTAAATTTCAACCGAGATCAAGAATTATAGAAATTAAAAAATTCTGCTTTATCATATTATTTTTTTTATCTCGCTCTATGACATTTGCTTGATTATTTTATCTGTATTGCGGTCTTATGGAGCCATATAACTAATGTTTATCTGTGACATTGCCAAAGTAATATCATACATTTGTATTTTTTGCATTCTAGTACATTTATGAATAATAAGTGATGAAATCAATATTACCTCCGATTTCCTGACAATAATAAACTTGCAACTTGCGCCGTATTATCATCATTAACATTAACACGCCATATTATTAACATCCGTCTGAAATTTCGTAAATTATCTCATCATAAACTACAAATATTATAATTTTCGGAATTAGGACGGTTTAAATCTGGAGATCTGCAAACTTTGTTTATTTAATTAGGTAATATAAAATCTCATGAATACCCATTTGCTTTTCATTTGAATCGGAAGACAATATAATCACATAATAAAAAAAAAAAGTGGCTTTTAAAAATATTGGGCCGCTTGGCCTATATATCCTCATTATTTTGATATCTTGGGGGTGAAGATCACGCCACAGCTACCAATATTTTTGTAGATCACTTTTTTTTCGACTTTGTGATCACATTATTTTACGACTCAAGTGGAAAGCAAGGGAGTATTTTTGAGCTTTTAGTACCTTCTTAAATAGACAAAGTTTCTCGATCTTCGGATTAAAAAGGTCCCAATTCCGAAAAAATTCGCAAATAAAATATTTATTGGTTGCTATGAGATGAAGCTATTCACGAAGATACGGGGAATGTTAATGATTTATAAAAAAGGCTCTGTAAAACGGACTAGTAAAGTAACCTATAGCAATACTATTTAAAAGGCTGTCGCTACAATTATGGCTTGTATCTCCAAAAAGATATTTTTTGGGGCATTTGAATGATGGATCTGGAACTTCGAGGTGAAAAAGATCAATAGGGTCCTTGATGCTCTTGTTGAACTGCCAACTTACCACTATTTCAATTTTAATGCTACTAATATTTTTTATCACTTTTATTAAAGCTGTAGTTAAATACGGATATTAGTATTCAAAATTTCTTTATGAAGGACCTACTTAGAACTTTAAATTGAGGTTATCTTTGAAGGAAATAGTAGAGAACTTAATCTAACAAACATATAGCTGAGCATTACCAACCGCACATTCTTATCTGAATTCATTGTCGGGAATTAATCGTTTAAAGATCTTAAAAAAAAAAAAAAATTCATATCACTAGTTTTCCAGGAGCTTACCGAGCTTGTTTTGAAGAGATATTCATTTTGAGAAATAAATTAGGTACCTCCAACAATTCTAGTTGGTTCTTATTTGCTTTTACTTGGATTCAGTATTTTACTATGACAATTTAAATAAGCTATATTTGTATACATATTAGTTGTTATCTTACTAGAAATTCATCGTAGATTCGAAAAATGCTGACCAAATTCGGAAGATGTTTAGTCACATTAGAGAAATTAACACACTAAATTTGTGGGATTTTGTGAAGTAAATAAGTAAATTTATTACTATACAGGATGGACCGTAAGTAGTTGGAAATATTTAAATGATTGATAGTAGATACCAAGAAACTATGTGATTTTCTATCTAGTCACATAAAAGTACCCGTGTTTTCTGCAAAAATTACCACAATTAACAATTGCAAAGCTTTTATTTTTTTCGGGATATGAGGTGTATTATAAAGTAACATTTTTTTTTTATTAACGAAATTTACAACTGTATTAATAATAAATACAACAAGTAAATATGAACAAGTAATATGACATGTACAACATGAGGAGAAACTACCCATTGGTAGCACTCCAATACATTTTATTTTTAAAAAAATAAATAATGATTTTTCATGTAAGATGGTTATGAAATAGTGTTTTCCTCTCGAATTTCTGTCAGAGGAATCGATGCTTATTTATAAGTAACAAAGCTAATGTTTCTAGCAGTAATGTTTTTCATGAAAATATGTGAAGAAATCAGTAGGTTTCTGTATTTTGAACTTAAATTTTATTAAGAAAGGTTATGTTTTTTGTCACTGATAAATACATATCAATTCATATGGCGGAGATTTCAGAAAAAAAAAACCAGTTTCATAACCACTTTACATGGAAAATATTTAAAAAATAATTATTTATGATTTTTTATATTTGTAAATGGAAAGTGTTTAAAGACATTCGTGATTATTGCAATACATCATTTGTCACGAAAAAACAAGAAATAAAAGCTTTGTAACAGTAGGTTGTACTCATTTTTGCAAAAAATACGGGTACTTTAAGATGACTGGATAGGGAATACCATAATTTCTGTACCTAACTTGAGGTGATTCTTTAAATGTTCTCTGATAAACCTCAACTTAATTAATTTTGACGTAAAGCTTATTAAAGAAGGAAATGTTCGTAAAAGTGGGATAGGTGTAGTAAAGTTAAAAGGTAATAAACACAAATAATATATGACTTTTTTTTTTTACGAAACTTAACTGTCTTCTTTAAATAGTTTTAGTAATGACAAAATCTATATTCATTTAAAGTAATTTATTTCTAGTTTATTATGGAATAATGTTTAGTTACTTAATTTAAGAATTTATATGTTATCGCTGCCTATTAAAAAAAAAAAAAAAAAAAAAAAAAAACTCGCTTAATAAAACACAAATCTGAAATTTCTTTCTTTTCTGCTAGAAATTAGGCAATTGTTTATATGAACTTTTTTTGTAGATTCTGATGTCTACTATCAAGCTTTTAAATATTTCTCTTCACTTACGGGATACCCTGTTCCTCATAAAATGATAAATGAATAAGTAGATATTTAGGTTAAAAACGTAATTTTCTTGAAAAATTCTTTAAGATCATAAAAGGTTGTTTGTTTTTTGTTATTTATAAGTATAAAACATCCAGGTCATAAACGGCTACTATTTATTTCAAATATAAGTTTGTACAAAATTTAAACCATACTATTGAAGGAAAAAAAAAAACTATAGAAAATTATACACAGAAGTTATCAAATTACATAATGAAACGAAATATCAAGTACGTATGGTAGGCTTTTTAAAAATATTCTGTAGAAGTCCTATAACTTAGAAAGCAGTTTTAGGTCATAAAAGATCACACCTCGAAAGGGGATTCAGATACGAATGTGCGGTTGGTCGTGTTGAAATACATTGTCGGTAGACTATTTCCCCTCCAATGGCTGACATTTCCTTCTAGGATATCCATATGTTTCCTTTAATAGAAACGTTTCTTTCATAAAATCTCTCGTCACTTGTGTTACCTAAAATAGGTAACATATTGTGAGATGAGAAAACGAAGAATTAAAAATGTGCTTTGAATCTAGTAGATAACTGGTCATTTAGAATTTCAGAAATGTTTAAAAACATACGTTAGTATATTAACTTTTAAAATTTTGAAATTTAACTGCTAATCTGAAAATTTGCTAATTATCACTACCATGACAGGTGCGGATGAAGAATTGAAGACAAAAAAAAACTTACATATATCTTTATAATATTTTTATCGATATTCTAAAATTGTTTGTATTATCATTCAAATCACCAGAAACGGTTATGATAATACGGTAAGGTACGGTGTCATTACCAGAAATATTATTAACTATAATCTGACTTTATTCTTACTTTCCTACCTATACTAGGTAAGTAAAGTATTGCAATCATTTTTAAATAAATTAGTAAAATCCATTACTGTTCATAAAATAATTTCGTCCGTTGGAGCCACGCAGAAAAAAAATCTATTCATGTTATTTATAAATAGAAACTGTATTTTAATAATTAAATTAGTAAAATATATTATGGATCAGAACTCAATTTTAATGAAAGCCTCGCAATAATTTATCGTATTTATTTTTGTTTGTACTTTATACAAAAACAAATGCCACTTTAGTTTGAAGAAAATTTTATCCGGTTAACTGTTTATATACTTCTGTTACTTGATAAGATACTCCCATTGCTAAACCGTTGAAAGTATATAAAATAATCGTAATTCTATTTTTTTTTACTAAGATTAATGCCTTTTATAAATATTTTTTATGTTTAATTGAGATATTATTTTTATGTAGACCCGATTATAACCTCTTTTTATGAATTTAACTATCACGATAATAGTATGTTAATTTAACAATTGAATGGATCAACAATTATTTAAATTAATAATGGCTAAAGTGAAGAATCCATCCGAAAGAAAATGCTACATCGCAATTCCCTCCAAATGGAGAACCCCTTCTACTAATATTATTTATTCATGGCTTCAAATGAATATTTAACAACCCTAGGTTTGGTGGGGTCGAACCGTTTTTACTTTGATTAAAAAAAATGTTCCATGTTTGCCGAGAAATCTCTTTCATTAATGCTTACTCCAATCCAAGCTGAAAAAATATCGTCTCTAATATTAATTTAATGTCAGACGCACATTTTGCTGTTTATGTAGCGATGTTAGAAGTGAGTAGAATTTAAAATTGTTGCATATAAACATCCTTAAATTAGAAGATTGTATTTAAAATTCTAAAAGGGAAAGGTATAAACTTAAATTCTGGTTTTTGTTATACAGATATATGTGTAAGGAAAGTGAGTCATTTTTGAAGTTATAATGAATAGAAGTTATAATTTTGGAAATCAGTCGACGAATCCAAGAGAATGTCTGATGGAAGGATTCACATTCAATAATGATTGATATGAAAAAATGAAGAATCGACTTTAATATACCAAGGGAATAGAATTAAAAAGAATACATCTAATATGAGGTTTAGAAAAAGAGGATTGAATGTCAGCAGTAATATGATTATCCAATCTCATATGTTATAAGAGAAAAATTAAATATACCAGATCTTAGTTATTGTGACAGTAAAAAAAAAAAAAAAAAAAAAAAAAAATGGTGCGGTGTGCGCAATATTTTCATATTTTAAATATTTTTACCCGACTAAGCGAAGAGAACCCATTATGTGTTTGAGTCGTTAAAAGCTATGAAACGCTTTTTTTTTTAGCGAAAGGCTGGTGGATCAATTATAAAGTTTGATGGATCAAATTATCATATGTATGATAGTGAAAGTAAAAATTATATACTACTAAATTCGTATAATCACAATTATAGCAAAGGTTATGTAATAATACTAAAAAACTACCTAAATAATATAAAACGTTAATTTAATTGTACTACTTTTTGCTCAAATTGTATAACTGTAAAATAAACCAAAGTATAGGGGAGTGCCTGATAATGAATCTTATTTTATCTTGACAACCTTTTACACAGTTTGGAAAAAAAATAATTTCTTTAAAAATCTATATTACACATTATTGAAAATTTATATTATTATATAATTATAATTATTCTTATTTCCAATTTGTAGCCATAATAAGGTAGAAATAATTCTGGGAATAGGAAGTGTGATGTCTTGGTTACGGTCAGTCCCATTTTGTATATGTAAAATAAAATATCGGCCACTAAAACTTTTTATATAATAGAGAGATATACAATTTTCAATTTAAAATAATTAGCAATCACACAAAAAATTATATCAGGCTTTAAAATGTTAAAGGGAATATATGAATCTTAATAAATTATTGTTTATTAAGGTACTCAGGGTCCCAGATTCGAAACCGGCTGATGACTAAGTAATTTTTCATTAGCCGTACGTTGATCCTGGGGCCTGGGATCCCTCTAGGGGCAAACCCAGCTTCTATAAAGTGGGTACTCTTAATTAAATAATTAATTTAGTGGGAAAACCTGGCGGTTGAGCGTGATGTTGGCCCGTCACCTCCCTGCACAACCGTTGGCCTTGTGACAGTACTTCCTCACATTGCACTGAACCTAAGACCCTTCATGGGTTGTAGTGGTACAAGTAATTTATTCTTATTTATTGTACATATGGTATGAAGGTGCTCACTTAACACTATTATAAATGTCCTTAATTGAGACAGTCTGTAATATTTCTTAATAAACAATGACTTTGTGAAAAAAAGTTTTTTTTTTTTATTTATATGATATTTACAACTGTATAAAAAAAATACACCTTGTAACTTCGCACATGGATAAAATGACATGAAACACATGTTAAAAAACTTTGCATTGGTAGCACTCTAATAATATGTCTATATTAGGAGATCACGTGGCCATTTTCTTTTCAGATGCTTCGGAGGATTATCAGGAATTGAATTGGAAGAAAGGTTAGAAACAAGAGGGTTGGGATGGTTATGAAGTTTATTATGGAAGGACAGATATCTGGATTGGGCCAAATCTGATACATACGGAACATTAAGGTCACTGTGGATGATTTTATTTGTAACGAAGTAAGGAGCGTTGAGGATTTTACGAAGGATTTTGGATTGTAAGGATTGGATACGAGAGGAATTTGAAGGTTTGGTGGAGTCCCATAGCTCAACTCCGTAAGTCCAAATAGGCCTTGTTATAGTCCTGTAAATGAGTCTTTTGTAATTAATTGGAAGCTTAGAGCGTTTGTCTAGTAAGTGTTGTAGTAGTTGGAAACGTCGAGCTGTTTCTTGTCGTTTCATTCTGGTATGAGGATTCCAAGTTAGATGTTTGTCCAGGTGGAGTCCTAGGTAAGAAAAAAAAAGTAATAATGTGAAATAATTATTTATTTTATATAAACAAAATTAAAGGTACTTTAGAGGAAGAAAGTTTGAAAATACGGCATTTCAATTAAGATAACGCCTGCTTCATATTAAAAATAATTTGATTTTATATTGATTGTCGTTAGAGCTGTTTTCGAGAAAATTATAAAAAAATTATATACACCTCCGGTAAGTCGATTATGTAATATTTCAGGTATAGGTAAGTGAACGTAAAAATTGGTGATAAGTCTTGCGAAATATACGTTTATATCGTCGATATAAATGCTATCTATTGGTTAAGAAAATATGAAAAATGTTCAATCCTGCACTCTTGCAATTGCAATTGTAATTATAAATTTTTAAAAAGCTAATACGAAATCTTCACACATTAATGATGAAATTAAACATCCTCGTTGTTTGAGGTGAATTTTAGATGATATCAGAATGGTGATTTTCAGATATAATAGTTAGCATTTGTATGGACGATATGTATATATATGTATATATATATATATATATATATATATATATATATATATATATATATATATATATATATATATATATATATGTATACTCTGCTATTCCTGTAAGGTTGAGAAGGTACAAATAAGAATTGTCAGAACGTGATATTTTCTTTTTAAATAATTATTCTTTATCTGCCAAGATTGATGAGTAAGATATCATCTATGGCTCAAGATATCACAAAAGATAAAAGAATTAAAAATGTAGCAGAAAAGTAAAATAAACGTTTCATAGAAAAAAGTAAACGAAAGTAAAATCATGATACACAGAGAACGTCAAGTGTTTAGATACTGTTTTGTAATAATATTATGAAATATGTATTATTATAAAAACACCACACACCACTTAAATCTAATTTAACACAAAATTACCATTATTTTTTATACTTTTATAAATTATCTCCGGAAAAGAAAAAAATAGAAGGATGATATAAAACCATGTAGATAAGGAAGTTAAACCTGAATAAAATTATGCTTACAGTCGAGCTAACAAAAGAACTGAAAGTTCAAGAAGGGTCAACGATAATTCGTTTTTTTTATCGAAAATTGCTACAAGAAAATAACACGATTTAGAATATATAAGGTTTAAGGATTTAGAATTCCTTCTTTCAAAATACAAATTTTTACCGTTAAATCCACATTCAAAAGTTAAGAATATTAAAAAATAAATAAATACTATTATAATACGGCAAAAAAAAAAAAAAAATCATTGCTAAACTCAATGTTCATTTTACTCCAATAATTGGCTTGGAGATTTTGCAGGTGCCTAAGTTTGATAAGTGGAGTTGTGTTGAATACTAATTGCTTTGTAATTTACTTATATTGAATATTAATAGGAATAGTTACCACCTGTCCCGCAGCATACCATCACATTCAAATTCAACCGAGAAGATTTTCTAGTAAATTCACCAAACTAATCAAAATCTTTTCAGAGGGGATATACTGTTTTTACTGATTAATTTAACATTATTTCTCAATCAAGGATAATTTAAACAGTGAGAAAGTAGTTCATGCACACCACATTTACAAAAAAATATGCTAATAAACTAAGTAATACATTTTGAAAATTAATAGAATATGAAAACGAAAATTTGAACTTAAATTAAAAGAAGTAGCAAGTGTCATGGCCGCAAGTGCAGTATAACTTTCATGTCGCTCTGTATTTGTTGCTTTGTAATGTGCTCAATATTCAAAGTTGTGGTGTAATACTTAATCAACAGTGAGTTAATAAACAGTTTTACACTTTTACGTTGACGTACACGCAGGTGAGGTACTATTTATTAACAATAAACAATTGATAAATTGGTGCTCATTTGGTTAGATTGAGAGGCCGTTAATTCCCTTACGTGCCTTATCATACTCCGATAAGTTCACGGCCATGGGCTCTGTTTACTAACTTCCTTCAGTCATCAGGTCTTCAGTTCGAACCCAAGACATTATATTTACGTTTCCTTATTTTTTTTTCTTTCTTTTTTTTTTCTTTTCCAGAGACTGTTTTATTTTTATTTAAATATTTATTCTAAGAAATGTTTTATTTTATTTCTGATTATAGTTATGTATAAAGTTTATTTTTTAATAGCTTATTTCGTAATCTTCAATCTTTTTAATTATCATATTTAGGAGTAAATATATATATTTTTTTCTCTCTTTTATCATAATATGGAAGATATGAATTTAGATAAGAGTTCGTCAGGTGAAGATTCGGAGGACGAAACGCCGTTTTCTGAGGTTAGCGAAACAGATTCGCAGTATTTAAAAAGACGAACACTTCAAAAACGTCATCGAAACACTCCTCCTGGGTCGGGAGCTAATTCACCCAATAAGAAAAAAAATAAATCAGCTAAACCTAAACAGTTAGCAGAGCAAAATAAATCTAAAAAGTCAACTGAACAAAGTAAATCTACTAAAACTAAACAATCAGCCGAGCAAAATATATCACCACCTCAAACCAGAAGCAAATCAATTACCATAACATCAGAGCCAACTGCACCAACCACCACTAACACCAATAATCCTGTTCCCGTTAATAAAATATCAAGCAAAGTTCTGGAGCCTCAAGAGTTTTCTGAGCCCGAGCCGCCACCTATTTTCATATCAAAAGTCGATAACTTCATTACATTTGGTCAAGAAATAGCCGGTCTGATTGGACAGACCAATTTCCGCTGTTTCTCCAGAGTTAATGATATCAAAATAAACACAAACTCTCGAGAAAATTACAAAGCACTTATAAATTACTTTACGTCCAAAAACTATGATTTTCATTGTTATCAATTAAGACAAGAAAAGCCATACCGAGTGGTGTTAAGAGGACTACACTCAAGCACCCCAATATCTTTCATCAAAAGTGGCCTAGAAGAAATAGATCATAATGTTAGGCACATATCATGCGTACTACACCCAACGGAAAAATATCCTTTACCACTATTTTTCGTCGATTTAGAGCCTGCCAGCAATAACATCGAAATTTTCCAAGTGAAGAGGCTTATATATTCCACCATTAAATTTGAAGAGCCTAGACAAAAGCCTATAATAGTGCAATGCACTAAGTGCCAAGATTTGGGGCATACAAAGACTTATTGTCATCACCAAGCCAGGTGCGTGAAATGTGCCGGCCCCCACGCATCTGATACTTGTCAGAGATCTCGAGACCTGCCTGCGAAATGTACCCTTTGTGGTGAAGAACATCCAGCAAACTACAGAGGATGCAAAGTTTATAAACATTTTTATAAGCAGAGAGCTGAGAACATTGCCTCGAAAAGAATAAAACTGAACCAAGAAAGTGTCACCCATCTACCTGAAATTGATAATCTGTCAAATTTTCCTGAATTGCCAAAAACGTCTACTCAAAAAACACAGCTAGCGACTACTTCAAAAGAAATTGATCAACCTCAGCAGGACTTTAGAAAAACACCAATCACCATGAAGAAGCAGCAGCCTCAAATTCAGGCGCCTCAAATCTCCCAATGCAAACCTCAATCTCACAATCCCCAATCTCATCCTCCACGTCAGCAAATTCTCCCTCATCATATACCCTTACGAGTCAAATTACCACCGCAGCATCCTCAACAGTCCCATCCTAACGCCCAGAAAAAAAGTGCAGCACAAGTACCTTCCAATCTAGACCCACCTCGTGCACAACGACGGATCCCGCCCTCAGCTAACACTCCTAATCCACCACAAGAACCTATCCTGAATCCAATTCACAATCGACATCCATCCGACCTAACCTCCATTCTATCATCCTTCCTATTGGACCTGCAAAATACTATAAAACCACTTATCACTCTTCTCACCAGAATCCTGACCGAAATTCCGTTCAATTTCCAACGATGAGCACAAAGCCCCTAACTATCCTTTTATGGAATGCTAACGGACTAAGTAACCACCGTGACGAACTTGACTTATTTCTTCATAATAATCACATTGACATTGCTCTATTGACTGAAACTCACTTCACTAAACGAATACATTTCTACATACGTGACTACTTCACTTATAGAACTGATCACCCAGACAACACCTCCCATGCCGGTTCTTGCATCCTTATACATAAATCATTACCCCATTCCCTTATTCCTTCCACTCCAACTGATGCCATTCAATCAACTTCCGTAGTCCTTTCAACTCGCCCTTTCCATCTCACATTCTCAGCTGTATACTGTCCTCCTGGTAATTCCCTCTCCTATAACCTCCTTGATTCCTTATTCAAATACCTCGGATCGCGCTTCATTGCTGGAGGGGACTACAATGCTAAACACCAACGATGGGGTTGTCGAACATCCAACCCCCGCGGTAACATCCTATCACGTGTTTCATCTTCCAACAATTATTCAATCCTTTCGCCCATGAGTCCTACTTATTGGCCAACATCCCTCAAAAAACGTCCCGATATCCTAGATATATTTATAACTTCTCAGATCTCCTCCTCACAAACCATAATCAAATCCCTTGATGACCTTTCTTCAGACCATAGTCCAGTTCTACTTTCACTACATTCGAGCTATGCTCCTAAACCATCACCTCCTAAATTGATCACAGGACGAGTGAACTGGGACCAATTTCGTGAAGATTTGGAAAACAAACTAGACTTAAAAATTCCGCTAAAGACAAAAGAGGACATTAATGGTGCCATTGAAAAACTGACAGCATCAATAACAGACATTGTAAAAATTGAAATAAATTGTTATACGATTTGGTGATACGAGCGTACAACAGATGCTTAAGGGCCGCTGTGCTTAAAAAAAAGAAAAGAAATGATTATACGATTGCGCAATCTAAAAATCGATAATATCTTAAAATAACAAAGCTTCCAAACAGAATAGTTTTTAATATCAATAATATTTAGAAAATGTGAAATAAATCGTTATGTTATCTTTTTAGTAGTTCGATAACTACAATTTCGAAAATATAATAATAGACCCGTATATCAATTCATTTCATTCTCATAATATCTTCATAAGGTCTTCGGTTGGAAAATAAGTCCTTTCGTTTTTTTAGAATGAAATAAAACTCAATGCACTATAGACATAAAATATATTTTAATCCACAATCTATTGGCGATTATTTAATACGACTTTTTCTCATCTGTATGATAGAATATCTGGAGTTTACTTTTAAAAAACTGATCCAATTGGATTTTGATGTACTCTTCCTTTTGGAATTTCTTTCCATTCTTGGAGTCCTGCAGAGACAGGAATAATTAGTAGCCATTTGGAGCTAGGTCTGGTGAATAAGGAGGGTAGGACAAAAGGTTTCATCGAAGTCTCAATAATTTATTGCGAGTGACCAATGAGGTGTGGGGCCTAGCGTTGTCTTGGTGGAACACAACACCTTTCCGATCTTTTATAACTAACTCTTCAGGATGTTTTCCAAATTCGATGATACTATATCCGTTGGAAAGTTGAATTATTGCTCTTCAAAACCGTAAGAATGTTTTATTTATTTAATGTCTACATAAGGAATAAATAAATAAAAACTTCTTATAGGTTTTTATTGTTTATCTGTATTTGTGGTTTGTTTACGAAGGACCTGTTGATGTCATTTGTTTTAGTTTATGTGGCAATAAATTCCTGTTAAATTTCTTCTAGATAGCTAAAGTCGTATTGAAGTTACAACATTTTTTATGATTTAAAAAAAAAATCATGTGAGGGACCCAAACATTAAGCCTGGAAACATACCCGAGCTTGTGGAAATGGTTTTCTACGCTTGTGTGCGACACATTTAGTCATTAGGCCATAGCAATCTCTCGTACTGATTGGGTGGGATTTTGATCAACAATGACCTTAATATTTTATTTATTAAATGACGTTTCAATTTCGTGTGGGCGACCAGACCGTTGAGCATCATTGATGTCACAATTTTTTTAATGAAATTTGAGAAACCGATTTTGACAGGTGCGTTCGGTTAAGGCATCATCCCATACACAATGCAATGTTTTCTTTGAGCTTCTGCTGCACGTTTACTTTTTTAAAAATAATATAACAGATAAGAAGTGTATCATAGTGACAAAAAAATAAACAAAAAAACCGTAAGGACTTATTTGCCAACCCAATACAACAGTAATATTTCCAGTTAAAATGGAAAAAAAAATTATAAATTAAAATATGTTATTAATATTTCAATAAGTTTTAAGAACCAATACTACTAAAGTAAATAAATGAACCGAGGAATATTCACACTCCAAATGCGCTTAAACCGGATGAAGACCTCTTCGATATTAGGTCTACCCAATACCACAACCTCTCCAGCTTTGGAAAACCAATATCATGAAGTTCCGAGCTCTACTCAGTCCAAATATAGATCAGCCACCAGAATATAAAATAAAAATACCCAAGCTGACAGATAAATGCATGCTAGTGAATCTATAATTTAAAATTATTTCCAGCTGACTCATTACAAACCATTATAAGCTGGTAAATTGAAAAGCATTAGTATTATATTTTAATACATACAATTTATATGGTAACATTACTATTACTAAATATACATTTTTGGGGAGGGGGGTTCTCCTCTCCCTCGCCTTTAAGGCTATACGAGGGTTTTCCCGGGCCAGGGAGTGTGGGCAGGAATTTAAAAGACCCCCGGCACCGATACTCGAACTCGTGACTATATTTTAGCATTGTATCAAGTTGCCGGGAAACGGCGGTGCTGTGCAGTTTAGCCACCCCATTCACTTTTACTAAATATACTGATGATTCTTCGTTATTTTATGTTCATATACAATGATAAATGGAAAATATCGAGTGTTTTCTATCTCTTTCTATCCCCTTGCTCATCCCCTAAAAAAAATTACGTCTTCTTTCTATTTTAAATTTAACTATAGTAACAGAACAGCTTAGGTAGTGGTTGGACAATTTATTGAAGTATTGAAAACCATAAATATTTTGTTATAAAATTCTCATAACATGTTTTATCTTCTGTTATTATGCCCAAAAATAATATTTAAGTAAATAAAAATAAAATAAAAGTATGTTGATAAAATATCAAAGATAACTTTTAAGCGGGTTACCCCGTATCTTAAAATAACTGAAGCTGTACTCCTACAATTCCTTTAACTTCGAGTATTGTTTTTCATTTTCAAGTGATACAATATAAAAAATCTAGTCAAAGAAGACTATAATTAATGTTGCAATACATATGAATTCCAAACATGTTTTGAAGATAAAAAAAAATTTCAAAGCATTGGCTAAATATTTTTGAAATGTCGGGTCCTATTCACGAGATTAGTACATTGATGGCTCTTTAAGAAAACAAATGGTTACAGCTACATAAAGGATTGCCATTTATTTCATCATAGAAACTCAAGTATAAATTTGGAATAACCTTTACAATGGAAGATCATACTATATAAGGATATTGAACCCCAATAACAACATAATAATTACCAAAAGTTAAAAGATAAATAAATTATTTCTGCTAAGGCTTAAGTCAATAAAATTATTGTGCAAGTACTGTTTTTTTACTTTTGCTTATGTAATGTAATGTAATATATAGTAAGAGAAAGTATAGTGACTTTTTTAAAAAATTAAATTAGTAAATAATTGGATGGGAGCGGGGTAGCTCAGTGGTAGGGCACTGAGCTTCCAATGCAAAGGTCCCGAGTTCGAACCCCGGCTCATGGCAGAAAATTTATTTATCTGTTTCATTGGCCGTGGGGCGACCTTGGGTCAGAAGTCCCTCCTGGGGCACACCAAGCCTCTATAAAGTGGGTACTCTTAATTAAATAATTAATTAAGGGGAAAAACCTGGCAGTTGAGCGTGATCTCGGTCAAATCACCTCCTTGCACGACCGTTGACCTAGAAACAGTGCTTTCCCTAAATAGTACTGAACCCCAGATCCTTCATGGGTTGTAGTGGTACAGGTTTTTTTTTTTTTTTTTAAATAATTGGATGAATTTTCCCTTTGTGAAATCTCAACATTAGCAACTTATAATTAGTGTGAAAATTTTTGACCTATCTATGGCAGGCTATGAAAATCTCGTAACTCCATTTTAATAAACATTACAAATAAGAAATAATAGTCGTACAATCCATAATCATTTATAGGTTAAGTATACAGATGTTCCTTTAAATAACAGATGGAGTTACGAGGTTTTTATTGTATACCGTCGATATGTTAGAGTTTTTGTGACTTCAATGGTCTTAATGATTTGTTAACTGTAACCTTTAAGCTATAACTCCGTTAAAAGTGTAATTCAAAAATTTTATATTTATCAACATTGCCAGAGAATAATATCTATTCGAAGTGAAAATTGTGTGATGCGTGAACCATATTTTTCAAACTGTGAATAATAATAATTAAGTTGTAATTTAAATCACTATAGTGGATGGAAATTGTAAATGAATGAAAGCATTAATGAAGCAAAGCAGTATAGAGTATAATACCTGTTCATTAGAAGTGCAAGGTGTGGATGGAGAGTTGACCTTACCACGCTAACATAGACACATGGTAGTCACGCAAGATATATTTTCTTCTAAAGATAGTTTATTTGAGCTCGACGAAAGATTCATATAAAGTAATTTAATAATATAATATATGCAGTACCTCAATAGTTCTTTAGAAATATATTCTTTCTTTCTATTATACAAAAAAGTTGTTAGTGATCATATATTAATTTATTTATGTATAAGATGAAATAATAACAAATTAAAAGCTTGGATAATGACGAATTCTTTTTTCCTGCTTATAATATATTGGAAAAAATATTACAATCTGAACTACAGAATACATGTAAATTACAGTTATACAATTTGAACAAGGAGTAGTACAATTAAATGAACAGTTGTATAATTTGTAAAATGGGGGTTGGTCCGTTGCTAGGCGGACAGGGATTTAGTTAGTTTTAAAAATAGTTATTGAATCTAAAGTTGGCCATTTTATTAATTTATTTATGAGAAAATGTAACACGCAATGAATTTAACCATAAATAACAAGACAGACTATAACAATTATATTCCAATATTATATTTGTTAATATTTTAATCAAAATTTGAGTCTCAAATGTTTTGACTATAAACTAAAAAGAATATTAATTATTATCATACTGATTGAATTAATCTTTATGTAATGAAGAGTTATACATAGTGCTGTTATCGCAACGTATTCTTCCGCATCTAAACCTGATAAAATCTAAAACTATCTTATACATTTCATAGGATGTTTAACTTTTAAAAACTAAACCAAAACTGAAGTGGAGTGGTCAGCTTAATAGGCACACCTCTTCTGACATCGACATGCTATATATCTACCTGACTTAGTCCTCGCGTTTCACACGTCAAGTCGGCGTAGTGTGCGGGCAACTTGAGACATATTGGTTTAAATTATTTAACTGAAACAGGATTAAAAATAAAAATAAAACTAATTTTAAGTTATTTTAAACTAATTCTAATACTAAACTAAATAACTAATTCTAAGTTATTTAAAAAAAAAAAACGCAGTGCTACATCCTACGCCCTGATGAAGACCTGCAAAGTGGGTCGAAACGTCGGCAAAAATTGAATACTTACTATTTATTTGACCGCACCTCCCGATTAGCTCCTTCTCATAAAAAAATAACTGTATGGATACTGTATTAAGATAAAAAATATATAACTATATAACTGGCGGATGTTTTATTTATGAACGAATTGGGTCGTTCGAACATCTGGGTCATTTTCGCCCTATATTAGAATTGAATCCAACTATCACTTAAGCATAAACAACAAAACTATTTAAAATTTAGGAAGTTAAAAAATAGTCACTGTTGAATATAGCAGGACAATTGAATTAAAGTAATAAAAATTGAAAGTTAAAGGCTAGAAGAAGATAACTTTACAAAGATAATTAAAATAAAGATAAATGATTTCATGCTTAAAAATAAAAAATAAAATTGAAAATCTAGAAATTAATGTTATAAGAAGAAAAGCTGAAAATTACAATTTAAATATTAAAAATTGCAAGAAAAAAAGTTGTCAAAAACCAATACAATTAGCAGTTAAAGATTAAAAGAAGAAGAGTTAAAAAAAAAAATAATCAAGTTTAAAAGTAATGGTTACAAGAATAAAACCTTAACAGGTATATTTACAAAAAGAAGAAGAGCTTAAAAACTTAACAGGTACATTATAATTACTAGAAGAACAGTTTAATAGGACAATTTAAATGTTAAAAATCACAAATATAAGAGTTATCAGATACGATTTAAGTTAAGAAATACAAATTCAATGAAGTTGCAAATAGTGTTTAAATTACAATAAGTTTATAAATTAGTTAGTCTTTCTTTTCGTTTTTTTCCCCGACCTGTTTTATTAAGAAATATCTGTAGATAACAAATCATTAAGAACATTAAAATTTAAAAAAGTTTATTTATTAGATCGACGGTAGGCAATAAAAATCTAGTTACTCCATTTGCTTTTATAAACCACAACTTCAGTCTCTGAGCCTTTCAGTTTACAGAATGACTGACTCAAATTTCAACATGTTTGAGGAATGTCATTTTAGTTATATTTCAAGTTGGAAAAGTTATATCTATACACTTAGTCAGTTAGTTGATTCCAGAATAGGTGATTGCAGTGTTGAAATATAGAACTGTGGATAAAGGTATCAATTTTGCCACTAGAAACATCACTAAAATTAATAATAAAGAATGTTGAAATTGGAATTAGACATTCTGTCAACTCATTTATATATGCCTTTGAGATTTGATAGTACATCTAAATATTTAACCTATAAATGATTATCAATTGTAGTACTATTAGTTCTTAAAATGTTATTTTCCATTGTAAAGTTTACTAAAAGAAAATTACAAATTGTCATGGTGTGCCATCGATAGGTCAAAAGTTGTCACACTAATTGTAAGTGGGTAGTGTTGGAATTTCACAAATGGAAAATTCATCAAATTTAATTTTGTTATAAAGGGCCAATAGATTATTTAAATATAATATAATATAATAATTATTTAAATATAATATAATATAATAATTATTTAAATATAATATAATATAATAATTATTTAAATATACTATCATATCCAGAGTTATTAAACTACTATAAATGTATTTAAGGTTATAAATATATCCATGAAATATTTTTATATTTTACTTCTTCTTTAACATAAGTACAATGAAATAGCATTTTAAACAATAGCATTGGCTTGGTTCGGTGGATTTAAATAATATTTTTTCAAACCTAAAAAATAATTTAAAAGTTTACATTTAGTTAAAAGATTTTATTTAATTTCCTTGTAAACACGTGTTTTAGGTTAAATAATGTTAGTTTTCTGAAATTATTATTTATATTTTTTTCGTCACTCTCCGTTACCTTCTACAACTTTATCTCTTTGATATTATTTTGTTCTAAACTTTTCCGCTTTCCAACGATGTATTATACGCATACCTTCTGACTCTTATTTCCGGATATTCATTTTCAACCTGGATAAATATTTTCTTTTTTTTCTCCAGCTTCCAATTATCATATTTTTTCAAACTTCAAATTTAGTAATTTTTTATAGCTGCTGGCAATAAAAGAGAGTTAATTTTTTTAAATAACCCATATTAAAGGTACTTTAGAGGAATACATATGTTAACATTGGGCATTTAAGCCTTGTAAAGTGACATCAATGGGGATAAGACCTAAATGATATTAAAGACCACTTAATTATACAATCATACACCGAGTTTAATCAAACTTTTACTTAACTTGACTTAACTTTAAAAATGTGTTGTACTGTAAAACTTTTACCATTGATATAAGTGGCATTTCTGGTTAGCCGATTTTAACGAAACATTTTCCGTCACATCGAAACTATATAAAACCATTTGCAATTTAAGATTCGTACGACTTTTCGTTTTTGAGTTAGGCTGTTCACATACACTGACACACAGAACACACAGCCCATTTTTCAGGACTTGGTTATTTGGATCTCGAGTGGACTTGCAAACTCGTATTTCCGTTGAAAACTCAGATTCGAAAACTTTCACGGTCGCAATACTATATATTACCTATATAGAAAGTAAAAACAAACAACTAAGCTAATCAAAATAAAATTAGTTAGTAAAATTATAAACTTATATTGGTTCATCAATTATGAATTTATAAAAATATGATTAAGTTTACTCGTTTTCAAGTCAAACTTATGATACATTTTTTTTATGAAACTTTAGATTTCCCTAAGGCACAATATTAATTTTTTAATAACGTTGGATTCCTTTTGGAGTGATTCTTTGAGACTATTTCGTAAAAGATGTTGGAATGCATGACATTCGGTAAATATATGTCTCGCTGTAAGAGCTACGCCTCAGGGAATACATCGAGTTGGAGAAATTTCCTAATTAAATACTCGTGGATAAAACAAGTATGTCCGATCCTGGCGGATTTAGCGTTTTCAAAACTATTGTTTTAGTGGAATAACTTTCGTCACGATTCAGTTTACAGGAAAAATAAATGCCAAGTTCTCTGACTTATTAATTTTCATAAATAAAGAATTGTTTATTAATATGCAGAGTTTTGTTTTATGTTGGCGGAAGAGGATAAACAATAAATCAGGGACAGATAATGAAGGTTTCATCGTACCATTCAAAGCGGGACATTTATGTGTTCGAAAGAAAATCCCTCGACACACAGCTTACACACATACACAGCTTGATAGTGAGACTGACCAGCTGAAAGTGATGGTACTTATGGCAAGTACTAATCCTATTATCTGAAAAGTCAAAATTTTACATGATCACTCTTACATTAAAAGAAACAACCTCAATTACGAATCTTCAACTAACAGCTGCTACAGCACTCACTGTAGCTTCTTCCAAAGGAAACGAAGAGATAAAATTATCGTTTTGACCTATTTATTATATTCATGAAGCTGATAATTCTATAATACGTATCGTAAAATGCACGATGACGTTCTCTTCTGTTAACTATGGTTTTAATTTAAAAATAATATTTTGTTCTTTCTAAGTAGTCTTATAAAACTCAATGCCGAAAATAAAATACAGATGTGAGACTAAAACATTCTGAAATATGAGGTTGGAAGAAATATCAATAAAAAATTGATCATTTTTTACTAATTAAAGAAGTTGTCTGTAATCTTTAAATAATCTAATCGAAATACGTTAAAAAACGGATCCAGGTTTAATTTTGGAGGGGAGAGGCTTCAGCCTGACAGCTTTTTTTTTCATATATATTACTTCGAAAAAAAAAAAAAGAAAGATACGAACTAACTATATGAAATGGTGTTTATGATTCTTTAAGTCCTATTAAATGTAATTACACGAGCAATAATACTTTAAAAGATAATTTTTTAATATTTTATTACATAAGACATGGTTACATTTTACCATTTTGGGGGGATCTTCAGCTCGAAAGCCCTCCCCTACCGTAGATCCACCTGTGATAAAAGTTAGGAGCAACAAAAACATAAGTAAATGCGATAATGTAATCGGTGCAAGGTTATCAGACTGTGATGGTGGTACAAAGCTGCAGGAACCTAGGAAACTGTGAAAGAAGAACCAATGGTGCTTATCTAAATCTGAAAGGATCAAATATTTTAACCTCAGTCAATCAGAGTCATATTTTAACTTAACTGTCACTTGCAGTAGCGGATCCAGAACTTATAATTTTTTTTTTACATTTAATACTCTGGAAGAAAAAGAGAAAAACGGATCATTGCTGATATGAAATGATGCTTAAGTGGCCCTTAAAGGCTAAAAACATATATAATAACAGGAATAATGATACTTTTAGAGATACTTTTTTTTTGGAACGGCTTGTATTTAGTAGTGATACATAATATAATATGATATAAATTATAATTTAAAAAATGAAAATATGTGATGAGAATATATAAGAAATCATCATTTCTTAAATATTTAGCTTAGATTCCTTATATAAACAAATATAAACTAATAAAAAAAAATTCCATTTCAACCCAAAAGACTCCTGTAGATCCGGCAGTGGTCACATCTAGCTTTCAGTGACGAAATCTGAGGTTGATGCATTCCTGCTCACATTCAGTTGAAATGCTGTAGGAAATTTCGTGCACAGTTAAATAAATTTCTGTTAAATAATAAATTATGTCTTATGTATATAAAATAAATTATTATTCATTTGATTATTGATTTAATGCTAATTTCATCGTGAATAACGACAGAACTATTCAATAGACAAAGACAGAACCGGATAGCAACTTCTATACAACTACTGCTATCATAGACGCCCTGTTATCTGTAATGCCCTGACTTCTATTGAAACATCTTGTCGTATTGTCCCAGTTCCTACCGGACTGTTTTGGGGAATTCTCGATGTTTAAACCTGATTGCATAGTCAAGTCAATTGGAAATTCAATGATTTCTTGTACTGAGTTAAGGAATTCACATTAGAGAGATAGCAAGGGGCGGGGTGGCCGAGCGAGCTAATGCTTGTGCCAAACATGCGTTTCCCGGAGTGACGTGTGATAAACCAAACTATACGAGTTCAAATTACGGTGCCGGAGGACTTTCAACTCTTTCATAATTTCTCAGCCCTCTTCCCTGGACTGAGAAAAATCTCGTATAGTCTAATACGTGAGGAAGGTTTAGTCCCAACGAGTTAGGCCATATCATCCTCCTACAATATCATGTTAAAAAAAGGCCAATTTGATTATAGTTATAGAATTATCTGCTATGAAGGTAGAGTTTAGCAGGGATAATGCCGCTGTCACGCAAGACACTAGTTGCTAGGGCCAACAAGTCGTTGGCAGAAGATAGAAGGAAGACAGTTCATCTTGTTGTTGGCATCATTCGTTCGGGCCCATCACCTAACTCCATCCTCGCTGACCTAAATGTCTTCAGCTAGCAATAGATCATTTCTTGATAGGTCTTTTATAAAACTTTAATGGGGTCTGCTTTTTTGTAAATATGTAAATATTGGAATTCTGGTAATAGCCAGATTCTCCACTCAGGACATGAGTGTCTATATCTGTACCCTCACTCAACCTCCGCTGGCTTTTGGTACCGATGAAGTGGTTAAGGGAGAAGCCTCACTTTTTCCACCGCAAGAGCGGGGGGAAAGAGAGGGTGAAGGGAGGGGGAGTTCCCATGGTTGATTGTATAGTTAGTTATATGTCATGTAATATGATTGTAATAGTGTATGTATGTATGCTTGTGTCTAAGAAGTTTATATTACGATTTGAAGTAAATTTTGTTTTATTCGGTCTATGATATATATATATATATATATATATATATATATATATATATATATATATATATATATATTATATATATATATATATATATATATATATAAGTAGAGTGTATGATTTCAACAGAGAACTTGTTTCAGTAGCTCTTAACGCTCTAGTTTTTAATATCAGAGAGTTTTAAACATTGACTGACAATGTTTATAGCTCACATGATCATTTGTTCTATAATATATATATATATATATACATTAATTAAACAAAGAAGACTACAGAAATAACCTGATCCATCTTAAGGTGATATACATACTTAAATATCTACTTAAGCTCTCTGGTAGTTATTAAGGATTGATGTTTACGAATATTTAAAATTGGTGTAGCAGTCGGATGCAGTCTACTACTGAACCGAACTCAAAACTCTTTCGGAAGTTGACAAACACAGGTACCTGGGACGAAAGATATATGACATGAACTGAAGTGGATGGCATCCGACTATTACAATTTCTCAAACAAACAATCAAGGGGTTTCAGTTAATATGAAAGTACATTTTCTTAGGATAGATATTGTTATTTCTGTAGTTGATTTTTTTAATTAAATTAAATTGTATTTTTATTATAACGTTTTTCTTTTGCAAGTATTGATAATTTATATTGAACACATAATCAAGATCTTAGGACTTTAATTGTTTGGTATTGTTATGTATTGTAAGTACCACACTTGGAATATATTTAATTATTGCCATATATAAATACATTCTTAATAATAATTGGTAACACATGCCCGGTTACCTGAGGTAGAGTAACGACCCATTTGGGAGTACAACCTTTTCTGAGGGGCAATAAAATACCAAAGGACCGACACCGGCCTTCCATAAGCATGTTTAGAGAGATCAAAAAGCTTGTCTAACTAATGGAGAGAACCAAACACTTTTGAGAAAGAAGAAACAGCCGTACGGCCTGAAGACTATGGATATAGCTTCATCACTTATGCTACGAGAATTCAGCCAATGAGCGAAAACTACAAAAATGGAGGTGAATGACATCAAGGGAGGAAAGAGGACAGTGGAGGAAGACGGCCGGAGGGGACAACATAGACTGAAGAATCCACAGAGGCAGCTTGGAGTCAATCGGGGAGATTCGCCTATCAGCTAGGAGATGGCAGCTAGAGACACCGGCAACCCCCCTCACCATGAAGAAACAGCTAAGTCATAACACTCATTTATTCATACATATGTAAACTTGTGTTGGCAGTCATTAATAGAATCAATACATCATTAGAAACTTCAAGCAGTCCTATCCAAAATAGCATTCTCCTCAAGTATGATTCTCTACTATGCATTGTGTTTATATGTTTTGTTTAAGTTTATATATATATATATATATATATATATATATATATATATATATATATATATATATATATATATATATATATATATACTTATTATATTATACACTTATATATTATATTATATTGTATGTAGATTGTAGTAGATTGTAAAATTATCAAGATGGTGTAATAACTAATATATATATATATATATATATATATATATATATATATATATTATATATATATATATATATATATATATATATATATATATATATTAGTTATTACACCATCTTGATAATTTTACAATCTTCCTTGCATGCCACAAATTAGTTATAGATGCAAATAGTAAATTTTTAAACGCAATACCTTTTGAAAAGATATCCAATAAAAAGGATATTAATAAATCTGGGATACTACAGTAGAGGGTCTGTGGTATCTAACCTTTAAATACACAATTCATATATTATTCAGTTGATCAGTTCCCTTTTGGAACCGATATAAATACAAATTTAAGTATCAATTTCATTTAATAGAAATAAATGCGGTTCCTGGAATCCTCTGCACGCCGTAGAAACGCAAAGTCAAGGAACACAGCAGTATATCATATCATGTTTGGCACCAGCTACTATAATTTTGAAATTGCTTAATAAAATATAATATTTTTAAGTATTTTGATCTCATATAGTTTTAGAACATTCACGAGAATTCGTTATTGAATTTGAACCATATAGCTTAAGAAGTGGTCGGGTAGTTCGCTCAATAACTTTTGAATACCTTTTAAGGAACAGATTAAACGCATTTCATACGTTTACATTTGAGTATTTTGAGGCAAAAGTGTTTCCAAACACTCGGGAGATAAACAATGAATAGTTTGGATCATCCAAACATAAAAATCGGATATATATATAAAAATCGGATATATAATTACTTAAACTAAACAGGAGTTAGATAGCGATGGGTAACAACTCCGAAAGGAAGTACTAAAAAAATATTTTCTCACCTTCGGTTCCCGATTAGCAGCTAAATGGGTGGAACCTGGTTATTGGGTCTCCCAACTGCTCACTGGACACGGGGGCTTCCGAGCAAAGCTTTTTAAATTTGGAATATCGACCCCTTGTGCCCCAGTTGCGGAGTCCCATAGACTGCCGAGCAGATTGTTGTAGCATGTACTGCATATAAGGCAAAGAGAACAAACCTGCTGAGGGAAACCGGTCTCTACGTTTTGACTGGGAGAGATTTCCCTCAGCTCATGAGTACGGAAAATTATCCTCATTTCAAAGAATTTATTTCAAAATGAAAATCCATTATAGGCCCAACTCATTTCTGTTTGGGAAGAAGTGGAGGTGCACCGCCTGGAAGGTCGCCTGACGGAGTAGCAGAAGAAGACCGTGTCCAAATCAAGAAGAAATGCATCGAAATATGGACCCAATTTATAAATATTGTTTTTTCAGCAGAAGTGTGTTGCTACGCGGAAATGCTTAACATCTCATTGCTGCTAAAACCCGTTTTGCCTATCAGGCACGGCAGAGATGTAAATAAATCAATAAAAATAAACAGGAAAAAGTGAATGTACGAAATCAAATTTAAATAAAATAAAGAGATCCACTCTTGCACTGATACAACTAGTAAACTCTCTGTGAGATCAAATTATAAATCAGCACCAATATCATAAATTATAATTACTCAAAATCTATTGAGTAATAATTATCAGAGGTGTCTTTATAAATATTTTATATAACTTCTAGGTCGGAAAGTGTCTTTTCAGTCAAAGTTTAACAAGGGATTTGACCTCGAGATAATTCAACTTCCAAGACTCAAAGTTGCGGCCCTAAGTCATTACCAAGAGCTTTGTCCCTGGCAGGTCTTGTCATTAGGAGCTTAAGGGTCGGAGTATTGTAAGGCGAACCGGGGCCCTTGTAAAGTGGAGTAGTTTTAATTATCCTCTAATAAGGTTTATATAAATTACACCATTAACTTCTGAGTAATTGCTGTACCATTAAAAAAACAAATTTATTAAAAATTCCTTGAAACATGTTAGTAAAGCCATGTTTATCAATAATTCGTACACCACTTTAATTATAACTCTAAGGATTATCTAATTATTTAATTATCTACTATAGCTCTAATGAATGATTCTAGACAAAATTTTCAACAAAAATGTACATTTGATGCTTGGGCCGATTCCGAACGGAAAAGGACTTAAGGTGGTCACGTTTTTTATTGGATAAGAAGAAATTGTTCCTAAACAGTTCAAGATAATTAAATTCGAAGCACACCATCTTAAAGTAGACTACATTTTTATTTATGAAAAAGTGTTTAAATTTACTAAGTTTAATGAAAAAAGGGATATTTAGGAGGTCTAACATCTGTAACTTGTACGGTACAGCGGCCGTATTAGGCTTCCTGAAAATCCCTTTTATCGTAGAACCTCAGTAAATTTAAAATATTTTTCTTTAAGTCTCTTTTATAATTAACCTCACTAAATTTAACTACTGTTTTCTAAAAAAAAAAAAACTTTTGTCTACCTTACAATGGTTTACTTAGAATTTAATTATCTTTAACAATTTTTGAGAAATTCCTACTTATTCAATAAAAAACGTGACTATGTTAAAAAAACACAAAATTGTTCTATGCTCCTTTTTCGTTCGGAATCGGCCTATGCATCAAATGAACTTTTTTGTTGGAAATTTTGGTCAGCATTACCCCCCAGAGTTTAGTCATTATGAACATAGATACTCTGTATATCAATCGACCTTTAAATATTATATTTTAAAATAATAATAGTAGTAATTATATTTTTTTTATTAACGCAATATACCTAGATACTCTATGAAAATATATAAATATGCAATATACCTATAACTACTATGAACTGAATTAAGCCCGAAAAAGATGCTGAAGAGTATTGTTTGTCCCTATTGCCTGAGAAATCGGTGTTTTTCTACGAAGTCAGCCAATTTGATGGCTATCCATTATAAACAGATACACAATTATATATATATGACAAATAAACTCAATAAACTTCAAAATGATTTTTCTTCAAATTCATTAAATAATATAAATTTGAAAAAAAATATATTTGAGAACAAAATCTTGACAGTTATTGATAAAACTTTATAACAAAATATTGATGTAATAAGAACATTTTGTGTTGGGTAATATGTAGAAGAAATATATTTTTTTGTAAAAAGAAATTATTTATTTAGAAATTTTAAATTCCAATGCCACTTATAATGTTTGAAATTAAATTCTGGTTATTAAATATTTTGTATAAATACAATATGTATATTCTGACGCTGTTGAAGTTTTAATTTCGTTAATCACCATATTTTACCAACGAGTGTCTCAAATATCGTCATAATATCACTTATTATTATAAATTTTAAAATTATTATTGAGCAAAAATCAATAAATATTTATTCCTGTGTGAATTCCTTATATATAAAAAATGTGGCTTTAAACTTTTTTTTTTTTTTAATGACGCTACATCCCTACAATGGCCTGGGCCTCCTCTACAGTGCTACTCCACTCTTCCCTAACCTGGGCGAGTCTCCTCCATCCTCTTATTCCCATCTCTCTCAATACTCTCTCTATACCATTTGACAATCTTAATCGTGGACGTCCTCTAACTCTTCCTCTTCCAGTCATACCCTCCCATATAATTTTTGTTATATTCTACACGCCGGCATCAGCTCTACATGTCCCAGCCACCTCAACTGATTCTTTCTAATAAAAGAAACCAGATCTGGTTCATGGACCATTTCTTTTAGTTCTTCATTCTTTCTTATTCTCCAATCGCCGTTCTCACAGACAGGTCCATATATTCTTCTCAGTACTTTCCTTTTTCAAACTTTACAGTTCCAAACTTGAACAGTACCCAAGTCTCACAGCCTTAAGACACAACGGTCTAATGACTGTTTTATATAAGATGACCTCAGCTCTGTTTGCCAGGCCTCTCAATTTTGAGGACTTTTGAAGAATGTAATAGCACCTGTTTCCAGCAGCTATTCTTGTCTTAATTTCTTCTTGGTGTTCATTCTTTGATGTGACAAGATCACCCAAATACCTAAACTGTTTTGCTATCCTGGAGGTGTAGCTACCAAATTTGATTATTTCTTCCATTCTTTCTGGTGGGTTTCTTCATGAGTTCATATAAACTTCTTCTTCGTCTTTTCGTCGTTTAAATGGAGGCCCAAATTTTTCGTTCGAACTCCTCAAACACACCCAATAAAAAAGATGCTGTTGATCAAGCCGATATTACCACGTCGTCTGCGTATGCTATATTGAAGATAGTCTGGGGCCAGGGGTCTCCCAGCCTTAGGCCGTCTTCAGTTGCAACCGTTTCCGATAGTGCTCTTTGTATCTTGCCTTTACAGCAGGTATCAGTCAGTGTTATCCTTGTTTGTCTAACTAACTTTTTCGGCATACCTAAAGTGACCATTTCTTGCAACAATCCTGCTTTTATTGACACTGTTGTAAGCCTGTTTAAAATCGATGAAAAGATTATGAAGATCTATATAATATTCATTACATTTTCCCACGACATTACAGTTGACGACAAATGTTAGGTCGATTGTAGATCTATTTGGCCTGAAACCGGATTGATACTCACCAAGAATACCTTTGGACCACACTTGTAACTTTTTATTTAGGAGTAACGAAAATGTCTTATAAATCCAGGAGAGATATAGCTCTATAATTTTCGCATTTAGTTCTGTTTCCTTTTTTGAAAACTGACAGGCAATAGGTACTGTCCACTCTCGGCAACATACTGTAAAACTTTCTGGACTGGTTTGACATTCAGTTTGTAGCATTTCCACTTCGCTTCTTTCCATCATTCTTTTCTTCTTCCTACAAACAGTCTTGGCAGTCCTTCTTTTTGTGTTATAGATTTCTTTATTCTGTCTCGTATTTCTCTACAGCATCTTCATTCCTCTCCCTCAATGCCATCTGACACTTCTCATCAAACTATTCACTTCTTGCCACTATCCGTCGCACTCCCATGACCTCTTTCTCTGTCCTATTTAATGGGCTTTCAACTATCCTCTAATTATCGTCCATTCCCCTTCTTTTGCTTACTTGTATAGCCGCCAAGGCTCAATTCAATTTTCCCCTAAATGAGTCTGAATAGTTATTCATTTTGAGGAGCTCACTGTAACATCTTGTGGACATCTCTCCATGTCCTCGAGCCCTTCTAACAAGCTTCTGCCCATAGCATACCTACACCGAAAATTGATCAGAGTCGACATCTGCGCCTCGATAACTTCTCGTATCTGTGAGATTTGCATAATGTGGTCAATTTGATTTCTTATCTTTCCATCTTGGCATATCCAATTTTCCTTATGAATCTCTTTATGTGGAATATGTGTGCTTCTAATTGTCATACCCTTTTCCATGGCGAAATCGTTAATTTTCAGCCTATTGTCGTTTGACACATCCTCTCTGCTGTGTGGTCCAATTGTGGGCCTAAATGCCACTTCTTTACCGACCTTGGCATTTATATCTCCCATACTTATTTTTACATCATGACCAGACAGAAAATCATATTCTCTGGAGAGGGTATCATAAAAATTAGGATTTAAACTATAATATAGAATAAAAAAAAAGTAAAAACAGCTTGAAGAGCTAAACCTGAACTAACGACAGTAGATAATTCCAGCACCCACCATCCAGTCACCCTTGGTTTCCTAAAAGCCACAATAATTTTTCTTTTTCCAAGTGCACTTAGTTTTCTTTTACCTTCAACTATTAGCGCTGTGTTCTTCGCCTATGGGCTAATGTTTCCCTTCCATTTACTTCAACCTTCTCATGGAACAATATTACACCTACAGTTGAGAGTGACATTAATTGTAAATTTAAAAGGTCACTTACATAAAATAGAATACATAAAAAACATAATGCATGATTTATAAAATAGAATAATATATAATTCATAAAAGAAAAACTGTTTCTTGTTTAAAGATTTATGTAATATATGACTTGTTAGGCTTACCCTTCATTACCACGCGGGTAAGACAAAAAGTAAAGGGGAATTGATGGATCCATTAAATCCAATTGAAAAATCCATATATTTATTGTATAAATAAATAATTCTAGCATTACTTTTCAACATAATCCTCTCTTACTTCTGTACGAGTTAGTCCATCAACTAATAAGCATTGGAATTTCTTCCTGGAAGAAGATTTTCGGACCGGTATTTAGAATATTTTCCAAGGCTTCAATGGCCTCATCAGAACTTAATAATTTCCTCGCAACTTAGGGCCAAAAAGATGAAAATCGATTTAAAGTAACGTCTGGATTATATGGCGATTGATTCAGTAGTTGGAAACCGAGATTTTAAAGAAACAGCACTGCGCTTTGGCCGTATGAGGACGAGCATTATCCTGAAGCCAAATCACGCCTTTAGAAAGTTTACGATGACTTTTCTATTTAATTTTTGACTTCAATAAACACCGGAACTCAGATTAGCTGTCATTATTTATTGTTTTTAAAGACAACCAAAGTTCTTTACCTTCTGCATCCCAGCATATCGTTATCACGTATGCAGACATCTATGTTTAGCTGTTCATCAAACTGAGAAATCCTACTACTTTTAATGCTATCAATGCATTCGTAGACATTGCTTTCACTCAAACTACTCTCTTTATATTACTGCTCCTTCCGAAGAACAATCTCTGCTGGGTTCACACCTTCTAAATAGATGAAACCTATCACTGTTCGTATTTCTTTCTTGGCGCAATCAGACAAAGAGGAACTAATTTTGAACGGAATTTTAAACACAATCACAAGTAGCCAATAACGAAACAATGCTTTAATTGAAAATTGGATAGGCGTAATGAATCATAGCAGAACAATCAGTGCTGCCATACACGTCATTCTGAGGGAATCCAAAATTCCTTTCTCTCGTAGTATGTCCTAACTCTATTCAATAGGAGATATGGTGCTCACGATATAGAAGGCTGTCAAATAACAAGATATTAAATAACAGAAAATCATATAATGGATGTATTGTATTTGTATTGTAACTTTGATAAATTTTCCAAAATTACAAAAAGAACCATCTCTTCCAAAATTTTCATCGATACTTTTTATGCATATTATTATTTTTTTTAGGAATTCCTAATACATACAGACAAATGAACGGTAATTTATAAAGGGAACCAATCCACATATTTTTTTATTAAAGTGAAGTTGAACTTACAGAGAATTTGAAGAATGTTATATATATAGCTTTTTCCAAGCTTAACATTCTTCAAATTCTCTGTAACTTCAACTTGAGGCAATTTGTTTCATTTACACTTAAACATGACTGTTGTCCTCCAGTGTTCTTTAATAATATTGCTCTACTACGTTCAAAAACTGTACGATATTTGGGTCTCAACTTGGAAAACGACTGATATGGACATACCACATAAAACAAAAAAGAAAAGAACTTAATCAGCGATACGGACTTCTTTCTAGACTACTTGACAGACGTTCTAAATTATCTGTGACTAATAAATTAATATTTACAAAGTCCTCATTAAACCACTTTGGATATACGGGATTGAACTATGGGGAACAGCAAAGAACTGAAATATAAAAATCATTCAGTCATTCTAGTCAAAAGTCCTTCGGAAAATTGACGCACCCTTTTATGTTTCAAACCTCACGTTACACACTGACCTTAACACTCCTTTCATCGCAGCAACTGCCACTGACCGCTTTAATAATTTTCATGACAGACTGACTCTAAATTCCAATCCACTTACTCAAGCTCTATCTACTGCCACAAATCCATATAATCCGCCCAGAAGACTGCTGAGGCGCTGGCCAAGAGACTTATTGCATTGAGCTACTTGCTGCATTATCTTTTTTGTGTTTGTGTTTGTTATTATGTTATAATGTATGTGTTATTTGTCTTTTTGTTTTGTTATTACTATTCTTTTCTTTATGTTATCATTTCTTCTCCTTGATATCATATTTGCTGAATACCGAGGTAGATGGCAAATTTATTGTGAACCACAAATATGTATAACTAATAAAATAAAATAATATATGTATATATATTTTATGTTTTTTTTAACACAAAAATAATTTTATTCTAAATATTATCCAACCCAAACTATTGCATCAATAATCTTGAACAAAATGTTTATTGTCTTAAATCTTTATTGTGTTTTATAAAAGTGGTGCAGAAGCACTATTTATCTATTATTTATGATCTTGAGGTTAATGAAAACAAGGATGCTCATTCTCCAGATGTCACAATATTTTTATTTCCTTGTACTGAATTAATGCAATAGTAAACAACATATTTCAATTGCAATATCGAAATATCTTAAGTACTTTTAAAAATGGAAAATCAATCCTGAACATCTTAAAACGACAGTCGTTATTTATTTTTTTTAAAGCAGGCCGGCAATAGACAGTTTTTTAACAATCGATGAAAGTTCATAAGTAGAAATATGTCCTAATCCTACAAATGGCTCATCTAGATCCTAGATTAATCTTTAATGTCCAGATTAATACTCAAATAAATAAAACTCTAGAGGTCATAGAAATATTCTAACCTAAATGTTATAAATAATACCTATATCTCTCGGTTTCGTCGGAACAAACTGCATAGAATTGCAAATGCTTCAAAATAAATGCTTATTGTTAGTAATAGACCAAAATAAACAGATATGGCTTGTTAATGTGTTAAAAGATCTACAAGGTAAATTATAACAGAAAACAAAATTATATATATATATATATATATATATATATATATATATATATATATATATATATATATACATATATATAGAAATAGATATAATATAAGTATTGTAAATTAGTTCATACCACATTCACCTTATAAGATTTATAAACATCAGAGAATGAAACATATTGCAAAAACAAATATGAAATAAAACCTTTTAACTAAATAAAATTAAATATGTAAAACTTTTTGAAAAGAATTAACATTTCAAAAGCTTCATTTAAACTTGTTTTTTAAGTATAACATTTATGCAAATACAGCAGACATTTTGTAAAAAAATGGAATGGTAAATCATTTGTGTTATGGCTGAAGAGCTTAGACTTCCTCAGCACATTTTTTTTTTTTTATCTGCAGAACCACGATTGAATGGCTATTATCAATGAATCCAGATTTTTTAATTGAACTCCCCTGGGACAGGATTTATTCAGAATATTCAATCAACGTAACTGAATAGAATCTCCCTTGACGATTAATCAACAACCAGGAAAATACTACCTTGCCTACCTAAATTCAGCTTGATTTTTTAAAAGATCTACTAACCTCAATCAATCGTAGAATGATTTGGCTAAATCAAATATTTCAGTCCGACGAAAACACACAGTAAAGTGAAATAAGCTTCAAGGTTGATTGCTCGGGCGAATGATTTATTTAAATGGCTTTTAACCCTTTCCATTGATGTGCAAAATCCTCAAATCCACAATATGATTTCATTATACATTTTTTCTGAGCTCAACTCATATTTTGAGTAGCAGCTAAATTAAGTTTTTTGAAGTGATAACTTTTTTAGGCGCGCTTTGTCCTTTTTTGTGGAGAGTGAATTAGACTGAGCGTCCGATTTCAGAAGTGTAACGCTCGAGTAAAGTCGGCTGGATTCGACTAATTGAAGTTTTTTCGAATATGGATTAAAATATCTCAAAAATTTAAAATAGGACGTTGTGGTTGAAAAGAAAATGCTCATCATTTCTTATATATGCAAAGGAATTGTATAGCATTTCATCCTCTCTGTGTGAAACGGAAAAAAATCTTGTCGAAAACTAAATGATAAGGAGTTTTATTGAAGATTCGGATTAAAACATTTTTTTTTCTACGCCTAAGTAACGCTTGCTTGATCAGCCATGCGTGCTCCAATATAATTTTGCTCTCCTAGTAAAAGGGCTCTACATTTCACTAAAGGGAACATCTTAGGGCTTGTAATGTAGGGCATGTATCAAGATGTTCTCCTGTCATAATATCCAAGGAACACAGAGGGAATGTCGGGCTATCTTTCATACCGATACGGTGGAGGTGCTTCTGCAGGAAATCATGCCCTGTTAACATTCTAAAGCATACCACGGCTTGCCCTCTCGGAAGATCTCTCGGGATCCAGCCTCTTTCTTCCAGCAATTCACTCCATCACTTCCCTTCAATTTTTTGCGCATATGTCTCTTTCAGTGAACTTTGGAGGGTCTGTTTAATTATTCTTTTCGTTGAACCATGCCCAGAGGAATACCTGGTTGGATCATTCCAGAACCTATTCTGGCCAGTTTATCAGCTTCATCATTTCTGTGGAGCCCGCAATGGCCTGGTATCCACTGGAACGCTTTCGACTTCTGTCCCATTTTCCTTTAATCGGTCCAAATACAGATGGCATTTAAGGACATTTGGATTCAAAGTATATCCATTTTGGAGAGAAAAAATGGCTGTCTATGAGTCAACAAAGAAAGCATTTAAGCAACAAGATTAAAATATCTCAAAAACTAAAAATCGAACCTGCATGCTGTTAGCGAGGGAAATGTTCAGCATTTCATCTTCTTTATAATCAAGCTGTTATTTCTAATTTTTATTTTATATTATTAATATCGCCTAGTTGATTTTTTCACTTCTATCGTGTGGTATAAAACACACACTTTAGTTGTTTTTTATCTAATCTTTCTCTATCTGCTCCCATGAGGCTTGAAAAAAATAGGTTTACTCTTCTAACCATAAAAATAATGAATAATCACGACCCTGCAAATAAGAGAAGTTAACTTATTTTGAAGTTAACAAATAAAAATAGAAACGTCTAGAATAAGGAATGATGACCCGGTGAGACAAGAACACAAATAATTAATGATAAGAAGATATTTTCGGAAGAGTACCTACGATTAGTCACACTTCAGCCAACTTCCAAAGCCTATTATAATTAAAGTTAAAAGACCTAAACTGTGGGCTTTAACTTGGGACAAGCGAAAATTTCCTTAAATTAAAACAGATCTAGCGGTGTTCGGGGACTGCCCTATGCTGGTTCGATATTTTATCAAAATAATATTTTGTTTTCATCTTTGTTCAAATGTGAAACCTATTTCGGAGATTACGTTGAGACGCCTCCAACTTTTCTATTATTTATAATAAATAAGAGATGTAGTTTCTATGAAACTACTAAAATAAACTATCTGTTATGAACAGCATTTATTTAATGACGAAATCAGTATTGCAGAATAATTGAATGTGTTAATTTTGTTTCGTCTTAGAGTGATGCGTTTTTAAATAGCATTCAAAGCAAAATTTATTCGAAATTTAAGGTTCGCTCTTCTCTCAGTGTGTTAATAAATATATTTAATTAAATAAAATTAACATCAGAATAATAATTATTATTTTACCGTTATTTTAGCGTTTATTGCGCTATATCCGTACATCAATGGAACTAGAATAATAGACAAATTAAGGTTCAACCGTTTTTCTTATCTTGATATTTACCGATCCTCAAAAAGGTGATGTAAAAATTGAAAGCATTCACAAGTATGAGCTCTAGCATGCTTAAAAAAAAGCAACACATGACACGAAAAAAAAAATCAACTGATATCAGGAAATCTGCAAAGAGGGAATGACAAATGATGGATGGGCAATCATCATCAAAACGATATGATTCCATTCTAAATCTAATGAATGCCATAGTTTTATGCAAGTTCAAAAAACCTGGTAAACTGGTAATACGAGAAACATACATTTTTTGTAGAGAGGGTAGATGACGAATTGTTTGTTTTAATATACATATATTCATCTTTTTTTTATTGCCATAACTAATTGATTTTATATTAGTAATAGATACTTCAGTATAGTATAGCATAATATAGTCTATAAAGTAAATATGGATTTCGGGCTGACTACAATGAAGCTTAAGCGTCAGGTTTGTTACGAAATTTTTAAGACAAATTTCAACAGCATTTAGTTACTATAATTTCTTATCAATTTTTTTTTACTCTCTAGTTTAATAATAGGTTTGACATACATATTTGTTTTCTCATTCATGGCTTATACTTCAGCTAACAATTATAAAACAATTCTTTCATAACTTATTTAAAAGTGTAGTATGTTCGTTATAAATTAGTAACAAAGGTATGCGATTGGATTTCATGGAGGGATGTTCGGTAAGCTGTTCTTTTCAGTCCTGATGAAGTCTGAATTGGCGAAACGTTTGCGGATTTTTCTTTGCCTAGATTTTGAAGACATAAGGCTGTGTGGTTTGGAATTTTCCCAATAATAACCTAACAGTTATTATCATCGTTATTTTATTATTTTGTAACATTATTTTCCACATTTTTCAAATGATGCAGTCATCATTGAAGATGGAGGAGCTCCGATAGCAGCTTCAATCAATAATTGTGACGTGAAACGGTTCAATTAATATCTTCCCACTCAGTGAGATGGTTACGCAAATAAGTCCTCAATGACCGATATTGATAGGTCATATGAAACCACTGTCTGCAAACACACCGAATCATGAGAAGCTGTATTTAATCTGTTGTGAACAGCATTTTATATCGTGAGGGGGCTGTTTATTTTTTTTTAAACTATCCATAAGCCAATTCAAGCATTTAATAGGATTTATCATTAGGAAAAAAATATGAACTCGGTATATAAGTTCCTAGTTTTAGCAGATTCACAGAAGAACCATTTCAGGCCATTTTCAGGAATGGAAAACATAATGATCACATGAATGTATACCACATGGATCATTTCATAACGATTCATGTTTAGTGATCTGTTTCATCTGGGCGTCAGAGACTCAAGTGAGTAAGATAAATTGTACTAGCGTTTGGTGATGACCTATTCGTATTTGGGAATATTTGTAGATATGTCCAGATCAACCTTTTTCTCCCGAGAACCTTTACTCTGCTATGAATACCAATATGGTGATTCATTTAAACAAAACCTAGTTTATGAGGATAAGAGGGATAAGCAACCATGCTGACATAATGGTAAGACTTAATGAAGTGGTAATAGCAGTATATCTTAGTATTCCGCCGATGATGAGTGGTGGGATGAACATGAATGAGTGGATGGCAACATAAATTAAAGCATAGCAATAACAAGAAGATGCTTCGAATTCCTGTAGAGAGACTTCCTGAGAAAGAA